>OZ014531.1:61305760-61909131 GCA_963966105.1 Volucella zonaria | reverse complement strand
ATAATGGATGCGGAAACCTAAAATAAAAATTTCTTGACAAATCCTCATTGATTCTACCAAAAAAATAATGCTAAGGAGGTTTTTCTCAATAAACTCAAGGGTTAACTGTGAACAAGTTTTTGTTTTTTTGAGCAAACTTTAAGTAAATTCTCAGAGAATATGTGTAGATACAGTGTAAGATAACTTGAAAAACAAATTCACTAATCCATATGTATAATTTATTCTATTAAAAGGCGGAATAGTACATTTTCTACCTGCATACCAATCCTTTCTTAATGTAAGGCACACATTTCGAAAATATTTTCCTCAGTCAAATATTCTTCACCTGCTGGGCCTTTTTCTGCGCCTCTACATAGATGATTTGCAATTTAATCAGCTTGCCAATGCCAGTCACGTTTACCTATATCAAAATCTAATTCTATCGCATGGCCAACAAGAAGGCAAATGCTAAACTATATCTTAGATACGCCGTTTTTACAGTTCGTTTTGCACAACGTTTCAGTTTTAAAGCTTATATAGGAATATAAAACGGGCATGACTATTAAAGAACGGAAGTTGCCCACTCATAACATTTTTACTTCTAAGGACTATGCTTTCGCCGGAATTCTGATTTTTTTTCCCCACTCCTTTCAAGTAAAAAAAAAAAGAAAGAAAAAAGGAGAAAGAAGAAAAGGTCCCCTTCGCTTAAGCTTTGGCGTAACCATTAATAAGCGCACGACATAAAAGGTTTCTTCTTTCCGTCCTTATGTAGCATTTGTTCCTGCCCTGTGATGTCCTTGCATAATTTTCTCGTAAAAATTATGTCCTATAACTCTAAAGCCGTAAAGGATACACAGTCTTACGGAAATGACCGTGGTAGGTTTCTTATGCCTGGCAATTGAAAGAATCACAATGATGCATAATTTACCAACGTGGCCATTCTTGTGGAAATTATCTTTTCGGAAACAACTTCTTTTCCAGGAATTTCGCCAGACGACGGTAAAAAGGTATGGATACATTTTTTTTTTCCTTTATGCTCGAATGTATAATACGCAAGGTGAGGACTTTGAAAGGAGAAGTCAATTCTAACAATGATTTATTACGAGCTTTAGACGCATACAATTAAAGAACGAATATGAAGAGGGCTAAAGTACCTATAGATGTAAGTAAAGATCAAGACACTATAGCAGAATAGCAAAACAAAAATACCTTTTGCTTGTTGGAACTGAATTTTTGTTGGGGAAAATTAGCTTTTTAAAGTCAAATTTGAGGCATGAAAAAATGACGATTTAAGGACAATCCATAAATATTTTTATTTTCACTTTCCTTAGCTCAAATAGTAAACGGAAGCTGAAAGCACTTCTTCGTTTGACGTCTTTGTGATAGATAGTACGAGGGCGGGTCAATAAGTCCGTGACTTTGATTAAAACACAGATTTTTTGATAAAAAAATAATTTTATTTTTCAACGTAGTCTCCCTTGAGCTCTATACACTTTGTCCAACGCTTCTCCAATTTTTTTATCCCTTCCAAAAAAAATGATTCGTCGAGGTCCTCAAAATGACGAGATGACTTCATCATTGGAGTCAAATCTTTTTCCACCAAGCCATTTCTTCAGGTTTGGGAACAAGAAGTAGTCGCTCGGAGCCAAATCTGGAGAATAGGGTGGATGAGGGAGCAATTCATAGCCCAATTCATGGATTTTTGCCATGGCAACTGCACATGTGTGCACCCTTGCATTGTCTTGGTGGAAAAGAACTTTTTTCTTGGCCAAATGAGGTCGTTTTTTTTTTTCAAATCGTCATTGAATCGGTCCAATAAGTTGGCATAATATTCCCCATTGATTGTTCTTCCCTTTTGAAGGTAGTCAATGTGGATTATCCCGCGTGCATCCCAAAAAACAGTCGCCATAACTTTATTGGCTGACAAACCCACCTTGGCCTTCTTTGGCGCCGATTCACCCTTAGAAACTGTTGTTTGTTCTCTTTTGTGTTGTGATGGATCCATGTTTCGTCCACGGTTACAAAACGGCGCAAAAACTCCTCCATATTGCGATTAGACAACGCCAAACCTTCCTGTGAAGTTGTTACACGATTGCGTTTGTGGTCGACTGTGAGCAAACGCGGCACCCATCTTGCGGAAAGCTTTCTCATGCCCAAGTGATCATTCAAAATTGAAACTACTGAGCCATGCGAGATCCCTACGGCTTCCACAATCTCTCGCACTTTCAATCTTCGGTCGGCCAACACCATATCGTGAATTTTTTCGATTGTTTCGGGTGTAGAGACCTCAACTGGGCGTCCAGGACGTTCGGCATCTTCAGTGCTTGTACGGCCACAACGAAATTCAGTAAACCACTTTTTTACCATTGAAATCGATGGTGCAGAATCCCCATAGTATTTATCAAGCTTAGCCTTGGTCTCGGTAATGGTTTTTTTTCGCAAGAAATAATGCTTAATAAGCACACGAAATTCACTTTTTTCCATTTTCTCCTCAAATTAGTGAGTAGTCTGATAAAAATAGCTGTCAAACACAAACTAACTGACGCAGCAAGTTTAAATTTTGACAGGAGTCAACTGACAGAGCAGTGTTGCTGTTTCAGTAAAGAGGTCAGAAATTCAAAAATGCACGGAATTATTGACCCGCCCTCGTATTTTTATGCTTAAAAAAATATTTTTGCATCTTTTGCGACAAGTTTGCCCTTCGAAAGACGACTATTCCTAGTAAGGTTGTGATGAAACCGAGATTAGCTAGCAGCTCTACAATACCCCTAAAATTAGATTTAATCTGCACAGAAAATACTTTCGACATTGCGAAGTTAAGCGTGAAGGAGCATGTGTCATCTCATGTCTAACATATGGTCAGAAAATACCGAATGCAGAAAATAGAATGCTTGTAGCTACAAGCAGATAAGCCTTAACAAGTACCTGGCGTTCCTGCTTGAGATCCATACTCTCAAACAACATAACGTAAAAAATATATGACCCTAAGTATATGAAAACCCCTTGTGAGTAGATCGAGAACTATATGTCACGTAAGGATACCATAAATTCTCCTCCTACTAACTATGCCCAAAACAATGTGGAAGGTTTCTACGAGCTTCTCGAAAAATTATACACTGGGACCACTACATAGATGCAGCTGAGGTGCATTAGTGGACAAATTTTTTTTTTTTGTCAAAGGAACGATACAAATAAATTTGTAAAGTCCGGGATTTTACGCCGGGGTACTATGCCCATGTGGCGTTTTTTGTCAACAGCACGCGGTGTACCGAGTTACACATTAGTGGATATCTCAGACACTACAACCACAAAGAAATCCCATCAAACCACCAGCACTTTTGCCAATCATTCACAAACTTTCTTCGGCTCACCAATAATCTGCAGCATGGGCATCGAACTTAAACTTGACTTATTAAAAATCACACACCAATTTGTTCCTAGGTTTTCTTGTAGGGAAAGTACGCCTAATAATCAGTGTCCGTTGGCCTAAAAAAAAAACAAAAACCACTTACATGCCTACTTACGTGGCGTGACAGTTCGGGGTGAACCCGGCCGTCAAGTAACAAGCCGCAACATTTAGCCCGGACTTTATTTAACTGTCCCTAGTTGCGCACACCAAGTCGGCTGAGGTCTCCTTCTACTTCTGTGTGCCACCTAGGGTGAGGTTATCCTCTACAGTGTTCTGCCTCTGGGGGCCGGAGCATTGGTATCCATTCCCTCTACATGCCCTAGCTGTCGATGGACGATTCGTATAGGTCGCCGTTGAATTTTTTCCTCCAAAACCCGTCTCCCGTTTTGCAAACGGGATCGAATATATTTCGAAGGATTTTATTCCCAAAACGACTGAGGATATCTTCATCCGCTTTCGTTAGAATACATGCTTCAGCGCCAAAAAAAATAAAACTGGGATGATCAGGGTCTTACATACATTGCCCTCTTAACCCGAAAGAAACAGCGATTGGCCAGAGTGATTGTTCGTTTTATTTCAGCTGAGTTCTAGTTGGCAGAATTTATAGTAGAGCCAAGATAGGCAAAGTCCCTTACTTACTCGAAATTATTGCTGTCGACTGTGACATTCTATCCAATCCGTCGATGTTGTGTGTCTTGTCCATTTAACAGTGTATCGCCCTCATTTACCTCTAAACCCATTTTGGCAAATTCCGTTTCAATACTAGCGAACGCTTCCGTGACAACCCACTGTAATCTCCCAATCATGTCACTGTCATCGGCGTACGCTAGTAGTTCCACAGAATTTTGAAGGACTGTGCCTCTAGTGTATGATGTTAAGGAAGTCACATAACAGCTCGTCACCGTTTCGAAAACCATTTTTGACATCAAAAATCTCGGTTAAATCGTTATCAAGTTTGACGGTGGACTAGCTCGGGAGGAATACCGAAACTGTACTTGGCGCTATACAGCTCGTCTCCATAAAAGCTTCCATCTGCAGCCTTAAAATGTATGAAAAGATAGTGGGTATCGATTTGGACTTTTTGAGTTTTTGAGTGTGAAGATGTGGTCGATTTTTGTTCTCCTGGTCTAAAACCGCACTTAATACGGCCAATCAGGTTATTGGCGAAGCGTTCCAGATGTTTGAAGAACATGGCAGTTAAAATCTTGTATGCGATGTTGAAGAGACTTACGTTTCTACAGTTAGGGCAGCTGAGGGGGTCTCCTATTTTGTGGGTCGAGAAAATGACCTTGAGATTCCATTCATCAGACAGACACTCTCTGACCAGTTCTGATAAATGAGTTGGTGCATGCTCCCCACAAAGTCATTTGCATCAGCTTTGAATATCTTGTCGGGTAAGCCGTCGCGTCCAGCTGCCTTGCTCAATTTGAGGTTAGATATTGCTATCCTTACTTCTTTTCAGTCATGTGGATGGACGTTTTGGTTATCATCGTCTAAGTTAAATAGTCTACTCTACATGACGGCAGGATGTGGAGCTTGTTTGACATTATACAGTCTCCTGAATAAGTTTTTTTAATATTTTCAGCACCGACTGTGACTCTATTACAAGGCTTCATCATTTCTACAGGCTCTCTACGGGTCTTCTTGCCTTGACACGTTCTTTCTTCCTTTTTGTTAAACTTCCGTACGTTATTCCTGGAGTACAACCTTTCAATAACTTCGATCGTTTTCTCTTCCTCAGGAGAAGCCGATGTTCTTCCCGTGTCCCCTGCTTGCAGAGCTTATGAGTGGCTCTCATCCTTCCTTGCAGCGCCGCTTTCTTGTTTAGCTGCATGTGCTTGCAGGCATTCTTCATTAAACCAAGAATTTATTGGTGGTGGTAGGGTTAAACCCAGCACATCAGTTGTGGCTCCTCTAATTGCAATTGGCGGCATAGGAACTGTTGAGATTTTTGGGATACGTGTACGTCGAAGATTCCGGCGACCTCCGGGAAATCCGAATCCACCAGTGCCTGCTGGTGGAGATCCAAGTCAATGTTGGCTGCCTGGAAAATTCGAACGCCCATAATACAGAAGACACGTCTTTTGTCGATCGCAATGTGATCAATTTGATTTTGCATCTCATGGTCCATAGACCGTCATGTTCCCGTGTGTATATTGAGATGAGGAAATTCTGTGCCAGCTGCAGTGATATTTCGCCCCGCCTATGTCCGTTGTGGGACGTGGTGTCGTGTGAGCTACGCCTACCTACTTCCCTACGAAAGGTGTCCTCCTTTTTATTCTGAAGTTAAAATAGCCTAGTACGATTTTAATGTCACACTTCCGACGTTGTTCACGTGTCTTTTCGAGGAGCTCGTTGAAACCTTCTTTGGTGGCGTCATCCATGTCTTTTGTGAGTCATGAACTCATGTTAGGCTTATGTTAGTGAATTTAAGCCTTGATGCGAATTGTCATAGGATGCTCGCTCACGTTGCGGAAGCTCAGGACTGCTTGCCTAAGTAAGCCGCATATGGCAATTCTGTATTCGAATAGTTTTTTATCCTCTCATTGTCTGGTCGATCCCATCTTACCCCGTGGATGGTGGTGATATCTGTATAATGACATTCAATTATTTCACGAGCAGATTCGAAGGTTGATATACCATAAACGTTTGCAAGGGTCATCAAAAATGAAAGGGTTTTTAATTAAGGTCATTAGTTAGTTTGTCACATCCTTTCACTCTCTTCCGTATAGGGCTGTGGGCTCTATGACGGCGTAGGCTAGTATTATGCTCCTGTCCGAGCATGCCAGAAGGAGTCTCCTTAACAAAGAGCACAAGATCTTATCTGTCATACTGTATAGACGCCTAAAAGCATTTGAAAACAATCTGATTAACCCCTACCAGTGAAGTTCCTGGTTCTGCTGATCCATATTGGACAAATATTCGCACTATGGCAGACGTCGTAGCTATAGATCTGTTCAAGGCAGCTGAAGATAGCTTTGTGAGGAGCACGCAACAAATCATCTCCTTGGCATTGTATGCCAGATTCTGAAACAAGTAGGAACTCTAATGTGCTACAACTATAAAGGCATCAGTCTCCTTAATACGATGTCATGGCCAAAAACTTTTTATCAACCAACTGATTGTCACTTATTAGTGCGGTTTCAGGCCTTAGAAGTCACCATTGACCAGATTTTCATATACCGAATTGATACCAACCACCTTTTTATCGGATTTAAACGTCTATGACAGCATATATCAGAGAGAATTGAACGAAGTCGTGTTCGGTTTTAGAATCCCTGCTAAACTTGTCCGGCTCTGCAATTTATCCATTGGAAAAGCTCTGCTCCTTGAGGGTCGACAGTGAGTTCACTGAGATTTTTGATGACAAAATCGGTTTCCGACAAGGTGTTTCACTGTCATGCGTAGAGAGTATTATGCGAAGTTCACAAACCACCACCAGAGGAGGCAACAATTTTAAGCAGAAGCTGGAAAATTAACATATTGTCATCTAGAAAGATCAGTTAATATCGACGACCTTAGCAAAACACGATAATAGACAGGAATAACTTCCATGTAGTCATTGACTTTGTCTAACTAGTCTTTGCACTAAATTTAAATAACGACATCATCTTAGAGATCTCATTCGATAGGTAGCTCTTGCCAATTACTGTCTTTATGGGTTTAGAAGATAATAGAGTAGCAGAGCCCTATTTAGGACAAACCAAATAGCGTTCTATAAAATATTAATGGATATAGTACTTTTATACCGCGAAGAGACATGAACTTTATCAAAAAGGATAAGGAGATGCTTGGTCGTGTTAAGGGAATAGTGTTTCGGCCTTGCCTGGATTGACGGAGATTGGAATGTAGTGTGATCCTACTGGTAGCCCATATCGTTCGGATGTCGTGCATATTTTCAAATGAATAATCACGGATTTCTGTCCGGTCATCAGCGCTGATTACATCGCGACCTGTTGCTCGTTTCTTTAAAAAAAAATTACCGATGGCGCCACCAGCATCCAGAGAGCTCCAAAGACTGCGGTGACGTCGATTCAATTGAGCATCATGAAGCTTTTCTGGTGCCAGCTGGATCTACGTTTTATGGCCGAAGGTTGAGATACGTATTTTCGCTATTTACAGCATAGTAGACGAACAAACGCCAAATTGTTGCGATTGACGCCGAATTGACGTTTTTACTCACAGCGGCCCCGCACACTTTGCAGACTAAGAGCCAAATTTTCAATTTTGGTCTGCTCGGCTGTTTCAGTTTCATTCAAGCCTCTGGAGGCACTTTTCGTATTATCTCTCCGTTGACTTAGGAAGTCTTGAACTATCTGTGGCACACCGATATTCGTTTATTTTGCAAAAATCCTTAATGCCAGCATTCATTTTATTGTGTAAGCATGTGTTGCTATTAGGAAGTCCCCAGTAAGGGATAAATGAAGTTTCTCCGTTCTTTTACGATCTAATATACACCCTGAATGACTCGAACTGCAACCAACTTCAGACTGCTATAATTTCCAAACCGTTCATGACAGTGAGCTCAAATCTTGACACATGAGAGATAATTTTATTATTTACAAGCCTTTTAAATGATTTGCGTTTCAGTTGCGTTGAAAAATTTTTATCCGCCATGGAATTCAAACGTGATAGTGTGATTGCTTTATATTTGACTGGAAAACTACAAGTAGCTATTGTTAGAGCCCTCCAGCACTTCAACGTGAATAAATCATTTGTGTCTCGAACCATAGCTCGTTACCGTGATACTGGCAGCATTGCAAAACGCCATGGAGGTGGTCATAAAAAAAACAGCAACATCGGCAGAAATGGTTCGGAAAGTGAAGGCTCGAATTGAGCGAAATCCGCATCGAAGTGGAAGAAAAATGGCTCGTGAGCTCAACATATCGTTGGAACAGATGCAATACATTCTGAAAACTGAGGTTGGGCTCAAGCAATTGAAGTTCCAAGAAGCACACGATCTTACACCGCAACAGAAAAAAGTTAGAGTCAAAAGTGTGAAGGAGTTGCTGCACTTGCACGAAAGTGGTGAGTTGCCGAATTTGGTTTTTTCCGATGAGTCGCCATTTGTTATCGAGTAATATGTCAACAAACAAAATGACCGAGTTTACTTGCCAGAGGGGTCCTTCGAAAATTTACACCTTCGGACGGCCACCGGAAAGCAGGCAGCACCGATGGTGATGGTTTGGGCCGCCATAACCGCCGATGGTCGCTCTCCGCTCGTATTTTTGGACTGTGGCGTCAAAATTAATGCGATCGTATACCGTGAAACTGTCTCAGAGGCAGTATAGAAGCCTTGGGCCAACAATCATTTCGGTCGGAGACCGTGGACATTTCAACAAGACTCGACACCGTCTCACAAAGTACACGTGCACATTCCTACGTATTAAATATTCGGCAGAAATCCTCTGTAAATTATACCGGGAATCCTAGTATTATATGTGACACTTAAGATGAGGTGGAACATACAATAAAAGATGTTAGCGACGCTTCTAAATTTCCACTCACACGATTTTCGCAATACTCGTAAAAATATCAGACTAAATTCTTCTAAACAAAAATAAAACACCAACGAGATCCTAAAACACACTAAGGCACTACAAAATATCTCTACATGCTTGAAATGACTTAGAATGTCAAATTACTCACACATTTCAAGGCATCACATAACCAAGGCAACATTTTTATGATGAACACCATTTCAAGAATGACAGTGACTTTTAATTGATGGGTCTGTACAGATTTGCTCATTTTTCTTGAAAAATTCGAGGAATCCTTGAACTTTTACCCGCTCAAAAAGATACAGGATACCGATGTATACACATATAAGTTGACAATGGTTGTCTCTTCATGGATTTTTGCAGCGTTTCATTATCTGCCTAAGGCTGACGAAGCACAATGTATATTTGCAGACAAAAACCGCCACTGTACTTTAAAACATTTTTGTTGTTGTTGTTGCTGTTGTTGTTTTTTTTTTTTTTTTTTTGTTAAAATGAAAATGAGTGCCAAAAACGCTGGGAGAAATTTTCCTCCAGAACAAACAATTGCACGTACATACGAGTATGTGTCCTTTTTGTGTTTTTCTTGATATGTTTTTGGCTAAAAGAGAAAAGAATAACCTTCATTCCATGTCGTCCTGGATATACGGATACTTGTTCTTGTAGTCGTATTCCTATTCGCCTATTCGTACTCGTAGCTTGTGCGAAACTTTGTTTAAAAGTGAAAACTTTTGAAGAAGCTGCCATTGTTATGAGGAAATTCTGAAGGTCGATCTCACCCCCTTTGTGTGCTCACACTTAATTCTGCTACCACCTAGTAGTACCAGGACGTGCAAGTGTGAGCATTTTAATTTTACACACATTTCTGACTGTGAAGATGTGCTTTTATATAAAATCTTCTTCAACTCGGTTCGTCTAATTGCGGTCCGTAATAGTTAGGTTTGATTATAAGCATATGGTATGCTGCGTCGTTGTGCGTAGGCATATCCCTAATTCAGTCCTGATTTCTCCCAGAACAATCTAATGGCTGGAGGGTTTCTTGTTCGTGCAAAGTAAATTCTTTGAGATTTTTACTCAAAGAGACAACATTTTTCGGAGTATGTGAGGAACAAGTGGAACCAGTGTCAAACAGGTCCTTAATGACATTCGTACTCAGTAAATATTAATTAACTCTCGACAGACAGACGGGGGTGTGTGAGTATTACTACGTGCGCGAGTACGTGACATAGCAATGAAATTACGTCGTGTTTGCAATTAGTTTCGATTAGTCAGATATAATTTCGTAACAAAAAAGGACGTTCTCGTTTGCATGTGTCGATGCGATTTAAAAAAAAAAAATTTACTGTGGAGGTTAGATAGTCCTAGCAGTTACATGTTTGAAGTCATTTGTTCTTTATGTCGAATGCAAATAATTCTGTTTGTAAATATGAAGCTCACGTCCTTCAGAGTCATATCGAAAGTTGCCATCACTTACCAGGTGCACTGAGGACGAGTTACTGAGCCCAATCCGCATATACTGACTGCCTTTGTCTGACACATTTAAATGAAGTTCCGCAATAGGCGTTGCATGGCAAGTATATCCTTGTGTTAGGTGATAGTCATAGGTGGGAACATTGAAGTTACGTCGTGTCTATAATTCGTTCACGGTGCATGTTGGTATAGATGGACGTTACGATAAGAGCACTGCTGGATTTGATTTGCTTAGCTGACCCCAATTATGTCGGACGGAATGACACCTCTACAGAAGGATGTATGCACGTATGATGATACATTTGGTGGTAGGGCTGCAAAATAGATTTCGATGTTATCTTACTACCTTTATGTGAGAGCTGACAGCAGAGTGTACATAATAAATGGAAATCGATGACTTCTTGATTTTTAGGGCGTCACCTTGCTTTAGCGGACGTACATAGTTATTATTCTGGCTTTTACTTACTATCTGGTATTGGAAGTCATCGTTGTTATGGGTATACCATTAGACTGATTGCTAGGTGCAGTAATTAGAGTCAAATACTTAGATGTTCACGATTGAATAATGCCATAACGTACTGCAACGCCAATCTGATACGCACTTTAGTAAAGGAATGTGGTAATGTTAGGGTAAGTGCTAGGGTTAGATATTTCGTTTAGCAATCGATTGACACCTTTTTGGTGTATGGTAATGGTAACTCATGGTAATAGCCTTTTGAGAATGTAGTACAACATGCTGGGAATTATCCCATTTGATTAATTTACGACCGCTTAAAATACAATGTTTTATGGAATTTGATGTCCTATTTTCATAGACACTATCAGCCCTGTGATCGTGCTCTTAGCTGTATGAGATTTTCTCTTACTAAACGACACTTTCTTTCTAGTAATTGAATATGATTTCGAGATTAGAATGTAGTATTTCAGCCTTCAGCAAAAGCACCTGCGGAGTGATTCTGAGCATCAACTAGAGGAAATGGCTGAAAACTTTTGCTCTTTCTGCGCGCCATTTGGATCAAATTTTTCCTTTACTACACCCTACGGCGTGAATTAAGAAAGTCTTTAGGACAAAGTGTTGGTGTTCATACACCTTACGTGTCCTAGCCATTGTAGTGGTCGTATTTGGGGCATTTAAAGTCGATGTCGCTCTTAGTACAGGTTGTTATTGTATATTTTCCTTCACTGACAGTCGATGCAGAAAGTAACGAATATCAGCCAGAGATTTTTTTTCTCTCAAAACAACCTAAACTGACTTCATCCATTCTTAACAAAATCCATAACGCTATAGCCTTGAACAATTAAACAGGTTTTTGAGTCATTATGTCTGTGAGTTTATTGAAAAGCTTTCACGAAGCCGCATGAAAGCACGTAATTAACCTTAAATTCGTTTTTTTTTATCCAAGATTCCGCTGAGGTCCCTATCAAACTCGAATGGGGTACATTTTCTTTCGTCATTCGACAAGGTGTTATGCTCACCCGCGCGCGTACATAGGTACATAGACCCCTTGTACATAGACCCCTTGAGCGTGCGTTAACTATAAAAAGAAAGTGTAATCTCAAACGCAATGGTTGTGTCTTCTTGTTGAACTTTCTTGGCTTAAACTCACACCAATATGCACCAACCAGCTTCCTGATAAATTACCTTAGGCGGCCATATATTTCAAAAGGAAGAAAAATGTAGGCGATGTTTAGGCGACCTAAACCCTCTCATTTCTGTTGTAAAATCAAACAAAAAATGCTGAGGTTTCATTCTACAATCGTACTACCGCTCAGATTACATTTGAATAATTTCAATATCCTTTCCAAGTCACAGTTATCTCTTGTAACCATAAGTAATTTATCAGATAGGCCGTCAGCTACCTTTCTAGATAACAGACTTCTTAGTGCTAAATATGTACATATGTCGCTTTGAAAACCTACAGAGCGCTGTTAGTTTTCTGAATCACTGACAAATGCACTAAATGCACTGACGAATCTCCTTCTTCTAGGAAGATAGGGCAGCTTTGGTAGTACTGTCGGAAAGTATAGCCTGCGCAATTCCGCCTCCGATAATTCAGGCTAATCGACTTTGCGGCGGGGTGAAACATTGTCGTAGCTAGCACATGATTCCCACATCTCGATATTCATAAGGGGACCTGTGGATCTACAGATAAATCAACCGTTAGCAAGATTGACAACACCGCAATCGACGCAGGGTGCTCCGTCAGTATTATGGATGTCCAAACATTCTGATGGGCCAACATCGACTCGGATCACCACCTTGTTGTAGCCAAGGTACATCGCAAAGGCAAGGTAATACTGTGTGGAAGTTCGACGTCGGACGGCTACAATCACAAGAGATCGCCAAATCCTTTTCCGATCGAGTCCCCCTTAAGGATCAAGTATTGAAGCCCAGTGGCAACATTGCCAAAAAGCCGTCAGAGATGCATCCTCTTATGTGTTGGGTTTCACTCGGCCACCACAATGAAATCGCATTTTTGACTACAAGTGCCGGCAAACACATGCAGCCAAGTAAGATGCATTCAAAGCGGTGTTGGATAGAAGGACTAGAGTTACTCACAAGCTCTATGAACAGAAGAGGAGAGAAGAACACCGGTTTCTCAGAATAAAAAACAAGGAGCATGAGAAGCGAGCGGTCGAGGATTTTGAGAGATGCTACTCCAGGAATACGATTCGGAAGTTCTAACAAAAGGTAAGAAACACATCCCGCGGGCACAAACCCCGAACCGAAGCCTGCAGAGGCGAACAAGGGAATATAGTAGTGGAGTCGTAGTCGACGCTGAAGACTTCGAATGAGCATTTATGTAGACTATACAACTGTGATGATAAGCTAAATACCGCAGTCAGGCAGAAGGAGCCTTTCAACCTGAAAGATGTAGATCAACAATTAGGTTCACTCCACCCGAATGAAGTGAAGATAGACATAAATAGCCTAAGTCCAACAAAGTTGCTGGAGCGGACGGCCTGACTGCCGAGCCCTTTAAAAGGGCTGGAGATAACACTGGAGCATTCACAAATGCCTCTGTAAAATATGGTCGGGCAAAAGCATGCCCGATGGATGGAATCTAAGTATTGTTACTCCGTCAGTATGCGCTAACTATAGAGCCAACAGTCATCTTAACATCAACTACAATATCCTATCTGTCATATTGTGTGAACGCTTAAAACTATTCGTCAACAACCTGATTTTTCCATATCAGTGTAGCTTTAGGCCAGAAAAGCCCACCATTGGCCAAATATTCATACCACGACAGAACACGCATGAGCTCCAAATACGCACCATCTAATCGATTTTAAGGCCACGTTTGACAGAATCATTATAGACCAGCTTTACAGAGCAATGCCTGGTTTTGCCATCCCTCCCAAACTCATTCGTTTGTTTAGGATGACGATGGAGAATACACGCTGCTCCACCAACATCGGTAAAGAACTCACCAAGACGTTTGATGTCAAAAAAGGATTTCGAGAAGGCGAAGCGTCTACATGCAATTTTTTTAACATCATTATTGAAACAATTGTGCAAAACTCACGTGCCAACACAAGAGGCACAATCTTTCAAAAGTCCGCCAAATTACTCGCATACGCCGATGATATTAACATAAACAGAAGAAAGCAGAGTGACGTCAGTGGCGAGTTAGCAACCATTGAAGCGGAAGTGGCGAAGATGAGTTTAACGGTCAATGAGGGCAATGTATACTGTCAACAAGAAATGACACCCAAAACAGACGTCTCGGACAGAACGTCACCCTCGGCAGATATTACTTTGAGGTAGTTAAGGACTTTGTCTACCTAGCCTCCGCTATCAATTCAGACAACGACATCAGCGCTGAGATCAAACAAAGAATAACTCTTGTTAATCGCTGCTTCTTTGGGCTATGGAGGCAATTGACCAGCAAAGCCCTCTTTTGAACAACAAAAGTGACCCTGATAATCTCCCTATGGCGCAAAGGCATGTACCTTATCAAAAATGGGTGGGAGTGCTCTCTCCCTGCTCCGGGGGAAAAGTTCCTCGGCTAATTTTCGGTCCCGTCCGCATAAGCGGTAAGGGGTGGAGGAGATACAACGACGAACTGTATGGGCTGTACAGCAACATCAACTCAACCAACAACTGAGGTGGCTGGGTCAGGTAGAGCGGATAGACACCAATCCGAAACGTTTTCGAATCCACGCGGAGGAATAGCGCAGTAGAGGAAGACCGCGAATCGGGTGGCGCATGTAAGTGGAAGGTGACTTCAGCCAACTTAGCTTGTGAAACTGAAGGCAGCTAGTTAAAGATCGAGCTGGCTAGAGATGCTTGTTGGTTGAGGCTCAGGTCCACCCCGGACTTGCACCTTTGTCCAGATGCAATAATATGCCACAAGGTGAGATGACACCGGAACTACTGATGTTGCGAAAGTTAAAAATTGGATTCCTTTGTCCACAGGATTGGTTTTTGATAGAATGTGACTCAAGAAAGTAATGTCCTCAGGTCTTCACGAATGACTCAAAAATTGATCTAAAATGTCGCGCTTTTCCTTCTTCGAGATTTAGGACTTTACATTTCACTTTTCGTGAGCCACTTTCCCAAGCCGAGATATACGCAATCTTTATAGTAACGAAAAATATTGTGGGGGAAATAAGTACCTGCGTCTCTAACAGATAACTCGGGAAAGGAAAAGTTTGAAGCTTGTAAGAACACAGTCGAAAAAAACATTCACTGTGTCTTGGTTATGTCCCAGGTCATTAACGAATCAACGTGCACTCAAGATATTACGAACATTCGTAAAATGTTTGCGCACAGCGGGAGCGAATGTTCCAAGATAAGCCTTACTTAAGAGCTTCGACTGACAGTTGGGTTTGACGTGACCATAACTGCAAATAGCAAGCATCTTAATGTTTCTAGGAGGTTTACCATTTGCTTGCTGTCCTTAATTGAGAAAGACTGTAGAGAGTACATATACCTGCGTCGAAATAGTTCATTTTTCCCTGGTACCCTAGTATGTTAGGCATACGTAAAAAAACAATGATAACACCGCGGAGCGGTAAGTAGAAGGAACGCACCAGTATTTCAGTGGAATAGTACTGTCTTTATTCTCCTGACTCATGTCTATTTCATTTCTTCAACACGTGTTATAAAGCTCGCGAGCAGTTTTGGTCCTTCTATGCAGCATCGATCTATATGCTTATTGGTTCATTGCATATGATTCCCGTCATTTTGAATCGATTCGACTGTTAAAACTCTAGTGATTGAAAGAAATTCCAATTTTCACAGGTAGCATCTCCGATAGCTTATTATTCGTTTCACTAATGGCTTGAGATCCAAGTTCTTGGGATACTTGGAGTGCCCAATCTAAAAAGTCTCTTTCTATTGTACGTAAAACACACTTTTAGTATTTTGTAACCATTGTGATGCTCCAGCCAACCGAGACCATTGCAGTGGCTGCAATAAGGTAGCATTTCTGAATCAATGCCTGCTCTACGTAACAAATCGTTTCCCTCTATTTCGAATCAGTTCACTGTCACTATATTTTATCGCTATTTCCACCACCATCGCTCCATAGAAATCGCCAGTAGCATTCCGCTCCTTCAAACTTTTAACCGTAATACCCTTCTCGCTATGAACGCTCATCAGTATACCCCCAAGCCCACTTTCGGACGTATTCTAAAATATCGTCATTCATCCTTGAGCCATACAACTCGGTAATGGAATACCCAACCTAGCTCTTTATTTCCTAGTCATTACAGACTTTAAACATTTAAAACCAACGTTCATCGGCACCCATATTTCCTTCCTCCCCAAACATCTTTTCAGTCATGAGTATACGACTGAAAAGTATGGGCAACAACTACTCCACCTATTTCAAAGTCTCAAGGCTCAAGTACACTTGCAGTTTGTTTTTTGTTTTTTCCTGGTAAAAATTGAATTCGTAAAGAGAATGATTCGTACCTTGAAATTAGTTCCCACCAAGGAAACGAACAACAGGAAATAACACCTGGTCCTTAAGTGCAGTCATTATTCAAAAAAAAAGAAGCAATTTTCCTGCTTGACTCAGCACAGATGTATGATAAGTCCGCCACTGTTACCTTAAGCAGGAGTAAAATCTTCACAGTCGGTAAATCGATTCCTAATCTACGATGCTTAGGAGTACACATATTCCATACAAGCTCCAAAGTAACTTTGGTAATCCTTTATCTTAATGTTCAAATGCTTTTACGATACTTGACCTCTCTGTATTCCATTAAAATCGCATTTACTTCATTGCAAGCATATTTATGACCAAATCCCTAAATTAGTTAATTACCCAAGGTATACTCCCTTTGAAACCACAAGATACAGTTCCAAACTTACTAACTCCACAAGGGTAAACTACAAATTTGAGCAAATTTTAGCAAATTCTAGCAAATTCTGGCAAATGCGTGTATTACTGGTGAAATTAAGTATTTAGACGCGTATTTGTCTGTAGTCATTGCCAAGGACTGTACCAGTAAATAGCTCGCTAAAAAGGATATCCAATGTGGTTCTAGGTTCCATGCATGAGCAGGAGCATGCTTCCGACTGTACGGATGTGCAATGGGTGGATAAATTACCAACAGTTTTCCGCATTTTGGTTCGGTCTTTGACTACAATGATATCCATTGTGTTAGTGTGGCTGCAGAAGAACATTCTGGTTTTCGTTGTCCTGGGTCATTGGGAAATGCATAACTCACACAAGTTCTAGCGTAGCGTAAAATTATGTTTTTCCTGTGTGGCGGGAAAGACTTTTCCATAAATTATTACCCATCTACAGAGAGTATAAGCGATACTATGTTGTTTAGTCACATGTTCTGTTTGTGCTTAGCCAAGTAAAAGTTACACAATAACAGCTATTCGTGGTGAAATGGTGGATGCTGGATGGTGAATGGTGATTCTGTGGCCATTTGTTCTATTCATTTGGCTTGCAATATACTCGTACTTACAATATATTTAAAGCTTAGCGATGAGGGAGTCGCTGAAGTCTACTTACGGCATTAAAAAGAAAACCAAACAGATACAGAATGACAATAAAATATTTTTCCTTAAACAGGAATGATATCGTGCGTAGGACTAAAAATACACGCATTTGGGAAAGATAGAACCTAAAAAAGGCTTAGAAATGACATATTTCTTTCGGAATCTTAAGTGAATATGAATACAACTTAGCCGCTCAGGAAGGTTTTTTTTTGACGCAGGCTCTTAGTGTATTATAGAATATTAATAAAGTAAAAAAAGACGCCACCGATATAAGAAAATAAAACATTGCTACCTCTTTTGCGAGGAAGATTGGAGGGATTTCATGCAAATGATTTGAAGAAAATCGATTTCGTATCTTATTTAGTTGGGCGTAATGGAAAGGATAATTCCATAGATGGATGTTCTCAGTTTCGATCCTTGAAAAAAAGTTCCCGCTTATCCTGCTACCCTATATAACCTTTTTTTCGATTCCCCATCGCCGTCATGTTAGCTATACTATCAAAATGCATCTTTAAAGCGTTGTCCAAGTTTCTGGATGTAGAATGTAATGGGAGATGTTAATCGGCATTCCAAAAATATGTTTCAGGAAGTTGAGCAGAAACTTTTTGATTTTTTCGAAGGGCCGAAAGAAAGATTTTTGTTTCAATGTATGGGATACATTTTTGTTGATGAAACACCTGCACAAGATTGATCAAATTGCCCATTTACCGAGTACCGGGTCGACCACCGACGAGTGCAGACTTAATTCTGAACTCGTAATCTCTCCTGTGCTGCACAAAAAAAAAACAAAAACCCATAACCCATGTTGGTGCACTGTTTCATATTGTTGTAAGGGCATAACACCTACAGCAATTTGATTCGGTAAACCAACGTCAGAATTTTCACTTCGCAGCCTTGCTTAGTATCGTCGGTATTTGTGTTTTTTGTGTTTGTCTTTCTTTATAATGACTCGGGAATTCAGAGTAGATATTGCCAATAAACGCGGGCTAAAAAGTAATCACTTTTCTGCGTACGTCCACGTCTGCAAATACAGACCAGCTGTTTTGGCACTTAGTGAAACACAGGTAGATCCCCGTCCACATCTCTCAGATCACTCTGATCTGAAGCTACCTGGCTACGAACTAGTGCCATTATTCTTCCCTCACCGCGGTATCGCCATTTACGTCCTTACCAAACTCCACCACAATGTAGTCCCTGTTCCAATCCGGAATTCAATTTCATGTGGTTAAAATTCCATCTCCGTAAGCTTATTATCCACTACTGCTTTATTTACAGAAGCCCCAAACTGAACAGCAACTCGACCTTTCACGAGTTCGATGCGCTGTCTGACTCTATTCAAAGAATTGTATCTTTGTACCCTCATATAGAAATCTTTATTACGGGCGATTTCAATATACACAACTCTGGTTGGCTTCGACTTTCTGGACCGACAACACCCGAAGGACGGTGTGTTGAGATCTTCGCTTGTAAATGAGTCCACACGAATACCAGACGTTGATAGTCATACCGCCAATACCCTGGACTTGTTTTTAACTTCTCACCCTGACAAGAACTGTGTTGATGTTCTTTCTCCCCTCTAAGCTCGTCAGACCATTGTGTCATATCAGCTAAATTCTCGTGGGTGTACACAGTTAGAGAAAAGATCCCTAAAAGAACCGTATGGCAATACGAGAAAGAAAATTGGAGCGGTCTTAACAGCTTCTTTAGGAATTTTAACTGGTCGTTATGTTTCCTCGATAACGACGTGGACGCCGCTGTTGACATGAACACAGAAACTATTCTCTTTGGAATGAGATGCTTTATCCCTCATCGGATGAAGTGTATCAAACCAAAAGAAAAGGCATGGTACGGCTCAAGCTGTAAAGAGGCTGTCAGGGTTAAAGAATTGTTTTTTTTGGTCCCACAAGACCAACCCTACAGAGGAAAACCGAAAAACGTTCAAACGAGCCAGAAATGACTGCATCGTCTTTCTCAAGCGTGTGAAATTCCAATACGACCAAAAACTGAGGCAAAAAATATTGCAATGTCTTAAAGGCAGTCAAAATTTTTGGTCGTTCGTCAAAAACATTAGAAATTCTGCCTCATGCTCCATCCCAACGCTCATTTACAATGACATTCCAGCTGTCAGCTCTTTGGACAAGGCCAATCTGCTTGCTGCACACTTTGCGGCGAGCTCAACACTCTCAGATTGTGCTTGGGCGTCGAATTTACCATGGGATGAATAAACTTTCGCAATCGTGTAGTAGCAAGAGTACTTAAAGATCTCAACATGCATAAATCCGCTGGTCCAGATGGTATATCTCCCCTTCTTTTGAAGAGGTGTTTTTCCACGCTGGCAAAACCACTGCGTAAGCTTTTTCATCCATCCTACTCCTTAGGACTCTTTCCGAGAAGATGGAAAACAGCATTTGTCCGGCACGTCCCTAAAAAAGGCGAATCTTCTTCGCTCTCCCCCTACAGACCCGTTGCACTTACGTCCCTTCTCACCAAGGTCATGGAAACGCTGATTAATCGTTAACTAATGAAATATTTCGAAACACGGAAACATCTCAATGACCGGCAGTATGGTTTTCGTAGCAACAGGTCCACTGGTGATCCACCGAAAAGTGGAACCAAAGCGTATACCATTCTGACGAAAGCAAGATAGTTGCACTTGATATTTCTAAGGCATTTGACAGAGTTTGGCATCAGGCTCTTTTGTCGAAAATGCGTGCTTTTAGGATCGACGACTCTCTTCTTCAATGGATTCAAAATCACCTTTCGGAACGTTCAATTCAAGTTGTCTTGGATGGTTTCAAGTCTGATATTCACAAAATAAATGCTGGTGTGCCCCAGGGCTGCGTTCTGTCTCCGACACTCTTTTTAATTTTCATTAATGATCTCGTGCTTCCACTTCTAATCCAAAATATTCCTTTGCTGATGACAGCACTCTCTGCTTTTCATATTCGTTACCGGAATCACACTCCTGCTATTCGGCTGTGGAACGGGAACGGCAGCATATGTTAAGCTCATTAAATTCTGATATCAATAGCATAACCAACTGGGGAACTATCAACCGAGTGGAATTTAATGCTTCCAAAACCCAATGCTGTCTGCTGTCATTAAAGCGAAATTCAAATACCCAGCCATTATCCACGAATGGCACTTGCATCGTTGAAACCGATAAACTTTCCATTCTCGGTATATGTGTCAGTGACAACTTACGTTGGAATGACCACATATTCGATGTCGCCAAAAATACTGCGAAATGTCTAGGTTTCCTCAAGCGATGTAAGAAATATTTTACCCCCTCTGATCTGGCCACAATATATAAGGCAATCATCCGCCCAAAATTGGAGTACAATGCCCACATCTGGTCAGGTGCTCCTAAAACATCTCTGCACCTGCTTGATAGGATTCAAAACCGTGCGATAAAACTCATTGGTGATACTAATATCAGTCAATCAATTGGCAACCTCGAGCACCGACGAAATATCTCCTGTCTCAATTTGTTTTATCGCTATTTCCACCACCAGTGCTCCATTGAAACCGCCAGTAGCATTCCGTTCATTCAAACTTTCAACCGCAACACCCGTCCCGCTATGAATGCTCATCAGTATACCCTCAAGCCCATTTTCGGAAGTAATCTAAAATATCGTGATTCGTTCCTAAGCCGTACAACAACGTTATAATTTACAAACATTTAAAAACAATGTACATCGGTACCTGTCTTTTCTTCCTCCCTAAATTTCCTTCGCCCGCGCTGTGTACGAACATTTTAAGGGTACATAAACCTTTTTAGCGCGCGCCGATTATAAAAAAAAAAAAAAATGTACCTTTCCGGTAATTTTCCCCCAGGTGGTTCTTCACATTAAGGCTATAGTGACCACGACTCCCAGGTATTCACGTACGATATGGACAGTGCACTTTTCTCACTTTACTTTACTTTACTGGTCGGTATTGTCCGGGGTCTTGGGATGATCGCAAAACAGGTTGGCTGAGGTCCCTTACCACGTAAAGCCGCTTGCTAAGGGGTGTGTTTTTTATCCAATGACACTACCGATAGAAGCGATGCTGTTCATTCGTACAAGGGAAAGCGGGGCTAGTTGGGTGCAGGGGTAAGTCGACTCACAGCGATTTTTTTTTTATTGACGACATGAAATGTATGTCTGATCTTGTTTTAGCATTCGGCGCAACTGCCTGCTCAGTCTTCCTTTGTTTCTCGTCGCGAGTGCAAGTAGTTTGTGAAATATGCCGAAAAAACAATTTTTAACTACCTTGAGTAATTTTTTTAGTTCCTCTTATTTTTGTTTTTTCGGTCCTTTATGATCGTCTGGCGCCAAGATTTTTTGGAATGTAGTTTGTATCTGTATATGTATTGCCATGTGCGTTTCTCAGATGGTCAGGCGGGGCTAGTTGGCTCGTGTTTGTCAGGGTTATTTGACTCAGTATTTTTTTTTCGGAATTTTCAGAAAATGAGGACTTATAAAAGGAAAATAACAAGATGAGTCACTGAAAAGAGCTTGATGGAACGTGCGTGCAGGCTGGTAATAATTGAAGGCAAAACCATTAGATCAGTATCACATGATGAAGATATTCCATACAAAACCTTGCAGAGGTATGTAAAAAAATGTAAAACTACGAAGGAAGAAAACCCTGACACCTCTATTAGTGCAATTAATTTAAAAGTGGGATATATTAAAACCAGACAAATATTTAGTAAAATATTTGAAAGCTACTGCCGATATATATTTTGGCATGACAGCCTTTCGAGTTTGCCCTTAAAACAAAAGCTAAGATTCCAAGCTCGTGGACCGATAAACAGATTACCGGAAAAGACTGGTTCACTTGATTTTTTGAAGAGACATCCAACCCTGTCGATGCGAAGGCCAGAAGCTACGAGTTTGTCGAGAGCTACATCATTTAATAAGCACAAACAAAGAGACATGTTTTTCACAAACCTTAAAACTGTCTACGAGCGTCTGAAACTGCATCCCGAAGATATTTGGAACATGGATGAAACGGGTGTGGCAACAGTACATACTCCGGATCGGGTGTTTGCTCGATGCGGAGTTAAGCAACTAGGCTCAGGAACCTCAGCTGAGAGAGGAACTTTGGTGACAATAGCTGCTGTTGTTTCTGCGATTGGAAGTTTCATTCCCCCGTTTTTTATTTTCCTACGAGTCCACTATAAAGAATATTTTGTAAACGGAGGGCCGATTGGGTCAGTTGGTGCTGCAAATCCTTCAAGCTGGATGAAAAAAGAACAGTTTTAAAATTTGCAAATCATTTCATATATCATGCGGAACCATCCAAACAAAGGCCTGCTTTGCTGCTCCTTGACAACCATGAATCCCATCTGTCGATAGCAGCCGTTGATCTATTTAAACAAAATGGGGTAACTGTTTTGTCTCTCCCCCCACACTGTAGTCACAAACTGCAACCGCTGGACATAAATACTGACTGTGGGAATTGGATGGCCAGCAATCCGGGAAGGCCTGTTTCAATTTACAATATTTCAGCCGTCATAAATACAGCCCTTCCCTTTGTTTTCACCGCAAACAATATTCATTCTGGCTTCCAGATTTGGAGAACATATCCTTGAAATAAAAATATCTTTCCTGGATCAGAATTTTTGGGAAGCTATGTATCTGAAAGACCTGAAAGTACACCCAATAATCAACATGTTTGTGTTCAGCATGCTTCGTCAACAACCAGGGCTGTAATTCTTCAAACCGAAAACGTTGAACAGCATTATGTTACACCAGCATCACCCGTAACTGATAATCCCGGCGTTTCCTTGTACCACCAAAGCCAAAGAAATCCAACAAAACAAATCATACCTCCACATCTTGACGATCCCGAAGATATACCGCAGCCCTCCACTTCAAGAGATGTCCTATTGCTCCCCGTCAGAAACAGTCGGAAGAGATCTTCAAACATTTATACTGACACACCAGAAAAATCCGCTATTGAAGAGAGACGATACACGGTCAAGTCTAAGAAAGCAGCAAAAAGCAAGAGAAAGACAGCCAAAAGAGGGAGGACGCCTGGAAAAAACAACAGAAAATATCAGCCAACACCAAACGACGAGTCTTCAGAATAAGAAGATGAGGTTTGCCTTGTTTGCGGAGAGTTATACTTAAAAAGTGTTCCAGGAGAAAATTGGATACATTGAATTGGATTGGATTAGCTGTCGCAAATGGGTACATTCGAAATGTTGCAGAGGAAACTTAATTTTTTTATAAATGTAAAAACTGCAATTCGGATGACGGTTTGGACAGTGAGTAAGAAACCAAGCAAAAAATAATATTTTTTTACCACAGGAAGTGCATTTTCATATATTTATTTTGCTTAAATTTAAGTCATATAGGAGTTGAAGTGCCTTCTCTTATTCATTTATTTTTTTCTTAATTAGTGACAGAACAAGAAGTGATATTTTGATTATTTGTTTTACTACTGGAAGTGGCTTTAGATTATTTTTTAAAAAGAGTCTAAGAAAATAAAGACCACAATTAATTTATTTGCTAATTTAGCAACTAAAAATATAACTTATATATTTTAATTTTTTTGTTTTATGCCACGAGAATTAGTTTTTAGTTTCCTTAATTTAAAATTATAAAATGCCTAAATGTACAAGAAGAGTCTCTTAAAATTATTTATTTTCTTTAACATTAGTGATCTTGCGCCCTTTAAGGTCTTTTGGTTTTAATCATAAGGAGTGTTATTTATTTTTATAATTAAAAATATTAAAAAACAATTCAATTTGTCTTGATTATTCCATTTCTTTGTAAGATTTCAGTTTGAAACGGCATGGGTCAACTTGCCCCATAAGGTAAGTCAACTTGCCCCGTTACCGGGGCTTGTTGACCCAATGGAGACTCTGCGGCAAAATGAAAAAAAAAATTGGTTAAATGGTGCTGATTTTGGGGAAGTTTTAGTTTTTCTCGTATTTGCCTTAGCTAAAAAGAAAAAAATAGAAATACGAATTTTGAGTCTACTAGCCCCGCTCTCCCCTACATATATTCCATCTACGAATCGAGATTATCTAAAGATAAAATGGTAAACCGGAGGGGAAAAGGTTTAATAGATTGGCTAAATGGGATGATTGTACTGAACCCCAGAATAAGCAGTGAGGAAAATTGGTGAAATAACCTACATCTCGATAGTCGGAACCTCTGTAAAGACATCTGTGCAGTATCTCAAGAATTAATACCACATATTCACAATTTCAGAGTTGAGGGAAAATTATGGTCGGACCACATGCCAATTGCACTAAATCCGTTTACAACAGCAGAAGAAAAGATCGGAAGACTTATGAATTTGTTGCCAAAGACATATGAGAAATTTGGAAAATATAGTTAAGCAGTTGGTTGAAAATCTATCGACAGAAACCCTTACTAATGCTAGGTGGCGCAAACGTCATCACCCTATCGGCAGATGCTATAATTTTTGCAAATTGCGGCAAATGGCAACTCTACTTTGACATTTGTGAAGTAAACAGATATAAAATACAAGTCAACAAGAAATGAATCGCTATACCCCTAAAGAATGCGGGATAGTTCGTCGGTCGCGTCGGCGCAGGTTTCCCGGTCGTCTGACACCAATTGGGCAAACACTGCGACGTTTAGCCGCTTGCCTAGAAGAGTATGAGACAACACGAGAAGCCCTCGGCCTGAGAACAGCCGCTCTCCTGAGAATATCGCAGCTGTGGTTGAAGATGTCGCAGAGGACCAAGGAGTATCGACAAGACGACGTCGCACGCAATTGGGGATCAATCGGCGGTCTTTACAGAAAATTTTTGTAAAAGACTCTTAGATGTTCCCTTACAAAAGTGCAGACAGTGCACAAGTTATTAGCCGTTGACTGCCAAGTGCACGTAACCTATGCTCAAGCAATCCTGAATCCTGACCACGAAGGAGAAAACTTTTCATCGAAAATCATCATGATCGACGAAGCCTATTTCCATAACCCACGAAGAGCCATTACACCTGCTCAAGATTACTGCTTAATGTGCTGTTTAGGCTGGAGGCGTCATCGGGTCTTATTTTTTCGAAAACACCGCTGGCCAAACGACTACTGTGGACGGCGAGCCCAACAGAGCTATGCTCAACGACTTTCTCCTTCCTCAATTGAATGATTTGGGACTGGAGAACATGTGGTTCCAACAGGATGGAGCAACGGCCTATACTCCGCGAGCCACAGCCGAAATTCTGACAGCTGCATTTTTTGTCATTTTTGTTACATTAGGTCAAAGTTAGACCAAGTTCTGAACCGATCTAAAAAATTTCAAAGCGACTTACAGATAGAAAATTACCATTGACTTCAAGTGAGTTTGAATTTCGGTCATATATCTATCGAAATCCTTCTACTCTACCAATTGTCATATTAAGATGAAAAAGCCTATCTAAAGGCCGATAAAGGACATAACATAGTTTGAAGTTCATTAGTCCAGGGGTTTGTTTTCAATAGCAAATCCTGATTATACCCCATATGATATCCATGCAACAAAACTACTCAAACGGAATTTCGAATTCGAATCTTTCAGATAATTTATGTAGGGATTCAAAGGGATGAGTCCTTTTCAAACCCTCGAAAACGAGGTGTAAAACTTAGCATTAATAAAAACCGAAATTCACTTTCATATTCCTTAAGACATGCGAACTGCGCCTAAGGAAATCGTTCCGGAAGCTATCAGCCTTAAGTATTTCCAAAAGTCTCATTTGCACGTAATCCTTTTCCATTCTTATGAGCCATGAACGAATATTACGCTCAACCATGTTAAAGATGAAAAGTCACACCTCGATAGCGATATAATCTCAAGACAAAGGTTCACCATCACACTCGCTATTTCCACTTAACCTTCATAATACTAACAATTCTCTAAACTGTTATTTAAACCAATAACTGCAAAACTTTGTTGCTCGTGCAAGCATTGAAAATAAAACGGATATGATTTCATTCTCTTTTTCATACTCATTTCCGGCTTTCCTTCCGCACAGTGCTTGTAACAAGCCAATTTCGGGAGAATTTTTTTTTTTTTGTACTACGAAAGCCCGTTGTAGACGATGTAGCAAAGAAAAAAAAATTGAATTCATCTCAAATTATTTTAACAGGATACCAGCTCAAAACTTTTAACAGCACAAACTTACGAATACCGCACAAAGTCCAAGGTAAAATGGATCAGGAATATGCAGTGAACAAGAGTGTATGCATATAACATAGACTTGCAGGGAAGGTGAGGTGAATTTACTCGTGCATATATACAAGTAGCGTTGCCACTCTTATTGCAATTGGAGTAGATCTCGAGGATATTTTATTTCGGATTGAAGGAAACTTTTAGGAAAAATTCAAGCTGAATTTTCACAAATGAAAGTAAAGGCGAGCGAATACAAAAGCTGTAGTGTGTTGCATGTATTTCCTCAACCGAATTATTTTTAGGAAAGATTTGCGTCAAAAATTGCACTCAGTGGCATCACCAGCCTAAGGCTTCTTAAGAAATAATTTCAGTCTTTTTGTTATCCTTCACTTGGACATGAGCCCAGTTAGGATCGTCTTTTTTTCTCAGTGATGCGATTGTGTCCACTTCCTTATTGCAATGCAGTTGTTTAGAATTGTGGGATTCAGCTCAACTGGATAGTAGAAATAACAATTTTTGTGTTGCAGGAGAGTTTTTATAATTCGAACAGAGGACTTTGGTTAGATTCATGATGATGAGCGTGGTTTAGTAACACTGATTGTGACTCTTCTAATATGCTTCCTTGTTCTTCTCTGCAGGTCTGCAATAATAACTCTCAACTTAAACAAATGCGCCCTTCATTGTAAGATGCCGGCGCTCAGACCCGTTTTTGCTCGCATAGTTCAGGTACTGCTTCCGTTCTTCTTTTATCAGCCCGCTATGTGTTCTTTATTTCGCTGAATGCTTACCCCTGTATTCTTCTTCGAACCAAGTGTAGCAGCTCTCTTTCTGCATGGTTTTTGGTAAGACTGACACTAATTCTCTGCATTTCGGTGATTAACGTTAGACTTCTTGGAACATTAAACAAAATCCAATCGGCGGACCCTCTGGAGACTTACTGCGACTCAGAAATTGAAACGTAAACTTGCTTCAGTATTACTATGGTTTAGCACTGCTTGGAACATGATCCCAATCGATGTTGATCATGTACTGATCACAATGTGACTAATTTTACGGACAGTTTTTTTCCTGATTTTGAGGGAGGGAACCGGCTTACAACTAACAAAATCTTTTTCCAAATTGATGGGCTTTTACCATTTTCGAAAGCCGAGTCGATTGCTTTTTCTACTTAAAAAATATTTTTTTTTTACTTATACATCTTCCAGTAGGGATAACTCCTAAACCAAAGTGTCAATTTTGACAGATTTTTTTTACTATATTCAGCATTAGTAATGACAGATTTTTGTGAATAAGCGAAAAAAATGATCATAGTTTGGAAATTATTGTCCTGTGGATCAATTTCGCACTGACTTTTTTGGCATAATTCGACCGATGTCCTAGAAATTTCAAGCCGAATTTTCGCCTCCAATTCGTTTGCAATTTCCGGCTTCTTGTCATAGACCAGACACTAGAATCGAAAGGATAAAATAAGTCAATTTGACACGCGCTGTATAGCAACTAGTATCGTCTTGTTGTAACCGCACCACCTTGATCAAAAAGTTCCTGCACCACACCACCATAAGGCGCTCCCATTGTTCCGATTTGAGTTCTGTTTCTTTCGTTAAGTTGGTAAATCTGTTGCTGACATTCTCTCTAAATCTTAGCATCATAGCTTGACATTTGCAAAAGTTAGTTAGCCAAGAGTACATCTATCTCTGCGTGTGTTGGCGATTTTTTACAATTTTAGAAATGGATTTAAATTTGCAACAACGAACTTGTATTAAATTTTGCGGAAAAAACTGATTTAATGGTGCGCGAACGATGGAAATCTTGGAAAAGTGTTTCGGCAACGATTCTCTAAAGGAAACGGTCGTTTACCAGTGGCACGGGCGGTTCAAAAGTGGTAGTGAGTAAATCGAAGATGATGAACGCAGTGGCAGACCATCGACATCGAAAACCGACGAAAACATTGTTGAAGTAAAAGAAATGTTAGTCAACAACCGCAAATTAACCATCAGAGAAATAGCGGAGGACTTGAACATTGCCTATGGATCCGTCCAAGACATTTTGGTTAATGATTTGGGTTTCCGTCGTGTAGCAGCAAAGTTGGTGCCAAAAGACCTCAATTCCATGCAAAAAAGAGACCGTGTTGACGTCGCAAAAGAGATGATTTGCGAGGCTGAATCCGATCCTACATTCATCAAAAGGATCATTACTGGGAACGAGACGTGGATTTATGAGTACGACATGCAATCCAGACATCAGGCAAGTGAATGGCGTTCACCAAATGAGTCGAGACCAAAAAAACCACGTCGTTGCCGAAAAAGAAGGCAATCCTCACGGTTTTCAACGGTGTAGTGTATCATGAATTTTTGCCAGAAGGCCAGACAGTAAACGAAGAGTATTATTTGGGCATTATGAGACGTTTGCGTGAAGCAATTCGCCGAAACAGACCAGAATTGTGGGCACCATGATAACGTAGCGTCGCACAGTGCCATCATTATTCGTAATTTTTTGACGAAAAATGCAACAAACACCATCCAACAGCCACCGGATTCACCTGATTTGGCTTCCTGTGACTTTTTTCTGTTCAATCGAGTTAAAAAACCACAACGGGGAACGCGTTTCAGCAGCCGAGAGGAAGTAATGGAAAAATCGCAGGAAGCACTGGATGGACATACAGAAAACCGAATATAAAAAATGTTTCGAGGATTGGATCAAGCGCTGGCATAATTGTGTTGCAGTCGATGGGGATTACTTTGAAGGGGACAATATAGATTTAGATGAATAAACTTGTATTTTTAATTTTCTGAATAGATTCCGGTGATCGAGGTGGTATATCATCCAAGGCTTCCGGTTTAGATTTATGTAAAGAAAATATGGTTAACTTGAAGTGCGGGCGATCTCCATAACTGACTCGATGCGATCTTCTTTGTAGAAGTTCGGACGAATGACATCGTGTGTCGTACAGTAGAACGAAACGAGTGAGTTTCTGGGAATGATATTTGCACCCAGTAATTGATCTACAAAATTTTTACTGTGGGCCCTATTCTATTGAATGTATTTTTGGGTGTGGAATCGAATGGTGAAGCCTGTTTGGTAATAGGAGTGATGAGAAAGAAGCTAGATGCCATAGAATAACCATTTTCCGTTTAATATATCATAGTTTAATATATAAAAAATTAGTTTTAGTTGGCGAGTCTTCTTTTTTGTTTGTATGAAATTACATACGTCAGATATTCGACATAACCTATCCCGGAATAAACCATATGTTAGGCCCAGTTGCAGTACAATCCAAGTTATGCGCCATTTGTCTAATAAAGGTGTAAGACTCGACACCTGGTAACCAAGTAGTGTGGGAACTCTAACACCACTGAAAAGACCTCCTTAATCAGAACCAATTATTCTTCTTTCTTATATTTCAAGTTGCGTTGAAAAAGTTTTTTACCCATACCCATTACTTCATGAGGCTTGGTTCTTCTCCATCTCCGAATATTGTCTCGTACTGGAGAGTTTAGCGGAAAAAATTACGTTACAAAGCAAATACGTAAATGAATTCGTTCAACTTTCAGCGCATTATCCGTATCTTCTACGAACGCGGGATCTTCAAAACAATTCAACAAGGAATCTTGTTGTTTTGCCTCTTCACATATTTTTTTCTCGGGAATATTAACAATAAGAAGCATAGTTTGGGTTTCTGGGAATAACTTCGAGGTCATTGAATTTTGAACAGAACAGTGCTGGAATCCTCGGATTAGAACTGACAATTTGTCGATTTTCGCAACATTTTTCTGGCCCTACTACTTTCGCAGTAGAGAGAATCTTTATTAAGTGCTTCTTGAGCTCCTTCTGAGGATCTTCTATTGTAATTGAACTATTTAAATTTTTAGTTGATTTCACGCCATGGATCAATACCTTAGGCAGAGTTGGTGGCATGTAACATGAGTACCATCTGTAGAGCTTAACATAAATTCCAGTGATTTTTCTGTCAGATGATCCGAAATTCTGATAACCTTCTGGGCTGGTTTTTGCTGTAACTTCAGGACCATTTTGCCATTGTTATAGGTACTATAAGTGCCAGCACCTTGCTTCACCCGATCAACATGAAAATGCAGCTAATCTTCTGTATTTCAGTTTTTTTTTTCTCGCTGTTGCTCCTTGCACAAGCCGGTGTTTGATGACCACTTTTTAATGTCCAATTTATAGAAAACATGTATGAGGCACTCAATTTATTATAACACATAACAAAACAATGCTAATCAGAAGGGCGCGTCGAGAAATGAATGAAACTAAACAATGAATGCAAAATTTAAGAAGCTTTCAAACAATGCGTAGAGTTGCACTTTATCGTTGGAGGTCATTTACTCAAACATGGCTAGCGACTAGCGACAGAAATACATAAAGTATATATCTGTGGACCCTGATTTTCAGAACAATACGAAACTCTCTTATACGGGCTAAATTTCCAGAAATCTTTGTTGAAAAAGATGCCATTTTAAAGATATACTCGTATAACATGTACTGGCTATGAAGCATGTCATTTGCTGGCACTATCCACTTCTGAACTATGTAAAATGAGAATTTTTTTTTAACTTGCGCGCGCTCAAGGGATTTAAGTATCCTTAAAATGCTTACACAGCGCAGGCGAAGGATAATCAGGGAGGATAGAAAAGGAGGTACCGGTGAACGTTGGTTTTAAATGTGTGGAGGATATAATGGCTAGGGAATAAAGAGCTAGGCAGGGCATTGTAAGGCTTAGGAACCAATCACGATATTTTAGATTACGTCCGAAAGTGGGATTGAGGGTATACTGATGAGCATTCATAGCGAGACGGGTGTTACGGTTAAAAGTTCCCAAACGGGTTTTCATATTTTCATAAGACTTTTCATATGGAACGCGTGACCAATAGGATTCGAAGGTAAAATTTGTCGGTTATGTAACAAAACAGCTTTCAAACTTAGTTTAGAGCCATCTATGAAATGTTTTCATTCGGTTCGCATATGTATAAAGTCATCAAACCATTCACATCTTTACAAAAAAACCATTTCAAAATATTGCGTGAACACTTTTTGCCTAGTACGGAAAGATGTTATATATTAGTAGTCACATTACTTTCTAAAAAGTTGCATTGTTGGAGACTCGAGCCTAGAAGTTCTGCTTTGTTCTTTGCCAGCTCGAAGTCCCTTACAAGACCATTTAATTCAGCTTGCGTTATTCTGGCTGGGATGATGTATTCGATACTTTGTATTCTGACGTTGTGGAAATTGATAAGATAGTGTGATTTCATTTTGGTCATCGCAAATCTTCGGACCCTTCAGCTAATACTTTGCTGTGCGGAAGAAGACGAGTAGCCGATGGTGTAATTGGATACGCTGTGGCACACTTATTTTTTTTAGAAACACCCTTGCCTTTTCCAAATAAGTGAGTTGTCAGGCAGAAATAATAATCCGTGAAGTGATTTGTTGATTCTCACCACTGCATTGGCACTGCGAAACGAAATGATGTTTTTTTGCCACTCAGCCAATTTTTTAAGCCGGTAGAACATGGATTGTAGCAGAAATGTTGAACCCAGCTTTTATCTTGGTGTTTTATGTCTTCGTTAAAATAGTAAAAATAGTAAAACCTTTGTTTACTAAGTATAACCTCACCATAAATGTAACAAAAATTGTCACACAAAAATTTTCGAGACATTTTGATTTAAAATAATCCTTTGCATCAAAACACAATATTTTTTGCTAAGTAAATTACACTATTATCAAGTTAAATGAGTGGAGGATCGTTAAATTCGAAAAAATTCAGGTATCGCATGTACGAGGGGCGTTCAAACTATTCTCGGTATCGGGGTGAAGCCGTGCTTGTATATATAAATTGACATATTTATCAAGTAATACTATTATTTTAGTGCACTCATGTAAAATTTCATATAAATGTGATTATTAATTCGCGTTTTATCTCTAGTTAAACAGAATCATAATGGCAACTGAGACGATGATGGTGAAAATTGAGCATCGCGCTGTAATTAAATTTCTCACTAAGCAAGGAAAAAGTCAAAAAACTATTCATGAAGAGATGGTGGCTGTTTACCAGGGTTCCGGACCTTCATTATCAACTGTGCAAAAGTGGTCAAGTGAGTTCAAGAGAGGCAGAGAGAGCATTGAAGACGACCCCCGCTCCGGCGCCCCGACTACTGCTTGTACGGGAGAAAGCATCAAAGAAGTCGAAAAACTTGTTCTTGAGGATGCCCGAATAAAGGTGAAAATGATGGCAGAGATCACCAAGCTTTCAATTGGTACCATTCACACCATTCTTCATGACCATCTTAACCTTTCAAAGGTCAGTGCAAGGTGGGTGCCACGAATGCTCACAGCGCCTCAGATAAAAAGTGAGAATCGCATGCTGTAGAGAGCTTTTGGAGATGTGTAGTGAGAACGCGGACGGTGTTATGGATCGAATTGTTACTGGGGACGAAACATGGGTCCAAAACTATGACCCTGAAAGCAAACAAGAGTCCATACAGTGGCATAAAAAGGAACAGACCCCCCGAAGGAGTTCAAAGTCACTCCGTCTGCCGGGAAGCTCATGGCCACAGTTTTTTGGGACTCAAAGGGAATCTTGCTCATTGAGTACAAAAAAAAAAGCTGAAACCATCAACGCCACATCCTACGCTTCCACTTTGCATAATTTTCGGGAGGAAATTAAAAAGAAAAGACGGGGTAAACTCGCAGCGGGTGTGTTGCTTCTTCATGACAACGCTCCTGTTCACACGGCGCGAGTTTCCAAGGCTGCTGCGCGAGATTGTGGTTTCGAAGAAATCCAACACCCACCCTGTAGTCCAGACCTTGCCCCTAGTGATTATTTCCTGTTTCCGGATTTGAAAAAATGTCTTCGTGGAAAAAGATTTTCGGATGATGAAGAACTCAAGTCGGCAATACATGGAGGAGGAGGAAATTTATTTTTTTTGAGGGTTTAAAAAAGCTTATCTCAAGATGTAACAAATGCATTGATGTTAGGGGAGATTATATTGAAAAATAAAAACAATTTAAATTGAATTCGCATTTTCCTTCATATCGATACCGAGAATATATTGAACGCCCCCCGTATAGACAATCAGAAATTAAGAGTAGTTATTTTAAAAATACTTCGGATACTTTTCCACTGTAGACTAGAGTTGTTCTTAAGAATATTGTAGATACTTTCATTTTCATTTCAAATATTGTCGTTGTTACATTATGTTAGTACAATAGAACACAAAATTAAAACAAATTCTTCGTATAACTAATTGTTCTACAGGAAGTTTTACTAATATAGTGAAAGAGAAGGTCAGATAAAAACATTGCTGCTGTCCTAGAAAGTCTTCAAACTTATCGACCAACTTCAACTCGAAACCGTTCTCAAAAATTGGACAGAATATAGCAACTTTCTAGAAACTTTACCTTAAAATTTGCATTTGTGTCCATTTAAAATTCAGTTGACATAAAAGCTTCTTCGGAAAGACCATTTACGACGCCAATAAGGTCTTACAGCTTGTTCATGTAAGCCTATATTTTATCAAAAAATCATAAAAAGTGATGAAGCCCATGACATCGGCAAAAGAAAATCCGTATTCATAAGTCACATTTCCCACTAAAAGTTGCAGGGAATCTCAAGGAACGATGATTTCGATTGCCCTATGCAGCAACGACTTGTTTTTCTGGAGATATCTAAAGAGCAAGGTCTATGGTAACACTTGAGCGGCTTTAGCAGAATATTCATGCCGAAGTCAATGTAGATAGTACCGCTAGATATACGTGAAAATGTTTAAAAAGACCCCACATTTGTGAAGCTAACAGAGGTGGGCATATAACTGACACTGTCTTCCATATATAACTCCCAACACTTAATAAAACATTTACCAGCATTTAACCATTTCGCTTTCGTGCACGAACACCATGTATTCCTAACTTTTGTACAAACTTCAGGATGAATGTTCGATTAAACCAGCATAGATGTAAAAGCCACGAAGAGTGTAGTATCAGCCTGCACTAACTACTCCCTAATTGGCAAAAATCTGCTCCTGAGAAAATTTCCCATAATGGCAACTCTTCATTTCCGGAGAAGAAATTAAGAAAATGAAAGAGATAAATAAAATAAAAGATAGAAACCTTTGAATAATATTTCGAGCATTCTCCTCAGAAACTTTTTAAGAATTTTTTTTCTTCTGTCGTTGCTCCTTGAGCGTTATTGTGTGCACGTATGTGTTGGTGTATAGGTCTGCACTGCTTAAGACGAAAGCTTAAGAGAGAAGTTGCCATGAGTCCTTCAAAGTAATTCTGCCTTCGTAATGAAGATAGTTTTCCTTGACAAGGAAGATGTTGATGGAAATGATTACTACATAATACCGGGTATACCTATAAGTACAAGCACAAGTCTTAGAAAGGATGCATGTGAATACTGGTATAGTCTTGCAAGCAACCTTAGGCATGGTAGTAGCAAAAACATGAATTTTGGGTTTTCTGTAACCATTTTGTGGGTGCTGTCCTTTTATTTTCATTTTTTACTTTTGGAAAAGGGCTTGTCGAGATGTTAAGGAAACCCCTTTTCTCTCTGTGACAAGGACTAATTTGTCCTTTTTGACACTCGTTTGAGGTTTTTAAGAGGTCGGACTTGTTTAAAGCTTAATGATTCTTTTGACTTTGAAACGATGTAGTGTCGGTCTTTACCGGAAAAGATATTGAACAATCAAGAAATTTAAAGCGTTGAAGATGTCAGAGGGTTTTCGTAGACTTTGATTTTCTTCAAGGATGTACGAGTAGTCTCTAAAGAAAATTGATTGCAATGGAGAAAAGTAATTTATTCTTTGGTTACAACTTTCGTGCTTTTGTGTATTTTTGTGGTGGATAGAACAAGGTGAGTTACGTTTTGTCGCAAAGATGGCCTCGGAAAAACTTTTGGTGAGTTTCTATTTATGATTGTATAAAGGGTTTCAAGACTAATTGAACTGTTATTCTTTGGCTGTTTGTTTTTTCTCACGTAGATAGGAAGACCAAAAAATGTATTTAATCTAGTTGCTCCACAAAGTTTAGGTGAGCCGTCTGTAGTATCTAATCATCAAACGGTATTAGATATCTTACGCAAAACCTTCTCCAAACTCATGTGTGTGCAAAAGAAAATAAGTCTTTGCTCTGAAAGGATCGATTAAAAATTCTTCTGGACTTATTACCTTTTGGAGTTGATTATTTGACTGGGGTCAACCAGTAAACCCTTTAAATAAAATACTCATACACTGACAACTAAATATTGAAACGGTAGTCAGGTGCTTTCTGTTAATTCACCAACTTTCGAGGTATATTCATACAAGTCATAAAGCAGTGCCTTGTAACTTTCTTGATACTTCTGTTTAGCAAAGATTCTCAGCTTGGAAAAATATGTATAATGCAATTCCGGCATTGCTTTCAAGGAAGTAAGAAATACGGCCTAAGACCGAAATTTTTTTCAACTAAGCATCTGCATCTTAAACCATTTAAAGCAAAGACAAATGTAGATTCACTGTAAGAATCGAATATCACCGACTTCGATGAGATTATTGATCACCAGGCTCTGAATCCGTAGGTAATAAGAAGACTCATGAAAGGATTAATAAATTTTCTTGATTTATGAAAGAAAGTTAAACGCCTATATTCGTACATGTATCCACTAGGGCGGGTGCCGTATAGTAGGGTCGTCCTTATACTACTGTCAGCAGTAAGCGGAAATAGGCAAACATTTGTGGTCATTATTGAATGCTGCGCTTAATAACCAACACTACAAAGAATTCTCACGAAATCCGGGGAGGTATTATTCGACACGCGTGTTTTGTAGATTCAACGACTGCAATGAGTCACTGGTCTGGAGCGCATTATGCGTTCGCGGTCGAGTAATATTTGAAGACCTCTGCTCTACTTCAGCAAGCTGAGTAAACTCATTAGCTTCCTTGATCACCGTACCTCACCCCATGCAACTTTTTTGTGGAGAAACTCAAGTCAAAAATTTATAACAACAATCTTCATGCGAAACAGATATTACAGAAAAATATCTGCAAGAATATCTTGCAAAAGCTTAAATGACGCAATCTTTCAAAAATAAGATCTACTGTCCAAAATGGGTGCGACCGACAGGTCACGCCAATAACTTTCTGATAATAAGAACTTCAGTGGTTTTTCAGACTAAGCATTACCGATTAAGCTTGAATGGCTCTGATAAAGCCAAGAAAAAAAAGTGGGTCGGGTGGGTTTATCTCCCCATCTTTCTGAATCGGAAGAAAGTTACAGGACTTTAACCAACAGCTTCAATTAATAATCCAAGCTGAATTTACATATTTCTTTTAATACGTATTTCAGTTCGTTTTGGAACATTAGTCCTTGGTTTGTGCCCAGTAACTTTGCTTCAGGCTTCTTTTAATAAAACAAATTTATGAGAGATTGTAAGACTTGTAAGACCTTGGTTTTGGATGTAAAAGCTGCCAACAAATTCACCGAGAATTTCAAAACAATTGTTAATATTGGAGGATATACAGCTGAACAAGTTTTTAATGCTGATGAAACTGGGCTTTACTGGAAACGCATGCCTAGTCGAAATTATATCTCCAAGGAAGTAAAAAGGTCATCGGGGTTCAACTCAGCAAAGGACAGGTTCATTCTCTTGTTTTGTGGAAATGCGAGTGGTGATTTTAAGTGTAAACTACTTCTGATATATGTGTCTGAAACCCACAGAACTTTAAAAAACATAAGAAAGAATGGACTTGCTGTACATTGAAGGCCAAACAAAAAGGCTTTGATTAACTCATTTTTATTTACCAACTGGTTCAATGAATGCTTTCGGCCAAAAGTTGAAGTCTACATTAAGAATCAGAATTTGGGCTACAAAGCACTGTTTATTCTCGATAATACCCCAAGATATCCTCAGTCCGTATGCAATACTAATCCAAATATAAAAGTTGTGTTTATGCCCCTAAACAATCAATCCCACATTTAAGAAAATGTATTTGCGCCAAACCTTCTTCACGATGTTAGAAGCTATAGATGAACCTAACAAACTCACGCTTCAGGAGTTTTGGCGTAAGTTCAAGATTGCGGTTCCAATAACGATCATCAAACCATTCTGGTGTGACGTAAAAAAGTCGGTGAATACAGTGTGGAAACAATTATGGCCAGACTGCCTGGAATGCAATGCAGACGCCACTCCTGAATGCAGTGCAGAAAATTTACTTTTACTTGGACGACGGATTGGAGTTGATGGCTTTCAAGACCTGGAACTAGATGATATAAACGAAATCCTAGAAGCGGGCGATGCTGAGCTATCAGTACAGGAATTAATTGACCTTGGAGGGCAGGACGAATCGGTTGAAGATCAAAATGCAAAAGGACAAACTGACCAAATGACAATCAAAAATTTAGAAAAATTTATGTCTAAAGTAAATGAAGTCACAGGTATCGAGTCTATTGATTCTAATTTCGAGAGAAGTTCAAAAACTATGGGAGAACTACGTGACACGATTGTTACAAATAAATTTATACTAGAAGAAAAAAAAAACAAAAAGCAACCAACCATTTTAAAGTTTTTTTTTTTAAATGTTTAGGTTAATAGTGTTTTTTTTTATTTTTATGTACTTTTCCTCGTGTTATGTTATTTTCTTGCCTCTAGCCCTAGCTATCTAGCCCTCTTTGTTGAAAATATGATACCAGCTAGTTTGTTTTTATCTGCACAGAATCTGTCACCTGATCTCTGTATTTACGAAATCGTATCCAGTACTGCATTGACGATTCTAAAATATTTGCTATTCCTTGAGTAACTCAGAAGATTCTGCGTCGATTTTTTTTCAAATTTTCGTTAAATATGTGCAATGTTAATATTTAGATTTCGATTAGTATTGCAAAAATTTTGGAAGATGCCTCTACCCTTAAGAAAAAAATTAATTGTATTTCTGTAGTCTTTTTTTATTAACCTAAAAAATTAAAGGCGGATTTTGACCGAAATCTAATGACCGCTATTCGGCATGAATTAACTTGCGAACGAAAATTCGAATCGACACAGAAAATGTCTGTGTTTGTGTGTGTATGTGGCTTTATCTGACAATAATTCGAGTCGACATTCGTTTTCAAGTTAATTTTTCCATAACCTACAGGGTGAATGACTCGAACTCCAACTTCTTAAAATGCTATAATTTTTTTATTTTTTGATAAATTTTATTGTGCCAAAGCAAAAACTGTTGGAAAATACATCAGTTTTCAAATTGTATCAGTAGTTTTCAATATGTCCATCTTTGGCGCGAATAATGGCCTTGAGACGGCCGAAGAAAGCATCGCACGCTGCACGCAAGTGGCTCTGCGGTATTTTGGCCCATTCCCGGCGAAGTGCTTGTTTGAGGTGGTCCAAACTTTGGTATTTTTTAGAACCAACCTTCGCCTTCAAAATACCCCAGACAGAGAAATCCAACGGATTTGCATCCGGAGAATTTGGTTGACGCGCGCTTTAGGAGACGGTGCCGAGCCTTGTTGAAATGTCCACGGTCTCCGACCGAAATGAGTGTTTGCCCAAGGCTTCAATACTGCCTCTAAGACAGTTTCACGGTATACGATCGCATTAATTTTGACACCACGGTCCAAACCATCACCATCGGTGCTGCCTGCTTTCTGGTGGCCGTCCGAAGGTGTAGATTTTCGAAGGACCTCTCTGGCAAGTAAACTCAGTCATTTTGTTTGTTGACATATTGCTCGATAACAAATGGCGACTCATCGGAAAAAACCAAATTCGGCAACTCACCACTTTCGTGCAAGTGTAGCAACTCCTTCACACTTTTGACTCTAACTTTTTTCTGTTGCGGTGTAAGATCGTGTGCTTTTTGGAACTTCAATTGCTTGCGCCCAAGCTTACTTTTCAGTATGTGTTGCATCCGTTCCAACGATATGTTGAGCTCACGAGCCATTTTTCTTCCACTTCGATGCGGATTTCGCTCAATTCGAGCCTTCACTTTCCGAACCATTTCTGCCGATGTTGCTGTTTTTTTTATGACCACCCCCATGGCGTTTTGCAACGCTGCACTGCCAGTATCACGGTAACGAGCTATGGTTCGAGACACAAATGATTTATTCACGTTGAAGTGCTGGAGGGCTCTAACGATAGCTACTTGTGGTTTTCCAGCCAAATATAAAGCAACCACACTATCACGTTTGAATTCCATCGCGGATAAAAATTTTTCAACACAACTGAGACGCAAATCGTTTAAAAGGCTTGTAAATGATAAAATTATCTGTCATGTGTCAAAATTTGAGCTCACTGTCATGAACGGTTTGGAAATTATAGCAGTCATTCAGGGTGTATAGGAATAAACATACCCGTACGCTCTCATACACACACAAACACAGACATTTTCTTAAAAACTATCTGAAAACATTACAGACACCTTAGGTCTTAAAGATATCATGAGGTGTATACAAGAACTTCCCTATCAGGAAATTAAACTTCAGCAACAGATTGCACTTTTCACTGGGTACCCATTATTACAATCAGCCACAGCTATCTAAAATCTCTCAAATTTATAGCGGAATTTTTGCCCCTGGTGGTTCTACGAGGTTTGTTCAAGGAAATAGCGGGAATATTAGTTTTTTGAAAAAGATATATAACATATTTTTTCGTCTACATTAATGTTGTTGCCTTTAAAATAGTCCCCATTAGATATTATGCACTTGTGCCAGCGCTTCTTCCAATTCTCGAAACACTTCTCAAACTCGATCTTTGGGATAGCTTCTAGCTTTTTCAGCGATGCGCTTTTAATGTCAAATATGCTTGTAAAACAGACGCCCTTTAAGGTTCTCTTTATTTTTGGAAATAGGAAAAAGTCACACAGAGCCATCTCTGACGTTTCAAGACTTCCATTCGCCCCTGTTTTTGTTCAAAGTTCAACAATTTTGGAACAAATTTTGCTGCCACGCGTTTCATACCTAAAACATTCGAAAAAATTTCATGGCATGAGCCAATCGATATGCCAACATCATCAGCGACTCTTCTGATTGTGATTCGGCGATCGTTCATAACCATTTCTTTCACTTTTTCCAATTTTCCATCTGTTGTTCATGTGCTGTCTTCACGGCCATCTTGGAAATGCTTATACCACTCGTAAACTCTTGTTTTACTCATAGCCGACTCACCATAGGCCTTTCTTAACATTTCACACACCTTATTTAATTTTTTACGCAAAAGTTGATACAAATTCTTTGATCCATTTTTTTAACAAACGAAATCGCCGAGCTCAAAAAAACACGTCTAACCTTAGCGGCTGCCACAGACAAAGTGAAAAATGAATACAACTGAAAAAAAATTTTGACCCGCGAAATTTAAAAATTCCCCTTATTTTCTGAACACACCTTGTATGTACATATTGTACATAGTTGCAGACATATAAGTGGCATTAACTCCACCCTAGGACTTCACCGTAAATCGACAACATAAGCCTGGAATGCGATCACTCCCGCACAGAGAAAAAAGGCGACCTTTTGAAAGATCGCTTCCACGAGCTTTTTCGAGAACAGACGCGTGGGCAAACGATCGGGTTGATAGTTTTAGCTTCATAGTCTCCACGACACCAGTTTTGAAACTAATCGGACCCGCAGCGTAATGAAATGTCATCGCAGCTACCATACGTTTCTCATACCTCAACATCCAAGGATCAAGGAAACCCAATTCGATGCAAATTACAGTTCTGATGTTCTGTATATCCGGATGATTCGAGAAGCCAATATCAGCTCAGAGCACTGCAAGTATCCTGGATGACAGAATACCGAAGAACGTAAAATTGTGATACTGAAGAGTTACAATCGCAAAGGAGAGATAAGGCCTTTTGCGATCGGGTCTCAGAAAATCCTTCGAGAAAACCTATGCTGCAAACGTCAAGTGTAGAAGACCAGTGGCGACATTGTCAGAAAGCCATTTGAGACACAGCACTTGGTGCTCTAGGTTGCAAAGAGACTCGTTATTACAGCGTTGGCAAGCACACACAACGAAACAAGAAGTATAAAAGCCGCGGCTACAAAGAAAGACGAGTAGAGATGAGGACGGAAACGTAATAGTAGAACCACATTCGGTGCTAACAATTAAAGTATTACTTCCCTAGACCGTTCCAGTGTCAGGCGTATTAAACTTTTCAAAGTAGAGGGTGATTGACAACATCCTAATCCATAAGGTCGAAGATCGATGTAAGTCTGCAGAAGCAGACGGATAAGCTGCCGAATACTTTAAAGGTGCGGAAATTGATTTGGTAGACCAACTGATCTGTGAAATATCGTCAGATGAAAAAGCTCCATGACTGGTATCCCACCATCGTTTGTCCGATAATTAATTCTTTAGACTCTCTAAATTGCGCCAAATACACAGCAATCAGTCTCTTTAACATTGTTTACAAGTCTTTATCTACCCTTCTATGTGAATGCATGGAAATCTATATGGATCTAGGCATGGTAAGTCCAGCTTTGATCAGAGCTCGGGAAAGAAAGTCAATAACTTAAAATCGATATCCTCCATCTGCTTAATAATGTTAAGGTCCCATGTGACATTAGCATTTCTATGGTGAACTATATAGAGCCATATCAGAGGAAGGTAAGACTAATACTCGAACAGCATGCCGTAGCAGCAAACTATAACCTTGAAGTGGTAAAAGACTTTACCTACCTGGGATCTTTTATAAATTATTTGTTTTAGACGCTCTTCCTTTGTATTAAGAAGAAAACTGAGAAATACAAGAAAGCAAAATATTTCTCACGAATAATGTAAGAAGCGCAATATATGAAAGACATTTATCGTATCAGTCCTACTGAACGCCGCGGAGGCATGAACTTTATCTGAAGCCCTTTGCTGCTTCACGGCAATGGCTCTTGCAGTGATTTTAGGTCAAGTCCTCATAGACATAAACAATCCTGTCTATGGGCATTTTAGCGAAACTGACATGATCAGAATGACTGCGATTTATTGCTTCTGATGGGTAGGAAATATTCAGCAACCACTGCTCCGACCAAAAGTGCTATCGACTTCATTCCGGAGTGACAGCGCCGTAAAGGGAGACATCGCCTTCGAAGGTGCAACCAAGTGGAAAGGGACCGCAGCCAATTTGATAGCATAACATCGCACCAAATAGGAAGAACTGGTGGTTAATGGATGAAATGGTCCATGACCACGCCAGACTGTGGCACCTTAAAATATGTAAATAAGAGGTCTGAACGTATTGTTCATTGTTCTCCAATACATTTCCAGATAACACTGAATGCTTAAAAGAATAACTAATCTCAGGAAAGGGTAGAACTTGTAGAATTCTATCTATCGTACAATTATCGACTCTATTTGCGATTGCCTCACCTGTGGGATACTTGTAGAAATCTGTATTCAAAGTACAAATATTTGTCAGAATTAAATAAAAACTTTAATTGGATGATGAAACCGATGTCAGAAAACCACATGATTCAAGCATTCAAAAAATAATTTTTAAAGCATCGGGTAGTTGCATTGTGGTCTGTGATTATGTGATCTTCAAGCAAAAAATCGATCTTCTGTGAACAGGCGATCACTTTTGCATAGATAAGCCTAAATGGTGCGACATTCTCACTCTTATACTGAGATCACGTATCACAATTGCAATATCCACGAAACGCGTAAAGTTGTAGTTCCTCGAAGGCTATCATATGTCAATAAGGTATATCATCATGTGATAATCATTTTCCTTATACTAAAATCTGCCCGCCAACCTCCAGAATTTGATGCTCTTTGATGCTGTTTGAACATAAATTTTTTTCATGGCTCATCGTATTACTCGAAGACCTACCGATACCTAACTGGCACCAAGTTATCACTTACTCCAGAAGAGAGAATGTGCTATTTCGCGACCTTCCTATCCTACATACGTCGTTGAAAAAGATCTTTGTAGTTACACAAACATGTCATCCTCCCAAAAAGGTAACTCAATATCGTCAATAAAGTATTGTTTATTGGGAGCTTTCCTTTGCATTTTCGTGAAATTGTGTCTCCACTTGTAGCCCATTGTGTGTCATATCAACTGACTCGTATCCTTTTAGGCAGCGTAGGATGGATGCTATTCAAAGGATGAATCTTTTTCACGGTTCCATTTGCAGGGATGGCATAAATTGGAAATTGGAATATTCCACATCTCATATGCGACCAACATTAGAGATATGAACGAAGTGCAAATACGAAGTATATAACACCATAGGACTCACCGTCACCAAGGACTTAAAGGTGGATGGTGGTTTTCTTTAAAGAAAGCCTCTTCAAAATTCTCTATAACTACACCTTTTCTGAGATTCATTTTCCAAGCCAACGACTCATCCGTCTTTCAATCCCATCCCTGTCTGCGCTTTCATGCAACCAACAAAAAAATAATAAAAAAAAGCTTTGCCACGCCAGCAAACCCACAGACTAACATATTTTCACTCACAAGCTAGCAATGACATCACAACATTTATACTCCAATGAAGCAGAGAATCTATTTTCAACCCCAGGCAACCCTTATTTACCCAATGCATGGTTGACTCATGAGAGAGCAGCTGATTTATTTTTTCTCCAAGTCCATATCTCCTTCCCAGGCCGGCGGCCATATCATTTCAACCCCTAAAACCCAATTATGGTCTTTTATTTGCTGACTTGCCATTCTCATCGAAACTTCCTAAGCAAAACTGCAATCCTTCCAATCTTTATTCGGCGCGCCGTTTTCAGTCGGTCGGTTGGTCGTCATACTCTAGAATGATTATATCCTTTATCTTCGTCTTGGTTTTCGTCTACTCAGAGGATATCCTTCATCCCATATTTTTGACTGGGCTAGCCAAATGGAGACAAGTTTCCATTGCATGCTGAGTGAGCTGATGCTGGCGACAAGAACGTTTAGGTGGAGAACGGCAATGGCAATGGCAACGACAACGACAACGGCAACGACGACGGCAATGACAACGGTGATGTTGGTAGGTATATTCGTACTCATATATGGCTAAAAGATAGAAATGGTCTCATGAATTATTTATGAAAAATTAAAATAAAGTTTTGAAAGTTTTTGATTTGCCCTGCATCCATGGAACGCCTTTGTATCCACCTTCAGCTCCGAATTTCGTTATCCTTTCATCGGTAACAGAGAATACGACATCAACGAATATGACTACAACTACAACGTCTACTACTACCACTTAGAGTATTTGTCATTTTGGAGGGCTTCGCCTAAGTTTCCAGATTTATTTATGCTTCTTTGTGATTTCAGACATTTTGGTGGATGAAATTCTATGTATCGTTTTAAGGGGGAGAGATGACGAAATGAGGTCACCATAACAGAGTTTGAGTTAAGGCCACGCGGTACAATTGCATGCTGAGCTAAAATCCAGGATTAGGTCGGATTAAAAATTTAGAGTTTCACTTTTTGATAAGCTAGGAGCAAGCTCTTGTTGGTGTTTGTATTACGTCTCAAGGATCTGTGGTAGGATTTGTTTTGACTAAGGGTATGTCCTGAATTTAGGTAATCCTTTAGAATACGAGTCGCTTGAGTGCCATCAACTTTTGTCATCTCTTCTAACGATTGTGATCGTAAGAGTGCTTGTCTGAATTTAATCTCGTGGGCAAAGAATGCAATTTCGTTGAGAACTTTTCAAGTTGGGGAACTGTGTCTATATTTTAAAGCAACGAAACTGTTTTGTATTTTTGAGAAATTTTAGAGATGGCAAAATGTATCTAGTTAGATATGTTAAGGCACTTGAATATCTTTTGTATGTATGTCGAACTTGTGTCAGTTTAAAAGATTTTTAGAAATATTTTATGATTTTTGTGTATTGAAAAGAAAAAAGTTCGAAAGTACTTTGCAGTGAAGAACTTTTGAAGACACAAAACCTTTTAGCAAATATATCTAAGTGAATTGCGCGAACTTATAAAGTTTCTGATTATGAAGAGATATATTGTAGTTCGCAATACACCGAACTTGCTACTAAATAACTTCCTCGTTGAAATCGCTGTTACTGCTTAAAGCCAGAAGAACGAGCACTCTTAACGCGCTACTACGAAAGAAAATTGAATTAATTTAATATTGTAGAGTTGTCATTCGGGTGGGAGTTTTATTGTCCACTAAAAAGTTTCAGATGTAACTATCCTGCCTTACATGTACTCTCGCTGACACTAGGGTTGTGGTGGAAGGTCTAGCTAAAACAATTTTATCTGCACTCAATTCTTATCCTTATCCAACTGGATCTGCTTTCGTACCCCCAAGTTAGATTCAGAGGTACTTCTACTATCGCACCGAATTCTAACTACTTACACTACTCCATTATTGAGTAAAGCAATCATCGCAGTATGGCGCAATATTTTTGATTTGGTTTCCTGAAACACGCTTAGGTCCTTCCCAACACATTCTAAGTACATTTGCCCCCCCCCCCCTCCTTCTGCACAACTCATAAAGGGTGTCTTACTGACAGATCTTTCTACATGTAGTGACATCTATGTTCAATATTGTTTGACAAATCATCATGGATAGACGATTTACACTAAAAGAAAGCTTCCATATCATTCCACCTCCATCTCCAATTCGCGAAACTTGTAGAAGATCATAGCCGATCAACTGAACAACCCTCAACGTAATGTGAACTCACAAGAGACTGCAGACGATCAAGTGATAGCGTAACAGAAGACTCGAAACATCGATCCAGTGTCATCGCAACAGTTCCACTTTGTGGAAAATTTTGCAAAAAGATCGCGGCTTATGCTCATATATGATTCAGCTATTGAACGGACTAAAGCCAGAAGGCCACTTCCTGCTGCTCATGAGCAGGTTGCAGTTGTCCCATATTTTTACCGAAAAATCAAGAGCTGGAGGCATTATTTGTTCTATTCGTTTTTTTTAGTAAATAATGCCGAAGCTCACGTTTTACTCAATGGCCAATGTTACCGGTCAATTGTTATTTCATTAAAAATATAGAAAAACATTGATCCGGACGCAATTCACTTTTTTGCTTTTACTTGAATTTCTCAGCCTTCCGAAGAAAGATGAGTGAGCGCTTCAGTGATAAAATACGTAGAGTACCAGCATCCATCACATTATACCCGAGCGCCTGCAAGGAAGACTCACAGAGTTATTGGACCGACAGCACACTTAAATGTTAAAGAAGTCTACAGTCTTTCCTACCGAGGGACAGCAGAAAAGTCGCTGTCCTCATAGAGACGTCAGATGGCATTCATTTGATTGAAAACCAGGACAGTCATGCCATCTGTAGTTATGCTCATATGAAACCCAACTGTCAATGAAAGCCCTAACCGAGTACGCAGCCAGTTTGAACGCAGATTTGGGTCCTGGAAAACTCTACTACAGACGATCTTGTCGCTCTTCGCCACTATGTATGCTCTAAAAGAGTCTCACACGTCCAACGCAGTCGACTTGACCACAATAAATTTTTTCGACCCTTAAAAGTCATTCTAAAACCTCCCTCTCACCTTCTATTACCAGAACGTAAGAGGGCTGCGTTCTAAAACCCACGCCGTTTTCCGCCAATCTCATGCTCTACCATTATCTAGGTACATATCTTCATTGAACTCTATAACTCCCTCTATCAGCGCTATCTGAATAGTGCGCAAACCAATCTCATAAATAACCCCAAGTCCTTTTTTCAATTTGTCAATTGCAAAAGTAAGACTGACGGTTATCCTTTCTCTCTCGCTTTCGAAACCAAATCTTCAAGTGATCCTCCTACCATCTCCAACTTGTCTGCTACATTTTTCAAACAATCATTTGCCCACAACTCCTTCGTACCAGATCCCTCTTATTTCAATGATCTACCAAACTTCTCTATTGGTCCCTTTTTCACTCAAAATTTCGATCCTGCAGTTAATCTTAAAGGTGAATTTGTACCTGGCCCTGTCGGGGAGTCCCGCCGTGTTTCCAAAAAAAATTCTCTTAAAACCTGTCTCTACCCCTTTCCTACCTTTTTTGTCTATCCCTTACACAAGGAGAATTTCCCCAGATTTGGAAGACCTCTTTTATAATCCCGATGCACAAACAGGGATCTAAGCATGAAATAACCAATTATCGTCTCATTGCTAAACTCTCTCATATACCCAAACTCTTTCAAAGCATTTTATACGAAGCGTTAAGCTTCAAATGCGAGCCTTTTATTTCACCCCGACAACATGGTTTTCTAAAAGGTAGGTCAACTACCACAAATATAGTTGAATTTGTGTCTTTTGCACTCTCAACATTAGAAAATGGCAAAGAAATCGATGTTATCGCAACTGATTTCACTAAAGTGTTTGATAAGGTATCTCATCAATTGATTCTCTTCAAATTGTCTGCTCTCGGCTTTGAGCCTCTCTTATTAAAATGGATTTTTTCTTACCTGGTAAACCGATATTATAGTGTTCGGTTTAGATCCCGCCTTTCTGTTCCATTCCTGGCCTCATCTGGAGTTCCACAAGGCAGTCATCTTGGCCCTCTTCTCTTCATTCTTACAATTAACGATGTTGAGAGTGTCATTAAACACTCCTCCCTCTCCCTTTACGATGACGATACAAAATTTCTTAGAACTATGTATTTCTTCTCCCCATGACTCTGCCCTTCTTCAAGAAGACCTTGATCGGTTTTCAATCTGGTGCCTCAAAAACTGCCTAGAACTTAACATACCTAAATGTCAATCTATAACCATCTCACGTAAATGCAACCCATCTCCTTCCCGACTTTATTTTCGCTATGGTCCACCAATTCCCTTGGTTCAGTCTTTTCAAGACCTTGCCATATTATTCGACTGTGAGCTTAATTTCTGTTCGTATATCGTTAAGATAATCTTCAAATCTAACTCATCACTTGGCTTTATTGAACGATGGTCCATGGAATTTTCCAACCCGTATGTAACCAGATCTCTGTATATTAACTTTGTTCGCCCCTGCTTGAGTATGCCAGCCAAGCTTGGTCCCGCTTTCACCGGGTTCATGTTTCCCGAATCGAGGGTATTCAACGTCGATTCCTCCGATTTGCTCTCTGTGGTCTGCCGTGGAACGACACTTTAATTTTACCTCCCTATCAGGACCGCCTGACATTCTTTTCATTCATCGACTTCTCTCAGGTTCGACTGTGCATCCATTTTGAACTCCATTTCCTTCAATACCAACCCCCGCAATCTACGTTGTCCTCGTCTCTTCTATCTATCGGTCCACCGCACCTCTTATGGCTCCAACGAACCAATCTCCCGAATGCTCCAAAAGGTCAACTCAAACCTCTCCCTTTTTGATTTCCACCTGAGCACTCCTCGTCTCAAACAAGATCTCCTCCATCACTTCCTTGGTCCCTAGCTCTTAAGCCTTTCTGTTAGTTTTTAAGTTAAATTAAATTTGTATTAAGATAATAAATGGGGGCCTTAGCCCCCACCTAAATTAAGAAAAATTAAAATTAAAAAAATTCAAAATTAAAATTAGTCGTTGAGCGCAAACTGCAGATATTGTACTTGGCACCTCCACCGATTCTATACAATATGATTCATTCTCGCAGTTTTCCGCAAGTTTTCCTATAGAGGAATGAAATCCAACTATGTTAGACACCAGCGCCGCATCTTTCATCGGTTTTGGAGGAATCCGTGGAAATTTTCCTGGCCCATATTTTTGGAGTGGAGACGTCAATTTCGTATTTTCATAGCAGCGGGAGTTTTGATATCAAGAGACTAGTGCATTTTGTAGTAAAGACCACAACTCATGATATGAATACCAAGAGGAATGAACCATTCTTCATACTGAACAAGGATTTTTGACTTACACTCAAGTCCAAAACATACCATGTTAAGCTATATTCTCTTTAATAAACTGATAGCGCAAAAGTGCGCTGTGGATCAAAATCTTGCCTCTCCACTCCCTCCGTTGTTTGTCTCGTAATTTTATGCGTAGAGGGAGATCTTCGATTGTTTGACTACCGAAAATGAGAAACTTTTTCACAGACAGAAGATTCCGCTTTCTGTGGCTTCCAATAGCCTGACGAAGTAGTGATGACGTCAGAATTATTTTTTCTGTTTTCTTTTTGTAATTTCTACAGCTTAAACTCTTAAACTTTCGCATCGTAATTGAAGAACTTAACCCTACGAATAGATATGTAATAAAGTGACCTTTTCATTCAAGGATTCCCAGGTCGATATCATCTTTCTTTCAGAAACTTTGTTAAAACCTGACATTGAAGGTGTGCTTTTAGGTAAGGCAACTTCACACTATTTCGGGCAGATAGAGTTGACAAACCATGTCAACCAACGGTGCGGCCATCTACCTAAAAAAATCGTTTCAATTGTAGACCTGTTTTTCAGACTTTACAAGACGATGATTCCGGATATGTTAATATCGAAATTACTAATGGATGTTACAAATACCTTGCGGGATCCATTTATATGGCACACGATATCCCTTATATCAAAATTATAGTGAATGTATAAAATAGTAGGCAGTGACTTAAATACAAAATAATAACAAAGAATTTCTCGATACTGTGGAAGGACTAAATTTCCATTTTGTAAATAGCTCGCAGCCGACTCAATTTATGCCATACAAGAATCCTTCTTTATTTCGTGTGGTTTTAGTATCACAAACCGAGGTCACAACCAACAACTAATATCACCAGTCTTTTCGTACCACGATACTATTTTCTTAATCATAGACATCATTGTCTCAGATTTTGCTGAATTTCCCATCTTTCCTGGGGTAAATATTTATATTTATAAAATTTATGAAACTAAAAAGGCCATAATGCCTTGATTCACTCCACAGGTACCAGACTTTTAAAAAACGTAATTTGTTTTAAAAGAGCCGGGGCACACGTGCATGACAGAAATTGATTATTTGGATATTGAACTTTTTATAGCCGAAATCAAAAAGTATCTAGAAATATGTTGCTGCTGAAAATTACCATGACCGGCGAAGGAAAAGCGGCGTGTGGATAAATGTTTGTCGGGTGTTTTCTGAAGACTTCGAAGAGAAGGACGACAAAGATAAAAAGGAAATACGGAAGTGTTCTTCACATCAATATTCTTCGAGGAATAGAGGATGCATCTTGTAGTTTAGAAACAAGTGGCGGACACAGAATGATATTAAAAATTTGGTTGTGGGGTGAATGTGTACACTAACATATTTAAGTATTGTAGATAGAGAAAGTAAAAGGTCATTATGAAAAAATTCTGATTAGTTTATTGACTTCATTAAAATTAAAATTAAGCAGCCATTTTTTTAATTCTCTGTTAAATATAATGGGTTTCCTAATACATCGTAGTTCAATGGGTAAACTATTAAAAAGTCTGGGTACCACTGCGGTATAAATATTTAAGAAAATATGAGTATTACTCGTATGTGGTGGAATACAAGCCAGGAAAGTGTATATTTGGATGCGGATTTGTTGTAAGCGGCAAACTTATGCAAGAAGTCTTAAGCTTTCGACAAGTAAGTGAACGCGTTACAACTATCCGTATCAAATATCAATTCGCTAACATCAGCCTTATATGCGCTCAATCCCTAACAGAGGAAAAGGACTATGCTACCAAAGCTACGAGCTCCTTAACAAAACCTACGGGCAATGTACGATGTATGACGTTAAAATCTTCCTAGGCGACTTTAATGCCAGAATTGGACCGGAAGACATCTTTGTCAGTACAATCGAAAGACATAGTCTACACTACACCACGTCTGGAAACGGACTTAGGCTAATCAATTTCCCTGCGGGACGTAACGTTACTATAGCAAGCACACGGTTTCCTCACCTCAAAATTCACAAGGGAACATGACAGACACCAGATCAGCAAACTGTCAACCTGATTGATTATGCTGCGATCGACGTAAGGCACTCCAGAAGTATTTTAGATGTCCGAATATTCCGAGCGGCCAACATAGACTCGGACAACTATCTAGTTGCAGCCAAGGTACGTCCACGGATATCTCAGACGCCACAAAAACGGGGAAATGCTACGAGAAGATTTAACGTTGAACGGTTACAATCGCAACAAGCCGCCAGAACCTTTGCTATACGCATATTCCTCAACCTCCCTTTGCAGCCAGCATCAAGTGCTTAAGACTAGTGGCTTTTATCTCGAAAAGCCATCAGAAATGCTGCAACTGACGTTGCAGCCGACTACCACTAAACCCCTGGTTTGATGAACAGTGCCGGCAAGCACATGCAGCAAAACAATATTCCTACAAAGTGGAGCTGCAAAGAAGAACGAGAGCGGCTCGTGAGGTGTACGAGTAAAAGAGAAGGCAAAAATATCGGCCTCTCCGAAGAAAAAAGAAAGAGCATGAAGTAAATTTCGGAAGTTTCATGAAAAGGTAAAAAGAACATGTCAGGGTAATAAGACCCGAACGGAGACCTGTAGAGATGAACAAGGAAACCTTGTAGTAGAGTCGCAGTCGGTGCTGAGGATACGGAAAAACTATTTCTGCAGACTGCTAACGGCGAAGATGACACAAAATCCGCTGTCGGGCAGAGCGAACCATTCAATATTGGCGATGCAAATCAAGAATTCCTTCCGCCCGACCGAAATAAAATGAGGGCAGCTACATCTAAACTGAAGTCAAAAAAGTCTGCGGGTCCGGACGGCCTACCCGCCGAACTATTTAAGACAGCAGGAGATGACTTGATAAAGAGCATAGACAAACTTATTTCTAAGATTTGGTCGGATGAATGTATGCGTGTTAAATGGAACCTTAGCATCTTTTGCCCGGTTCGCAAGAAAGGAGAAACTGCGCCAACTATAGAGGTATCAGTCTCCTAAACATCGCAAATAAGATCTGGTCAGGCTTATTGCGCGAGCGCCCGAAACCATTTGTCAACGATCTGATTGGATCCTATCAGTGCGATTTTAGGCCCGGTAAGTCCACAAATAACCAAATATTCACACTACGCAGATCATGGACCAAGAAGTCCAGATCGATACTCACTACATTTTTATCGATTTTGAAGCCGCATATGACAGCATCTACAGAGACGGGCTATACAGAGTCATATCCTGTTTTGGCATCCCTTCCAAACTTGTCCACTTGTGGAGGATAACGATGGAGAAAGCTCGCTGCTGCATCAAGGTCGCTAACGATCTAACTGAGACCTTTGATGTCAAAAAAGGATTTAGTTAGGCGACGCGCTGTCATGTGACTTCTTCAACATCATACTTGAAAGAATTGTGCAAAAGTCACAAGCCACCACACGAGGTACAATCTTCCAAAAGTCTGTTCAAATGCTTGCACACGCCGACGATATTGATATTATTGGTAAAACACAGCGACCTGTCGTTGGTGCGTTTGCGAGTAAAGGAACAGAAGCGGCAAACGAGGGCAAAACAAAGTGCGATTATATGCTGTCAACAAGAAGGGACACCCAACATCGACATATCGGCCAGAATATCACAATCGACAGCTCTAACCTTAAGGTCGTAACGGACTTTGTCTACCTCGGCTCTGCTATCACATCTGAAAACAACATCTGTGCTGGATGGATCAGATCAACAATGTAGTTGGCAAAATATATAGCATTCTTTATGGGCTCAGCGCAACTCTATGGCATTTATCCACTGAAGCTAAATTAAAACTGGTAAAATCCTTTGCACTACCGATCTTCTTACACAGCTGTGAACTTTTCAACTGTTTGGATTCCAGCTCCGAAAAAAAGTTAAATGTGGTCGATAATAGCAGTGCTAGATACATTTTTAATCTATGTGGCTATGATTACATATCAGCCTATGCCAAATGTATGGCCACAGTGTTCTAGCAATGCGCGGAATTGTCAACGGTAGGGTGCCAAATCATCTCTTTCGTCTTCTTAACGTTGGTCGATCTGAAAGCTCTCTGCAAATACTCCCATTCAGACATAGATACCTTGTAGGTTATTGGTATCATGGAACCTATGAAATCAGTTCCCTCAAGACATTAGACGTGCGAATACGAATATTTGCAATAAATTCCTCTTTCAAAATTTTGCAAATAAATATGTTTTTTCATGCACAAGATATCTGTATCAAATATCTTCTCACAACTTCACGGGACCTTAGTTCAAATAAACATCCCACAACAAACAGCGCAGATTCAAATTATTCGCAAGTTTTGTTCTAATACCTCATGCATTGTCTTCTGGAAAAATTTGTGACAAATTAGGCTGACACTGACCTTGACGACCTTAAACGTAGGCATATACAATCTGCGAAATTAAATGACAACAGTATTAGTCTCGAGGATAATACTGAAACTGCGCCATTTTTAGCTTGTCAGTTTTTAAAAAAAAGCCCAAAGCTGTCTGTCTTGGTGATATCCATTCTGTTTTTGTTAAAATGTTGTTACCTGGTGTCGAACACATTTTTAACACAATTCCTACCACCATCCAGATGTATGGAAAATCACAAAAATAATACCTTTACCTTATACCAAAGTCCTCATCAACAACAAATCCTGGTTATAGGCCAATTGCGATTCTTCGTTTCCACACCAAGGTACTGGTGATGGTGATCTGTCGGCTTTGGTTGGACTGCTTGACTTTTCAAAGGCTTTTGACACGGTAAACCACAAGATCCTTATTAATAGACTTGCAAGTCAGTTTGCCTTTGAAGACTCAACGTGTTCTGGACAGACAACACCCGAAGGACAGTGTGTTGAGATCTTCGCTGCTGAAAACAATTTGACACAGCTCATAAACGAGCCCACGCGAATACGAGACGTCACACGGCCAACGGATGAAGAGTATACCAGAAGAAAAGGCATGGCACGACTCGGGCTGCAAAGAGTGTGTCAGTGTTAGGGATTATTAGCTATTTTCGGTCCTACAAGACCAACCCAACAGAGGAAAACCGGAAAAAATTCCAACCGGCCAGGAATGACTGCAACGCCGCATTCAACAAAATTTCAATATGACCAAAAACTGAGACAAAAAACACTACAATGTTCCAAAAGTAGTACAAATTTTTGGTCGATCGTCGAAAAAATTAGAAATTTTGCCTCATCCACCATCCCAACGCTCATTTACAATGACATTCCAGCGGTCAGCTCTTTGGCAAGACCAGTCTGTGCTTTGCCTCTGTCTACACTTGAGTGCGTCGAATTTTCAATGGAACAAATCCACTTTCGCACTCGTGTAGCAGCAAGTATTCTTAACATTCACAAATCGGCCGGTCCAGATGGCATATCTGCCCATCTTCTGAAGAGGTTTTCTTCCTCGCTGACAAAACCACTGCGTAAGCTTTTTCATGAATCCTGCTCTTTAGGACTCTTTCCGAGCAGATGAAAAACAGCATTTGTCCAGTCCGCGAATCTTCTTCTCTCTGCTCCTACAGACCCATTGCACTTACGTACCTTCTTTAAAAAGTCATGGAAATACTGACAGCTCATGAAATATCTCGAAACACGAAAACTTCTCAATGACCGGCAATATGGTTTTCGTAGCAACAGGTCCACTGGTGATTTGATGGCATGTCTCACCGAAAGGTGAACCAAAACGTACATTTATTATTATTATTATCAAGGGAACAATATAAATTAATTTGTAGGGTTCGGGATTTAACGCTGGGGTACTATGCCCATGTGGCGCGTTTTGTCAACAGCACGCGGAGTACTGAGTTCCCATGTGGTCATCTACCTACGTACTTTCCGCGCCCAACACTGCTTGTTTTCGGTGATCTAGTGGGAACCGATGCTTTCAGTGTGGCGAGGCCGTTGACAAAACGTACATCAATCTGGCGAAAGCAAGATAGTTGCATTTGATATTTCTAAGACATTTGACAGAGTTTGGCATCAGGCTCTTTTGTCGAAAATGCGCGCTTTTGCGATCGATGACTATCTTCTTCAATGGATTAGAAATTACCTTTCGGAACGTTCAATTCAAGTTGTCTTGGACGGTTTCAAGTCTGATATTCACAAAATGCTGGTGTGCCCCAAGGCTCCGTTCTGTCTCCGACACTCTTTTTAATTTTCATTAATTATCTCTTGTCTGCTACTTCTAATCCAATATATTCCTTTGCTGATGATAGTACTCTCTGCTTTTCATATTCGTTCCCGGACTCACGCCCCTGCTCTTTGGCTGTAGAACGGGAACGGCAACATATATTAAGCTCATTAAATTCCGATATTAACAGTATAACCAATTGGGGAACTATCAACCGAGTGGAATTTAGAGTGCTTCCAAAATTCAATGCTGTCTGCTGTCATTAAAGCGAAATTCAAATACCCAGCCATTATCCATGAATGGCACTTGCACCGTGGAAACCGAAAAATTTTCCATTCTCGGTATGTGTTTCAATAACAACATACGTTGGAATGACCATATATTCGATGTCGCCAAAAATGCTGCGAAATGTCTAGGTTTCCTCTAGCGATGAAGCTAAATAAAAGCTGGTAAAATCGTTTATACTAACGATCATCTTATATGGGTGTGAACTTTTTCCCCATTTGCTTTGCAGCTCCGAAAGAAAGTTAAATGTGGCCTATGATACGAGGGTAGTCCCAGAAGTACCCGATCTAAGAAAGAAAACAAAAAAAACAAAGTATTCTCCTTTTAGTCCAATACACTTTTCCCAGCGACGATCAATAGCTTAGATACCCTGTTTATAGTGAGAATCGTCGAGTTCATTAAAATAGCTATCAACCGCAGACTCCACCTCTTTACTGCTGGCAAATCTTTTACCACCGACCCACTTTTTCAGGTTCGGAAATAGAAAATAAGCCGAGGGGACTAATCTGGTGAATAGGCAGCATGAGGAAGCAATTCGAACCTTAACTCATTGACTTTGGCCATCGCGATGACGAATGAATGAACTGGTGCATTGTCTTGATGAAACAAACTGGCCGTTTTTTCTTGATTTCATCTTTCAAACACTGCATAATACACGCCGTTAACTTTACCTGCAGATGGAACTATCTTCGCCTTCTTTGGACAAGATTCTCCGTCTTGAGTCCACTGTTTTGACTCTTCCTTCGTCTCGGATGTAAAGTGATGGACTCATATTTCATCCATGGTTATGAATCGACGCAAAAACTCGGCTTTATGGCTGTGAAACTTCGCCAAACACTCGATTGAAATATCCTCACGACGATGTTTTTGCTCCATTGTGAGTAATGGCGGTACCCATGTTGCGCAGAGCTTACTCATGTCCAATTTTTCAGTCAACATGCGACGTATAGCGCTTTTTGAAATGCTTACCATATCTGCTTATTCACGCATTTTCCAATACCATTTGTGGATTTTTTCCAACATTTATGGTAAGCTCACCTCATTTGGTCGACCACTGGGATGTTCGTCTTGGCAACTTGTATGGCCTCGCTTAGACTCTGCCACCCAATATTTTATTGTTGTAAACGAAGGAGCAGACTCCCCCAGAATAGAATCCAGTTCCGTTTTGATGTTGGCTGGATTGAGGCCTTTCAAATGAAGGTCTTGTATCACAACGATGACCAATTTTTCGCATATTTAAAAATTCATTGAGAGCGTTCATTATTGATGGCTGCCAAACAAATACTAAACTACATAGCGTCACCAAACTTCAAATTTAGGCTTTATACGGTTTGTACTTTCTACAGTTGTCTTCTTTTTAAACAACAACCGCCATCTATACGTCAGGTGGATTGGATTAGCCCCGTAGCAGTGGTAGATACATTTTTAATGTATGCGGTTATGATCACATATCAGTCTATACCAAGAGTATAGCCGCAGTATTCTAACACTCCACTGAATTGCCAACGGTAGACCGCCAAATAATCTGTTTCGTCTTCTAAACTTTGATCGGTCTCAAAGATCTCTGCATATAACCCAGTCCAGACATAGATATCTTGTAGGTTTTTGTTAATTGTTCGTCCATAAAATCAGCTCCCACGAGCTATTAGACGTGCGAATACGAAAATTTTCAGTAAACACCTCTTTCAAAATTTTGCAAATAAAGATGAATATGTTTATTATTATATTTTATATATATTATTATTATCATTTTTATTTATTTTATCTTTTTTATTTTTCTAATTCCCATATTTTTATGGTTCCTTTTCAATGAATTTAAATTAACGTTTTGCATAAATTACTTTATATATTGTCTATACAGAGATAATGAGTTATAAATAAGCGTATCTCTATAGCGAATTATTAAATAAATAAATTTACCCATTGCTAATTGGTACTAGGAACTACCATGCTTCCACGCTTTAATTGTGATAAAGGATATTTTGTACCATCACTCGTCAATATATGAGTTGTAACAACTACACCACACAACAGTTGTTTGAATTTGGTGGCAGATTGCTGTCTCGAACTATTTGTCGCAAAATTTCACTATGCCACAAAAATAGTACGAATGGCTCCAGTATAATTGTTGGCAATAATTTCTCATTAAACTGCCAACTCAGGATAATAGAAAGAAATGGTTCTCATACTCATTGTTGGTTGGAAGCTCTGACAAAATAGCCCACAATATTTGCTTAGCTAAGTGCTATTATTTACCCACATCCTTTTCCGTTCCTCGTACCCATGCTCTAATATTAATTTGTTTTCCTATTAATATTCCATCAATTGACAACAGACAAACAAAACAGAATAGTCGTCCTATTTTCTTTGCCGTTTTATAAAAATACACACACAAAACCATTACACTGATTCCTGCGAAGCTCATAACTTCCACGCGATTATGCTTCTTCGGATCCTTGGCGTGGCGCATGTTTTCACTTTCTTTCATCAACTGGGGGAGAGGATATATGGTAGATACAAGAAAAAAAGAAGAAGCAGAAGGAAAAAGTTATTTTGCTATTGTGCAAAACAACAATTCAGCGATATTATTTTTTCGCTCTTATTATAGATCTCATTGATTAGACAATATGTTGGGTATGACTGCGGATATGGATGGGGTTGATGGTAGGAGTAGCTATTGTGATTTTATGTCCTTGCTGTTTGTGGAATATTATTCCTTTTTTATTCATTTTATTTTATTTTTTTTTGACAGTCCGTTGTCATGGCTAAATTGTTTTGATTGGGGAAAAAAAAGTCCCAGTTGGTACGAAAGAAGAAAGATTTCGTTTAGGAAATGAGGATTAGTTAGAATGAGGGTATCTGCAATATGTAATTGGGCATGGTATTTGAATGATAAGATTTGTCGGTGATAAGAGTCGGGTGCAGTACCTGCCCCAGCACTAAAGTATATGTATATAGCGGTGCATAGCGAAGTAGGGTGCGCGAATATGAAGCCTCCATCGTTTCAAAAGCTTGATAGGTATCTATTGTCTGTAAGTATGTAAGGCACACTGTAGAAAAACCGATTGCTGTGAATGAAAATAAAACGCCCAGGATATGAACTACTAATTTCTTAATGACCTTAGGATACCAAAATGGATAATCAATGACATTCTGGCACGTAAGACGCACCCCAATTCACGAAAGAAGATATCCTTAAGAGAGATTTTTATAATAAATGGAACACCATATTGTACAAGATGGACATCTGGGGCTGAGTGTAGTAAGATGAGTACTCTTTTACACGGAACACTGTTCTACTCGTAACTGAAAATCAATTAGGCGCTTGAACCAGCAGGATGTCGCCTATTTCTTTCGATAAAGTTCTAATCCTGAGGGGACATAACGAAAAGTAGGGATGTGATGGGTGTGATGGCCATGAAGTTTGAAATGATAATGGTGAGAGGTTTTTGAAATGCCAATCGGCAAGTCATCGGATGTTAGATGTTAGCTACAGCCTTGTCGAAGTCGAATTTGAAATTATAGCACCCTTTGCCGTAGAGGAACCTAATATTGAGTTCCAGTACCATGCAAATAGAAAATAAGCTCAGAGTTATATAAGGCAGGACATTTTAATGCTTAACAGTAGTCAGAAGATACAGCAAACCTGTGCGACAGATACAAGAGCAATTTATGCTACTACCTTGTGTGAAGCAGGTAAAAAGAAGACGGTACCTTGATGATATCGAATAAGAATAAGCTCAGTGATAGGAAGGAACACTTCGAAATGGTATCAAACCAACTGGACAAAGGTCTCGAATATACATAAATTAACGTCGGGAATCAGCAAATTCCTGAGTATTGGCATCCCCAGAATCGAAATATTCCAACTGTGAGTACAGGCCTTAAAGGAGAAATATTTCTAAGCTGCGTCAGGTATATCAGCAGATACTTTTTGTAACCAGCGAATGACAAAACTTGCGGAATGAAGGCTGATCGGCAAGCTGGAGAAGAAAGACAATCTGGGATTACATTTGGTATATAACAAATTCGAAATTTGAATTGAATGAATCAAGCCAATTTTTGATATTCTGCTCTGATGTGAACCGTATTTCAGTGAGGGCGTTCTGCATCGACCGGAACAAATGGTAGGCAGAAGGGGCAAGGTCTGGGCTATAAGGCGGGTGGGGTGGGAAAATTATTGCCTCGTGTCTGGTCGCATATTCCGGGCGTTTTTCGGCCACTGCTCTCTTCAAACGGATTAATTGTGTTCGGTAGCGTTGTCCAATGATGGTTTCACTCGGTTTTAGCAGCTCATAATACAGCACACCCATCTGATCCTACCAAATACAGAGAATTACCTTTGCGCCATGGATATTCGGCTTTGCCGTTGATTTGGCTGGTTGGCCGGGTTTCACATATGATTTTTTGCGCTTGGGGTTGTCGTAATGGATCCATTTTTCATCACCAGTAACAATCCGATGCAAAAATGAGTTCCTTTTGTGGCGTTCCAGCAGCATTTCGGACAGGCAAAACCGCCTTTCGACGTCTCTCGGCTTGAGTTCATGTGGAACCCAATTTCCTTGCTTTTGAATATATCTAGCTGTTTTTAAACGTTTTGAAATGGCAGCTTGAGTGACACCCAAAGATTCTGCGAGCTCTTCTTGTGTTTGGCAACAATCTTCATAGAGTAATGCTTCCAGTTCTTCATCTTCAAATTTTTTTGGCTGCCCAGGACGTTCATCGTCTTCCAAGCCAAAATCACCACTTTTAAATCGTGCAAATCACTTTTCGTCATAAACTTCCACCAAAATACGATGACTTTCGGCAGCAGTTTTCTTCATATTAAAGTAATGAAGAAGAACTCCCCGCAAAAACACTTTTTCAGGCACAAAGTTCGACATATTTGAGTGAAAAAAAATTATTGTTGTTTACGCATCAAATGAATGACATATACTGAAATGACGTACAATGACAGTAGCTTTCCAACGCATGTTCCAATGGAATAATACAAGTTACGCCATCTCTTAGCAAGCGGTACGAATAGACCCAATATTTATTCAGAAAATTAAAAATACAAATTTATTCATCTAAATCTACGAGGGGCGAGGGGACAAATTTCAAATGAACGTGGTGCGCGCAAAAATAAAAATTACTCTTTTAATACGAGGGGCGTTCAATATATTCTCGGTATCGATATGAAGGAAAATGCGAATTCAATTTAAATTGTTTTTATTTTTCAATATGATCTCCCCTAACATCAATGCATTTGTTACATCTTGAGATAAGCTTTTTTAAACCCTCAAAATAATAAATTTCCTCTTTCTCTGCAAAATACCGACTTGAGTTCTTCATCATCCGAAAATCTTTTTCCACGAAGACATTTTTTCAAATCCGGAAACAGGAAATAATCACTAGGGGTAAGGTCTGGACTATAAGGTGGGTGTTGGATTTCTTCGAAACCACAATCTCGCGCAGCAGCCTTGGAAACTCGCGCCGTGTGAACAGGAGCGTTGTCATGAAGAATCAACACACCCGCTGCGAGTTTACCCCGTCTTTTCTTTTTAATTTCCTCCCGCAAATTATGCAAAGTGGAAGCGTAGGATGTGGCGTTGATGGTTTCACCTTTTTTTTTGTACTCAATGAGCAAGATTCCCTTTGAGTCCCAAAAAACTGTGGCCATGAGCTTCCCGGCAGACAGAGTGACTTTGAACTTCTTCGGGGGGTCTGTTCCTTTTTTATACCACTGCATGGACTCTTGTTTGCTTTCAGGGTCATAGTGGTGGACCCATGTTTCGTCCCCAGTAACAATTCGATCCATAACACCGTCCGCGTTCTCACTACACATCTCCAAAAGCTCTCTACAGCATGCGATTCTCACTTTTTATCTGAGGCGCTGTGAGCATTCGTGGCACCCACCTTGCACTGACCTTTGAAAGGTTAAGATGGTCATGAAGAATGGTGTGAATGGTACCAATTGAAAGCTTGGTGATCTCTGCCATCATTTTCACAAGTTTTTCGACTTCTTTGATGCTTTCTCCCGTACAAGCAGTAGCCGGGGCGCCGGAGCGGGGGTCGTCTTCAATGCTCTCTCTGCCTCTCTTGAACCCACTTGACCACTTTTGCACAGTTGATAATGAAGGTGCGGAACCCTGGTAAACAGCCACCATCTCTTCATGAATAGTTTTTTCACTTTTTCCTTGTTTAGTGAGAAATTTAATTACAGCGCGATGCTCAATTTTCACCATCATCGTCTCAGTTGCCATTATGATTCTGTTTAACTAGAGATAAAACGCGAATTAATAATCACATTTATATGAAATTTTACATGAATGCACTAAAATAATAGTATTACTTGATAAATAAGTCAATTTATATATGCAACCACAGCTTCACCCCGATACCGAGAATATCTTGAACGCCCCTCGTATATTGTCCCCTTCAAAGTAATCCCCATCGACTGCAACACACTTATGCCAGCGCTTGATCCAATCCTCGAAACATTTTTTATATTCGGTTTTTGTATGTCCATCAGTGCTTCCTGCGATTTTTCCATTACTTCCTCTCGGCTGCTGAAACGCGTTCCCCGTAGTGCTTTTTTAACTCGATTGAACAGAAAGAACTCACAGGGAGCCAAATCAGGTGAATCCGGTGGCTGTTGGATGGTTTGTTGCATTCTTCGTCAAGAAATTACGAATAATGATGGCACTGTGCGACGATGCGTTATCATGGTGCAAAATCCACGAGTTTTCTGCCTACAATTCTGGTCTCTTTCGGCGAATTGCTTCACGCAAACGTCTCATAACGCCCAAATACGAGTAATACTCTCTGTTTATTGTCTGGCCTTCTGGCAATAATTCATGATGCACTACACCGTTGTAATCCATGAAAACCGTGAGCATTGCCTTTTTTGACATTTGGTGAACGCCATTCACTTGCCTGATGTCTGGATTGCATGTCGTGTTCATAAACCCAAGTCTTCCAGTAATGATCTTTTTGATGAATGTGGGATCGGATTCAGCCTCGCAAATCATCTCTTTTGCGACGTCAACACGATCTCTTTTTTGCATGAAATTGAGGTCTTTTGGCACCAACTTTGCTGCTACACGACGGAAACCCAAATCATTAACCATCCATGTCTTGGACGGATCCATAGGCAATGTTCAAGTCCTCCGCTATCTCTCTGATGGTTAATTTGCGGTTATTGACAAAAATTTATTTTACTTCATCAATGTTTTAGTCGGTTTTCGATGTCGATGGTCTGCCACTGCGTTCATCAGTTTCGATTTACTCACTACCACTTTTGAACCGCTCGTGGCACTGGTAAAAGATCGTTTTCTTTAGAGAATATTTCCAACGTTCGAGCACCATTAAATCCGTTTTTTCCGCAAAATTTAATACAAGTTCGTTGTTGCAAATTGAAATCCATTTCTAAAATTGTAGAAAATCGCCAACACACACAGAGATAGATGTACTCTTGGCTACGTAACTTTTGCAAGTGTTAAGCTAAGACGCTAAGATTTAGAGAGAATATCAACAACAGATTTACCCACTTAACAAAAAAAAACAGAAATCAAATCGGGATGGTGTCCCCGGGGACTTTTTGATCAAGGCAGTATGTGGTCTCTTGCAAATGAAAAGGCCATTAGTATGCAGGATTTATGGATTGCATATTGGTCTATGTGGTTTCAAATGGAGATCAAAAGTTTTATGAAGATACAAATATCGACACATAAGCCTCTGCCTATCTACTTCTACAAATTTCTGCGTGCAGTATATCCCGGGGGCCCGGTCCGTCCTTTTGATTTAAGATGTGGTACTCGCCACCTACGGAACGGCTGGAGAGTGTTTATACTAGTGTGCTTCTTTTCCATTAGGATGGCGTCGAAGTAATCTCATATGCAGATCAACTGGGGCATCCACCGTTTGAATTGGTTATTGCCCATATCCCTTTGCAGCTCTAAAAGGGCATCCATGGCTCTAGTCAGTTTGAATTACTTGTTGCCCACCTCTCTTTACAGCTCAGTAATATCTCGGGATCCTAGAGAATGCCGCAAGAGAAGCTTGAATAAGTTAACGATGGCTTGCATAACCTCAGCGCGAGTAATACTTCCCCACTATGAAAAAAAATTCTAGTTCAGTAAAATCCAACAGCCTCGGATACAGACAGATATAATAAGGATGGCTGCATCAAAGGATTCAAATTCTTTGTAGCCAGAATGCGATTCTCACAGCACAACATCCATAAAGGAATTTGGATATCCCTTGATCAATTAACAGTCAACTAAAATGACCACAATGCGATCGACGGCAGGCACTCCCCCAACACTGTCTCGGATCATTGCCTTCTTGCAGCGAGTATATGAATGCGAATATCACAGGCACAGCCTACAGGCGTAAGAGTACCCTTAAAATGTTGGTACACAGGGCGGGCGAAGGAAATTTAGGGCGGAAGAAAGGACAGGTACCGATGTATATTGTTTTTAAATGTTTGTAAATTATAACGACCAGGAAACACAGAGATCGGCAGGGCATTCCATAAGCGAGTTGTACGGCTTAGGAACCAATCACGATATTTTAGATTACGTCCGAAAATGGGATTGAGGGTATACTGATGAGCATTCATAGCATACTATGAAATACCAAAGGGAATGTTATAAAATAAGCATTACTAGTAGCTGTTTCCGATGTGATTGGTATCTAAGTGCCGCCACAAAGTACCCTCTGGTTTGAGGACGAGACAAACAAGTCTAATAAAGCTGCTGGAGTAGACGGGCTGACTTCTGCTCTATCTAAAAGAGCTGGAGATAACCCAGTTTGGCACATACTATACCTCATGTAGCACACGATGCTAGGGTTCCATTCATCCAATTCACACCAATTATAGAGGAACAAGTCTCCCATGCATCGAAAATAAGAATTTTTCTGCCGTATTATGTGAGTGTCTGAAGCCATTGATGATCAACCAGATTGGTCTATATCTGTGCGGTTTCATGTCAGGAAAGTCCTTAATTCATCAAATATTCAATTTACGGTAGATCTTGGAAAAGACCAGGAAATTTTAGATTGCCGCTCACAATCTATTTGTCAAAGCTGCATATGAAAGTGTGCATTGGATCGATGGTTGATTTTGATATCCCTATCAAACTCGTCAGGTTGAACAGGACGACTTTGAAGAATCCCATTAAATCCACACTTTTGGTGTCAAGAAAGGCGACGCACAGTCATGTGACTTTCTAACATCGCCCTAGAATCATACAAAACTCTACCGGCTGAGCAAAACAAACTACATACCTCAGAAAAGGACGCACGTCGCCGACGGTTTCGTGGGAAAGCACTTATTGGCGGGTATAACTTCGAGGTAGGTAATGGTTTCGTCTATCTTGGCTGCGCAACTATTCCTATCGCTATATCGTTGGTCTCTGGAGACTGTTAAGTAACAGTGCCCTCCCAAGTAGAACAAAACGGGCTTTAAATAAAACCCTAATCATCGCGGTTCAGACTTATGGTGGATAAGCTTGGACCTTGTTAAAAGTGGATGAAGAAGTGCTAGGCTATCAACCAGGAATAGAGTAGGAGGTTCAACCATGAACTGTGCGGGATGTTCGCGACATCAGTCTAATCAGGTGTCTACTTATTCAACGCATATGAGAGTTTTTGGGTCTAGCCACGGAGCTGGCAAGAAATGGTGCTAGGGGTAGAAGCATGTTGGTTGATTGGCACCATCTACATAAGCGGATATGTAGGATATAACTCTCTGATATATTCCTCCGAACAGGGAAGCTGATTCTTAATCCTAAATCGGTTGCCTTTGATTTGGATCCATAAATCTCTTTCCCTTTTATGAAGATGTCGTCAAGATTTTGACTTGTAGCCTTGTTAGCTTATATATGTAGATTTATGAGCATTCTTGTCAGGACCCAAGAAGATAAATGATCTCATGCCTAGCTAGTCAGCGAACAAATTTGAATTTTATAGAAACTGAGTAATTTGTTGTCTTATTTTTGACACTTTACAACAGATGGCGCTAATAAACAAATTTCCTCTCAGCCATCATTGGTCCATCAATATTTTTGGTTTTGCGGAATCAGGGAAATAGAAGGGAAAATAATGATTTGCCTTCTCCTATTTCCACTTAGATTCCAATTAGTCGCTCGTTATCCAATGGTCATCAATCAAACTTTAGCACAGGCCAAAGCCAGAATATTAATTTCTTTTCAAGCCCACAACGGCAATATGGAAAGCGCGGATATTTTTCCTTTTTTTTTTTTTCTTCTCCTTCTTCTTTCAGCAGCCTTCTTACCAGGGCCCCATCTCAGTTAATTATAATCCTTGCAGATGGGAATTAATGGTCGCAAATGAAACTCCTATATCATCGTTTACCCATTGTTGCTGAGTGACCTTAATCTTGTGCTAAATGAACAGCTGTTTCCATTTAAGTTATCCTTCCTAAGAATGGCGTCAGTAAGGCATTTAATAATGCTCAGCAGTTTTTTTTTTTTCTTCCTTCTATTTTATTTTATTTTTTTTTTTTTTTTACAACATTCGCCTTTTGCTGCCTTCAGCTTCTTCCGTTGGCCGTCATTCAGACAGATTGTTTTAACTTGAGTGAAATGAAGGATATGCAAAACTGAATGAATGAAGGAAAAAATTAAAAAGGACATTATTTCGCACAAGAAAAAAAAAGAAAGAAAGAAAGTAACGAAAGACAGGAAATGAGGATTTAATTGAATTTAGTTGTCTTGCATGGCTGTGTGCAAGGATTAAATTGCTGTTTCTCTTCCTGTCGAGTAATTGTCTTCTTAAAAATGTAATAAATTGAATAGAAGAAAAGGGATGTCTTGAACACACTCAAAAAGATTGTATCCCGGTCGTTTTGTGAAGCGATAATAAGTTTTCATTTTGATCCTTCATAGTCAAGGTGATGCATTGTTGTTTAGGTATACAGTATCTGAAAGCAAATTATTTTTTAATGGACATTCTAAAGAGGAACAGAGTATTTCGATGACAAATCACCTTCACAGAGTTACCTTTAAAAATATGGTGTGCCAGTGAAATGTCAAACACAGGCAATGGTATCAAAAACTAAGCAACAATCCTTTTCTAAACAAATCACTTCAAAATTTTGTATAATTAACGACAGGATGGCTGTCATTTCCTCTTAACCACGAGTTAAGCCGCGTTCGTCATGAATTGTAAAGGAACTTGAAGCCTCTTGATTAGTTCCTGTCATTGGTCTTTGTCATCAATAATTCTGGATTGCTAAATGTCCCTGGTTTTTGTCTTGACAGTGTCTATTTTCAGCTCGGCGGGGTTCAGTTTTCTCCCACGACAATTGTCATAAGGAGGGGCTCCCTTTTTAATTAGTGGGTTACCAAACAAATACTCAAGGCTTTTGTTGAATATTACTGTAGAAGTCTCTTGACAGAGAAATGAGGAGCACCAATAAGAACTTAATCGGCTAAATATTTTCATTAAATGTGCCTCAATTAATTTGTTTAAATAAAGATACCTGCGTTTAAGATATAAATGAATTTTTTATATCATTAGTAACGAAACCCGACATCATTCAAAAGTCTTCCATGGAAACGCTTGCATGAGTGGATGCGTTGGACCAAATTTTCCATGACTTGTTCCAGCAATTTCACATCGAATGTTAGCCTCTAAATCGTCAAAAGTTTCTGGCTTATTGGCATAGACCAGAGAATTAATGTAGCCCCAAAGCCGGTAGTCTAAAGGTGTTAAATCCCTCGAGCAGGCCCGTCATTTCTGGCAACGAGTCGATGCTAAACGTCTTGTTAAAACCACAAATCTTCCTAGGCTTCCTATTCCAAGGTATCTTTCGATTGACGTGGAGCGAAAATGGTCTCCATTGACTCTAACTGATTCGCCGGCATTATCGGGGAAGAAGTACGGTCCACTGACGTCCCCATCAAACAGTCATTTATTTCGTAAGAGATGTGTCATGTAACCAGAAATGTGCCTCGCCACTGAGGATGATTTTTCAGTCGAGGAGTCCATTAACTGCGGTCTGACGTCTTTCTGTCACTCTGGCATGGCAACATTGTAAATGGTAGCTTCGATTCGAAACGATCAATTGTTCGCCTATCGGACGATTGGGGTTAAAACCAATTGTGTAAAGGATTAAACCTCTGCTATATCTATGGGAGTACGAAGTCATCGAAGCCCTCCTCACTCCTCTAGTGATTCATATGGTTGGCATAGATCAGGTTGTTCATCGAAGTCATTGCAGTTGCAATTTGTCTTCAATTGTAGCTTTATGAGAAAATTGTCGACTCCTATCAGGCTCGTCCTGTTGTGCAAGACCTTATATAGTCATTATATATAGATTTCGCAATCACAAAAATCTTCTTCAATAGACTTGCTTGCTTTGATCATGCTGCGTGTGTCCCTAAAATCTGTCCCCATTTTAATCTCTTTGGAAGTCGATTCGCCTAACAAAATTCACTGCTTCGGTCTGGTTTCTGGTGTGTTGTTGTGGATCCATGATTCTTACTTACTTAGGTAGCACTACAGTTCGGAGTGATCCTGTTCCTCAACCTACAGAACGTCTCTTGTGTTATGAGCGCTTACGCTCACGCTCATAACAGGATTAAAATAATGCGTCAATCAACGCCCTTCGGATAGTATAAATACTACCTCCAGTACCTACTAGATGTCGTGTGTAAGGCACGATCTTCTCCCTTGGTATAGGGTTGAGGCCTATCTAAAACCTTTGCCATTCTGTGGGTTATGGCACCCGGTTGCAATGCAACTCCACATCGAGCAGACCAATTAGCGCCACGGCCATCAAGTAGCTGAGCACAGGTCATAGCACGCTACAACATATACTCAGCCACATGATGTCCAAACACCACTTGGCCTACTCTCCCCGCGATTTTGGGTACAAACCTACAGCCACCACGATACTCCCACAAGGGGGCCAACTCTTAGGTCAGGCCGGAACCATAGTTCCGGGGGCTCCTGACCTCCCGTGGTACCAGAATATAGCCTCCGGTCGAGCTTCGCAACCTTGCGGTTACTTCCAGTGAGGCACCTTATTGCCCAGGACTGGCCGCCTTTTGGCCCTGCTCACTGAGCTCCAGGGTTAAGTTACCTATTTCGACGCCTAGCAAATACTATGTTCGCATAGTCCTGGATCCTTGCTATTTGTGCGTTGTCCCCCTCTTATGCAAAAATGCATTAAAGGAACCATGACCAGTAAGAAGAAAGCCCAAGTTGAGGTTAAAACTCAGCTCAGGCCGCTCTCGCATGAATAGGACATTCTTCAGGAAACGGTAAGTGACTCTGCCGTTTATGCTATCGTCCCATCTAGATTGCCATCTAGATATGACGCATTCGTCTAGCAAGCGCTTACGCTCTCGGAAGGACATCTCTTAGCGGTATACCTCTCCTCACTTTTAAGGCTAATCCACGACGGATAGCTTCCAAGTCAAGGGGTGGTACTCCCAACAGCACCTGTAGTGCCTCTGTAGAGACAGTGCGGCAAACGGGTAAGCAGCCAAGTAAGACCACTCTGTGGCAAGAGAGGATCTTTCTGAGACCCCACTTAGTCATGAATATGTCACTCCACACTGATGCCCCGAATGTTGCACAAGCAACAAAAAGGCCACCATATATGGTGCGCACAGCACGCCTACTAAGCCCCCAGTCAGACCGCATAATGCCCCTTACCTGTCCCACAACGTTTGTGAGTCTGTCCTTGATTCTTTCCAAATGTGGTAAGAAGTTCAGGTTCTCGCTCATGGCTATGCCCAGATACTTGACTTGCGTCACATAGCTAAGGCTATTACCATTCAAACGGATTGTGGGAAGTCGTCGTTTAAATGATTTTCCCTTGAGGACCATCATTACAGACTTTTCCTCTGATACGGCGACGCCCACATTGTCGCTTCAGACCGCGACTATTTGGATTACCCTGTTTCCCATTTCTTGCAACACTTTCCTGGAGTGTCCCTCAAGAATGAGTAACAGGTCGTCCGCATATGCGCAGCACTTGCAGGTCTCACATATCTGAGACCATTAAGTTCCAAATGAATGGATAGAGCCCTGAGGACATCCACGCTCCACACTCACACGCCCACTTTCATTTAGACCTGTATTCGTCGCTAGAAAAGTAGTTTTCAAAAGCTCAATTTCCCGGCATCCCACATCCTGCAATCTACGGAACACACTTCCCCAGCTTAAGTTGTCAAATGCACCTTTAAAATCTATAAAGATGCTTAAGACATAGTTTTCCCTACTTTCCTGGACACAATCTTTGACATGTGCCCAAGCGTCCTCAATAGACATGCCGTTTTTGAATCCGAATTGGAAAGGAGACATTGGTTCGGTCATATTCTCCAGAAGTCTTTCCACCATAACCCTTTCCAGTACCGGAAGCAGGCTGATGCCCCGATAGGATCCAGGGTTTGACCTAATCCTATCGGGAGACTTCAATAGAACGACCACCTTTGCCTCCTTCCAACCTAACGGAAAGTGATTCACCTCAATGCATCTGCTGAAAGTGCAGCCTAGATAATCCGGAACGACTTTTCAAGTGGCTTTGACCATTTCGCCAGTCATTCCGTCTAGTCCAGGAGACCTCTTTGAACGGAGAAGTGAAACAGCGTGTTCCAACTCCTCGGTTCGCAATTCTGAGTTGGCTACTGATTCTGTAGTCAGAGGGGCTTCAGCTTGGTCATCTCTAGGGAAGAATGCATTGAGTAAGGCTCCTCAACCTACAAGCCTCTTCAGTTAGACCGGCTTTAAGCTAACTGCATCCAATTGCGCACTCTAAGACGATTGAGGTCCCTTTCTACTTGTGAGCGCCACCAAAAAAATCACATGACAGCGTGTCACCTTGACTGAATACTTTTTTGACATCAAATTCTCTGTTAAGTCGTTACCAACTTTGACGGGGCAGCGAGCCTTCTCAATCGTTATTCTGCACAAGCGGACGAGTTTGACAGGGATGCAAAAACTAGACACGGCTCTATATAGCTTGTCTCTATAAGTACTGACATATGTGGCCTTAAGTGTGTGAAGATTTTGTCGACTGGGGACTTTCTTGGTCTGACACCGCACTGAAAGGCCCGAATCAGGTTGTTGCCGAAGGGTCCTAAACGTTCACACAACATGTCATATAAGGTCTTGCATGGGATGTTGAGGAGCTTATGCCTCTATAGTTGGCACAGTTGAGGGGGTCTCCTGTTTTTTGGGATCGGGCAAACGATACTGTGATTCTTTTCATCAGGCGTACACTCTTCTGACCAGATCTGAGAATGAGCTGGTGTATGCTTTCCACAGAGACATTTCCACCAGCTTTGAACACCGCGGCCAGTAAGCGGTCAGGTCCAGCTGCTTTGTTGGATTCCAGTTTCGATATTGCTATCCTTACTTCGTTTTGATCATATGGACTGAAGTTTTGGCTATCATCGTCTAAGTTAAATGGGGTCTACTCTACTTGACGGCGGGATATTGGGCTTCTTGTTTAGCCGCATGCACTTGCTAGCGTTTTTCATCAAACCAGCGACTTTTTGGTGGTGGTCGGATGAAACACAGCACATCAGTTGCGCCTTGCGGGATATCTGAGTTGGCACTGGTCTTCGGTACATGATATTGGAGGCATAGGAGTTGTTGAGAATTTTCGAGATACGCGTTTGCTGAAGATTCTGACGGTCTCTTGCGATTGCAAGTCTTTTACGTTATATCTTCTCACAGTTGTTCTTCTTTCTTAAGGCGCTGGGGAAATCCGCATTCGCACCTTGGCTCAAACAAGGTGGTGATTCAAGTGATTTTTGGCTGCCCGGAAAGTTTGAATGCGTCCTGAATACTCGATGTATGCCTTATGTCTATCGCAATATAGTCAATTTGATTAGATTCATGATATGGAGACACTGCTTATATGTCTTTCGAGGAGCGCATTGAAACATTCTTTGGTGGTGTCGTGCTTGTCTTCCGTGGGGCATGGACGCATACTAGGCTCATGGTAGCGAAATTACCTTTGATGCAGATTGTCGGAAGATGCTCGTGTAGGAAGCTCAAGACTTCTTGTCTAAGTCTGCCGCACCTGGCAAAACCGCATCCGAAAATCACAATTTTTCATCCTCCTTATGTCCGGCCCATTACATCACACTTCCTGGATGGCGGCGATATATGCGTGATATCAGTCAAGCGGCTCTGCTAATTGCTCGGCTGCACGGGACCTGTTGAAGGCCCAAAAAATCCATGTACTGATCCGAATGTTGTTGTCTTCTAAACGGTTGCGAGTGTCATGAGTAGTGAATCCATTTTTATCCGAAGCCATTAATTGAGTTGCGAGACTTTTGACGGCCTAGGCCAGTATTATGCTACTAGCGCAGCTTGCCCTTGTCCTTGAGTAAGGGTTTACTCATGCAGTTATCGAGGACCAGCACTAGGAGCTAAGGCAAGCTTTTAGCTACGAACTTGAATACTGCGCAACTTGCTCAATCCAAGTTCTGCACAGTCATCATTTTCCCGATCAATCGCAATGCAGGTCCCCGGATCTATGATTTATCTCCGATTATAAAGCAGCGCAGGATCTCGTCTGGATTGCGGTTAAACAACTTCAAACACTCCTGCGAGGTTGTCTCACGAGCTTAATTTTTTTTTCTATTCTCTGTGCCTTTCACACACAAATTAAATGACGCAGCTTGATCAGAATTTGAGAGTACTCTATTGACAGATTTCAGTTCACGGAAGCGTGTTGTTTTTCATGTAACAATGCGGACTTACTGAACCATCATACCACAATTTGAACCACTAGCCTTTGACGCAACACCTCTAAAGCTAGCAGAAAGTGCAGTATATTTAGAGATAATTTTCGATACAAAACTTAGAGTAAAAAAATCCGCAAATACGTGTAATCCTCTCCAGAAAATGGGACAAAACTCCCAAATATTTCTGTGGATATGTTATACAAGGAAATTGGGCAAATTATACTCACATATGGCAACACAGTCACAAAGTGACCAGTGTCAACCACGGGGCTGAAGATACTTATCCTTATCAATCTGTTCGAATTGTCTGCCAAAAGCGCCTTGAGAATCAGTCAGTCACACAGCTGAATCGCAAGTCTTGTACGGTATTCTGAAAAAATAAGTAGGGAGCGATGTTGCCTCGAACTACATTTTTTCCTACCTTTAATTTGATAGGCCAGACTCTTAACCCTTCCTGGTAGGGAGAAATGAAACACAAATGATCGCACGAAGAAGAAATCAATGTCTATCTAGAAAGATGGATTATGGCAACGGAACCTATGTATTCTCAAAGAAATGAAATACACACTGCTCTGATCACAACAGAGTTTTGCAACAATTGAATCAGCATGCAAGGTTTAAATGATGCCAATACCAGGTAGTGATACTAGCACTATTGTTAACAGTCAAATGACCTTAAAAGCAGTTTCTGCTGCTGATACAAAGCCACAGTTTGTCACAGCATAATACGAATCTTGGTGGAATCTTTACTCCCAAAGTCATAACCACCAATGAAATGGCTGATGAATTGCCAAGGAAAGGCTCTACGATTGACCTTTGACGATCGGGTATTTCAGTCAATTAAACTCTACAATTTCAGGAAAAGCCAACAATAACCACCTAACCACCTGTGAACTATGACTGAAGTTCTGGCGAAATATGATTTATATCAGACCAATATCGTTGCTTAAGATGTTAAAAGTACCCTTATTTTCTAAGAACCCACACAATAGAGCAGAACCTCCATAAACGATGCAAGAGCAACACTAACAACACTCCACTATTCCGGCACAAGGAGCATATATTTCTAGATAACAATATTTTATGTTTCAATTTCGAACCTTTCGAAACTTCACATAAATCCTTAATCACAGTTATAAATAGTTAAAGTCTTATTAAAAAAAAAAAAAAAATACATCGTCATGGCACTTTTAAAAATATAATCCAAAACAAAAACAGAAGGAAAAATCACCTTGGCAGCAGTCCCATCCTCCTACCTTCAGCCGGTTCATTTCTTGCACAAAAGCCAAAATAAAAGGACATAAACAACAATTTATTTTAATGAGCATAAATCTTTCCTGTCGACAAGATGTACGACTATCGCTGAGCATAACCGTTTTTCTTTGGAAAACGCTCATGGAGAAACGAACGGAAAACACGTGCGTAAATAAGAAAACACAAAATCTACCACTTAGTGACGCCAAAAGGATGAACGTTTAACAGTAGCGAGAAATTGTGACAAAACCTATACACACATACAAGCTTCTTCCGCAGCAATGAAAAGGACTTTTGAATTAAAATTCACATTGTCACGGCATTTGTGTAAAACATTTATACCCTTTCTATTCCCGGTATCCCAAGGGGTGTATTAACTTTTAACCATAAAACCATGTACATACGCACAAGTGATCAGGATGGAGAGTTACCTACGATGTTATATTGTTATGATGGTCCTGTATTAATTGTAACCTTGGGTTAGAGGTGCTACTGCATTGCGTGCTAGGTATAGAAGAATTTCATCTTCTGGTGGACTGATAGGACTTGCGTGTCTTTGATAACAAGCAAGTCCAAGTTCACCTTGTATATAGGTCAAGGAGAGCTGCGTCTGGGTTGGTTTCCAAGGGCTTTAATTTATAAGAATTTGTTTGGTTTGATTTAATGTCTGCCGTCTTTGATCTATGAGCTGGTAATAGAAAGAAATTTATTGTTTTCTGTGGTTATCGTCCAAAAACACGAATGGAGTTATCTCATTTGTAACGAAAAAGTATGAGTGCTGCAGCCACCCTTGTGGCACATACATATGTATACATATGTAAGAAATGTTATCAGAGTGGGGTGCGAGTATCCACTGAGTAGGGTTAACTTTACGATACTCAGTGCAGTAAATATGACTATGCATGAATTGCGCCTATTGAATATTCTTGTGCTGTACCCGTCCAACGCTAAGCTTATAAGTGCTAGCGATGAGCAGAAAAAAAACCACATCGTAGATGTCCTTTTAGAAACGGCCAACACTCAGAAGACGACATACGGCGAATGAATTCACGTGATTGAACCAACAGGATTTTTCAGGTATAGTTAAGTTGAAGAAAGGATGGTAACAATCGAGTCCTAAATTGGCCAAAAGTAGCGGCGCTTACATCGCCGAACATGATAAGTGTCGCAATACCTGACCCGGGGGTCTCAGAAAAAAACTTGTACCTCCGGATACATAAGTTTAACTACTTGGCGGCGTAAAAATACTACTGCTATTAACAGATTATTACCCTCGCATTTAATCTTAACAACCTTACAAAAAGTACAACCATGTTGGGATCTGCATGTGGAATGTTTGAATAAGCCATGAGTAGCCGATTGCTATAAAGCAAGTGACGGAAAGGTCAGTCGTAAGCCAGATGAAAAATTATGGTGGCTGCTTCAGAGACAAGAAACAACCTCTACTTTGGTACGGATAAGGCAGACTAAGACAAGAATTCTTGAGCTTACGGCTCATTTGGTCAACATTGACCTGGCATAGGTGATGCTGCAAAAGAATATTTCTGTCAGGAATGCACTAAGAATGATGAAAATATCGCCTTAGGTAATTTTAATGCTTAAATCGGATAAGAGGAGATCTTCGGTAGCACAGTCGGGAAAAATAACCAATACTGCTGGGAGCGGGATTTTACTATACTAATATTCATAAAGGAATATGATTTTCACCTGATCATAAGACGGCCAACCAAACTGATCATTTAGTGATCGGTGCAAGGTACTCACAAAATTTAGTAGCAGAATCACAGAAGAGGCTGAGGATATGAGAAAACCCCTTCTGTAGACTGTTAAACTACGAGCACGATCCAAACTCCGCTGCTAGGCAGAACGAGCCATTCACCATAGATATGAAATTTGAAATGCCCATCAACCCGACTAAAATGAATTTCTGCTGAGCTATTTAAGGTAGCAGGAGATGACTTGTTAGAGGCCATACAACAATCAAATATCCATGACTTGGTTCGGAAAATGTATGCCTGATGAATTGAACCTAAGCATTATTTGTCGACAGGAAATCAGATACTCTTAGCTTTGCTAACTCGAGGTTCAGGAGTCACATTCACATTGCCTCGAGACCTTTATGATGCCGTATTCGTGAATGCCAGAAAGCATTTGTCTACAGTCTAGGCTCTATCAGTGTGGTTTCGTATTCAGAATACGGCGGATTCCAAACACAACAAAAAAGGTTCAAATCGTTACTTCAGATCTCTTTATCAATTTTAAGGCCACATGCACAGAGGCCTCATCTGCAGAAACCATTAGATTATGCATAAAGAATATGAACACCGTTCACTGCACTGTAGAGGCCAAAGGCAATCTCACCGAGACCTTCAATGTAAATAAGGGGCTTACATGTGCTTCCAGTTGACCGCCTTAACATCATATTTGGGAGAATTCCGCGAAAATCGCAAGTTAACATTGGGGATACAATTTCTAAAGTATCTGCGAAATTATTATGCTAGCATACGCTGATGAAATTGACATATTTCACGTGCGTTTGCAAGTTTTTGAGGCAAAGAGGGGTTAAACTGTGAATGAGGTTGGCTATACTTCCCAAGAAGTAAGAACACACAACGAATCATACATATGGCTTTAACTTTGAGGTAGTTAGAGACTTTTTCCGCCTCACCTCTGCTATAAACTCTGCCAACTATACCCCATCAGAAATCAGACGAAGAATTACACTTGCCAAGAACACGATTGAGTAATTAACCCCTGCCAAAAAACACTTAGGAAATTCTTTACAAGACCCTACTCATCTTTATCCTTAATAGCGTAAAAGCATTGGATATTGACGAAAAGGGGATGAAGATATCCTTTATTGTTTCGAAAGAGTGATATTGATTTTGGATCCACTTGCATTGACGTTCTTTGCAGAAAGATATATAAAAGCTAATTCCTCAAGTTGTATAACGACATGTACCAGGCGATGTGCATAAGTTGCCTGAGGTGGGTTCTACAGGGTGGTCCAAACGCATTTCAATTATGTTCAGTAACTTTTCCATTAGTTATGGAATAAGATTTCATTCATGTAGCTGACACCCGACTAGCTTCGCAGTAGCACATGCTATCAACCCAATTTTCCAAGACCTTGTTGACTGTTTCTGGGTCTATCTCACAAATGGCTTGGACGATATTCACTTTAAGAGCTCAAATAAATTTTGGATTATCAGCATAATATCAAAAAAGTCCAACCGACTCAAATCGCAGCTCCGAGGCAGACAATTGACACCGATAACACAATTACCGAACTTGGCACGCCAAAGATCGATTGTTTTATGGGGTGTATGGCATGGCGCGCATTATGCTGAACCCAAAAATATCTTACAAGTCCATGTCTTCAATTTCAGTCCACAAAAATTTGGTAATCACAGCTCCTTACCACTCACCGTAGACTAAAATTGCGTTTCCAGCTGGATTTTCGAAATACTGTCAGTACCTGCGGGGATATATTGGCATCCCGAAAATCACGTGTAGGTTTTTCCGATCCCCAGATCTGGCAATTGCCTATGTTAGCATAGCCGCCGATGAAAATATGATTTTCCGGCCAAATTCGGCGTCCAATTCGAGTTGCTGTAAGCCCCAAACTGAGAAGCGATAATCCGAGATCTTTGTGTAAAATTTTTACCAGGCTGGTGCGTGAAACGTTGAGTGGTTGAGGTCGGTGGCGGGTCGATCTTCCTGGATCGAGCCGAATACTCTCGACCACAGCAGCAATATTCTCGCCGATGCGTACCGTACGACGACGGCGTCCGTAAGTGTTGTCCGATGGAAATTCAGTCTCATGAACTTTTTGCACAAACTTTCATACAGCAGCCGCAGTGGGTGCTTCATTTCGTCCAAAACTTCTTTTCAATAAGTGCACTGTTTGGGCAACACAGTACCGCAAGCTTATACCGATTCATTTCGCTCTGCGGAGGTATGATACTAACTGACAATCAGGATTTCAATAGGGAAAGAGCTGTCAGTGTCGAAATAATACATGATTCAAAAAGTAACTTGTATTTGTTCATACTCTTGAGGTTAAAGCAATCTCTATCGTCGTTAGAAGCATATACTAGATGGAGTGAAAAGTGACCTTCTTGACCGCCAGAATGCGCTGCTACTGCAAAAAAGGTTATGGTGCCTTGAAGTCCGTTCATATTTAGGCAGACATGCCAAATTTCAGTGCGATACTGTCTTTAGTTTTGTTTTGACAGCTGATTGTTGTTGACGTGTTTGGCATCATGTTGAGTATGGACAAAAACGATTTCCGTTCTCTCATAAAACATTATTTTTTAAGAGGCAAAACGGCGAAGGAAACAAAAGAAAAGTTGGATAAATATTGTTGGGATAATACTCCTTCAGATTACACCGTCAAATATTGGTTTCGAGAGTTTCGTGGTGGCCGCAACTCCACTACCGATCAAGTCCGCAGCGGCAGGCCCTCCGATGCGGTTACAGAGGACAATGTCAAAAAAATACATGAAATGGTGTTGCCTGACCAGAAAGTGAAGGTGCGTGAGCTAGCAGATACTACAAAGATGAGTACTGAGCGCACACGCTATATTTTGGGCAATATTCTGCATATGAAAAAGTTATCCTGCCGCTGGGTGCCGCGAATGACCAAAAACACGAAGGCGAGAGCACTTCGAAAGAGTGTTCGGACTTGCTGATGCGGAATCGGGCGGACTTTTGGCGTCAATTGGTAATTGGATTTAGATCCCTCGGACTATTATCTCTTCCCAAACCTCAAAAGATGGCTCATCAATAAAAAATTCAACTCACGCGAGGAGTTCATTGACGCCACGGAGGAGTATTTTGCAGACCTTCCGGAAAATTATTTTTCGGACGGGATCAAGAAGTTGGAAAATCGCTGGAATAAGTGCATCAAACTAAAAGGGGACTATATTGAATAATATAAAAAAACATTTAAAAAAAAATTTTTTTTTAATTCCCAAGGAGGTCACTTTTCACTCCATCTAGTAGGAGTAAAGTGCTGCCACGACAGTCTTCAACTCACCGTATTGTTCGCCTTGTAATTTTATGCGCCGTGAGTTTTGATTTGCCATTTTGATGGAGCGACGTCGAACGGGAAATGAAAAGCTTGCCATTGTCCTGTGAAAGAGGGGTGACGCTAGAAAATTGGATTACCTTTTCCAGCTCCAGCTCTTCTGGAGTAGTGGTTGGCAAATTTACCCACACCATCCCTATATGTAAGTAAACTGCTCGCTTTAAAAACCACAGATTCTGTTCTGTTGTACAGCGCATAGAGTCCGCTGGTAGCAGAGCAGATTCTTAGCCGAATTATTCATCGAATATTTGGTCCTTATTCCATTCTCTCGCACACAATATATTCATTATGGCTTGACGTTAGCAAGTCTGTACCTTAATGGTGTATTTTTGTGGTCTCAGAATCTGCTATACTAACTTCAGTGATGAATGTAATAAGAATTCCTTATAAGCAGTACAAAAACATGTAAATACTTGAGAGTAACGAAATAGTGTGACTTTATTCATACATAGTCATCTAACCATCTAACCCCTGTTAGTCGTGAACTTCAATCGCCCGCGTTGAATACAATTCCACTATCAGCATGAGATACCCACCCTTCGATTCCAATTTCATCAAGAATAAATCTTTTGAAAAGTCAGGATACAACATTTTTGGCAGTCACATAAAATCAATAAAATCAAGTCTCACCTCAGCCATTAGCAAATACAGAAATACTCGTACAAAATGGTTTACCGCAGGACATTCATACCAAATTGGGGAGAGTACATATGTCCGACAATAATTGTCACCTCAAAATAAGCCTGAATAATTACAATTTTAATTAAGGTAATTACAAAGGTCATTAAGGTGGTAAATATTTTGTATCGAAGCAGGCAATGTCATATAATTAGTGCCCGCACATCATAAATGAGATGAATTCGGTCCGATGAGATTGATCAAGGATACAGCAATAGAGTTTCATTACTGCATTTCATTTCATATCCATCAATTTGGGCAACATCGAAACCTTGCCGATACGGATACAAATGAGAGTGACTGCTAATTTACCAAATGTTTGCCCAAAAATTCAGTTTCGACCATAAATTGGATAGGGAAATTCCTTTAATGGAACATGGATCGCTAATTTAACGCCCAGTTCATTGGTAATATTACAGTTATTGGCCGTTTGCTTCGGGTCATTTGGATAAAATTCACTGATGCGTGATGCCAATAAATGTTAACATTCGCTAACTCAAACACACTAGGAAATTCTGAATCAGGATGTGACGGGTTATGATCATTAAATCGAGCCATATTGTTTGGCATTTGGACAGTATGTGTGTCAAGAAATTTATGTTTTTTTATTTCATATAAATTTAAATATAAGTTTAAAAACAATTAATTCACTTAAATAATAACACAATTTGAATTTAAAAATAATATCAGTAACAGTGACAGTAAAACAGCGTTAAATGCCACAAGGGGTGACCCTTAAAAAAAATGCAAACATTAGCAATAGAAAAAAAAATTATAATATACATTACTAAGTTCAATGCTAGGGTTGGCTGAAAAGTTTCCGACCGCAACGTAAAGATAGCGGCACTCGTCAGTAAAAGCTAGTGAATGCTAGTTATGCTTCAGTCATTTTGGATGCGCAGTTTTTAGTGGACAATCGTTTGAGTGAGTCGATGTGAGTATTTTTTTGTGAAAATGGAAAAAACTGAGTATCGAGCTGTTATTAAATTCTTGTTTTTGAAAGGCAATACGCCTACGCAAATCAAAAATGAGTAGGACTCTGTGTATGGGGACTCTGCACCATCATTTACCACAGTGAAAATTTGGGCAGCTGTATTTAAACGTGGCCGTAAGAGCTTGGGAGATGATGAACGTTCGGGGCGTCCAAAAACTGCAACCACTGACGATAACATTGCTAAAGTTCACCAAATGATGTTAGACGACCGCCGAATTAAAGTTAGAGAGATAGTAGAGGTTATGCCGCGTTGGCTTACGTTATACCAAAAACGTGTTCGAATGAACATTTCCAACGCTCTGTTGGTGCAGTTTAGGATCAATAAATCCGACTTTTGGCGCCGATTAATTACTGTCGATAAAACTTGGATACAACATACGCCCGAAACAAAAAGTCAGTCAAAACAGTGAACTGCAAAGGGCAGTCGGTTCTCCGAAAAAGGCAGAAATTGCGGAAAAAGGGCCACATTTGCAGAAAAAGAAAATCCTGTTTCACCAAGACACCTCAGCGGTTGCCATAACGAAAATATATGAATTACGGTTTGAACTGCTTGACCATCGGCTTCTTTTTGTTCCCTCATCTAAAAACTGCGCTCGGAGGACAGAGATTTTCATCAAATGAGGAGGCAATCACCTTCGTGATTTGATTATTTTGCAGAGAAAAACGCCAAGTACTATTTGGCGGGTTAGACAGATGAGAGCATCGCTGGGAGAAATGTGTAGAGTCACAAGGAGACTATGTAGAAAAATAAAAAAAAAAAATGAGAAAAAATGTCTGGTATCGGGAACTTTTCCGATAACCCTCGTACATCTATATAAGTACAACCATTAGAAAGATGAAAAAGAAAATAACATTTGGGCGTCTGAAAAACTGATTTCTAAAGTTTCATATTCAAACTCTGAAAGCCAATGCTTTATGTATTTTTCAAACCTTCCAGAGGATGTTATGCCCGGATCGTTTGGGGAAGCTTATTAAAAAATCGGCAGGATGAAACTATATAACAATTTCGAAAAGCTCTTGCATGTGAAATGGTAACAGTCGCAGTATTCACTAAGTTCCTACGAAACTTATAGTCAGAGATGAATCTCAAATTATGATTACCCGAAACATATTCTCCTTAAAACATTTTTTTTTTTTTTCTAAAACTAAGAGAACATAAGTTTTGTTCATATAAGCAAATCGCTATCACACAATGCCACATTGAAGCTTCGGGTGGAAAATATCAAAATGAATACTTTTAAGTAGCTTACTCCAGCAAACATTTTCCTGTTAATAAAATCTGAGAGAGCAGCAGAAATATTTCTTTAAAGGGTTAGACCACTCTAGAGGGCGTACAAATAGGCTTTTTTGTGATTTTTTTTTTCCAGGAAAAATATAAAATAAATCGAGTTTACAAAGGTAGAAGGTTATTGTACATGTAGTGTGAATGAAAACTGCACTCGTAAGTTGATATATGTTTTATCCAAATATCGGGAGGGACTTAAATTTTACCACCTTAACGCACGAAGCCTAAACATCTTCAAACTAGATTATCTGTATTACTTATTTTTGACGTCCAGTGTTGATGTTATATGTATAAGTGAAACTTGGTTTAGACCGGATATCCCAGACATTTTTTACTCCTTGCCCAATTACAAACTACTTAGAAATGACACAATAACGGACACGATAGGAGGAGGAGTAGCAATATATGGTATATTAATTCCACACTAAAATGTGACATTTTTGGTGGATCTGATTTGACAGGTATTGAATATCTGATTGCAAAAGTACATAAAGACTCCTCTAAATGTTTAGTATCCTGCACTTATAACCCCAACAGAAGCTGCTCACCTCAGCCTTTTTTTAGTGCTCTTTCTGAGTTTTCTGCGCCATTTCAGGATGTCATTATAAGTGGCGACTTCAATGCTGATATATTCAGAAATGACTGTCGTGCCATCCAAATCAAAGATATGGTATCTTCTTTTGGACTCCAAATCGATAATAACTGCAACCCTACGCGATTTACTGCCAACTTAACTCCCAGCTTGCTTAACCTAATTATTGTTTCGGATCCATCGTTTGTAATACTTTTTGACCAACTTTCGCTGGACTAGATTTCTGACCATGATCTCCTTTTCTGCACCTACTACAATATTGACTTTTCTCATTCCTATTTACCTCTGTCCATTACTTCCAAAGATTTTAACGCTCTCGACATCCCAGCAACCCGTTCAGCTCCTTGGTATGGCTGTAGGCTAAGTGTTAATCCTAACGAGAAGCTGAGCTACTTTCAATATCTTATATGTAAACTTTGTGACGCATGTGTACCCACTACATCCGTAATTGTTCGTAACAAAAGTTGTTCTTGGCCGTAGTAAAGTTGTTGCCCAAATTAAAAATCTGAACAAACTTTATGGCGAATTGGAACACAACCCCTGCCATTTTAAATTGGCTGCATATAAAAGAGCACATAACAATGCAACCTTAGTCCTCGCCACTGCCAAGCAAAACTATTATGCTTCTAAGTTGAGCACATCACTTCCATCTAAACAACTCTGGACTAACATGTATGAACAGCGCAAAATGTGACTTAGATCCCGATGCCCCGACACGCCTGACTTCCATCTAAATGAAATTTCTGGTCCACTTGCTCATATGTCGGCTGATTTTAAAGTAGTTACCAAAGGTGAAGTTGTTGACTGTGTTATGGCTATTAAATCTAACTCGACTGGGGTGTACGGTGTACCTATTCGCTTCAAAAGGCTTTTATTACCCGAAATTATAACCAACCTGACTCACATTCTTAACCACTATTTAATGACATCCACATTTCCACAGCCCTGGAAAATTGCAAAGGCTATAACGATTGCCAAAAAACCGAATGCGACCTCCACCAGTGTCTCTAGGCCCATTAGCATTTTACCGTGTCTATCAAAGGTTTTTGGGAATCTTATATCGAAGCAGATAATAAGTCATCTTTCTTCTAACAATCTCCTTAACTCTTTCCAATCTGAGTTCAGAAGTAATCATAGCTGTTCCTCGGCTATGATTAGTGTCTTAGATGATATTAGGCATGCCTTTGATAAGGGATACGTAACACTTCTTTGCTTATTTGATTTCTCAAAGGCCTTTGATAAGGTAAATCATGGCATTCTATGCTGGAAATTACATAACTCGTTTGGTTTCAGTGAATAAGCTGTTCAAGTTTTTTAAGCGACCGGACTGAACTGAAATTCCCTGGAGAATAATGAAGCTTCTGGATATTGCTTAAAGATGAGTTATTATATATCAATACCACAAATATTTCATGAAACGACCTCCTGTTTCACAGCTGCCGAAACCGTTGGAATATTGGATATCAATTTGTGTTGATCTTTTATCATGCCAATCGCCGAATACCCTTAGGGAAGAATTAATAACTTGATGCTGCTGTCATTTAAATCTACATAAGTTAATATAGAATAGTCGAAAAGTCGGTGATCTTCCTACCCTTATAGCTCAACCATAAACATCAAAAGGTTTAACATTGATAAGCAGAATATATCTTCTAACTTGTGATCATCAATTCGTTTAGCTGTTCAATATATTTAAATGCTTTAAAATTGATATCACATCATCAACGCTTTAAAACAGCAGCTACCAACTCGTTCGCTACACTTCAAAGCAGCTTACTTCAGCTGATATTTCGAGTCATCAAAGGCTGAGGAACGCAAACCATGCTAGTTTTTGGTCCTTCATATTGGAAATTAAGCTAAGGTATTTAAAGTTCGCAAGCAACAACTAATGAAAGTGAAGGTACGAGTATACTCTTAAGTTACTGGGTTTGTAGTCTCGTGAATACTAAACAAGATGTACCACGATGTACCGCAGGCTAGAAATCATAGGACCCATCCCTAGTATTAGCTGCTACTCGAAACAGAATATGATGCATCCGATTATATTTGCTCAGATAAGTTGTGAGAATACGTCACACAAAAGGTTGGTCAAATATTCCTCATCTTTATGTCTATTCTCTCAAACTTATTGAAGGATTACTTCGAGAGCATTCTGACAAGCGACACTGCAGACTAAAATTTTTGTATGAAAACGCTGAAATTTTTAACGCTATTAAGGTTTAAAAATTCGTGGCTGTATCCAAGTTCTTCTTTACAAAGTATTTGGGCAATTGGGGTAATGAATAATCTACATTAGGACTCAGAATGCGGGGTTTGACTACGGCGAATATGTGACGGCAGGACATCATAAGGGTTACCTGAAAGGCAGCTTACCTTCTCCACTGTTATGGTGCATACTCGTTGACTCACTCCTTAACACTCAAAAGGAGATATCGCTAAGAAATGCTGCATGTCACTGCGGAGGATCTTTGGATCTACACGGATATGATAGGATCAATTATATCCTATGTTTCGATTCTTTGATGCAACACGCTTTTACGTATGTAAATAATTCGCTGTCCCATTTACCATTCTCCGAATATGGGCCTGCCTCGGCTGCATTAGACGCACTGATGAATCTCGCTCTTCTTCATATTCATATCATTGCCTACACTCTCAAAGCCATCCTCCGATTAAAATGAACTGTCCTTGATTCACAAAGCTTTGGGGTTTTGAAAACGTTAGCCACCGATTGCCTGGTCTATAGAACGGAATCACTGTTTCCGCGAAAATAACAAACTGACTTTCCATACGCCCTGTAATGGTATCGGCCAGAATCTGAGGCGGGAAGAGAATTCAGTGCGGCCTTTACGAATGGGTTCAATACCGATCTAGGATCCGGTGCTGGTATTTCTCTGGAGGATGGCAATGTTCGATTTCACTCCCCGTTAGAAAAATTTGCATCTGGCTTACAATTGGGGATGTACCCAATCCTGGTGGCAATGAATTATATTCTGAAAATTCGGTGGGGAGGCTTAGTGTTTACGTCTGTAGTAACAACACAGTTCTGCAGAAAGCAGTAAGCAAGGCTCAGAAGTAGAGTTTTAAGAACCTAAACCTGCGTTGGGACTCCTTTCGTTCTCTATTATGGCTTCCATCAACAGTTGCATTTCGTATGAGAATAAGTGCAGATGTATAGCTCTCGATATTGCCATCAGATTAGAGGAACACTTCCCGACGTCTCTAAGAGTCCAGCGAATTTCCTGCTGGAAAGGCTGTAGATTGCTTACTAGCATCGTGCCGGTGCACTACGGTAATGCTAAGCAGTTAAGAGTGCTTGGCATAAAACTCACAACATCCTGCGATTCATGCTGTGAGCGTGTTGATGACACCACGGACTACTAACTCGGTGACTGTCGGGGCTACTCGGCGTTGATATAGCGGGTGCTGGTACCTCATGCTATTATTAAAGCGTTTCCTCATCATTCTGCGGAAGAGTGAGAAATTTCTGTTAAAGGAATATACAAGAGCACAATGGAATAGATATTCGTCTAAGTGCTTCACTCCGACATGAAAAAATACGCATATTTTCGTTAAAATATATTGAAGCACAGAAGTTACGAGTATAAGAATAAATTGAGGGTAGAAAAGCTAAGTTCTTGTATTTGCTGACCTTTTCCAGAAAAGTTCGAGAGTGAAGTGTTTTTTTTTTATTTTCAACGCGTCATTTATCGGGTTGTTCCACATCGGTGGTCTTTACCTTTGCATTTTATCTGCAGTACTCTCACATCGGACGCATATTTATAGCAACTTCATTACCAGAAGAGATACTGCTTAGTTTTGCCAGCTTAACGACAGGTTTCTTGCTGGCACTATTGTACATATCTGTCCAGATTCAACTGGGAGCTGTTGGGTTCTTTTTCTCCATCACTATGACCATGGACTCCTATACTGGTTCGCCATAATAGGTATTCTCTTGTATTTCAGTTCGAACACAGAGCTTGAATCCATATAACTGCATGGCTACAGCCAATTAGGCACATTAGCGAATATGAATTCCCTTATGTAAATTCAATATGCCACAAGCAATTTGAAATTGATCCAAAGAAACGTACTAAATGATCACTGCCATTGAGATACATAGTATCTGATTCTGTCAGTGCTGTCTATTTCAAATAATGACGTTACCTTGTATTAAAAATAATAAAAAGTATAATTTTTGAATTTTCTGTTAATAATCGTTCGTATGTATTGTATTGTACAAGTATTTGCATTTGAAATTGAGCTGATTGTTAAAGTGTTTTTCGTTGCACTTAAAAAAAAAATAAATCTGATTGGAGTTTCAACTGCTTGACAGGCAACATTGCTGAAGATGGCTATCTTTGAAATTCTATATCTGTCTGCAACTGCGAGACTAGGAGGAGCAGTGCTTCTGAGTATTGGCGGCGTACATGTCGTAGATGAATGTTGGTGTAATACTCTTAGAGCCGATAATATTTTTATTTTTTTATTTTATTTTTATTTATTCAGTCTACGAATTATCTTTAACATATTTCGAAATACACTATACAAATTAATAACCTTAAATAAATTAAGTCAAGTAATTAAAACAAGAAAATACAATTCATTGCTGTTACTAACTACATTAGCATATTTTTAAAAATATTTCTTGGCGAAGAAAAATCTGTTCCTGAGCTGTGTAAGTTAGAAATCCTCACCTTCGTCATACAATGCACTATGAGTACCTTCAAAAATAACTGGTTTGGCCTTAGGACTCAAACAACCAAGCAAATTCTCACTTTCGATTGTTGCACATAAAATATCTCGTATTAACATGACGTTGTACATTTTTTTTGTCGTTTCAAGTGACTGCATTCCAAGTAAAGGACATTTGGAAATGATGAACCTGAACGCCAATATTGCAAAATAACCGACGCAAATATTAAGAATTTTTTTCGAACTTTTTCGATGCGACTAATATTTGAAATAGTGGAAAGACCCCAGACAACACATGAATAGTCAACAACAAGACGAACGATGGATGGAACAAAATAATGCTTTAATAGTATAGGGATCTTTGAAATCTGATGAGTTCCTTTTAATGAACCGTAATAGAGGATTGGCGTTGGCAACAATGTAATTTTCCACCCAAAATCACGCCAAGATCTTTAACACGTATTGAGCATTATTTAATGGATAATGTGGTAAAATTTGATGAGGAGCCCTGTTATGGCTCATGCTATATTGCGCATTTATCGATGTTTAAAAATAAGTCGTTTAAGCTGCACCACTTAGTGAAGCAATTTAAATCTTTTTGCACAATTAAACAATCATTTATTGTTGATACAATATGTTGGTAAAAAATTGTACATATGTACGAGGGTTGTAAGAAAAGCTTCCTACCGAATAATGATACAAGATATTTTTTCTCAATTTTTTTTTTATTTTTCTACATAGTCTCCTTGTAACTCTACATACTTCCCCCAGCGATGCTCCCATCTCTCTAACCCGTCCAAATAGTACTTGGCGTTTTCTTCTGCAAAATAATCAAATCACGAAGGTGATTGCTTCCTCATTTGACGAAAATCTCTGTCCTCCGAGCGCAGTTTTTAGATGAGGAAACAAAAAGTTGCTTGGGGCTAGATCTGGTGAATAAGGTGGATGGTCAAGCAGTTCAAACCGTAATTCATGGATTTTCGCCATGGCAACCGCTGAAGTGTGAGACGGCGCGTTATCTTGGTGACACGGGATTTTCTTTTTCTGCAAACGTGGCCGTTTCTCCGCAATTTCTACCTTCAGCTTGGCAAGTAATGATGCGTAGTATGCTCCTGTAATGGTTTTTTCCTTTTTGAAGATAATCGATTAAGATAACTCCTTTACTATCCCAAAAAACAGTCGCCATCACTTTCCCACCCGAAAAAACAGTTTTTGCTTTTTTTGGAGCCGGCTCGCCCTTTGCAGTCCACTGTTTTGACTAAATTTTTGTTTCGGGCGTATAGTGGTGTATCCAAGTTTCATCTACAGTAATTAATCGGCGCCAAAACTCGGATTTATTGTGCCTAAACTGCGCCAACAAAACGTTGGAAATGTTCATTCGAACACGTTTTTGGTCTAACGCAAGCAAACGCGGCACTCAACGCGCGGACAGCTTTCTCATGCCTAAATCTTGATTTAATATGTAACAAATACGTTCTTTAGACATTCTCATAACCTCTCTTATCTCACTTAATTCGGCGGTCGTCTAACACCATTTGGTGAACTTTTGCAATGTTATCGTCAGTGGTTGCAGTTTTTGGACGTCTCGAACGTTCATCATCTCCCAAGCTTTTACGGCCATGTTTAAATTCAGCTGCCCAAAATTTCACTGTAGTAAATGATGGTGCAGAGTCCCAATATATTTGTTTTGCGTAGGCGTATTGCCTTTCAAAAACAAGAATTTAATAACAGCTCGATGCTCAATTTTTTCCATTTTTACAAAAAACGCTCACATCGACTCACTCAAATGACTGTCAACTAAAAAGTGAGAGTCCAAAATGACTGAAACTTCGGTAAGTAACTCTCAAAGATGCACAATTAGCATTCACTAGCATTTATTGACGAGTGTCGCTATCTTTACGTTGCGGGCGGAAACTTTTCAGCCGACCCTCGTATATCATTAGGTAATAGCAATGTTTTAGCAGAGTCGGTAGATCATTAATAAAAAGTAAAAATGGAGATGGACCTAGATGGCTGCCTTCTGGAACACCAGTGGAGACTATTCCTTCGAAAAATAGTCTCCGATTATAACAAATTGCTTTCTGCCATGTAAATAAGTTTTAAACCATTGCAGCAACCATTGCTTTGACAAAGTTTGTGTAGATGGACTTATTTATGGTTCTCTAACGAATTTTTTATAGTCCCCACACCATCTTTACAGAGCCCCACTGACATGGTAATATTTTCTCGATTCCTTGATTCAACATATTGAAACCGGGATTCTGAGATAGCCAATTTTTAAGTTTTTGGCTAAGATAGAAACGACTTACATATGCTGGATAGTTCATCCACCCAGCCACGAAAAAAGCGTCTTTCTCTTGTGGGTCTTCAAACACGACAAGACTATCGTCTGGGATGACGCTTTCCGGCCTTATGCCACTGTTAGTAGAGTCTGTCTATTTTTCAAGTCGTCTATGGAATTCAAGAACAATGTCATTATAATCCGAATTTTAGTGCCCGAACATATGTAGATATACAGATTTCTAATTGATTGAGGCCCGGGTTAACCCCGGACAGTTTATTGGAATATTTAATACAAACATGTAAATTAAAAAAATAAACCTAAAACTACGACTTATAACCAAAAACTAGTTTTTTACTTAAACTAAGGTCTAATGGCGGGAAAAATGGTTGTTCAGGTAATGTCGAAGGGCTAAACTATTGCCGTTCAAATCTAACAATTGACGTATCCGATTTGTTTCACGTAGCATTCGACACAGCAGTGGCTCGTTAAGAGCATAAGTTGTCCTGTGATTATTCGGACGAAAAAGGTGGACAGATTTTAAATGACATGGGTTGGTATTGAATGGAATTTGGGAGAGTCGATGATGCCGGTTAAGAGCTTGTGGATGAAAAGAATATCGGCGGACTCCCGACGTTTATCCAAAGACAGGAGACCGAGTTGTTTGAGTCGATTAACATAAGGGGGTAGAATATTGTGGTCGGCCCATGGTAGAGTAATGCAAAACATAGAAATCTCCGTTGGACAGCTTCAATGAGCAGAATACATAAAACGTAGTAATATTCTAAGTCTAGTCAGAGTATTAACATTTTTACTGCATTAGTAGATCGCTAATGTGACGTAACCCTCATTCAGACACATTCATTGTGTCCCAGTTTCTTTCTAGTTGGTGTGAAACTTCTTCTTTGGCTGTTCGCGCAGAATACTTGTGTCTAGGTATGTCTTAGTTTCTTCCACCCTGAGCTTGCGGAGTCTACTACATAGTAGAATGAGCAATGCAGGTATCGGTTTTCTTCCACTTTCGTCTATATATTGTAATATAGAATTACAGGACTCTGACGAGTTTAATCATGCTAACAGTGATAGTGGTCGGCGCTTCAGAATGTTCAGTTCGAATGTTTCCTTAGATTTTGAACTTTGAATAATAACATAAGCACTCTTCTCGAAAATATCGTACACCACCTGTGTAAAAGTGTCTACAGCATAGATACTCTTACATCTCTGCAGAATTTAACATAGAGTATTTAAAGGAGCTACCCGATTCGAGTCTGTCTGCTTTCCGTTGAAAGCATTAGATCCTGTCAACATTTGGGTTTTGTATTTACTACACATTAAGAAATTTTTTTAATTAAACTTTTGAACCCGTAAACAGGCAATGGAAACCCAAGCTGCTTGACAGACTTTGAATGTCATCTTGAACAATCACTTATGCTGGCCTAGTAATATATCTATCAGTGCACCACCTACAATCAACAATGGCAAACTGAAACACTGAAAAACCAGCTCGAAAGTTTCATTAACCAGCACCCCAAGCACTTGTCACACTTTTTAGTTTATAAAATTTTTGCTAACCTACTGCAGTTTGAAAAGGAAAAGAGTTTTACCTAATGTCCTTGTTCTCATTTTCAATTTTTTTCATTTTTACGAGAAAACAACAGGACCATAAGGCTTTGACCATCATCATCATTATCAACATCATTCCCTTTCATCATTCGTCCCTATTTTAATGAACTTGACTATTATTTCAACACTTTCATTGTATGTTTGGCGTTTATGGGTTTGAATGTCCTTTACTAATGGAATACGCAGATTGTTTAAGCATTTGTGCAGAGTTTTTAGAGCATAAACTTAACCTCAATAAGGACATTAGTTTGTGCCTTGGTAGTGAAAGGACAAATACGAGTACATCCGCACTTATAGGTATGTATAGTGTGAACAAAAAGTCAGATTGGTGCTGGATCCGCGCTTGTTTGACGTGGAAATGGATTTCCCACTATGAAGCAGCCAATCTCGAAAATGGCACTATTATACTTGGATTGCATGGGTTTGGTAAGCTTCACGTCGTATAGATGAACAGCCACATAGATGTGTTTCTTTTATGAGTGCCAGATGCTACCATCATGCAGAGTTGTAAGGATTTCGGTTTTCAAGTCTAGAAAAAGAGGTCATGAACTACAAAATCTACGGGAGTGCTCATAAGTACTAACAGAGTTGTTATGAATTATCTTAAGAAGAAGCCTTTGCCATAAGTGGAAGAAGGGCTATTGACTCGTGAGGCTTATGATTTGATTCCATAAATGTAAGATACATTGAGCTCAACCGATGATTAAGAATAATTTTAACCTGTCATGACCTTCGAAACGTAACATAAGCTTGCATTGGAATTTTTAAGTACACGAGCAATTAAAGATATTTAGGAGCTTAGGAGAACAGCTTGGGTTTCAAGATCCAAGATCATATGTCCTGCTTCCACTGCCGGTTCTCCACTATATACATATATGCACCCAGCGCAGATGAGAGGAAAACTAGGGAGGAAAAAAATAAAGATTCGCATGCACGTTGGTTTTAAATGTTCGGATATCGTAATGAAAACCTCGTCCTATAGTATTTAAGAGTACGCCCGGTGAAGAAAGCACCGGAGTTAGCAATCCAAAAAATTATGGAAATTCGTAAACACAGTCTAAAAATAGGGTGCATACCAATAGCTTGGAGGGAAGTTAAGGTGGTTTTTATACCTAAAGCAGGCAAAGAGGGGCATATAATAGCAAAACATTTCAGACCAATAAGTCTGTCATCCTTTATGCTTAAAGCCCTAGAGCAATTATTGGAGGTTCATATTAGGAACAGATGCAGTAAAGGCTTTTTGATTGTGTCGCAGCATGCACATATGAAAGGCAAATCCATAGAAGCCGTGCTGCATGAGGTGGCACGGAAAATAGAGAGAAGCCTACACTTCGGTGTTTTTGCGACGGTGGCGTTCCTCAATATTGAAGGAGCCTTCAATAACGTGGAGTGTACTGCCATTAAAAATGCTCTAGTAGACGCTAACATTTTGAACAGGGCATTACAAACTGGGTAAGCAACATGTTTGCAAGTAAAAAAATAAACTGTTCCATTAAGCAAAACTCGGTTAGAAGGTCTGAAACCAAGGGAATCCCTCAAGAGGGAGCTATGAAATACTTAAAAAGCTTAGTACAATGAGTATAAGTGCCACGCCGTTCGCAGATTATGTGGTGATAGTAGTGCAGGGAAAATGCGTAAGTATTTTAAGCGAGATTATTGAGGTTGCCCTAAAGACGATCAGCACTTGGGTAAAAATCTGTGGCCTCAATGCCAACCCTTCCAAAATGGAACTCGTTCTTTTTACCAGAAAGTACAAGCTGCCGCAATTCTTACACCCAAAACTCAACAGAGTGAAATTGTCACTCTCGGACTGCGCGAAGAATCTGTCCCTACGGCAGCACTGGGCACCTTTCTGCACCTAACACCGCTTGACTTACAGATCAAAAAGCCTACTGGTAACAATGCGATACGAGTTACTTCAAGAGCAGTAGTTTCGAACACGGTATGGTCCTAGCGGAGCTACTGCCAGGCAACTTAATTCTAACAAATGTTATTACTTCCTTGGTCGAATTCGATATTCCGTATGATATAATATATCCAGAGGGAGGAAATGCAATAATCAAGTCAAATAAAGTTGCAATTTTCACAGAGACGGTTCGAAAACTGAGTAAGGAACAGGTTCTGGTATCTTCCCAGAACACCGAGAATTAAGAGTGTCTATAAGATATCAGAGGTTCTGGCTGTCCTCAGGGCGGTTGAGCTAAAAAAGATGAGATCGGTATCCGATATCGCTGTCTACATCGATAGTCAGGCCCCACTCAAGGCCTGATTGGATTCGGCCAACATCAATTCTGGTATAGTCATTGGCTGTCGCACAGCGCTTAAGGCATTATGCAGTCAGAACTGGGTGAGACTGTACTGGATGCCAGGACAATGCCGTATAAAAGGAAATGAACCAGCGGATGAGCTTGCAAGAAGGGCTACTCGAAAATAGTGAGGTTCCCAACATCAAGCAACCCCTTTGGATAGTAAGGGGCACTATCGAGAAAAAAATCATAAAGACTGCCAACCTAAGGTGGTCAAGTCTTGAAGGACACATGGTATCCAAGGCTCTCTGGCCACTTTTTGACTTCAAAAGTTCTAGAGAATTAATAAAATTATACAGGGATAAGCTTAGGATAATAATAGGAAACCTGACGGGACACTCTCTCCTGCCGAAACACGCAAAGAGACTCAAATGTCAAAGAATTGAATGTTCCATCAGGGCGATAATTTAGGTTTTTGGTTTATTTGAAGATAAATTCAACTGGTTCCACAGGCATCGCGATGAGCTCGTTTTGGTGCCTAATGTTTGTGTGATGGCATATCCATCACATCCCCTGTTGTAACCTAACCTAAACACACACCTTGTTATACCAAGTAAATATATATGGAACAGTTTTTAACTTACCTCAATCTCAATATTTATTTTATTTTAGAAATATGTACTCGTATTTACCACTACCAGAACTAAAAATCGACTAAAAGCACTTCTGCCACAACACGATTATTGAACTGATCATAGACAATGGTGCCGCTTCAAGTTAAAGTTCAGCTCACGTGACAGGTTCTGTAACGTTTATATTTTCAAAGTTCTAACCGATGTTCTCATTTACCCCTGTGTACATTTACTCGTCCAACCCTGTTATACAATCTATGCAAGATTGATTTTCATTTCCAAAAACTATTCCAAGAGTAAAACCTTACAAGGATAACAGGGCATATGTAATATCAGAAAACCTACTTTCGATTGAAACCTTAGCACAACTTTATTTTATGTGCAGCAGTTGCGTTTCAATACCCTTGCATCACCCAATTTTGAGATTTATTTCTTCACTTCGTACTTTGATGAATGCTATGCGCTTTCAAATGCATCAGTACCAGTTGCAACTAAGATTAATTTTGCGAAAATGAAAGAAAAAGCCAATTTCTTGGATTTAACTGATGAAAGATACGTTCGAACTCGTACTTGTACTATGATACATCTCGAGGGATTTAGTTAAAATCAATTTCCTTTGGAGTTGGCGGTACTCGTATCCGTATATCGTCGTTTCTTTTTCAATTTGTTTCATTCAACAATTGATTGGAAATTTGATCGTGAAGCTCGTCGGAAGGATGGATGGATGGATGGATTGCTGGATGTTTGGTAAGTATAAACTACATACATACTTATGTATGTTTGTACATCCTTGTCATGAGTTGTTGTTATAAGTGAATCAACGCTGCTAAATTGCATCCTGATGTAAGTAATTCTACAACAAAAGTATCTACCACCTCCTTGTTGTCATGTACGTTTGTGTTATCGTACAATGCTCGTAGCCGTTTATCATGATGAACGTAGTAATCGTTTGCTATGAGATTATCGCAGTTATTTGGCGTATCTGCTACATCTTCGATGAATGAGCGATTTCTTAGAATCGATACTTTCTTGAAAGATAAAGTCTCATGGGTCTTTTGTTATAGAGGTATCGCTTATTGCATTTTCTTGTCTACAAATTGCGCTCTAAGTGCACTTGGACAATAAGTGAAAGGTGCTTCTTTATCCACATTGTATTCATTACAGTGATCAATGTTAAGTTATAGATGAAAATATTGATCTAAGTGGATTGGATTGCTATCAGTGTAAGGAGGGAGTGAAATATTAATCACAGATTAAAGGTTGAAGATTTAATCTTTAAGAGTATCATCTGAAATAATTGGATAGATGGATAAGTACTTTGAGCTTTCTATATTAGAGAACAACGAGTAGCAGAGGATTAAATATCTCTCAATAAGTCCTTTAAAATTTGAGAGAAATAGTAGGATTGAGAACCTCTCAATCGGCGAATGCAGAAAAGCACAAACTCCAACTTCACTAAACCATCTAGTTCAGAGCAGGACTGGAAAACATACTACGTCAGTCTTAAGGAAAGGCCCAATATTCTAAGAAAGTATCCTCAGTGCAAATGAGTCCTTCTGTCAAAAACACAACGAATTTTGAATATTCTTGAGCAACTTGGTTGACTCTAAGGCTAGGACTCTAAAATGAGCATGCGCTAATTAAAAAAAAGAGCCACCAGATGCTTATGGTATCTTCTTTGCATAACGGCTGACTACTTTTAAGGGCATCTTAGTCATCTTCCTAGACTCGCTTCAACCCTGTTTATCTTTCGATGCAGTGACAAGCACCTAATCTGAGGTAAACTGAGCTCGTATATGCAGACCTTTCAGTTGCCATAATTTCATTTGGAAACTCTCGGAAGAATTTTCATTAAGCGCAGCCTTAATAGCACAAAACTATTCAACTCTTGACATGCCTACCTACAGAAAAGACAAATCGGTTCGGCCAGCATGAGATTCTCTTTTCGACTCATTGAAAAGTCACTCCGTCTCTCAAGGACTATGCTATAGCGGCTTTCTTTGATATCAATATAGCTATCCACACCTTTCACACTTCTCGTTCGGTGGGTTTATTTCTTTTTTGAAAAACGGCTATGAAACAGGCGAAGGTGTTATCGCAGGAGTCTGCCATGAGGACCTCCGCATATACAATGTACATGTAAACTCAACCAAGGATCAGATCTCTTACTTCAAACACCACAGAATCGGGAGCGGAAAGCACTGTCACGTATCTTCTTAGCTTAAGTTAGGTCAGGTTGCAGTGGCCGTTGGAAAAATCAATCCAATTAGGCCTACTGGCTCATTGTGGTGCATTGTGGATATTTGATACTCCTACTACAATTTGAGCTTCTGGCGAAGCGTCGGAGTCTGTATTTTTTAGAGGAGTTTTCTTTTTTAGGGCATGCGCAGAGAAGGTGGAGGATTTTCTCCTCTGCCTCTTCGTCTATATAGATTCCGCAGAATTCGCCTATAAGACAGTGTCCAGTGGTGACACCTATTATACGAGTATCGATGAGATGCTTCCTATTTAGTAAGATCAAACCCTTAGAGCGATTCGGATTCAGTTTAAGCAAAATTCCTAATTTTTTTTGAGCGCAGTGAAGGAGGAAACACCACCAACAAATCCCGCTATTAGACATGGATCCATCTATGTAGAAATGGATTGACTAATGAAGGCAACCTCCTCCCAGAAGGATCTAGAGGGGATGCTTATATAGTTTTGAAGGATTCCTAGTGTGTTAAAAATATTACCGTGGCCTAATATTTATTTGTCCACCATGCAGTCGTTTCAAGCAGTCGTTAGCTGCGTTAGCAGCTACTTGCCTGTTGAAAATATCGAGAAGTGTCCAGTGAAGCAGAGTATCCAGTGCCCCGGGAGGTGTAGTATCTAAGACAGACATGCTGTCCTTTGGATTTTGCTTAGTTTGCTGCAAATGACTGCATTGTCTAAGGGGGTCCAGTCCACCAGTCAACCACGCCGTAGGTATGTATGGCTCTTGTAATCGAGACGTGTAGCCAGTGGGTAATGCCAGGTTGAAGGTGGCCAATAGGTTCTTTACTCTTTCTTGAATATTAAGTTTTCAGTTTCGCTATACCGGAATAGACTAAGCTGGTATCGTTGATTGAAGATCTATCCTTGGATTACTAATTAATGGTATTGAGACGTTTTCCTGAGACAGCTATGGCACCTTCATCTGCATAGGCAAGCATACTGCTAACATTCCGCTTCCAGCTATATCGGCAGTTCATTGACCACTAAGTTCCAGAGAAAAGATGAAAGGATATCGCCTTGCGGTGTATATCTGCTTACTGTGTTTGGAGTTGATAATCCAGCTTTTAGCATAAGACTGATCGACAACTCAATCCTTTACCATCAGAGTTGGCAGTAAAATTGTAATTGTGGATGTGTTGACGTTGTTAAAGGCATTTTCTATGTTCAGAAACCCGACCTTGTGTATAATCTACGTAGTGATTGTTCGATGTGGTTAGCCAGCGAAAGTAGAGCCGATTCCACGGACTTTCCTTTACAGTAGATATGTTAGGCCGTAGATAAGATTCGTGGATCATTTCTAGATCGTATGTGGATATCAACCAGTCTTTCTAGAGTTTTCTACATTAAATATGATCAACCTACAGATCTGAGGTACTTTCGGACAACATAGGAATGAAAGCTACATTGACTTCTCTCCATGACAAGGGAATGTGGATCATTTCTACACAACTCCCCATGATATTCTCTAGCGTTGGCAAATAATATCTGAGGACCTTTGTAGCTCGGCAGGTATTGTACAAGCCCAGCAGGCTTGTTTGAAACTTGCTTTGAAGCTATGCAGCGTGTGCCATGTAATCACACCGTGAATTTTAATCGCGGCAGCAGTAGGCCTACCAAGGTTATTACTGACCGTGAATAGCGAACTACTTGGAAAGTGGGTGTTGAGTGATTTGTCATTTGAGGTCGTCCAGGAACCATCGATTTTATTCAAAAAGCTATGCGTCGTAGAATTGGTAGAGAGGATTTTTCTTAGCCGCGATGCCTCGGAGGTTTCCATTATTTTACCACGGAATGACCTCCAATGACCACCCGGATTATTGCTTTGCTTCCTCAATTATTTTTTATATATTTTGAGGAATTTCTTATATGAGTCCCAGTCCGTCACATTTCTTGTGCTCTTTACTTGCATGAAATATTTCCTTACAACTTTTCAAAGCGATTCCAGTACTGATGTCCACTAGTGCAGCTTTTTCTTACCAATAGGTTGAATAAGAGCACAGAAAGCAGCAATTGTCTGATTGAGAGCCAGGGTGGAATCCTTGACTTTCATGTCAAGCTCGTTGGTGTTACATGCGGAGCTTAAGAGCTCAGTGTTCATAAGTGTTCCTCTGTATTTTGACCAATCAGTTTTCCAATAATTCCGGAATTCTAGTTGGTGGGAAGGTACGTCATTCAGATTGGATTGGATATATATGCGATCCGAGATACCGTGTTCAGACGATACCATCCGGTTCGTTATTATTTGCGTGAATTTATCGGAGGCAAGAGATAGCCAAACAGCAGACTCTGTGGGATTTGGAATACTTGGACACCGCAGAGAACTGCTCCATAAACTAACAGGCCTTACTCAGGCCAATAGGAGACCCGAGTAAGACCTTGTGCTACTGGAAGATACGCGCAACGATTGAGTATTAGTCATAAAAATTTCTTCAGAAACACTAGGGCTTGAAGAAAATGAGGAATCTGCTCTAATTTAGCAAGCATCAGAGCGCAATCCCTAGATAGTTTACACTTCCGCCACTATTAACCAATTTGTTGAGAAATCTCTATGGTTCCAGATGTAGTCGAAGCACACCTAAATGAACATTACTCTAACTTAACCGCATTAACCTTTTCTTCAACCACTAAAAGCAGACTTGTAAAATATTTGGCAGGATATTTTTCCTCGTGCTGTTTATCATATCCGGTTCATTCATATTTATGTAGGCATGCGAATGTGCCAACAATTCACACTCTCGTACGAATATTTACATTTTTAGTCGTTTTATGGTTGCAAAGTACCCATATTTGAATCCCATTAAAAAACACTTTAATGTCCTGATTATCGTATGAATCCACATATGGAGACTTGAGTAGGGTAGCCATATTGCCACGGGATATGTTAGCCAGAGCAAATCATAAATAAGAACCGGATGCGGATGTATGATTACCAATATACATAAACGCACGTGGTATGTTGTTTGCGAATTAACGCACCCACATAACAGAACACATGACTGCAAATCGAGTTACCAAATGGAATCCTGTAGACGGTAATAATCTGATATGGGCGACGCATTAAAAAAGAAAATTAAATTTCCTTAACTGCAGGGAATTATATTCATACTCGTACATATGTTATCAATTTACGAGTCGCGAATGTTGGTAGTCATATTAGGGATATTCAGGATATTAAGGATATTATAACCTGTTAATAGTGATTTCAAATTTAATAGATTTTCAAGATGACGGCGAACGTATTCCACGTAAAACTAGATACGGACGCTTTGGCTGAGGAATTCGCAAGATGGAGTCAACTCCGTCAGAGGTAGGGATTTTGGGAATTTTAGGCATCTAATCAGGCTGTCGAAATAAAGGTGTCGACGCGGGAGTCCCAAGTAAAGCATCGGCAGCTCTGAAGCCCCCATAGTTCGCTACCGGCACTATCCTTTGAAAGATATGAGAGTTGGGTAAACTGCCGAATTACTGGAACTCCTATATGTTGTGAAGCAATAAACAGCTTAGAAGTTGTACTTATTGCCAACAATCCTCGTAAATGAAAACCGGACTTCTACTTCCGGTTATGAATGAGGAATATTCAGACCCTTAACAGTCCATGTGCAGCTGAACAATTATTTGAGACCTTCAACTGCTACAAGGCGAATATCACTTCCATTCCAAAAGTTAGGAAATGTGTTGAGCCGTGAAAAAAAAGATGCGACACTGTAATACCTACGATGGTGATTACCATAGAGAGCAGTGCCTATTTGGATATAGACCAACTGTCAGGGGAATAATCTGAGCAAAAAATGTTGGTTTCAGGCATCTAGGCGAACGCCTGATTACAATGAAGTTTAAATTCTCCAACATAAGCCTAATAGTCATTCACTTGATAGCAGAGGAAAAGGGTGACTTAGTCAAAGATTGCTTTTGCGAAATCCTCAACAAGACTCATGAGTAATGTTTTATGCATGCCAAGTTAGGAACACAGAGCGTGGCGGCTCACTTTACAAATATTGGTTACACCATACTCCTGACAGCTCTGGAACTCTAATCATACGTATCACACGTTTCACACACTTCAGCACTCACAGAGAGACCTGGAAGTCGCCTAATCAAAGAACGTTCGACTAGGTTGATTACAGCTCTAATATTGTGGATATCTGGAAGCCTCGAGGAGCCAACATCGACTCAGACCACTGTTGTAGCCGAAATAAAAATGCGTATATCCCGAACGGTCATATTATGAAGAAACTTGACGTTGAACGGAAACAACCGCAAGAGAAGACAGTCTTTTCAAATCGAGCTGCGAGAATTCCTATGTCTCATCTAGATACCACAGCAATATCGCTAGTTAACAGAAGAATAAGCTGCACGAGCAAGCGGGGGTTTCAAAGAAGAGCGAAGTTTGCCCTTACAAACGACACGGGCTTCACATTTAGATATAACTTTTGAAGGACACAATGTAGGTAGTAGGTGAGTCATAACCGGTGCTGAAAATTTGGAAGGAATATTTCTGCAGAGTGTATAACGGCGTAGATGACCATAACCCCGGTGTCAGGCAGAACGATTTAGTAGACGATGCTAGATAGCATACCCGTCAGCAGTCCAATAGGAAGTATTTACTATTCTTTGTAACAAGTTAAAGGTCAAACAGAACGTGGTAATTCAACTACCACCTCTCAGCCTTCTTTGAATGCTTTTTACCATTCATTTCCCTGAGTCTTTGATATACTCGATTCGCCGTAGATCGTTCGCAACATTTTCAATGATTCAGCACACGCCCATTGCTTGCAATATAACAACGCCAACGATTCACCTAGTTCTCCACATATTTTTCGTAGGTTGATTGAGGTATGACCTTTAGCTGCTTTAGCGATTTTTTTTTTACGGCTTCAATCGGCTTGAAACGCTTTCCTTGAAGTGGTAATTTTAGCTTCGAAAACAGGTAAAGGTCAGTGGAAGGCTTATCAGGTGAGTAAGGTGCTTAGTCAATGATATTTGTCCCATATTTTGCGATAAACTCTTCCACAATAAAGGTTTTGTGCAAAATGGTGCAAAATCAATGAATTCTCAGCTGATACTCTCACCGAGGCTTCGTGACGCCTAAATAATATTCCTATTCACAGTTTGTCCCTCTGAAAGGAATTCGGTGTGAGCTAAACCGCGGTTATCGAAGAAAACTGCCAGCAGGACCTTAATTTTTGAGAGACTTTGTAGTGAATTCTTGGGCTTCGGCTTATTTTCAACACGTCATTCAGAAGACTGTTGGCTAGTTTGCCTGTCATACTTGTAAACCTCTCGTCGCTGATTATTATGGGTTTCATGAACGTGGGGCTTGTGGAAGCCCCCGAAATCATGTCTACAGCGACCTACTTTCGGTGCTCTTTTGAAGTCGGAACCAGTCGTGCGACGACGCGTTTTATGGGCAAAATATCAGTTCGAATAAGCGAACGGACTTATCCTGCTGATTTATAAAAAAAATTAGTAGAGACCAATTTGGTAGTGAATCGTTTTCCCGATCCCAAAGACCGAAGACCCTCTAAATTGCGTCGACCTTAGAGGAATCAGTCTCCTTTACATCGTGTACAAGATTTTATTTACCGTACTATGTGAGAGTTTGAATCCCTACGTCAACAATTTCATAGTAGGTTTCAGACCTGCTAAGTCCATCATTTACCTGATAGCCCACTTACGGCAGATCATAGAGGAAACTCATGCACTTAAAATCGATTCTCACTATCAGATTATTTACTCTCAGCCTACATATGGTATGACAGCATTTAAAAGAACGAACTTTATAGAGCCATATCGCGCTTTGTCATTTCTGGCAGTTTCATCCGGAATGACACCACCGAGACATTTAATGTCAAGAAAGGATTTCAACAAATAGACGAGCTGCCATGTGATTTATTCAACTTTGTGCTTGTAATAATCATACGAAACATACAGGCAACCACCACTGGCAGTGTATTTCAAAAGTCCGCAGAATTGAGAGCGTGCACTGACGACCTTATTTTAATAGCAAAACATCAATGGGCTGTTAGTATAGCGTTTGAGACCATTGAGACACAAAGGCGGTGAAGATGTGTTTAGTGCTAAGTAAAGTATTGTACATACTGCCGACAAGAAAGGACACCCACCAACGGCTCGGATATTGATGTGATATTTTACGATCGAAAGCTATAACTCTATGGTGGCAAATGACTTTGTCCGTGTCTACTTGGGAGCTGCTATAAGTTCAAACAATGACACCACCGTAGAGATCAATTGAAGAATCACTATGGCCAATCGCTGTTTCTTTGAAGGAAGACTACTGAGAAATAAATCCTCCTTCCCAACAACCAAGAAAGCACAATTATGGTGCGAAATCAAGGACTTTACCTAAAAAGCAATTTGAGAAAAAATTTAGGAACGACCCTGCATTAATTACACAGAGACATTGACCTTATCTGAAGACCCAGAATCTGTCGGCTGGAATATATTTAACGAACAAAAACCGCTGCAACACGAAATGTCTTCGAATCTATTCCGAGGGGATAACACCATAAATGAAGACCTCGTCTTACGAGTATGTGGGGCGTTTTAATGAAACGAAGCTTCACCCAACTTAGTTTTGACAACTGGAGTTGATTATCGCAAGGACTCACTATATGTAGACGGCTATTGGCTGAAGACTACAGACTACAGACTACACTACACTATTGTATATATTTACGCTAACGATGGGCCTAAAAATACGGTTTGATTCCATTCATTTAAACAATATTCTTTCTGTATAGAGAGTACATTTCACATGACAGCAGTTCTGTGTATGATTCGGAACTCACATCGAGAAGAAAAAGAATTCAACTGCTGGTACTTTGATATACGTAACACCATCCTCCACTATAGACTGCCATCCATAAAATTTATATACATGTAGGTCTTCTGAAATCAATACTAACATACAAATAGAAAGCATTCCAAGAACTCAAAGAGCAGCAATGTCACTCATACTTGACACGGTATCTCCTGTTTCCTTCGACAAAATCCTATTTGACACTGCTGCTTTTAGATAACAATAACTAATTACGCCTAAGAGCTTTTGACACTAATTCTATTTTCGTAGATCCTATTGCATCACCTACCAAAGCTAAGTCGGCTACCATTCCAAAAATCATTTCACTGACATTAATTTCATGGATCGCACTGGTGAGTTATTACTCCCAATCCGATATGGCATTTGGTACTGTTGATACGAGTATAATAGTAAGAGTAAGAGTAAGAGTCTTCTTTGGTCCTAGGACGCCGAGAAGTATGACATCAGAGGATAAGGACATGGGAGTGATTTTGAGGTAAATAATAATGACAGTTTAATTATTTTTAATTGCGATTGATACAAATTTGAATTAGGGATGTTGGTACTCCTCAATACTCGTATATAACTACGAGTGGCTGTGTTATATGGATACGCTCGTGTATGGATGGTTGCTTGGTATAACCTCATACTTTTAAGAGGTTCAAATTAGTTTTTTTTTTAGTCATGACTCCTAAGGTCAAATGAAAATATTAACAAAGTGGAACAGTTGTTGTCAGTGGTACCTGTTACATAGTTTATTGCGTGATTTGACAGAACTACATCATTTGTTTGTAGTTTAAAGTGAAATGTCTCCAACGTTACCAAAACCATTGTCTGTCTTCTTTAAAATTTATGAAGACAAAGTTCGCTTACGTAAGCAAAATTCTGTCAGCACTTTAATGCACAACCAGCTGCCAGTCCAAATAAGTGTATAATTAGGAACCTAATTACCGGTTATCGGGAGTAAGATAAACTGTATCGTGAGGACCCGCCTAATGTTCATCAAGGCAATGACGAAGCTGTGGGGTCTGAGCGACAGACTTATCCATCTGGTCTACACGTCATCTCCTAAGCGGATATGGAACTGGGTTTGAAGATATTCGCATACAAGATTGGATTAGCCCAAAAAAAAAACTTTGGTAAAGCTGTGGATCGATATTTTTTCGAAAGTGCATGTCCACAAGCTATCTCCACAAAGATATCGAATCTTTTTCGTTCGGTACTAACTCTGACTCCATCAGGATGCAATTACAACACACATTATTACAAAAGTTTTATCTATTAGGTTGTACCAAATGCCAATATTGTTTTTTATAATTTTTTATTTAGTCAAAATACGCGCCGTTAGCATCTATAAACTTTTTCCAACGTGTTTCAAGGTGCATTGGATGCTATAAAATTTTCAAATGCTGCTCGGTTTAGAAATATCTTCTGCCGACAAAATGACTCCAGACTGCGGAAAAGGTAATAGTCCTTTGGAGAGAGATCTGGAGAGTACGGTACACGGTACGGTACGTTGCAAAATCAAGTTTTTGCAACGTTACGCGTGATGTATGGGGTCTAGCATTGTCACGCAGTAGGATTGAACCATGCCTATGTGCCACATTTGACACAGGTCGCTTTACAGCCAATTCCGCATGCACTATGTCGATTTCCTCACAATATTTGACTGCAGTAATCCTTTCCCCTGGTTGAAGAAATGAAAAGTGAATTGGTCCTTGCGATTTCCACCAGACTGTCACCATAATCTTTTCTGGGTGAAGATCTAATTTGGGGTGTGTTTTGGTTTTTCTTCTGCATCCAACCACTGCGCTTCATCCTGTTCACTAAAATGAAAATATCATGCTTAGCAGCAATAACCTGCAAATTCGAAGACACAGTGAAAACCTCGCATTTGATGATAACGACTTTAGTCTTTTGTGACCAAAATATCAATTAAACTTCAGCCTTCACTTGGCAGTTGTGCGTTTGGCCCTTATAAAGGGTGTTTTTTTTAGTTTAATACAAATTCAATACGAAATAAAATACTTGAAGCAAATGTTAATGCCTAGGATATTATCTTTATTTAATAGAATAACCAAAGTTCTGTCACGTTAATGCCATTCAAGTGAGGAACGAAGAAGTCAGAAATCATGATTCTATAGCGCTCTCCATTGACGGTAACATACTGGCCAGCATCGTCCTTAAAGAAATATGGGCTGGGCCCATAAAACACACCGAGCAGGGAGTTTTAATGGTTGTAAGAGGGTCTCGACAAAGGCTTCTGCGTGTTCTCCACTCCTAATTCGGCAATTTTGCTTGTTTACATATCAATTTAACCAAAAATGGAGCTTTTCGGAGAAAAAAAAATTTGCGTTGATCAAGCTGAGTAATGGCGCATTTACTGAACCTACGAAGCGTATAATGGTCATGCGGTTTCAACTCTTACACAATCTAGATCTTATAAGCTTTTAAGTCAAGATCTTTTCGTAGAATCTTCAACAAAGTGGATGGGCATAGCTCCCATTGCTGTTCACGATAGCGAATCAACTCATTCGGATTCTCCTCAACACTACGCCCTACAACGGCTATAACTTCTTCTGTTCGCCCTGTTTGTCATCTTTGTGGATTGCTATTATCCACTAGAGTATACGTGGTGCGAAAACGATTCATCGTCCTCCCAATAACTTGCTCAGCTGGACGATTATGTCGACCGTAAAATGGGCGTAGCGCATGATAAGTTGGGAAGTTTGCCGAACCGAACCATGGTTTTCGAAACACGTTTGCACAATTTTCGCGCGTTGTTCTGACGTTAATCTATTCATCGTAAAATGGCAGAACATAGCTTTTTAAACGCAATTCAAAAACGAAAGAATATAGGGAGACTGCTGCCTGAGTCTCTAAAACCATCATATCTTGGAACACTGCACGAAGCTGGTATCAATTTTTTTTTATAGTGAATAAATATTTTGTTGAATTATATATTGTCCATTCTGGCTCAACACCTTTTGCCATCTTTCTGGCAATAGCTCAAAAAATTTTTGTTCTTTGCTGGCAAAAAACTGATCCAGGTGATTTTTAACTTCCTCATTTGAAGTGAAGGTTTTACCGTCTAAAAAATTTTATAGAGACCGGAACAAATAATTATCAGAAGATGCCAGATCTGGAAAATATGGCAGGTGTGACAGTAGATCCCATCCAAGCTGTAAGAGCTTTTGCCAAGTTACCAAACCTTTATGAGGTCTTGATCTTATCTGGGTGGAACACCACACCGTTTCTATTAATCTTTAACTAGCTTTAAGCTAGTTCATCTTTTTTCACTCCATGATGTCTTGCATTTGCCATTATTGTAGACAGCCCATGTCACGTCCCCAGCGATAATGTGCTTCAAAAATGGATAATTTTCTTGACGTTTGAGGAGCAAATCACAGACGTCAGCATAACGCACAAATCCCTTTCCGTAAGAACATGAGGAACCCATATGTCGAGCTTTGAGATTAAACCTAGGCGTCTCAAATGACCAGGAACTGTCGAATTCGATAAATTTAATCTCTCACCGATCCCACCAGTTGTTATTCGCCGATTTGAGGATCTCGTATTTCGTCACGTTGTTGGCTTATAAGACCAACGATGGTCTCCTAGCTGTCAGTTCTACGTTTTTGCGTCAGTGCAGGTAAGTGGTATATGAAGGGAAAAGTTAGAATGAAGTGTTTTGGTGTCTGTATATGTACAGGAAAGGAAATTTGTGGGTCTGTGTATGTGGCGAGTCCATGCAACTAGATTTGCGAGCGGTCACATCGCTTCGAGATTCTTGATTTCCACCACTCTCCCCACGAATTTACTTTATTTCACGGAGCTGGCTGGTAGTATCATCATTGCCTACGTCTGCTGTGTGAGGCAATATTATTTTCTTCATCATTCTGCTTTCTATAATGCTCGAGTCTTCTCATTTCTCTTAGGATGGCCATCACTCCAGTTGTTAATGACGCTTTCATGTTGTTATCTGGTCTTTTGAAGCATAGGGATTGGAAAATTGCGTGATCTGCATCCTCCTCCAAGTTCGTATAGGATGGCCAGATTGGGGAGGAATCATGTCCAAGTTTGTGTAGATATTTTCTGAGTATACCTTGGCCGGTTAAAAACTGTGTTATATAGAAATTTAGTTATCCAGGTCTTCCTTTCAACTAAGTTCCTGTATCCATATTCCTTTGGTGCAATTACTCGATCGGTTTTAGAACTTTTGAACTGAGATATCCCTTTCCTGATTTCTTCGACCATTATATCAATTGGCATCGTATCAACTAAAATGCCTGCCGCTTCCTCTGAGACGGCTCGGAAGCCGCAGATTGTCAATGTATTCACGATATCTTTCTCCTAGATTCTTATGTTGCTAGTGCGCCAGCACACAAGGAGCTACATACCTTCGATAGTAGTGTAAGTGAGTCTTAAAAATAAGTCTATTATCGATCATAAGACCTAGGTACATTAAAGCCGCTTTTGATTGTATTACTTGGTCTCCCACGCGTTTATGGATGTGTTCAATAGCCTTACTTCTGATGATAAGAACTGCTCCGGTTTTATGTTCTGCTAAATTTAGGCTTGTTGTCTCAAGCCATGTTTTGACTCGGGAGATCGCTCCATTTGTTTCCGATTCTACCTGGTGGATGTGCTTGCCCATACCGATGGCGATATCGTCCGCAAAGCCCATTTTCTTCACATTTGGGGCTTAGGTAGTCTGAGGGCACGGTCGTACATAATACTCCACAGCAAAGCCCTAGAAAGGATCCTTGTGGCACACCTGCTGTAACGATGTAGTGTTTGGTATTCTCGAAGGTATTGTAGCTCAACTCTTTGTTGAGAGTTGAAGTAGCTTGATATAATTCGGAAGATGTAGTTTGGTATGTCCATTCTAGCAGGAGTATTCAGTATAAGCAACCAGTTTGCCGAATTGAAAGCACTTCTGACGTGACCACTGCACAGTACTCCTTGGTTCCGAATTAACAACGACGCCCCTTGATAGCTGCGCTTGCTATGTCAGTCACTGTTTTGATTGGGCCTCCTGTGGAACGGGATTTTCGGAATCCAAACTGGTATTCTGACAGTGCACTGCTTTCTTTTACTATGTATTGCCGTCAGTCTGTTGCAAGTCCCCTTTCATATAATATTTCCTATGATATCCAGAAGGCAAGTGGGATGCTGCGACCAGAAGGAGAAGCACTAGACGCTGTAGTTTCCAGTGATCTTGGAATGTCACCCTCTTTAAGACAGCTGCAAGTTACTTCTACAATATAAAGGTATCTGGTCCCGACATAATTGCTGCTTTAAGGGCTCTGTTTGGCATTCCATCCTGGCATGGTTTTTTCCTATCGCCAATCTTTGTGCATGCCATTACCAATTCATCTTCTGTAACAGGTGTGATCTCTTCATTTGAGAATTCTATGACTTCGCGGTAATTCTTCTGGAAACAGTGGCTTAGTAATATTTTCTAAGATTGTCGAGCATGTTAGTTGAGGTGCTCTGTGTGCTTTGACGTTTCTTATGACGATCCTGTAAGCGATTCTGCAAGCGCTAAAAAGCGTGCATTCTTATACATATTGTGGAATCTTGCATACGATTCTCTCAATTTTTTAATAGGGATTCTGTGAACTAACGCGTACAATCTTTTGTCAGATGTTTTATTTGTGTTCACAGTTGTGCCATTCAATCATGGAAAGGTAAATGCATTAATAACGTTTACATTCAAATTTTTCATCAAAATTCGTGGTCAGTTACGACCTCGTTACGTGCTTCTACTCCAATTCTCGGCCGTTACAACATTATCATCTGGGGAAACAAGCGACTGAGCGTATAGTGAAATTTAAATCAATTTATTCACTACATAATGTTGCCATGCCAGTGAAACAGCAATCCCCGAAAATTGTGGATGTCCGCAATAAATCGATTTCGCGCCATTCTCCAAATCTGCGCATTTTTCCAACGTCATGGTGAGATATTTTGCGAAAAACTTACGAATACTCGTATGTCGGTATATGATTGTCTTGACCAAGGGCTTAATCCCAATGAGCATGGTGCTCGTCGAATTTTCGATAAATGAAGATCTATCGGTGAAGAAAAAGATCCAGAGTTTCACCAGAAAATCGTCCGCAGTGATAAGGTTAGATTGCCGCATTTGGTCAACCGAACATCCGAATGTGTTCCCACAGCAGCCACAGCCCCAGAGGTGTCGCAGGTCCATGCTAACTTTTTTTTTTTTTTTAGGACAAATTGGAGCTAGAAGCCTTGGAGAATATGTCACACAGCACTTGCCATAATGGGCTTATTGAAGACGACGGCCGCCCTGCTCATGCGATTTTATTTTATTTTGGGCTTCTCTGGCCCATAATCTAGATTAGACGACCAAGAGGTGAACAGTCGACGTGAAATTTCTGGAATATCAGCCGAATTATTCGTAAAGTCATGGAAAATTGGGTCCAATGCATCCACAGACATTTAAGTGATATCATATTGCACAACATGCTTAATAGCACACATCTTTTTATTAAACAAAAACAGAAGCAAATTGGTGTGCATCTAATGAAAAATCCTGATTAACTTACAGATATTCATAGCTTCAAAAATCTAGTGGCTTTTCTGACATAATTGCTGAAAGATGTGATCCGAGCAGGCAATATTGTCTGACAGTGCTATCTAGCTATTGTGGGCACTTCTTTTGATAAGTTTTATTCTACTTTACTTCTTTTTAATAATGCGTTCTGATGTTTTGCTGTCCAAAAAACGGGCTCCTACCGGAGGATCAAGGACATTCCGTCTGCTTTCAACCTATGCACTGGCATGCTTTCACAAATGTCAATTTTATGTTTGGTGCTTCACTCTCAGATTTTCCAAGTGAGGAACTATGGGACTTTTGAATAATTATAATCCCTTTACCCTTCCAACGTATTTTGGGTCGGGTCCATTACCTCTATGTCCCTAGATCAATCATTTTTGACCTCGAAGGATGTTCTTATAAGTTGAGGAAACCAACACTTCTCTCTTTTGTTCTTGGAAAAACCTTGACTAACTCGTCTTATGTACGTATTTTCTGGTTAATCCTTAAGTCCTTTAATTTAAAATAAAACACTTAAATAAAGAACCGAAAAAGTAGAATAATATTGCAATAACACAGAGCAATTCTTTTTTTCACATTTCAGACAGAAACAGGAGCTCTCGAAATTCTCACTATAATCCTGCTTGTCGTAAAACTCTGTACGTATTTCATTCGTATAAGCAACGAATGGATGGTCTACTTGAAGTTTAAGCATCCGTAAAATTCTCATTTCATTTCACATAGCTGTGAGATTTCCCATTTCGCATATATGCAAAAACTTCAAGAAGAGAGAACTCGTTTCGACTTTTTTCAAAGATAACATGCGGCACTCAATTCAGTTTCTGTGAGTCGTAAAATTCTTTTATTCGCATACAAACGATTTTAACCCTTTTCAGTACAAAAAGGACATATTGCATTTTTATTAAAAAAAAAGTGTAATAAAAAGGAGAAAAAATCCTTTATCTGATAAACCTTCATAAGAAGATACTACTTACCTACGATATTTCATACGCACATATTTACGAGTACGATTTCCTTGAAAATGATAGAAACCGACTGCAGTCTGCCTTGAATTTTTATATCTACTCGAAAGATTGTCAGGATGAACACAATTAATCTGGAAAATTCTAAGTGTCTATTTGAATCGCTTCTAAGACAAGGAGCACAATGGACAGAAGCTTCATCTGAGTGCTCTGCTCCGGCAGGAAAAATTATAGAAAAAAACGTTCTAAATCATGACGTAGTCAGGTGTCGTAGGTTGCCAGCAGATAGTTCTGTGTATGATTTATGGGGATGTATGATTTTATCATCCTTGTGAATGCATTTAACATGTACTTCTTAGCAGGTGGTCTCATTATGATGTACGTACTGAATGAATCAGATGATTTTCTTTTCCACTGGTGTTTTTGAGGCCTAGACATTTGTGTTTTATGTTCATGTTTTGACGGCTACCAGTTGTCCTTTCCAACTAAATGCAATATGTTATCTTCTTTTGGTGAAATTCTACTCAGGTCACAATTGGACTTCACCCATTTCAACTGATTTTATTGTAAAGGGTGGTTTTGTACTTGAAAATCTTCCAATAGCGACATTTATGCTCAATGAGAAATTCGATAGTGCCAGCATCACGGCCAAAGAGCAATCAGTGAGGCCGCCTCTGTTATACTGGGTTTCAACCCGCCCCAATAAAGAAACTAATGATCCGATGACGAAGCGAACAACGTATGGAAAACAACGTATGTACAGAACGCCTCTGTAGAAAACAACTCAAGGGTCTCGCGAGTTCTACGGGCAGAAAAGAGAAGAAGAACATAGGCTCCTCAGCAGAAAAGAGAAAAAGCACAAGATGCGCTCGATTAGGGCCTTAGAGAGGTGCTATCAGAAGAACGAAGTTCAGAAGACTTACGAAGAAATAAAACGAACATGCCAATGCTATAAAAAGCGACCAGAAATTTGCAAGGACGGAGAAGGAAACGTCATAGTAGAAACACAGTACGTACAAAGAATCTGAGAAAGCCATTTCTGCAGACTATTAAACGGGGGTAAGGAAAAATGTCCCACCACCAGGGAGAATGAACCATTCAACCTGGATGAAAACAGAAAAGATTTCCGTCCACCCGACCAAGATGATGCTGGGATATAGTGATCCAAGTTGAAGTCTAATAAGGCTACTGGACCCCACGGTTTAACTGCCTAGCCTTGTAAGGCAACAGATGATGATTGGAACCTCAGCAATGTTTGTAGGATCCTAAAGACGGTAGATCCCATGGACTGCGACAACTACATGGGAATAAGTCTTCTCACCGTCATATATAAAATTCCGTCTGCCTTATTACGTGAATGCTGAAGACCCTTCGTTAACAGTGTGATCGACCCCTGTCAATGTAATTTCAGACCACAAAAGTCCAACATACAATAGATACAATTTTCACATTGCGGCAGATCTTGGAAAAATCCGGAGAGTTCCAAATAAAATACAACAGATGCACAGCACCTCTTCATTGATTTCAAAGCTGCATCGGACAGCACCCATGCAAAGCTCATTCGACCGATGGAGAATGGATGCAGAATGGACACTGTGCCGACAAGGTCGGGTAGTGCCTAAACTGAGACCTCCAATGTGAGAAAAGAGCTCAAACAAGGCGATGGTCGTCGTATAATTTTTTCAACACCGTTCTTGAAAGAATTGTGCAAGTCAACTCCAGAGGCATCATCTTTCAAAAGCAGGTTCAGTTACTCGCATATGCAGACGACATTGACACAATTCTAAGGACAAAACGAGCTGTCAATGTTGCATTTGCTTCTTTCGAAACAGGAGCGGAAAAAGTGGGCTTAACCGTCAACGAAACAAACCAAAGTATATGCTGTCAACAAAGAAGCACACAGAACATCGACGCCTAGAGCAAAATATCACTATTGGCAGCTATAGTTTTGAGGTAGTAACAGGCTTTATTTATATACCTTTGCTCCGATATCAACTTCCACATCGACACCGTAATAGTAATTCTATCTCTCGAGCAACCAAAACTACGTGATACAAGATACTGATCAGGCCAGTCCTACTTTACGGCGCAGAAGCGTGGACACTGTCGAAAGCAGATGAAAATGGTATCGGGTGCTTCAAAAGAAAAGTTTCCATCCAGGGAGAATGGAGCCAATGTTTCAAAAGCAAACTCTACGGGCTGTACAGCGATGTCTACTTCACTTGGATCAGTTTGAGCGCTTGGATATCAGCGTACCAGCATGGAAAGTTTTTGACTCCAACTCAGTAGGAAAATGCGGTAGAGGACGACCTCATCTTAGGTGACGCACATAAATGGAACCAACCTTAGCCAACTTTGTGCGCGCAACTAGAGGCAGCTGGCAAAAGATTGCGCCTACTGTATAGACATATTAGCTGAAGTCCTTGTCCGGTGTCCAAATCGTCATGCTATTCAGTCTGTTAGTTATACCAGATACGGTTCCGTATCATTCAAAATATTTTTTTCAATCCGTGAAACATATGGAAGATTTCGTGATTTGTTTGGTTCATAATCCAACTTGATTGGGGCTAATTTTGAACTACATAGTACACAGCACTCATAAATGTGCATACAAAGAACCTATAAGCGCTTTGAGCGAAAAAGTGGCAGAAGCTCCTTAATTGTCGATTCGTCGTCGATCATAACTCTTTGGCCGTTGTCCGTCTACTATGTAGAAAATTTTGTGAAAGGATGTCGGCCTGCACCTGTATAAGATAGAAAGTGTGTTCTTGAACAGCTTGAAGTCGATCCCAATTTTTAACGGCAAATCGTGTTTGGTATAGGTCTTCAGTTTTGGATAAACGAGTTTGTGAACAAATAGACGAATGGGATTAGTCTCCACTTGATTGCTTCTTGTGAGATTTTGTAAAGCATTTAAGAAAGATCATAAACTGCAAACTATTCAGTCCCTGGAAGCCAATATTCAGCGCGTTTGTGGTGAGATGTTGCCTCAAATGCTGGAAAAAGTTGTGTACAAGTCTTTCTTCTTGTCGTGAAAGTAACATGAACTAATTCTGTCTCTTTTATTCTCCAATTTTTTAACAGCTTTATAATGAAGCTGTCAAGGCTTTTTCGCAGTCTACAACTGTCTATACAGAAATCTTTGTCTCTGGCCATAATTTCTGTGCCGTCAGCACAAAGACCCCGGCGCCGTGGAGATGTTTGAAGAATAGGTTAAGTAGAATTGGACCAAGCACACTGCCCTGTGGTACTCCTGTTTTTATTATATATGATCAGTCAGTTTTAGATAGTAAAGACAATCTTCGAGATAGGACATGACAAGAATAGAGAAGTTGATGGGAACAAAATCCTTTACATTGAAAAGCAGAGCTGCAAGCCATGTCAAACGCTTGCGAATTACATATCTTAGAGGCAGCTGTGCAGTAGCTTTTGAGTCCCTGGTTTATATAGCACACTAGACGATGCACTTGTTCAATCGTGCTATGGTTTCGCCTAACTCCGAATTGGTAGTTAGGGATGATGTGCCATGCATTTGAATAATTGAGTTTCGGTTGGACTTCGGATTATTCTACATTTGAAGGAAAAAAGTCTCTCCCCAGTACAGGACTAAACAGTTGCGTAAGAAATCGGTTCCCAACTTAATGTCGTAACTCAGTGCCTTCCATGATATCGGCGTTTTCAGCTGGTACAATATAATGATCCCTTTACGTACCATATTTTCAATCGATTTTGGACCTTCATTTGCGTTCGGCGTAAAAACTTTACACAGGCGTTTAGCATAAGTTTCAGCTTTTTCTACATAGCTTCTGGCTCAAGAGTGGTTTTGCTTTCTTATGGTCGGATGAGGTACGATTGGATATTTTATTCTTTTCCTTCTACGGTGTGGCATAAATATTTTTGTGTATAAATTTCGATGCTCGTAGAGCATTGTTTTAAGCTCACTTGTGAGTTTATTTAGGTACGTTTTTTCTAAAGGGTGCTTACTTTGCTGCCAACGTTTTTAAGCCTTCTGTATTTTATTCTTGGCTTACGGATCGATGTAGGGATTCGCTGAAATATTCAACTGCGACTGTGTTGTCTTCACCGATTTTTAGCGGAAGACCTATGCTAAGCCTTGATGTAACGATGCATTTTATAGAGATGCCAATTGGTATTCTTGTTGTGAAGTCTATATGGTAGAGCTGTTTCTTTCAATTTTTCCGTCTATGTGACTATTGCTGGGGATTGATCGGAAGAGAGCTCTAGGCTTGATTCACACTGAAAATTTAGAGGTGCCTTAGTTTAAAAAAAAAAAATTGATTTTCGTGGTATCGGTTGTCGGTTCATCACCTGAGATGAAATAGGGCTACAGGGATTAAGTGGCGGATAACAAGCGACATCCTTTATACATTGTAAGTCTAGAATCTCAGTTTATATGTTTGAAATTGAAATCCCCTTCATCTACACAGCGGTGACCAAGGGTTTTAAGATAAGCTATGTAATTGATATCGCAATGGGTCCTAACCATTCTTAAATGATCACGTTAGCAGCTTAAAACACATTTGTGCGATAAGGCTCCAGTGATGTTTTTCTTTGGTTAGGACAAAAAATCCTCAATGCGTTTTGCCATCTGGATGAGAAGCATGATAAAGTTTACATTTCGAGATTTTAAACGAGATTTACATATAAAATGCATTTTTGTGTTCATTATTATCTCGACTTTGAGAAATGATTGAAGTTCCAAGGTATGTTGTGAGAGTAATTTGGCGTTCCATAATACCATTTTTATAAAATTCAGAATTGTATCAATATAGTAAGGGTTTATTTGTCACATGGAAGACCTTCGATGGAAATGGCAAAAACGGTTGAAGAACTTCCACTATTGGATTCCTCATTTAAGCCACCGATCGCTAAGTCTATGTGTGACATCGTCATCGCAATTCGGTGGCTAACAACAGAGCCTAAATGTTCGTATTTTTCACACTTTTAAACGATAAACTAGGAGTTGGGTTTCCGGGTTCGGCAATGCAGAAGAACGACTGATTAGCAATGGTCACGTCGTTGTTTATGACAGCCCTATCATCGGCGAAAAGAAGAGAAGGCGTTCCGGACTCGTTAACATGGGGCTTCAGTAGAAAATCAATAAAAATGAATTTTGTACACTACCCTGGTATAGTCCTTGTCCAGTTACTCTCGAGGCGCATTTAATGGTCAATTCAATGTCATTGAACATATCACGTACTACCCTTACATGTAAATACACCCTGAATGACTCGAACTGCAACAAATTTGAGACTGCTATAATTTCCAAACCGTTCATGACAGTGAACTCAAATTTTGACACATGACAGATAATTTTATTATTTACAAGTCTTTTAAACGATTTGCATCTCAGTTGTGTTGAAAAATTTTTATCGGTGATGGAATTCAAACGTGATAGTGTGATTGCTTTATATTTGGCTGGAAAACCGCAAGTAGCTACCGCTAGAGCCATCCAACACCTCAACGTGAATAAATCATTTGTGTCTCGAACCATAGCTCGTTACCGTGATACTGGCAGCGTTACAAAACGCCATGGAGGTGGTCATAAAAAAACAACAACATCGGCAGAGATGGTTCGGAAAGTGAAGGCTCGAATTGAGCGAAATCCGCATCGAAGTGGAAGAAAAATGGCTCGTGAGCTCAACATATCGTTGGAACGGATGCAATACATATAAAAAATGAGTTTGGGTTCAAGCAATTGAAGTTCCAAGAAGCACACGATCTTACACCGCAACAGAAAAAAGTTAGAGTCGAAAAAGCGAAGGAGTTGCTACGCTTGCACGAAAGTGGTGAGTTGCCGAATTTGGTTTTTTCCGATGAGTCGCCATTTGTTATCGAGCAATATGTCAACAATCAGGAGACCGTGGACATTTCAACAAGACTCGGCACCGTCTCACAAAGCGCGCGTCAGCCAAGATTGGTTAAAAACAATGTTCCACACTTCATTTCTTCGACACAATGGATTACAAATTCTCCGGATGCAAATCCGTTGGATTTCTCTGTGTGGAGTATTTTGAAGGCGAAGGTCGGCACTAAAAAATACCAAAGTTTGGACCACCTCAAACAAGCACTTCGCCGGGAATGGGCCAAAATACCGCAGAGCCACTTGCGTGCAGCGTGCGATACTTTCTTCGGCCGTCTCAAGGCCATTATTCGCGCCAAAGGCGGACATATTGAAAACTATTGATACAATTTGAAAATTGATATATTTTCCAACATTTTTTGCTTTGGCACAATAAAATTTATCAAAAAGTAAAAAAATTATAACATTTTAAAAAGTTATAGTTCGAGTAAGTCACCCTGTATATGTACACCTTGGGTACATTTTGACATATTAGCACCATCCATATAAAACCTCTGAGAACTTGTTCGTACGTTTTTTCCAAATCAAAGAAGGGGATATGTCATATTGTTTCTCCATCCTTATTCGTAAACTTTGGACCGGGTCATATCCCGATGAATTGGCTGGGATGTGTTTGTAATGTCGACCCTCTAGGACTCCTTCGTATATTTTCATAGTGTGGGTCATAAGTTTCACGGATTGGTAGTTTGTTGCACCTTGTCAAAACACCTTCCCATTTATCCAGAGGAACAAGAAAACTCTCTCACTACTGGCATTTGATCGCCAACCATCATTTTGCTGAACAAACTGGCGAGCCATTTAAACCCAAGATTTTTGATTGTCGTCCATTCTTCGGAGGATATGTGACCCGGTCCAACTGCACGGTCCACGTTCATTCTTTTCACTCCTACTGCTCTGAAACTGTTCCTTCAGTAACCCGCTAACGTACTCTGTGCATCTTGCTCATATTGAAGATATTTTCACAATTGAACATTTAACAAGTTTTTTTTTCATTGTGCTAGAAGCTTTAAAAAAGTAAGTTCATTTGCGTGTCCGTCGATTTCTTCTACTGCTTGTTGCCTGCTTAAAAGTTGTGAGTGTACCCTATCTAATTCCCGGTATTATGACTCTACTGCTATCACTAGTGAGCTAGCTGCCGCCTTTCTTTTTTGTAATATTTCGTAGTCTTCCTCAAGACGCACTCTATCGGTTTCACTATTTATGCAGTTTTTAGCTTACATTTAAGAGTCTTGCTTTTCGTACTTTACAACAAATTGCGTCTCATAGTTCCACCACAACGTTCCTTTATTTATGTGGAGCTGGATTTTTGCATTGCCCTACCGATTTCCTTCGAAGTCGTTCAACATACTCGTGTGCACCTTGTGCACTTCTTCTTCTTGATTTATGACATTTTGGAGCCATTTTGGCAAAGAAGTGGCCACTGATTCCGACATTTCCCCACTTGGTTTCTTGAACACATATCATATTAATTTCAGTTCGCAGTAGTACGTTTTCCAGCTCGTCATTGTGTCGACATTCTAGCTTCCAATTCGTATATATGCTGCCTATTCTGGAAAACATCATATTGCCAGCTCCCGGCAACCGAAAAGCTCTAACACGAATATTTAAATTCGGCCCAGCATCACTCCTCCCTTCTGCTTCAGAAGTACCTGTGGGATAGTATACAATTGTAGTGAACCGGTCTTAATAACACAATTTTCATTTCAACCAGATTTCTGTTATCATCGTTGAGATAAACATTTCTGTAGCTCTTGAGGAAAAAAGCCTTTGCATGTGCAGGACCTTCTATCATGTAGGGCGAAATTAACTTTTGATCGGGTATATCAGTAATACTTTGATTATCCTCTATCAGAGGCATGGTGTTTCAAAAGGAATTGAGATATTATGTCACAGGACACTATTTATTTATCAGAAAGCAGCATAGTTAACATTTCTTTAAAATTAGTGCAAAAATGCATAGATTTAGTAGCCAAAGAGGGAATAGCAAATACCATCCTTCGATTTTATTTCATAAAATACGACATTCGCTTCTGATGAAATGCTGATTTTAAAAGAATAAATTGCTACATCTACACTGTAAAGTGAGGTTTTGAAATGCTTCTCTCATGGATAGGGCTATGTAGAAAATATTGTAACGCATCCTTCACTGGTTATCTATCATCTACACTTCCCTTAAAATTCAAAGCCACGGCACAACGTTACTAGAATGATCACATTATCAGCCGCAATATTGGCAATAACTCTTGTTACTCGTACTCGTATATCCCCACCTTAAAACCATCAAAAACTTATCCGACAACGCAACGATTAAATGAATTTTGATTCACTTAACATCCTTGTCAGGGGGTTCTTGCTCACATTAACTTGCACCTTAGGACGCACCAATACCCTAATCCGCACATCTGTTTTAGCTATTAGACAGCGATAATTTTTAGCTACATGCCTTCGCTTTGAATCTTAATGAATGTTAAGCTCTACTCGTACTTCGACACCCTTACTGCTTTTTCTGTGTCCTGTCCAACAAAACGAACAAAACCCTTATCAAATTCCAGTACTCGGTGTGTTTGTATTCGACAAGTGGTGATGACAGGAGTACACCGTTGTTATGACCTACTAGCAGAGCTACGATAACTTGGTGATAATAGGTCACAGAGTCAGGTGGTAGTAGGGATTTATTGGCGTCATAAAATTGGCGTTTACACGTGGAGGAAGGTATCCATCCGGAGGTAACTGATGTTGGCTTCGTTGAAACTTGTTAAGGGGTATAAAGGATTTATTTAGGGTAGAAGTTTTAATGATTAAAATAATTAAGTAGAGCCTGGTGATTGAGGACAATACCACAGAAAACAAAATTAAGTAAACTTGATTGAAGGTTTTGGGTTTATCAAAATGACTGCTACAACTTTGTCGATATAAATGTGGTGGGGTCTGTAATGAGGCATGCATGCGGACGATATTTCCAACAGGTGTTTTCGAAGTTAGAAACCGATAAAAACAAACTTATTTATTTATTTCCTATTTTATATAACTCAAAATGCCAAGACAATTCGCATGGCCTGCGTTACCGCAAATTGGTAATTTATGGTTATTTTTACGAAAGAAATAAGCCAAAGTAAATTCTAAAACTATTCGGAAAAAAATTATATACACAAACTAGACTTCAGTAAGGAAAAAAATAATATTGCAATAACAATGACTGTTCAATCTTAAATCGAATATGCAATGTAATCACATCCTTAAAGTCAATGTCGCTACCTACTTTCTTTAATCGAGTACAGTCCAGTAAAGGAAACGAGTTTTGTTAGTTTGAGTTTTCTTTACTTTCGGCCTAACATTGGTCCTCGAACCGAATCTTTTAGCAAAAGTTTGTAAATTCGAGAACATTATACCACCGTGATTCAGAGAATTTTAAATACAAGTCTACGAGTATTCATCTAAATCTATATTGCCCCCTTCAAAGCAATCCCCATCGACTGCAACACACTTACTAGATGGAGTGAAAAGTGACCTCCTTGACCGCCAGAATGCGCTGCTACTGCAAAAAAGGTCACGGTGCCTTGAAGTGCGTTCATATTTAGGCAGACATGCCAAATTTCAGTGCGATACTGTCTTTAGTTTTGTTTTGACAGCTGATTGTTATTGACGTGTTTGGCATCATGTTGAGTATGGACAAAAACGATTTTCGTTCTCTCATAAAACATTATTTTTTGAGATTCAAAACAGCGAAGGAAACAAATGAAAAGTTGGATAAATATTATGGGGCTAATGCTCCGTCAGATTACACCGTCAAATATTAGTTTCGAGAGTTTCGTGGTGGCCGCAACTCCACTACCGATCAAGTCCGCAGCGGCAGGCCCTCCGATGCGGTTACAGAGGACAATGTCAAAAAAATACATGAAATGGTGTTGGCTGACCGGAAAGTGAAGGTGCGCGAGCTAGCAGATACCACAAAGATTAGTACTGAGCCCACACGCCATATTTTGGGCAATACTCTGCATATGAAAAAGTTATCCTGCCGCTGGGTGCCGCGCATGACCAAAAAGCGAACCCGAGAGCACTTCGAAAGAGTGTTCGGACTTGCTGATGCGGAATCGGGCGGACTTTTGGCGTCGATTGGTAACTGGATTTGGATCCCTCGGACTATTATCTCTTCCCAAAACTCAAAAGATGGCTCATCAATAAAAAATTCAGCTCACGCGAGGAAATCATCGACGCCACGGAGGAGTATTTTGCAGACCTTCCGGAAAATTACTTTTCGGACGGGTTCAAGAAGTTGGAAAATCGCTGGAATAAGTGCATCAAACTAAAAGGGGACTATATTGAATAATATAAAAAAACATTTAAAAAAAAAAATTTTTTTAATTCCCAAGGAGGTCACTTTTCACTCCATCTAGTATGCCAGCGCTTGATCCAATCCTTGTAACATCAGTGCTTCCTGCGATTTTTCCATTATTTACTCTCGGCTACTGAAACGCGTTCCCCGTAGTGGTTTTTTAAGTCGATCGAACAGAAAGAAGTCACAGGGAGCCAAATCAGATGAATTCGGTGGCTGTTGGATGGTATTTGTGGCATTTTTCGTCAAAAAATTACGAATAATGATGGCACTGTGCGACGGTGCGTTATCATGATGCAAAATCCACGAGTTTTCTGCCTACAATTCTGGTCTCTTTCGGCGAATTGCTTCACGCAAACGTCTCATAACGCCCAAATACGAGTAATACTCTCTGTTTACTGTCTGGCCTTCTGGCAAAAATTCATGATGCACTACACCGTTGTAATCCATGAAAACCGTGAGCATTGCCTTCTTTTTTGACTGACAACGACGTAGTTTTTTTGGTCTCGGCTCATTTGGTGAACGCCATTCACTTACCTGATGTCGTGCATGTCGTGTTCATAAACCCAAGTCTCGTTTCCAGTAATGATCTTTTTGATGAATGTGGGATCGGATTCAGCCTCGCAAATCATCTCTTTGGCGACGTCAACACGATCTCTTTTTGGCATGAAATTGAGGTCTTTTGGCACCAACTTTGCTGCTACACGACGGAAACCCAAATCATTAACCAAAATGTCTTGGACGGATCCATAGTCAATGTTCTAGTCCTCCGCTATTTCTCCGATGGTTAATTTGCGGTTGTTAACCAACATTTCTTTTACTTCAACAATGTTTTCGTCGGTTTTCGATGTCGATGGGCTGCCACTGCGTTCATCATCTTCGATTGACTCACGACCACTTTTGAACCGCTCGTGGCACTGGTAAACGACCGTTTGCTTTAGAGAATATTTCCAACGTTCGCTCACCATTAAATCCGTTTTTTCCGCAAAATTTAATACAAGTTCGTTGTTGCAAATTGAAATTGTAGAAAATCGCCAACACACACAGAGATAGATGTACTCTTGGCTACGTAATTACCAACTTAACGAAACAACAGAACTCAAATTGGAACGATGGGAGCGCCACACGGTGGTGTGGTGCGGGAACTTTTTGATCAAGGTGGTATAACTCGGATTGAAAAAATAATAGATGAAAATAAATACCTATAGTAAGTGTTATCGATCTCAATTGCCAATTGGAGTTGTTAGAAGGGTACTTCGTCAATTTCCTAACAACTCAAGATCCCAACAACACACTTTTTCCAGAGTACGCAAACGAGGAAGCTCATCCGGCAAGTATTGAAGATATATATTGTGCACTTAAATCGGAAATCCTTAATCACATTGCTAATCTTCTTCGCAAACTTCCTCGTCCGATGATCTTCTCAAAATTAAGCCTCCAACATTCGCAGGAGAAGATACGGAATACAGCACCTTTATACAACAATTCAATGCAGCCATAGTTTCAAAGCCCATACCAACAATTAGAAAGTTTCAAATATTGCTAGTCTGCCACATCATCAAATACTGCATCGGTTCTAAGCCCAACCCTCAATTTTAACAACGACAAGTGCTTCCGATGGCAATGCACCATTCAGAGAATTGTATCCCTGTATCCTCATACTGAAATCGTTATTACGGGCGATTTCAATATACACAATTCTGGGTGGTTTCGACATTCTGGACAGACAACACCCGAAAGACGGTGTGTTGAGATCTTCGCTGCGGAAAATAACTTAACCCAGCTTGTAAATGAGCCACCACTAATACCAGCTATTGACAGTCACACCGCCAACACCCTCGACTTGTTTCTAACTTCTCACCCTGATAAGTACACCGTTGATGTGCTCTCCCCTCTAGGCTCGTCGGACCATTGTGTCATATCAGCTAATTTCTCGTACACCGACCACATAGTTCGAGAAAATATTCCTAAAAAAACCGTATGGCAATACGAGAAAGCCAACTGGAGTGGTCTTAACAACTTCTTTAGGAATTTTAACTGGTCGTTATGTTTCCTCGATAATGACGTGGATGCCGCTGCTGATATGATCACAGACACCATTCTCTTTGGAATGAGAAACTTTATCCCTCATCGGATGAAGAGTATTACACCAAAAGAGAATGCATGGACTCGAGCTGTAAAGAGGCTATCAAGGTTAGAAAAAGGTTTTTTCGGTCCTACAAAACCAGCCCAACTGAGGAAAATCGAAAAAAGTTCAAACGAGCCAGAAATGACTGCAATGACTTTCTTAAACGTGTAAAATTCCAATACGACCAAAAACTGAGGCAAAAAATACTACAATGTCCGAAAGGTAGTAAAAATTATTGGTCGTTCGTCAAAAATATTAGAAATTCTGTCTCATCTTCCCTCCCAACGCTCATTTATAATGACACTCTAGCTGTCACCTCTTTGGAGTAGGCCTATCTGCTGGTTGGACACTTTGCGGCCAGCTCAACATTCCCAGATTGCGCTTTGTCTCCGCCTACGCTCGAGTGCGTCGAATCTTCAATGGGACAAATCCACTTTCGCACTCATGTAGTAGCAAGAGTTCTTAAAGTTCTTAATATTCACAAATCCGCTGGTCCAGATGTATATCTCCCCTCCTTCTGAAGACTGCGTAAGCTTTTTAATCAATCCTACTCTTTATGACTCTTTCCGAGCAGTTGGAAAACAGCATTTGTCCAGCCCGTCTCTAAAAATGGCGAATCTTCCTCTCTCTCCTCCTACAGACACATTCCACTTACGGCCCTTCTTTCCAAGGTCATGGAAACGCTGATAAATCGTCAGCTCATGAAATATCTCGAAACACGAAAACTTCTTAATGACCGGCAGTACGGTTTTCGTAGCAACAGGCCCACTGGTGATTTGATGGCATGCACCACCGAAAAGTGGAACCAAAGCGTACTTCAATCTGGCGAAAGCAAGACAGTTGCACTTGATATTTCTAAGGCATTTGACAGAGTTTGGCATCAGGCTCTTTTGTCGAAAATGCATGCTTTTGGGATCGATGACTCTCTTCTTCAATGGATTAGAAATTACCTTTCGGAACGTTCAATTCAAGTTGTCTTGGATGGTTTCAAGTCTAATTTTCACAAAATAAATGCTGGTGTGCCCCAGGGCTCCGTTCTGTCTCCGACTCTCTTTTTAATTTTCATTAACGATCTCTTGTCTGCTACCTCTAATCCAATATACTAATTTGCTGATGACAGTACTCTCTGCTTTTCATATTCATTCCCGGACTCACGGACCTGCTCTTCGGCTGTAGAACGGGAACGGCAGCGTATGTTAAGCTAATTAAATTCCGATGTCAACAGCATAACCAATTGGGGAACTATCAACCGAGTGGAATTTAATGCATAGAAAACACAATGCTGTCTGTTGTCGTTAAACCGAAATTTGAACACTTAGCCATTATCCATGGATGGCACTTGCATCGTCGAAACCGATAAACTTTCCATTCTCGGCATGTGTGTTAATGACAACTTATGTTGGAATGACCACATATTCGGTGTCGTCAAAAATGCTGCAAAATGTCTAGGTTTCCTCAAGCGATGTAAGAAATACTTTATCTCTCTGATCTGGCCTCAATATATAAGGCATTTATCCGCCCGAAATTGAAGTACAATACCCACATCTGGTCGGGTGCGCCCAAAACATCTCTGCACCTACTAGATAGGATCCAAAACCGTGCGATAAATCTCATAGGTGATACTAAATCATTCAAATAATGGACACCCTCGAACACCAGTGCTCCACAGAAAACGCCAGTAGCATTCCGCCCCTTCAAACTTTTAACCGTAACACCCGTCTCGCTATGAATGCTCATCAATATACCCTCAAGCCCTCTTTCGGACGTACTCTAAAATACCGTGATTCGTTCCTATGCCGTACCGTATTTCCTAGTCATTATAACCTTCAAACATTTAAAACCAGCGTTCAGCGGTACCTCTCTTTCCATCCTCCCTGATTTTCCTTCGCCCGCGCTGTGTGCAAACATTTTAAGGGTAATCCCTTGACCGCGCGCAAATTATAAAAAAAAAGAAAAAAAAATGTGTTCTTGGCAACTGCGGTGGTAGATGTGGAAAGAGCAAGTGGTGAGTACATTCCTACTAAGGTACTCTTAGACTCGGGCTCCCAGCTAAATTTACTTTCCAAGCATTTGGCTCAAAGATTCAACGGAGATATAAGTAATATCGGAAGCATACATCTTCGCGGCCGTCAACAAACATCAACTTCGGTTAAATCAAGGCTAAATAAACTTGAGATGAGCTTAAACTTTTGCATTTTATCATCTATAACATCAAACAAACATTCCTTCGGAAGTTGTACTTGCAGATCCTAGCTTCTTGGACCTCTTAGACCACTTACAGCAGATCCGAGTGACGAGGAAACGTTGACACCAGGTCACTTTATTATTGGTGGTACCCTAAACTCATTTGTGGAGTTTGTGGACGTCACCAATGTTTCAAGTTCATCACGCTGGCAGCAACTTTGTGCTAGGCGTCAATATTTCTGGAAGCGATAGTCCCACGAGCACATCACGCAATTGCAACATCGGCACAAATGGAGTTCTACCTCGAAGGATATGAGGTTAGGTACGATGGTACTTATCTCCGACGATAATTTAGCTCCACAAAAATGGCTTCTTGGGCGCATTATGGAAGTCATCGCTGGAAAAGATGTTCATGTTCGGGTTATAAACATCAAAACCAAGAACGCTGTCATCTCCAGAGCAATACACAAGGTGGCACCACTTCCATTTGAATCTTAAAGCATCGGTGATCTTTCAGAGGCGGCGGTATGTTCAATCTTAAATCAAATATGCAATGTAATCGGATTTCGTGCCATGCTCAGAGCAGTATAGACGTATTATTTTTCTGTCCGGTAGCAGCTAACCTCTAACCGTTACAAACTAACAAATTGAAAGTGCGCGCAAAGTACAGACATTTATAATTTTACCTTCGAAAGTAATTTCATTGTTTGGCGTTCATATCTATCGCTTGCTTTAAGGATCGTTAACTGTGATATATCAACACAACCACCATGCCAGACCCACCAAGTACCCGCTCGATCTCGAAATCGACGCAAAATAAACCGACAACGTCCTCCCAAGTAAGTTCACCATCCTTGAAACGAAATGACACCAACTCTTCAATCATCACAATCGATATATTGGAGAGCCGCCTTGATAAATTCTGTAAATTCATCAAGGCAACAATAAAAGATGAATGCAATAAAATAAGCAACGGTCTTCAACTCAAAATTGAAGAAATGGAAAAAAAGTGGAAAGAACGCTTTTCATCAGTCAATGCGGCAGTAGAAAACATCACAAAAAGAATTGAGGACACTGAAGCTGTTTCTACGTCTACATTAGTGGAAACCACATCTGCGAACAAAGAAATGCTTGCCCTCCAACAACAAATCGACAACCCTGAACGCAAGCATACTGCCTGTGATGCCGTGCTCTTTGGCATTCCAAGTTCACCTGAAGAAACTTTATCTACTATCTTCAATCGTTTATGCCACACTATTGAATGCAAACCGCCAACACTTAAAAATGCATTCCGTGTGAAAAAATACGAGCCATTGAACAACGATTCGTCATCGCCATCACCGATCGTACTTAAGTTTGGTAGCCCGCAAGAGCAAAACTTTGTGCTTAAGTCAGCTGCTCTCTATCGAAAAAGCCAACACAGAGAGTTGAACCTTACTGACGCCGGTATGGATTCGCCACACAAGTGCTACATCAACGAAAGCCTTACACAGAGAGTTCGCCTGCTTTTACGTACCGCTACTCAGATGAAGAGAAAACGACAACTGTTTGCTGTGTTCACGAAATTTGGCTCTTTGTTCGTAAGAAAAACTCCAAACGGGAAGAGCTTTCCCATCGAAAGCTCCAACGATCTTCGCGCCGCTGCTGCCGACACACAGCAGGAAGAAGAAATCGACATCGACATCGTCAAAATTTAGTTTTTAATTATTTCTGCTTTTTTGTTTTAATTATTATTTTCATTTACTTAATTTCTTAATTTTAAGGCCTAATTTATCTTTATTATTATAACATTTTTATATAGGTACGAGTATTTATAAATGTTCTCTTCTATTTCTATGCCCTTCCTTCTTTTAATCCTTGCTATCTACTATATATTTTCTTTTTGTTTGCTGGATGAGGATGTGGAAATGTGTCTAATAGATTGTGGTGCTGTTTGCAGTAGGCTAATTGAGAATGGTTAACAACAAGAGTATTTTTAATCATAACCATGGTGTGAATGCTAGATCAACTTTGTGTCTGTTAAATGTTCTGTCGAGATACAAGAATGGTTTCAATGTATGTCATATAAACGCTCGAAGTCTTAACCAGTGTAAGCGAGACTACTTTCGCTATTTGTTTACAAATTCAAACATAGATGTGATCTGTGTTAACAAAACTTGGTTTAAACCCAAGTTTGAAAACTTTGTGTATGATATTGAGGGTTACGAATTATATCGCAACGACAGAATAACCTATACAATGGGCTGAGGAGTGGCAATTTATTGCAAGTCGTCTTTAAAATGTGATCTGTCGACACTGATGTTGATTGCTGAGGTTCATGCTGAGGTTCATGATGGAAGTGTTAAATGTTTGGTTTCTTGTTGTTATAACCCTAACCGGAGATTTTCATGTGAACCATTTTTTTCTGCTCTGTCGGAGTTTTCACCCAGATATGTAAATACTATTGTATTAGGAGATTTTAATGCTAACTTATTAAACAACAATTCTCGGTCGCGCCAATTGGTGGATCATGCCTCTTCGAGTAGTCTTTATGTTGTTAACACGTCCTATCCAACTTGTTTTCGTACAGATGCACCACCGAGCCTTCTTGATGTTGGTCTTGTTTCAGATCAATCAGCAATTCTTCTATTTGACCAAATTTGCCTGGGTGGTGTTTCTGACCATGATATGTTGATTTGCACGTACGATATTAATTTTTCTCATATCAATAAGTCTAAGACCTTTGAATTTAAAGATTTTAAGTCTATTAACATCAATGCTCTGCAAGTTGCAGCACAAACAACCACTCCCTGGTTTCTTTGTAGACAGAGCCCAGATCCAAATGAACAAATTAATCGTTTTCAGTTATGTGTTGCCCAACTATATGAAGATTTCGTGCCTGTTAAGACTGTTTTTGTTCGCAATAAGACCTTCCCTTGGTTTACTGCGGAAGTTTTAAATGCGCTAAAAATCAGGAATAAGCTTTACAGCAAATGGAAGCGAAATCGTTCTTGTTTCAATTGGGTCGCTTATAAATTACGCTCATAATACAGCCACTAGCATTGTGCGTGATTCGAAACGAAATTACTATTCCTCTAAACTTAGTATGTCTTTGCCCTCAAAGGAACTGTGGAGGAATCTTCGGCAAATTGGTGTTAGCAAATTCGTTAAATCCAAATGAGCTAAATGCACATTTTGTAGACAATGCAATGGCTGGTGGTATGTTTGATTTTCATCTGAACACCTTTACATCAGTACAAAGGCAAGCCGATTTTGAGGTAACAACTGAGAGTGATGTAATTTCAATTATTGCCTCCATTAAGTCAAATGCAATCGGTGAAGATGGTATACCAGTCAAATTTCTAAAAATAATTTTACCCAGTATTGTAAGCCATATAACTCATATAATTAATTCATGTATTGTGACATCTACCTTTCCCCAGGTTTGGAAACATGCACGGGTTATTCCGATTGCCAAAAAATCGAACGCAAGTTCTGTCAACGATTTTAGGCCAATAAGCATTCTCCCATGCCTATCAAAAGTATTTGAGAGAGTCTTATCCCGCCAGATCAAATGCCACTTATCCTTCAACTCTCTATTGACTTCTTCTCAGTCAGGCTTTCGAGAAGGGCATAGTTGTCAGTCGGCAATGGTGAAGATTTTGGATGATGTAAGGCAAGACTATGATAAAGGGCTCGTGACATTACTTTGTTTTCTCGATTTTTCAAAAGCTTTTGACAAAGTGAATCACAAAATTCTTTTATGGAAGCTTAAACACCTTTTCGGGTTTAGTGAAAGAGCTGTTAAACTTTTGCAAAGCTACTTGTCGAACCGATTTCAAAGGGTCGTTGTTGGTGGAAGGATTTCCTCTGTTTTGCCCTTATTACAAGGTGTTCCTCAAGGTTCCATCCTTGGACCGATTTTACTTTCCATGTTTGTCAACGATTTGCCATTGGTATGTGTGCATACTCGTATGCATATGTACGCAGATGACGTTCAATTATACATGTCTGTGCCTATGAATCGGCTTGACGAATTAGTTTTTTGTTTAAACAGGGATTTATCAGCGATTAATGACTGGGCAGACAAACACGGGCTGCTGCTAAATCCTTCTAAGTGTCAGGTTCTACCCATTTCAAAAAGCAATTTCGAACTGAGTCTGGTGCCAAATATATGCATATCGAAATCGAAATTGGCGATAGTGGAGTCGGCTACTAGCCTTGGGTTCGTAATAAACCGCTATCTGTCCTGCAATAACCACATAAACTACGTCATTGGTCGCATTTATGGTTGTTTGCGTAGACTGTGGTTGACTGCAAACTTCACACCCTTTGAAACTCGACGGAAGCTCGTCCAATCCCTTATACTTCCCATAATAACATATGCCGATGTTGTTTTTAGTAGCATGGATTCGTTGTCGCGTAATAAGTTACAATTAGCCTTCAATGATGCAGTTAGATACATTCATAGACTACGCAAATACGATCGGATATCGGTCTATGTGAAAGATTTATTGGGTTGCACTTTAGTACAATACATGTGTGCAAGAAATTGTATATTCTTACACAAAATTATAATGACAAAAACGCCAAATTATCTGTTTTGCAAGCTTGAGTTTTTTTCTTCTCGCAGAACACTTAATATAAACTTATCAAAATTTAAATATCTCAACTCATCAAGGTTATTTTTCGTTCACGCCGTGAGGTTATGGAATTCTCTGCCCCTGAGTATCAAGGGCATTAGCAATGCCGCAAGCTTTAAAACTTCAATATTCAGGCATTTTTCTACTCAGCAACAATAAAGATTAATGTATATCTATCTCCTCTTTCTCTTACTTCTTCCTTTTCATCTTCGTTGACTTTCTTTTCTTTTCTATTCTTTTTGTTCTTTTTTTTTTTGTTTAATCGTTCACATAAATTATATTTTTAAAAATGCTAACCTTGCTTATTTCAGTAATCTTATGAATTATTTTTACTTTTGAAATCTTACATATCTTTAATTTAAACATCTAATGTAATGGAATTAAGTTCTTATTTTAAATATCAAGCCTAAGTGCTATAAGAGACCTATGTCTTAATGTACATACCATGTTATCTAATAATAATAAAAAAATAAAATAAAAATAATAATCACATCCTTAAAGCCAATGTCGCTACCTACTTTCTTTAATCTAGTACAATTCACTAAAGGAAACGAGTTCTGTTAGTTTGAGTTTTTTGTCTTTCGCTAAAGGTCGAACCGTCTTCTCAGAACTACATTTGTCTGGCTTTGACATTCCAGTTGCTTGCACTTAGGTACTACCTTACTACTAAGTGGATTTTACATTGTTCCTTCAATTTTGTGACTCAATAGCAAACAGCAATCATCGTAATGAATGTTACATGTTTATACCATAGTAGAACTCTGCAATGCCGTTGATTATTTCCCTGTAATCGAATGCCCGTAATATTGACTTGGAAGGAGGTATTTTTATCCTGCAGCACTGCTATATTGATGCAGCTTTCTACTTCTACTTCCCTTCGATTTTTTTGCCACAGAAGCTATGGCAACCATTTACATATTTATTATTTTTAAGACAATAATTATCGTATCTTCTTTTCCCTGAAGTTACTGGCGTAAGCCAAATCTCATTATTTAGATAAATAAGCAGAAAACGCCCAACAGCGAAAATTTAAGTAAGTCCACTGAGAGGAATTTGAAAACGTTGTCCCTAGATACTATCGTCCTAATTAACATTTAAATTCGCAGGACCAAATATGGTACAACATTAAGCACAAGAGGGTGAATAATTAAAGAACTTCCTACCGAGTGGTCCAATAATGTCTCACAACACGTATCGCCTTTCCTAGAATTACTGGGTAAGCTCCCTGCCAACTTTTTCTCATCACAAGCAAGGGATCCGAGGAGAAGCTTTTCTAAGGCAATCATTCGATCATTACGGAGAGTATAGTAGGTTCAACACTAATACATATACTTCAGCCATACCACCCTCGAACAGGACTTGCTTAAGTGATTGGAAAATAAACGGAATTCCAATTTTGTTTGTCCAAGTGTCAAAGCAAAGGTGTCAATTTGTGAGGTAAATCTCTTGTAATTTGAGGTTTATTTGTGAAAGTGGGAGGACTCCTTCTTTTTTGTTTCTTCTTGTAGCAATTGTTTTTCTAGGCAAACACATGGAAGAAGAGTTTTTGATTTTCCTTTATTTTTAAGGTCACTTGGAACCTTTTCTGTTTTGAATCAAATTAGGACTTCTCTGCACACGAGCATGTAGCTTTTTAACTTCAGTTAAAGGTACGTCCAGCTTGTTTTCTGTTTACCATTTCGACTTTTGTTCCTTTTCCTTCATTATCATACTGTTTGACCAACTTCAGGCATTAAAAATTCATTAATTTTTATTTGAATTCAGTCCTGGATCTTTCAACATCAAAAATTCACCGCTTTTCCCCACATCATTTTTCTTCTCTCGCTTGATGAAAGGATTCCGTTGAATGAAAATATGTCACAAGGACATCAATTGCAAAATAAATTAAATAACATAAAACACAAATAGAGGGCAGTCAGCGTTTATTGCAACAAAATCGTTACTACGTATACGTGGTTGCATACATTCCTCTTCCACAATCTTATAGATTCACGCAAGAAAATGCCAGACCAAAGGAAGCGACTGCAAAGCAAAAATCCTGAATAACAAGTTATAACAACCTCCCCCCCCCCCCCCCCCCCCATCATGATTGATGTTCAGCTGGATGATGTACATAACCCCGAGGAGTAATAAGAGAACACATTTTATCAAAATTTCCTTTTGCTAAGTTGACAATATCCTTGGGTTTATCCTTGTGCAGATATGTCATCTTCATACATGCTCGCTTAACAATTCCGTGCCTGCGATGACACAGGGATTACTGGAGGCAGCCGTTTGGCGTTGCCTTTAAAGTGCTCAGATGTGCGCGCTACAAATTGGAACAAAATGTCATTCTCTTTTTTTTTTTTATTAACACTGTGCAATGCGCGTGATGAAATGACAATTCATCAAAGCAAAATGGGAACTGACTGACTTAATTTGGAGCAACTTGTGAAGCGCCATCAGTTGTGAAGTGCCCCGGATGTCACAGCGGCATGGATGTATGGTATACAACAATAAAATGACAATTCCTGAAGTAGAAGACATGACACAAAATTGTCCCAATAATGATGTTTTTCGAGCGAACATATGAGCGTACGCGTATGCATGAATCTATTAATAGAATCAGATACACTTTTATACGAAATGATGTCAAAGACCTGAAGAGCTTTGTTACTTGAAATTAATAACAGTAGGGGCATGCTTTAGTTGACTTAATGTGTTTGACATTGGCAGCAGTTGTTCAAGTACTCTTTCCAGTTCAAAGCATTCAAATTCACATTCAAGCATCATCTAAAAGAACTTGCATACTACGTACAAGTCATGCATTCACAGAATTCTGAAGGAGTCCTGGCGAAAGTTACAAATTCACCCTACTGAACTTTGTTTAACCCATATGTGCGAAAACAGATTAAGAATTCCTTGATGATTTGATTGACTGAAGTTGCCCTCCGGAAAATAACAAAAGCTTCACAATAGAAGGACATTCGGCGGTAGAATTTCATCAATTGAGTCAACGTCAATGACGTCTATAGTCAGGACAACAAGAGCTAGAGCTTATACAAAAGCAAAGTCAAGGCCTCTGGAAAGGAAATTTTGATGGATGAACTCTAACTAACACCGTATTCTTTCACCCGAGGGATGCCAGAAAAATATTAAGGTTTAGAAGGAACCTAACGTTTTGGACAGGGATGAAACGACTGTTGACAAAGCCATCAGATAGAAGTGTACATTGTATGAAAGGTCACTACAATCCAGATGGGATACTACCAACTACAGAAGTAAATCTCATTTAGATGAGATTTTTTTTTGTTAGGGCAGACTAAGAGACAGATTGTAGGATTTATAACCAGAAGCGGTATGGCTGTGAAAGACAATGGCATCAAATGTAGCTTTAAGAAAATTAACGTTAAGATTGTTATTGATAGCTTTAATGACAAATTGAGTAAGAAGTGCATTTTAATCAATCAGAATTTGTGATACCAAAGGATCAGGTGCACAATGATTCTCCTCGCCTCTTCATTCCGACGGCTTCTGACATACAATACGAGTATATGAACACACTAACCCGCTCTGCATAGTGGAAGAGTAAGCCAATGGAAATATTTTGGAAAGAGCTCGATGGTTTCCAGAGAGGGCCATTAGAATGAATTAGTAAAAAGGATCGGCTATTGCTGACAAAATTGTTCTTGAAAAAAGCTTAGCAAAACCAACATTAATTCGAAAGAAGCCAGTTGTGAGAATGAGTCCAGAACTAAGCGCGCAAAATATGTGGAACAATTTTGTTGAAATGGTAAATGGTTTCAGACTTCCTTGTTTAAATAAAATACAAAGAAATTAACTTGATAGAAATACATTTGAAAAATTATTTCACGCCCTTTGCCACGGCTGAATGTACTTTGTAGGACATTCTAGAGGTCCTACTTTCGACCACTTCGATCAATTGGGGGCGTATACCGCGTATTACTCGGATAATGTTTTGCTCCGAAGCGTCCAACGTGCTGTTTTATCCGCACAAACTAATAACTTGACTTAGTCTCACAGAAAATATTCCAATGACGTCAAATCAAATCGATCTTGGTGGCCAATTGACGGTCCAATTTGTTGAAGTGTCTCTATTGCCAAATCGCGTTTTCAATGTTTTCGTTGGCAGTATGGGATAGAGGACCATCCTGTCGGAAGCACAGTCCACATTGATGACACGCTAATTTGGGTAGAAATAATTGTTGATCATCTCACTCTATCGGTTTGTATTGGCAGGAGCACAACCTCATTTCTGAAGAAATAAGGATCGAAGATGCCAGCGGTACAACGGCATCTGGTGAAGTTCTTGAGGATTGTCCTCGCTGGAAATATGTGAATTCTGCTTGTTTACGTAGCCGTTTAACCAGAAATTAGTCTCAACTGCTAGTTGATTTAAGGCTCCATCTCTGAACACCCGACGTAATATATTATTGAGAGATAAGATAACTCTTCCATCTCGTTTGCCTTCAGACCACGATCTTTACGCAGAGAGTGGATGGACCAAGGGCGAGTTGCTGCCGACGACGACAAATCATTCGGCAACAAGTTCAGTATCCCCTATCCAATATCCCTTATGACAGCTATTTAAATGCTGTCAAAATGAAGTTTAAGGATTTTACAGCGGCTTGACTACCGGGGAGAATGCAAATATCCCTAGCAGATATCACGATCTACGTTAGGCAATTATTCTTCTTTTAGCATAACAATGTGATACTAAATCTGCTGTCGAATTCGGAGATGGCACTGCATAGTCCATATAAAAATTAATAATCAGCTGTATTTTTGAGATTGATTAACTGCACATTAACTACTGAAATGGACACACGTTAGTAAAATATTATGTCCATGAAAGAGTTCCTCACTCTTCCATTGACCGTAGTCGGTATGAAATGTTAAGTTCCCTTAACTGTGTTTAAAACAGCAAAGCGAACAGTACAGTGAATGGGAAAGACTAGGCTCCGGACTTTTTTTTATTTGGAGTTAGGAAGACTAGGTAGTTGAGTGGTAACAAATTTGTGCCTGCAGGTAATAGCAAAGTATTTCTCTACTCAGGAAACCCCTCTGTTAGTATCCACCAACATGGGCTAGACGTTATGTTGTTAAGAAATTCTAGCAGTAGATTACTGTTGTGGCAGCAATAACATTTCCGACAGGCTAGGAGGCATTACCAACGCACCATCAAACGAAAACAACATGGTTGTAATGATAGATTAAAATGTTCAGCTAGTCACCGACAATCAAGGGCCAGTACAAGTTATTGGCATACAAGGCTTCGGAAAGCAGAATAATGAGAATTTCATCAATGCTATTTGTTTTTTCTATAAGATGCATTTTATACGAGCATTAGTCCTGACATAAGTTCAGTTGAGTGCCTCCTAATGGGTATATGAAAACGCAGCTCGATCAACTGGCTACAAGTTATTCTAGACTTTGTCTCTATGACGCCTGAAACAAACGCGGAGAAGACATGTGAATAGCTTATCGGCGCCTCGTAAACTGTGAATTATTTCAATAACAAAGCTCCTTAAAATTATAAGGATTCCCACAATGTCGGTCGACTTAAAAATCGTTTCGAACGCCAGAACTAAGGGAACGTTTTTCGGTGGTGACATTGGAAAATTAGTATCATACATTGGAACTCTGAAAGTGCCAAGCGTTTGTCTTAGCAGCAAGAAGTAACTGATTAACATCATTTTACCGCTCTAAGATGAGAGAAGTAAAATGTAACCAGATAATTATACCAATACGATGGTCGCAGAAGCAGATAGATGCAACAGCAGAACTGTCTACTGTCACAGTCTGCTGGAAGTCACAGCTCTAGAAAATATTTTTAAGTCCTTGGAAGGTTCATTGCTCATCTGGGATGAAAACCAACTCAGTAGATGAAGGCAACATTTCGCATCGATTCATAAGCATGTATTATTATTGACCAGCATTAGGCAATCAATTCGGTAAGAGTTTTCCGTTACAATTGCCTGGCTTCCAGAAAAGCACTGAAGAACACCAAGCCGTTTGGACTTGGTGGCATTCCACGGATGCTTTCAAGGGCAGTGCATGTCGTATCATCAGCGATCCTCCACGATAGAGAGAGCCTAGGGAATCGAGTCTTCCCTCGGAGAATGAAATAGAGGATTTATCACCAACCTTCCGGGAAAAATGGAAGTCCTATATAGTGCAAAAAAACAGATAGGAATTTTTAGTTGCCAAACTACAATAACATAATAACAAAACAAAAAGGCTCAAACCTTGGATCTCAATGCATTTGACGAATAAATTAAAATTTAAAAACAAACTAAGAATTAAGAATTTGTTATAAGCATCCCCGGAATACGAATTTAAAAAGAAAATATAAAAAATTGTGTGCTGAACCCAAAAAGGAGATATCAATTTGTCGCGATACATATTATCGTACGAAGTTTTATTCTGCAAGAGGTAATTTAAAAAAAATTAATGGCTTGTAGTAAATTGGATCCTAAATAAATCATCTAAGGCCGCGAAGTTTCAGACAAACTTGCTATAGCCAATGAATTCAATAAATATTTTACTAATATATCTAGAAGTCCACAACCGTGCAGTGTTTATCCAATCTATTGTGCATCTTCGCGTTCTCTTAGTGCTAAAGAAAAATTTCTAAAGAATTTCTACCGAACAATTTTGTTTTTGAACCTACTATATAACACCCGTCGAGGTTCAACAAGTTATCAGAAAAATAACAAAACTCGAATTCATGTGGCGCTGATGTTATTTTAAGCTTTAATATTAAAAAAATTTCATGTTTTGTAATTAAAGTGTTAGTAGATAATTTTAATCATATTTGCGGGAGTTTTCTCTGACGCACTCAAATGCGCAGATGTTGTACCGCTGTTCAAAAACTTTTCTCCTGTCGAAGCCTCTACCTATAGGTCAATTTCATTTCTTCCTGTCTTTAGTAAAATCCCTCTCAATTTGCACTTCAAGAACGTAAATTCGCTGGAGATACCCTACTACAGTTTTGCTCTCTGGTTATACCAAGGCTTGATAAGAAAAAGTGTACGGCTGGCTTATTTATCGACATCACTGCAGCCTTCGATATGGTTAACCATCATATCTTATTAAAAAAAACTAGAAAGAGTTGGGTTCCGTGTCTTCATGCTTAAATGATTCAGGTCCTATCTTGAAAATAGATCCCAAAGAGTAAAGTTAGATGAGGTTAGAAGCGAAGTTGAGGTCATTAAAATGGGAGTACCGCAAGGCTCCGTTTTGGGTCCTATTTCATTCTTCATGCTTTCACTTGAATATAAGGGTAGACCTACCGCTTTTGCAGATGGTATTGGCTTTTCGTGTACCTGTGATTGTCATTTGGACATGGTTTCAGATATAAACTGGGATCTTAACTTAGTTAGAAGCTAGTTCGGTGATCATAACCTGGTAATAAGCTCTAAAACTAAAATAATGTAGTCTGTATTATAATGCAGTAATTTTGACCATTGTCATTCTCTCCTTCTTTCTGTTGCAAGTAACCCTGAAGTAATAAGTGTTTCTTAATTGAAAAAGTGTAGGAGTTTAAATACGAGTATCTAGGTCTAATTATCAACTAAACTATGAGTTTCCTGAATCAGACGGAATCATTGAGAAACTATTTTCGATTCACTGTTAGACATTTTTGTTATTTGCGAAATATCTGCTCAAGAAATTTTCTTAAAACCATTTACTATGGAATTTTTCATTCAAAACCGCAATACGGAATTGTCTGTTGGAGTGGTGCTCATTTTAATGAAATCCAATCTTTGTTGATTTTGCACAAGTATGTGTTAAGGAAAATTTGCCAAAAGTCTAGAAGATATCCTAGTTTCACTTTGTTCTGAAACTTGAGTATTCTTCCAGTTCGTCATTTATATTGCTTTAAAGTGTTGAAGACTTTCTTTATGAGGTCGGGTCATCGAAATTTTCGTTTAATTTCTAGTCATAATTTACGTATCTTTCATATCCCAGCGTATCGCAATTTTTTTTCAATTTCATCGCATCGCTTATTTAGCAAACTTCCTTAGTCGAACAGATCAATTCCAGTATCTGGCATGTTCTGGAAGCATGTGAAGCTTTGGCTTCTTTTCTTTTTCTCTTTTTTTTCACACAGGTTTTTTTATTTCTTTATATATTTCTTGATTCAGACTTTGTTTTGCTCTCATTGTAATTCGTTTTAATGTTCATTGTTTTGATTTGTTCAATTCATTTAATTTTTTCCTAATTTTCGTTTCTTAAAATATTGGGTATATAACTTAATTCGTGCGGTTTGCTAAGAGATGGCGCAACTTGTATTATTCCATTGTTATTATTCTATTGGAACATGCGTTGGAAAGCTACCGTCATTGTACGTCATTTCAGTATATGTCATTCATTTGAAGCGTAAACAACAATAATTTTTTTTCACTCAAATATGTCGAACTTTGTGCCTGAAAAAGTGTTTTTGCGGGGAGTTCTTCTTCATTACTTTAATATGAAGAAAACTGCTGCCGAAAGTCATCGTATTTTGGTGGAAGTTTATGGTGAACATGCGCTAGCTGAGCGAATGTGCCAAAAGTGGTTTGCACCATTTATAAGTGGTGATTTGGGCTTGGAAGACGATGAACGTCCTGGGCAGCCAAAATAGTTTGAAGATGAAGAACTGGAAGCATTACTCTATGAAGATTGTTGCCAAATACAAGAAGAGCTCGCAGAATCGTTGGGTGTCACTCAAGCAGCCATTTCAAAACGTTTAAAAGCAGCTGGATATATTCAAAAGCAAGGAAATTGGGTTCCACATGAACTCAAGCCGAGAGACGTCGAAAGGCGGTTTTGCATGTCCGAAATGCTGCTGGAACGCCACAAAAGGAACTCATTTTTGCATCGGATTGTTACTGGTGATGAAAAATGGATCCATTACGACAACCCCAAGTGCAAAAAATCATATGTGAAACCCGGCCAACCAGCCAAATCAACGGCAAAGCCGAATATCCATGATTCGAAGGTAATGCTCTGTATTTGGGGGGTCAGATGGGTGTGCTGTATTATGAGCTGCAAAAACCGGGTGAAACCATCAATGGACAACGCTACCCAACACAATTAATCCGTTTGAAGAGAGCAGTGGCCGAAAAACGCCCGGAATATGCGACCAGACACGAGGCAATAATTTTCCATCATGACAACGCTCGGCCCCACGTTGCTATTCCGGTTAAGAACTATTTGGAAAACAGTGGATGTTAAGTCTTACCGCCTTATAGCCCAGACCTTGCCCCTTTTGACTACCATTTGTTCCGGTCGATGCAGAACTCCCTCACAGAAATACGGTTCACATCAGAGCAGAATATCAAAAATTGGCTTGATTCATTCTTGGCTGCCAAGCCGGCGCAGTTCTTTTGGGATGGGATCCACAAATTGCCAGAAAGATGGGAAAAAGTCATAGCTTCAGATGGGCAATACTTTGAATAATGCTATTGTACATGTTTTTCTGAAATAAACGTCCAAATTTTGAAAAAAAAACGGCACGAAGTTATATACCCAGTAAGTTATTTCGTCACCCCACCCAAACTAAATTAATTTAATTATTTGTTGTAATTGAGCCCTGAATTAGAATTCAATATTTATTTTCCATTTAATGTATGCAAAAATATAGAATGTTACCTATTTTCTTATTGTAAATTTTTTAAAAAGAATTGTTATTTTTGTTAGCCGTTGAATTTCAATTTATTTATAAGAAATAAACTATTTTATCTATTTATCTTGTATATAATAGCTGTAGCAGTACAAAAATGAATAGGTAACTACCTTGAGGCTACACCCGATGCTTGTCAAGCAGGTTTCCGATCGGGATCGTCCTGCTTTGACCACACCAATAGATATTCTGCGGATCATCATCGAACACTTTGTGGAATATTGGGCTCCATTACACCTGCTGTTAATCAATTTTAAAAAAGCTATAATGAAAGCAATTTAAATTAAATGTTAAGTTCCTCATAATGAGAAACTCTTAAAGGAATTCAATATTCTTAGCGTCCTTGAATTCAATATTGGTGATAAGCTATGTGCTCCGCACTGCCCTGACGTCAATATTGCAATACCTTATCAACTGAAAAAGGTGGGTCTAGACCAGGTATATCCGCATGAATAGATAAGTCAGAACTAGTATTTCACGGGTTGTCCAAAATATGGGTAAACAATGCTACCAGTTTAAGGACTAAACTGGCCGCTGTTCCGGTGAAATAAGTGCCTACTGAATATCTTAAGGTTTTTCTGACTGGATCGTATTTCCTACTCGGAGCTGTATGAAAGAACTATTTAGAGTTCCCATAAACGGCGTGGGCAGTAGTTAGTGCTTGTCATTCTTTGCGGTAGAGTTCGCTAACCCGAAACCAAAACAGTGCAGGGCGACCGTGGCATGTATGGCGCGGAAAGTGGAAGACGAAGCTGAGGTACATCTCTAGAAACCAAATGCGATGCCAAATGAGCCCTAGGGTATATATTAATTTTTTTATTTTAGTTTTTTTTCTTTCATAGTATATGTATGTAAACATAGGTTTATCATTTGAATCGATCCATTTCACCTTTCTTCACAAGTAGTAGGATTTTTGAGTTCTAGTTTAGTTTTCTGGCACTTTATACAGTAAAAACCTTATAAAAGCTAGTTGCATTCTGGGAAAGGTAAGCAGTTATATTCTATATTTCCTTGTGCAGATAATCAATTCAGGCTAAAACTCAAGTTACAATTTGGATCCAAGTTGAAAAGTCAATCAATGCTATTCGTATTAAGTTTCTTAAGGTATCTTGGTGTTAAAATCTTTCGAAGAATCCTGCACTTGCTCACAGAAGAGCCTGCAAGCTTTCCTTTGACCCATTAGAGTGTTAACGCATACGAAGCCAAATATGGCTTTGCATTTTATGATGCATATTTTTCCAAGAAAACCATTTATATCCTTTCACATACGAGTAAGAAGCGGTTGTTATTGTTTCTGGCTGACAATTATAGCTAATAATATTAATTGATATAAGTCATTGCTATCAGTAATTGGTAAGTATAGTTAACAAAAAAAAAACTATTTTGAGAAAAATACATTGTTTACAATATTAGAAATAAATTTTGAGTTTAAAAATAGTATTAGGTTACCGTTACAAGTGATTTCATTCGCGGAGCCGTACGTATATGGCCACGTAAGCTTCAACAGTTGATTTTGGAAAATAATTTTTTCATATTTTGGATGGTAATTCTAAGGGTGGATGCTTTGTGCTTTTATAGATGAATCTTAAATATAAACTGCATCCCCTGAGATGGATGTAAGTGATGATGATGAAGTACCAGACTCTCTTTGTGCCCGAACTAAACACCAGTGGCTGGGTTACAGTGCCTGAAGCTGACACCGAATCCAAGCCTGCAATTGAACCAGTTCAATCAAGTCAAAAAACAACAGGCCTGAAGAAAAACAACATATACTGGAGAAAAGATCAATTGGACCCGTACGACATAAAAAAAATTGAATTAACTAGTTCTACTGAACTGCCAGAATCGATGATTAGGTTGAAAACACCAGGGGATTATTTTTCGTTCTTTTTTACGGCGGAATTAATTCAGTTCGTCGTCAATCAATCAAACCTACAAGGTCTTCGAGACAACATAACTCAGCCAGAAAACTTAACAACAACCGAAATGGAGCAATTCGTTGGCATGATGATCCTTATCAAGGAAACATAACGACCAGTTGAAATTCCTAAAAAAATGTGTTATGTCCGCTCCAATTGCCTTTCTCGCATTGCCATACTGTTCTTTTAGAAATCTTTTCTCTAACAGTGTGGTCCGTCTTCTAGAAATTGGATAATATGACACAATGGTTCGACGAGCCAAGAGAAAAAAGCACATCAACGGTGAACTTATCAAGGTGAGAGGGTAAAAATAACTCCAGGGTGTTGGCGGTATGACTATCAACGTCTGATATTCGGGAGGGCTCATTTACAAGGCGGGGTGAGTTGTTTTCTTCAGCGAAGACCTAAGCACACCATCCTTCCTTGTCTATCAAGAATGTCGAAACCACCCAGAATTGTTTATATTAAACTTTCAGTGTGAGGATACAGGGATAGAATTCTTTGAATGGCTTAGGCATTCGCTATAGTGGATAATTCGCCTACGGAGATTAAACTTTAACCACATCGAAATGAATTCCTGAAATTGGAACAGGCATTACATTGTGGTGGAGTTTGATAAGCTGCATCACATTGCAGGTAAATGGCGAGACCGAGGTGAGAGAAGAATAATGCCATGTTGGTTCAGATCAGAGTGATTTGAGAGGTGAGTGCGTGGATCTACAAATTTACTGACGTGGACGTACTCAGAAAAGTGACTACTTTTCAGCCCGAGAATATTTTTAGCTATATCCGGTCTAAATTCCTGAGTTGCCACAACTCTAAGAGAAGGCGTCCTAAAAGATCAGGGCCTTCCACTTTTTTCCCCCAGCCAGGATGGCGTGTGTCACTTTCCAAAATTGAAAAAAATCGTCATATACTCGTATGTCAAAAGAATTCTCAATTTCGATCATTTACTTTTTGTTTATTTACGTTACAATGAAAAGAGGAAGTGGTTTTCTTAATTCCAAGGTAAATAAGTCCATTAAAAAGTTGTGTTCAGAACCTTGTGCTTAACTAAATAATTTTTAATTGCTATTTCAAAGAAAACTGTTTAATTTAAGTGGAAAATTTTTGATTGGAGGTGACCTCAATTGAAGACATAGAGACTAGGGGTGTCTTAAAGCAAACTCATGGGGCAATGTTTTGTCCAATTTTCTTACAATGCTTCTTCTTCTTCCCGTGGTCGTCCGTCTGTAATTAATTTATTTATTTCTAACATTTCTAGTCAAATCCCTCAGTCTGTTTACATAAACGATTTGTCCTTAGACCATAACGCAGTTATTTTCCGGCTCCTTTGCTCCGGCGAAAAAATCGTGCAAAAGTAAGCTTCGAAACTAACCTGTTAACTTGGAAACTATGTTGGAAAATGTTTACAACATTGTCAACCAATTTCCTGAACATGTTTTAAATTCAGCTGTCCGTCCATGGTGATTTGGCAAAACAGATTGAATAAATGACAGCCAATTTGACGGATATAGCTTCAACAGTATGGCCGCTATCAACTGTTATGTATATATTTTTTATTCATTTATTTATTTATTTATTTAATTACTTTTTTATTTATTTGTTTGCTATTATTTTTTTATTATTTATTTATTTTATTTTATTTTATTTTATTTATTTATTTATCTTTTATTTTTAATTATTTATATTTTTTCTATGGGAGGGGCATATTCGTTGTTTGCCTTCAAATAAAAGTAATTAATGTAAGTAAAATTCTAATTGCATTATTATAAAAGTCTCAGTCGAAAGATATTGTGTAAATCTGCATATCATATCCCTGTATTGTAAATTGTGTGGTGGCTTAGCTTTGTAAATTTAAAAATGAAATGGAAATCTAATCTAAATCTAGTTCTTGATTATATATTCCCTTCTATTAGCTGGATTTAAAAAACCTATATCATGCTTATTACACTGTTCACGTAACTCTTAATGCATGCGAAACCATATATGGTTTGCTTTTTTTGTTTTTTAAACAAATAACAATTTTTAATTTTGATAAGAGGCTTAAACAAAAAAATGTTTTGTTTTGTTTTTGCTCAGGATTTATTTATTCATTCCCGAGCGCGACAGTATTGTACATGTTTACGATTCAACCTACCAGTAGGTAGGATAAGTGTTTATTTTTTCCAAAGGATATAACCCACCAATATGATACTAAGTCTTTTCTTATTTGTTTAGGTCTACCTTCCAGCTATTTTTGAAGAAAGAAAGTACGGCCGTTAATACTGCAAAAGAAGGTCCTAGAAAAAATTGCTCTTTAATTAAATATCTTGGGCTGTATTACAATAAGCTCTTGTCGGGTTTTAGTGGCAAAAGTGTGCTGTTTATTGCAAAGACAGAGGTATTTACTAATAGTAAACCCAACAAGTAATTCAACCTTCTTGTTTAAACGGACGCTTCTCATAACAACAAAGTCCACCTTGCAATTAAGAGATGAGGGAGGCAGACCTCTTTGTAGCGTAGCCTAAATAACCCTCGTCAAGGCAGTAGGTTGTAAGTTGAACTTCTAATTTTAATGGTATAATAAAAATAAAACAATTCAAGGCGACTCCTTGCAAGAATACAGGCTCTTCGCTTAACTTATTTGTTTTTGATGACGATGAATTCCTTAATTTCGACCAGGGCATCAAACGACTTTTTGTTGGCTCCAACGTCTCCATATGTTAAGTCTTCCTTCCAACTGTATTTATTCGAAGAGAAGTTTCGACGCAGACAAGCACATCAGTCATTTACCAAAGTTTCTCTGCATAATCAGCGCTCACAAAAAACTCACGACAACCCTTTTAGTCAAATTTTTTTCAACGAAATTTTAAGGCAATTTTTAGCTGGCACTCATATAAGTATGTACATACATGCAGTCTCTAATAAGGACCAGTAAATTACATTTAATTATGTACAGCAGCTGGAAAGTTTTTAATTCTATTTCTACCATTAGATAAAAAGATGTGAGTACTCGTACTTATTCAAATGAAATTAAAGGTGCAAGTATGCGCACAGCCTGAAAAGCAAAGTGAAAACATTTTCATTAGTAAAATTCAGCCACCAGCAGTTGCTACAAGGCTTGATCATCAAACTATTTTAGGTATAAAGACTAAAGTAAAATACTCTGGTGAGAATTTCGTATAGGGATGCTGGACCATAGCTAACACTGCTGACCATTCAAAGCGCTCGTTCAGAGGGAGATGTTCCAAAATTAACTCAACCACTGAATAAACCTGTGACGCTTGTACTCTCATCCTTACCCGCGTCACCCTTAAAGGTGTTTAACAACTCTGCGGTAGTGTCCCTCTGAAGCGTACACAGTTAATCCTTTTATGAGCACATTTTGGAAGGTACATTTTGTACTATACGAGCAACTAGCATATGTATCTGCAACCGTTGTTTACACAGTAGCGGGATGAATAAAAGAGGAAATGCATTATACATGAAAACCTTTAATTAGGAGGCTCTTTCATCCTTTTTTTTTTTTTTGTTTTTTTTTATTTTTTTTTTTTGTTTTGTTTGCATTCGAGATCTGAAACTACTTTAAGTGACAGAATAAATGTCAGCCGCTTGAACAATGAAGACATTCCATGAATAAGACCTCCCCAATCTGTTTGTAAAGTTAAATTTAATTTCTCCACGATTGTCCTTGTAACAGATTTTTCATTGGCGAGCGAAGGAAACACCGAATGGCACCGAGGGAATTTCTCCATAAAATATGCCAGCGTTCATTACACAATCTGGTGTCAACAGGACGACGACCCATTTATGTCAGAATATCTTTACGAGTAGTTTCTATTTCTGTTTCTGCTTTAGATTCAGCTTTTATCCTCCGCACTTTTGACACAACCTTTTGTGCTGTCTGTTTTCTATTGGGTAAAGATGAATGTAAAGACAAAAGGTACGAAGAGATTTTCAACGTGGCTATGACATGAAAAGATGGCTGCAAGTCCCAGAGGATGCTGGTAGATAAAAAGTTCCTATTCTAAGGAGAAATGACACTGGCAAATCAACATCTTTAAGAGAATTTAAATTGTGTTGATTTGAGAATGATTTTTTATTGTGCTACTTTTGTAGAGGACCTGTCGTTGAAATAATAAGAAACAGCAGACGGTGATAGTTACTTAGCATTTACATCTGTTGTGTCTTTAAGTTGAGATGTGGCTTATTACCATAATTCTTTTGATATTTTCTGTCGGCGCTTGTGATAAAAATGTCATAAAAGCAGAGTCAGAAATGCAAGGGCGATAGGTTGGCCATGTATTTCTTTCATAAGGATCTTTGAAAGGACTTTGTCATGCACATATTAAGAGCAGAACATGTATATCATACCCTTAAAGATGATTATTCGATTTCTGATCGACTATTTGGCGCCATGTCTACTTAGACCGACTCGCTCGTCTGCGGATTGCCGTAAGCAGATTTCAAAGAATGCCCTACATTCTTGTGTCTGTAGTGTGACCAATCTACTGCCACTTGATTCATCATGTAGTGAGGTTTATAGTTCTCATATGAGGCGTTCATTTTAGAAATAATTTGGCAGATGACTCTCAGAGTAATAATGCGTGGCTACATATTTACGAATGTCTGCAAGTTTTGTAAGAACGTGGCGAATATATGGAAGCATACTCATGATTATGTAAAGGTTGCGTTTCTAATTTTGCGGTTTTGATTCCTCTACCCTTATCAATTTCGGCACATCCCTCAGCTCAAATAATTGGGTAGCAGTAGGGCATAACACCTACATACAACAATTCGATTCGGTAAATCAACGTCAGAATTTTCACTTCGCAGCCTTGCTTAGCATCGTCAGTGTCATAGTGCATTATTCTTCTCTAAACGCGGTCTCGCCATTTACGTGCGTAGAGATGTAACCTGCTAAACTCCACCGCAATGTGGTTAATATTCCAATCCGGAATTCAACTTCATGTGGTTAAAATTCCACCTCCGTAAGCTTATTATCCACTACTGCCTTATTTAGAGAAGCCCCAAACTGGACAGCAATTCGACCTTCAACGAGTTTGATGAGCTGTCGGATTCCATACAAAGAATTGTATCCTTGTATCCTCATACTGAGATCGTCATTACGGGCGATTTCAATATACACAATTCTGGACAGACAACACCCGAAGAATGGTGTGTTCACATCTTTGCTGCGGAAAATAACCTGACCTAGCTTATAAATGAGCCCACACGAATACCAGATGTTGATCGTCATACCGCCAACACCCTGGACCAGTTTTTAACTCTTCACCCTACAAAATACAAAGCTCGACGTGATATCCTCTCTGTCATATAAGGTAATTTCTCACACACCGACCACACAGTCAGAGAATAGATTCCTAAAGGAAAAGTATGGCAACACGAGAAAGCCAATTGGAACGGACTTAGCAGCTTCTTTAGACGTGGATGCTGCTGCTGATATGATCAGAGACATTATTTTCTTTGGAGTGAAATCCTTTATCCCTCATCGGATGAAGGGTATTAAAAGCAAAAGAAATAACGTGCTACGACTCGAGCTATATAGAGGCTTTCAGGGTTAGAGAAATGTTTTTTGGGTCCTTCAAGACTGACCGGACTGAGGAAAACCGAAAAATGTTCAAGCGAGTCAGCAATGACTGCAACGTCTTTCTCAAGCGTGTGAAATTTCAATACGACCAAAAGCAGAAGCAAAAAATACTGTAATGTCCCAAAGGCAATAAAAGTTGTTGGTCGTTCGTCAAAAAATTAAGAAAATCTGCCTCATGCAAAAATCTGCTGGCCAAATGGTATATATCCCCTTTCTCTGAAGAGGTGTTCTTCCACGCTAGAAAACCACGGCGTAAGCTTTTCCATCAATCCTGCTCTTTAGTACTCTTTTCGAGAAAATAGAAAAAGGCATTTGACCAGCCCGTCCCTAAAAACGGCGAATCTTCTTCTCTCTCCTCCTATAGGCCCATTGCACTTACGTCCCTTCTTTGCAAGGTCATGGAAACGCTCACGAATCCTCAGCTCATGAAATATCTCGAAACACGAAAACTTCTCAATGACCGGCAGTACGGTTTTCATAGCAACAGGTCGACTGGTAGTTTGATGCCTCACCGACAAGTGGAACCAAAGCGTACATCAATTTGGCGACAGCTAGATCGTTGAACTTGATATTTCTAAGGCATTTGACAGAGTTTGGCATCAGGCTCTTTTGTCTAAAATGCGTTCATTTGGGATCGACGAGTCTCTTCTTCAATGGATTAATACATTTTGGAACGTTGAATTCAAGTTATCTTAGATGGTTTCAAGTCTGATATTCACAAAATAATGATGTGCCCCAAGGTGCCGTTCTGTCTCCGACAATCTTTTTAGTTTTTATCAATGATCTCTTGTCTGCTACTTCTACTCCAATATACTCCTTTGCTAACGACAGTACGCTCTGTGTCTCATATTCGTTCCCGGACTCACGTCCCTGTTCTTCGGTTGTAGAACGGGAACGACAGCGTATATTAAGCACATTTAATGCCGATATTAGCAGCATAACTGATTGGGGAACTATCAACAGAGTGGAATTTAATGCTAACGAAACACCCATGCTGTCTATTGTCGTTAAAGTGAAATCTAAACACCTAGCCATTAACAATGTATGATCTGGCCTCAATATATTGGGTCTATAACTTAATTCGTGCTAAGAGATGGCGTAACTTGTATTATTCCATTGGAACATGCGTTGGAAAGCTACTGTCATTGTACATCATTTCAGTATATGTCATTCATTTGAATATGTCGAACTTTGTGCCTGAAAAAGTGTTTTTGGTAGAAGTTCTTCTTCGTTACTTTAATATGAAGAAAACTGCTGCCGAAAGTCATCGTATTTTGGTGGAAGTTTATGGTGAACATGCGCTAGCTGAGCGAACGTGCCAAAAGTGGTTTGCACGATTTAAAAGTGGTGATTTTGGCTTGGAAGACGATGAACGTCCTGGGCAGCCAAAAAAGTTTGAAGATGAAGAAGTGGAAGCATTACTCTATAAAGATTGTTGCCAAACACAACAAGAGCTCGCAGAATCTTCGGGTGTCACTCAAGCAGCCATTTCAAAACGTTTAAAAGCAGCTGGATATATTCAATAGCAAGGAAATTGGGTTCCACATGAACTCAAGGCGAGAGACGTCGAAAGGCGGTTTTGCATGTCCGAAATGCTGCTGGAACGCCACGAAAGGAAGTCATTTTTGCATCGGATTGTTACTGGTCATGAACAATTTATCCATTACGACAACCCCAAGTGCAAAAAATCATATGTGAAACCCGGCCAACCAGCCAAATCAACGGCAAAGCCGAATATCCATGATTCGAAGGTAATGCTCTGTATTTGGGGGGTCAGATGGGTGTGCTGTATTATGAGCTGCAAAAACCGGGTGAAACCATCAATGGACAACGCTACCCAACACAATTAATCCGTTTGAAGAGAGCAGTGGCCGAAAAACGGAATATGCGACCAGACACGAGGCAATAATTTTCCATCATGACAACGCTCGGCCCCACGTTGCTATTCCGGTTAACAACTATTTGGAAAACAGTGGATAGGAAGTCTTACCGCCTTATAGCCCAGACCTTGCCCCTTCTGACTACCATTTGTTCCGGTCGATGCAGAACGCCCTCACAGAAATATGGTTCACATCAGAGCAGAATATCAAAAATTGGCTTGATTCATTCTTGGCTGCCAAGCCGGCGCAGTTCTTTTGGGATGGGATCCACAAATTGCCAGAATGGGAAAAAGTCATAGCTTCCGATGGGCAATACTTTGAATAATACTATTGCACATGTTTTTCTTATATAAACCTTAAAATTTTGAAAAAAACCGCACGAAATAAATTATATACCCAATAAATTTAAATTTTCTGGAAAAATAAAACTTCAGAGTCATACTCGTATTTCTCAAAAAATTCAACTGGACTTCTCTTATTTATTTCTGAGTGACTCAAATATTTCTTTTTACAGCGGATTCACGACAAGAAATGACAAAATTATCTAAATCCCAGATTTTTAATAGTTGGATTGAAGAATGGTTGGATGAAGGGATTATCCAGCACAGACATTCGGACTTCGCTAGGCCCATAGTACTCGTTAAGAATAAAGATGGCATTAACTGGCTATGCCGCGATTACCGAAAATTAAACTCAAAAATTATCAAGGATTGATATCCCTTATCAGTAATGGAAGAAGCTGTTCAGGGCAAAGGTTTTCAAGACGCTGGATCTTCGCAATGGATTTTTCCACGTGGACATAGCAGAAAGCAGCAGGAGGTATTCGTCGTTTGTGGCTACTAACAGACAATTTGAGTTCCTAAAAATCTCTTTCGGGATATGCAACTCATCTTCAGTTTTTCATCGCTTCGTCAAGGCGGTTTTTCGGGATTTGATGCGACAGAACTACTATTAGCTCTTCTATTATTAGCTACTGGTTGTATTAGGAGTGGCGTTAATGGCCCGTTTGAAATTTAATCAGGTAAAGGATAAAGCTTAATTTGAAAGTGACATAAAGCCACAAAGGTCTTATGACGCTTTCACAAAGTGAAATATGGTCTCATGTCACTTATTCAATCAGTTGTATATTTTGTAGGCCAAATGTTATAAAACGTTACGTACCACAGTCACGTTTGCAATAAATTGGATTTTTTTTAGGATAGGACAAATGCTACTGCACTCTGATGTAACTAATGTCGTAAGTGACCCAAGCAGTTCCCAGTAGTCCCTCATGTGGGGTCAGTATACAGTTTGCCGTCACCATTCCAATATGTTCATACAAATGAGCTTACAACCTACTTTCAAATAAAAAAAAAATACATACACAGATATTCCATACTTCACAGTTAAACCAACTCGATCTCTCTTTAACTACGGTCACCTTAGCGACTTAGTCCTGATCTAAGTTTAATTCTATTCTTCTACCAAACTTTAACAAAGCTGTCATCTTAATGTTAACCACGAAGAACTTCTGATTTCTAAAGACGCAACAGCAACTCATTTTATTTTCAACAATTGTCTCCAATTCTGTATACAACCCCTCTAAATGAAGGTATATCGGCCTCTATGCCGGCGTAAGTTATTCCGTGAACTTTTGCAAAGAATAGACAATCCGCTTTGCTGTTTTGATGGTAATGGCAACACAATGTCTATCGAAGTGCACCTTAACAGCTAGTAGTTGTTGCAAATATTTTAGAAGTTACCCGTCCTCTTAAACTTAAAATATTCGAAAAGTTGTATTGTATGAATGACATTTGAGGCTTTTGTTGTTATTCCGGAGGACGTTGTTTTCCCCCTATCCTCGTGCAAAATCCCATACAAGCTATAAGCAATGCATAGTTCACTATGAAATGTCTGTCCTTGTAGAGTCTTTCTCTCATGTTTTACAGTTGAATGCGTAAATTGTTTGCTAAAGGATGTAGCTAAGCTGGCTTGGTCCCTGGTTCCATCGTCACTTGCAAAAGAATGCAGTGGATGCAACTGTGACTTTTCCGAAGTTCTATACGTTCATAGGCATGGACTCCAACTAACGTACGAGGTATATTTGTATGAGTATGTGTATAGTCACTGTGATCTAGTAGAAAGAGAGGTCCTTGTAGTATATAAGACTTTGACTGAAGGAAAACCGGATGAAAAGTGAGGTTTTCGGGACTCCTTTTTGCTTTCCGTAGGGAGAAATTCTCATATAAGCAGACACTTTGCAATTTATTGAAGCGAATTCCGACAGTCTTGTTGTCGACTTTAGTATTATCGTCTGAAAGCTATATTTGAACGGTATGTATCAAGTTTATATTCAAACATATAAATTTGGAAAGTTTGCGTATCTCCACGTTGAAAGTATTCTTAAAAAAAAAAAGTGATTTGAGTGCTGAAGGACTGACTGAATAAAGTGCATTAATATTTTTGGAGTTTAAGCCATGCTGTACTTTTGTTTCTTTGTTTATACATTCTCCACTTAAATATCACTAGGGTTATTCCGCTGGCATTTCAAGAAAAGTATAGGATATTACTTGGATTAACATCTAGCTTTTATTTCATGGCAATCGGTTTGCTCAATCAGAAGATATGGGAATTAGAAATTTATGTTGACATTTTTTACGATCTCTTATGTGAGATAGCTTGGGCAAGTCGTCCTCTATTGCGTTACCTGTTTTAATAGTAACTACGTTTTTGAGCAGGCCGACGACGCTATACCGCGAGTTTGCATTTGTATTTCCTCCTCCAAGACCCATCAAGGGGTCGCAAAGGTAACCAAAAATCGTTCGAAGAATCTTGCGTTCAAAACAACCTAGGCCGTTGCCTTTGCTAATGTCAATGCTAATAGGTTATAGGGGATTGCTGATAAGAGCTTTTCGTAAAGCAATTGGTAAGATTTAGTAGCGGGTCCGAGGTGGAAAGAATCCAGGCGAATCTGTTCCAACTGTCCTAGCGGATGAAAAAGGATCTTGTCTATGGTTTTTTGGGATTCGAAGGGGATAATCCGCATGGATTCTTTAAAAAAAGGAAGCACGATCACAGCGAGGTACTACAGAGAATTATTGAGGATATTGAGAGATATTTCCAATTCCATTTGGTAAAAAAGAAACATCACACCAGCTCGCTCACTCGGAATTGCCGTGCCCAGTTTCGATCCCTGGGAGGTTTTTGGTTCCCCAACATGAAAACGTGGTTCGCAGGCAAAAAAAATCAGTTGGAACGAGGACGGTAAGGGTATCAGTGAGAGAGCAAAAGGTTAAAAATAAATGACAGGGACGTTGGGAGAAGTGGATCGTTCTAAAAGGACACCAAGTTGAAAAGTAAAAAAAAAGTACTTAGTGATCCATCCTCATATTTGGTCTTGCCCTCATTCACAGTTAAAACCCATTTTTGGCGTTTCTGTTTCTATATTTCCGGTACCCTGCCTTCTGCTAGAGAGGGGGTCTGTAAGTCACTGAAAATTACAACTTATGGCGTTGCCACCTCAAATCCAACGTTCTGCTTGTCATAGCATCTTTCAAAAGAATTTATCCACATTTTCATACAGATCTGTCAAATAGATTTGTTGTGACAGCAATTCGAAACAGAGCCTACGAGGATTTTCGTAAAAATGGAAAAATATGAGGAATGAATCACACAAACCAAACAAAAGTTTGAAAAGTATTATGGAGATTCTTCACATTCGATTAGAACCTCCCACCACTGGTTTGCTTAATTTCGGTGCGCTCGTACCAGCCTAAGTAATGCCGAACGTTTCGGTTGCCAAGTTGAGCTCACTACGTCAAAAATGGATGAATCCACGGTTTGATATTGGACGATCGGCGAGGAAGATGTGCGAACTTGAAGAGCCTACAGGATTATCACATGGATCAGTGATTCCAGTTTTACAAAAATATTTGCAATCGTTTGACAAAGGAGTGCTAGGCGATGTCCAATCACAATCTGAGCCAGTTTTTATGCCATTTCAGTACCGTGGACGGAAGACGGATTCATTATATCACACCAGAGACCAAGAATCAGTCGAGACAGTGGATTTCTCCTAATGAATCGAAGCCGAACAAGGCCAAAGTGTATCTGTTGGGCAGCAAGGACATGGCGACAGTTTTTTTGGAATGCGAGGGATGTCATTCACATCGATTATCTTGAAAAGGTTAAAACGATCATCGGCGCCTATTATGCAGCGCTGTTGGATCGAATTTGGTGAGGAAAAATTTGTCCTCCACCAGGACAACGCAAACAGTCGCAATGGCAAAATTGCAAGAGTTAGGTTGTGAATCGTTTCCTCGTCCAGCATATTCTCCAGATATAACCTCCTGCGACTATTTCCTGTTTCCAAACATGAAGAAATGGCTCTGCCATACAGATTTGAGTGAAGAGATCATCGATAAAATTGGGGTGGGAGTGGGGGGTATCAAGAATTGGACGAGCTGAAAGGATATTATGTTGAAAAATAAAAGGTTTTTTTTGCTGAAAAGGGTGTTCCTTATGTCAATTTTCAGAGACTTTTTGACCCACCTTCGTATTGTTATCAATATCATCACAATTGCAATGTAAGTAGTTGCACAAACTTGCAACTTGCTTGCTAGTTTCGCCCAATTTTCTCAAGGAAGGTGTTAAGGAAGTCACATGACGATTTCTACTTTGTCTCAACCCTTCTCCAACATCAAAGATCTCAATGGGATTGCTTTCGGCATTATTGACTAGGGAACGTTCTTCACCGCCATTCTGCACAACTGCCGATGCTGTTCGAAATCGACTACGAGATGGTGGGTTTCGATGGTGAATTCTTGGATTTTCTCAGTGATATGCAGTAGTGTAAAAATACGCCCCGCAAGATGTTGTAAGTCCGGTAAAGGAGACTAATATCCCCATAGTGGCAAATAATGATGCAGTTCTATTTATCAGACATGCTTTCCTGTGATGAAATCTTGGTCATGACTTGGTGTATGACCTCGATCACAGTATCTCAAATTGTTCGGCAGGTAGTTCTAGAATACCTCGAATGTTGTACCTAAGCTTGGATATTGTTTTATTTACTTTATTTAGATCGGGTGGAGAGAAATTTGTCGCCAGTGTTCATCATGCATCGTGTCATCTAACAGCCTGAATTTGTGTCACCCTCGCCATCTAAGTTTACCTGCACTCTTCATTAAACAAAAAGATTCATGCGAGTGACCTAACAACATAGCTGTAGCTTTTCTGACAGCTTCTTGGTTAAAATTCTGATTTTCAGCGCTTAATGGTAGTTGTAAAAGTGTTGACGAGAGGTTGAAGGACATTCTTCATATTTTCTTACAGTATTCCGTCGATGTTCGCACGTCTGGGATATTCGTAGACATAATTGCTGCAACTGTGTAGCGATCGACCTAAAATTTTTTGAGACTAGGGCGACTGGTAAATATCAGGTTGTAACATATGTAAGTACGAGTATCGCGCGTTTTTTTTCGAGGGTTATTTTCTAATTGCCATAAAATACACAAAACTAAATCAATGCTGAAACCGTAATTGAAATTAGTATCTGGGATATATTGGTCAATTAGTCTGCAAATTTCGTTGTGTTAGCATTATTGTAAGCATTTTTAACTGAATTTTGAAATGGATGTATTCGGTATGTTTTATTGTTTTTATTCTGGAAAAACCTGAATGGAAGTGAAACCATTAGAGAAGTCCAAGATGTGTATGGAGAAGGTGTTCTCAGCGAGTCCAAGTCCCGGCGTTGGTTTGCAAAGCTTAGATATTGCAATTTTGACCTCAAGGATGAACCTCGCTTGGATAAGTCAGATGAGTTGGACAATGAGTTCCTGAAGTCACCGTCGAAAGAAATCCCACTATTCGCAAGGGGACTCAACGCACACCATATGACCATCCAATGACACCTAATAAATACTGGAAAAGTCATAAAGTTGGAAGAATTGGTACCACATAACCTATCGCAAAATAATCTTCAGCAGAAAATCGAAGCTTGCACTGCGCCTCCATCGCGTCACAATCAAGAGTCTTTTTTAAACCGGATTGTTACCGCAGATAAAAAATTTGTTCTTTATTCCAGGACACAGACCAGCACAACATCTCAGAGATGGACTTTACACAGACTACTGTATGTGTGGTGGGATGCTGCGAAAATAATCCATTTTGACCAGTTGCTTCGTAGCCAGACTGTCACCGCAAAAGTCTACACTGGGTAGTGTGTAGGCTTCCCAATCGGACGGTTCGAGGTTCAAGCCGTGACCGAAATTTTTTTTTTCCAGCAACTAAAATCTCGTGAGGTGAATGGTTGCTTTAATACAACATCAAGGCAATTTACACTAATAATTTAGTCTCCCCATTAAATGTTGGATGCCACCCATGGAGCGAAATGACCACTGAGTGTTAAGTTGTTCAAAAAACTGGTTAATCGAAGAGGTATTCTATTCCACTAGGATAACGCTCACCCGCATACAGCTAAGACCACTTGCACACAGTTACAGGAGTTCGGTTGGGAACAAATGTTGCATCAGCCTTATGTTCCAGATTTCACTTAATCCGAGATCCGTAAAAGTTCCTTGATGGAAACAATTTTAGGTCTCAGGATGATGTCCAAGAGGCTCTTGGAGCATATTTTTTTTGTTCAGTTTGACTTCTTTTAATAAACTCCAAAGACAGTTACGTTCCTCAGTACAGCTTTGAAGAAACTTATTTTCATCTTGACTTGAGTTGATGTTGTCTGATGACCACCAATGTGGAATTTTGACTTTCTTCTGCAGAAAATTGCATACAATTTCTTAAAGGGTTAGGCCACCCTAGTGGTCATAAAAATAGGCTTTTTGTTAATTTTTTTTTCAGGAAAAATATAAAATTAATCGAGTTTACAACGGTAGAAGTTTATTGTACATACTCGTACATATAATTTGTATTGAATAATTTGTTTAAAAAAGGCGGCTGTGCAGCGTTTCTCAGATGACCTCTCATTTTTTGGAAGGGTCTACGGCCGTGCCAACAACTGCTGTAAATTTTGAATTATGGTGAGTCACTAAATTTTGTATTGTACATAACAGCAGCTAGAGAAGTACGTAGGATTTTTTTGATATATTGATATTTGGTCGAATGGCACATTTCCAAAGTCAAACTTGCAAAGTTCGTTGAAAAATCGCCTGAAAATTGTTAATAGGAAATGAGCAAATCCTACGTACTTATTTAGACAATATATTCTTAAAGATCTAGTTAAAATTTAAAGTAAATTGGTTGAAAATTATTTAAGTTGTGGGTGCGACCAACTTGAAAAATGCAATTTTGAGATAGACGCGTCTAAGCTCGTCCGAAGGGACCGTTGAAAGCAGTAAAAAAAATAGATTTTTTGAAAATCTTAGAGTGGCCTAACACCTTAAGAGGTTTAGATCTTTTGCTCAAATAAAACACAAACAAATTAACTTGATGATGGTTTATTAAATTCGTTCGAAAGATTGTTTGGTACCAATTACAATTTGAACATAGTTTTGTCATCGCGGCTGCCTCGAAAAAATCGTAAGAGGTCCAATTGGCCACCATATTTTGGAGCTATTTGGAGCGTATATCGCGTACTAAATGCGTTACTCCAAAGCGTCCATCGTTGCTGGTTTGTGGGCATAAATTATTGACTTGAAGTAGCCCCACAGAAAATAGTCCAATGGCGCCAAATTGCGTGAACTTGGTGGCCAGTTTATGGCTCCATTTCTTGAAATGACTCTATAGCCAAATCGTATTTTCAATAAAGCAATGTTTTCAATAGTGGAATGGGGTGGAGGACCATCCTGTTGGAACCACAATTCAATGTTATGCAAATTTGGAAACAGATAATCATTATCGAATTGTACTTATGTCTATTGACAGAAGCTAGTACTCCGAGCCCCTTTTTAGAAGTAATAAGTATCATTGTTTCCAGCGGCATACAATCCACACGGTACATTTTTCTGGAAGTAATAACATCTGTCCCACTCGAAATATGGCAACAACTATGTTTACGTAGCTGTTTAACCAGACATAAACCTCATCACTGAACAAAATTTTGAGAGAAGAAACAGGGTCAAATTCCAGTTGATTTAAAGTCCAATCACCCGACGAAATAAATCGCGGGTGATTGCATAAATTGGATTTTATAAGCCATGAGACTGAGATTATAATGCAAAATATTCCAGATAGTGGATGGACAAGTCGCTGTGAACGACGACACCTTCCACAGCTGCGATATTATCTTTGGATCGCACTGCTTTCCTTTTTGTTGGTATGTGAGTATCCAATAGCGTGAATTGGGTGCGAACTTTTTTAATAATTCGATAAAGAGCACGTTTAGATAGCGCGACGACCGTAGATTTCACGAAGTGCTCTATAAGTTTCGCGAACACAGCTTCGATTTGGAAGTAAATGTCAACAACTTGAAATGGTTATTCTGGTGTCAATTTTTTTACGATGACGATTGTCTTCTCTCGAAATATGGCAACTGCTGATTGATATAAAGTCCAGTCACGAAACACCCAACGCAATAAATTCTCACGCGGCTTTAGTTCTTGTAAGCTTTGACACCAAGAATTTTATGCATAATTTTCCAGAAAGTGGATGGACAAGCTGCTGCGACCCATGACGAATTGATAATTACCTCTTTAACGCAAGCTTTCACTTTCGCGATGTTTTGTCTCAAACGCACTGTTCTCGTTCCTGTTTCAGTAATCCGATAAATATCATGTGTAGATGGCCGATGATATCTACCATAAATTTCACGAAGTTCTCTAAAATTTTCGCAAACAGAGCTTCGATTTTGGGAATTAATTTCAACGGCTTGCAATCATTGTTGTGGCATCAATCTATTCATAATAGAATGGGAAACTATTCTAAAAATAAAAGTAATGCTTGACAGCTCAATGTGACTGTTGGTGTTTATTCTCTATTGAAAAATCTTTCGATACTTTCCGGCTGTTGAAAAACTTATTTATCAATTGAAGAAATAATATCGAATCCTTACGACTTACTAGAAAATTAGTACCTGGTCTAACATTTTTATAGTCGATCAGACATCAGACTATATTTTGCATTGAGTAACCATGAATCGGCTTTTTTAACAAACAAAGGTGAAAGAGTACACATATATGGACTCAGATTGTCGTTCTCTTCTAAATGTTTTGAAGTACTTTTTTTATTGTATTGTTATTGGAATCCAATAAGAACGTATTAGTTCTCTTAAAAACACATGCTCTTAAATCGTCTCTTATTATTTTGGCGCATTTTTTCTAAAGCGAATTACATCGATGTCGCGTCGGAAGGCTTCTCTCTTTGGTAAGTTAAAAACTAAAGTTTATAACTAGATTTGTTATTCAAAATTGATTAAAATGTGAAGTGGACGTACTGTTGAATCTGTGAATTGCAAAACTTATCAAGTTGACTACAGTTTTTAAGAGTTATTTTCATCACAAGAAAAAGCTTCCGTAAGCAAAATCGGAACGGAAATCAATCCGAATCAGACAGATTGTGGAAGATCCGACCATTTATTGATTCTGTGCTCAAAAAGTGTTTGACCTTGCCGATTCCATACCACACCGCAGTATATGAGCAAATGATTACTTTTTCTAGACGATGCAGCCGTACATGCCCGCAAAGCCAAATCCACTGGGTTTGAAAAATTTTCATTCTTGCAGCTAGCGATGGTTTAGTCTTGAATTTCCATATCTACACTGGAAAAGGTTCTGTTGGAGAAGCAGATAGGAAGGTGTTCGAATTGGGAGCCTGTATAGTAAAGGTTTTGACCAATTTTATAACAGAAGGAGGCTGTGTATACACAGATCCTTTTTTTACAAGTATCAAGTGTGTTGAAGCACTAAGACAGAATAATATTTACCAAACCGGGACTGTCATGAAGAACAACATTGGACCAGTTATCAAAAAGTTCAAGGAGGATAAAAAGATGAAAAGAGGTGAGTGGGAAGAATGGGTTTGAAATGATGATGGTATTACAGCTGTTAAGTGGAAGGACAACAAAGGTATGCTTCTTCTGCCATCATATGTTGAAGGTCAACCCGAAATGATGTGTCAACGGTGATCCACAGGCAGGCTTGTAGAGTAGCATTACCCCAACCTTCCATTGTTAATATGTACCACCGATTCATGGTGAGGGAGGGGGGTTGATCTCTGCCACCACTACATCTCACTATATCGCTGCTATGTCCGAACTAACGAATAGACCATTGGAGGATTGAAATATTTTGTAGACCTGGTTATTGTAAACTGTTGGATAATGTACAATAGACGGCAAAATATAGAGGAAAACAAAATGACACTTTTGGAGTTCAAAGTCTATGTTGGAAAAGCTTGGATAGGATTTTCCAGCAAAGCCAAAGAAGTGGTCGTAAGGAATCAGTCTAACATACTATTTAGCTCGCAGTCCGAATCAAGGAAATCACCCGAGACATCTAGATCTGCAAAAAGAAGAAAAGTGAACCTACCACTTACAGTAGAAGAGCGTTATGATTGTCTTGAATATTTTCCTTAATTCATAGAAGCGAAAAATGATTCAAAGTGTAAGTTGCTCTTTTCGCACACGTACTATTTGCATAAAATGCAAGTTGTACCACAAATGGCAATAATTGCTTTTTGATACACCATAAGAAGAAATAATTAATTTCTTAATTGTTTTTCTGGTTCCTCCATTACTCTTAAGTATGTTTTAAATTTACCTTTCAATTTGAGGCTTAAAAGTTTTGATAAATTTGAAAGACTTTATTTATTTTACATTATTACTTATTGAATTAGAATTATTATTTTATATTTTTAGTTATTATTCGTTGAAGACCGATCATGAAATGTATTTATAGTTTAGTCTATGTTTTTTTTAATTTAAGTAAGTTTTTTTTTTCTAAGTTTCTGAGGTAACAATAAAATTTGATAAACTTACAGAAACTAAAAATAAATCAAACCGTATTCCACATATGTGTACCATGTAAAACTATAGTTACAAATAAAAAATGGAAATGGATGGAACTGGTTATGCATAGTGGGTGAAAACTATGATTTTTTGACTACTTGAAACGGGAGGAGAATAAAGGTAATGTTCAATTTCGGAGTTACGGTATTGCTTCCCTAAAAACTGATGATCTCTTTTGATAAAATCCGCCACATACCCACTTTAATACAGAAGCTAAACTAATAAATGTACCACAACATCTGACTCTGTTGGATCAAAAAAAGCTTATAAAATGAATGAGCAAAGACTACGCTATAAAAGTTGTTACATCAAAATTAGCATAGATATGTACTCGACATCAATGTGTGACTTCTATTTGAATTAACCAATATCCCATAAAAATATTAAGATTTGCCCGACAATTAGTTAAATTTAGGATTTAAGATCCATCTAAATTTAATTTGTCAACATGTCCTTACATCTGATTTAATTAGTTGACAGTTCTGCTAGCACTTAGCCCCAAGTAGCCACCGTGCGTTATGATTAGCCAATTAAGTTTAATTTCAAGTAATTAGCTCTGCCAATCACATACCCACCCATCTAGTCATTCTTAGTATGTAATCAATTTAACATTTAACGTAGCATGCAACATGAATCATTTGCAGACAGTAAATTGACACTCAAAATGCATATGCAAATTGCCAAGCTTCCCACATGTTAATAACCAACGACTAATGTAGGTTAATTCTCCAAACTCACTGGAAATTAACTATAGGCCCTCGCTGATTGGTAGTTGGAAGAGACACTGTGTTTTGAAATTTTAATTAATTTTATAAATTATCAGATGGTTAAAGGATAACACTGTTTTGAACTTGCATTTTGTGTAGCTGACCTTTGTTATATTCGCGAACCTTTTTTAAAGACTAAATCTTCCAAGAAATTAGGACACCAAGATAAGATGGAATTTTTTCCACCAAAAGATATTTTAACTGACTTCACAAAGTGTCAGTTGTTTCCTTTCTTATACTGAGCTGCTGATTAATGTGAAATTTAAAACCAAAAGTTCCTTTAAATTAAGCAAAGACGTACCTTTCTTAATTTTGTTTTTTTTTTTTTTAATTAAGGGATGCGAGTATGCCTATAATATCTGATGCCAACCAATGCTGGTAATATTGGTATACAACGGAGTGATGGCCTTAGAAACGAGATTATCATAAAAAAAAATTGATTTTGCTTGACGATAATCTTAACCTTATTTGGAACAGAAGTCTCTATGCACTGCTATAGGACTCCGTTGGGTGACTAATATCTCTGTAAAAATGGTTACGAAAATATACCAGACTCGAAATTTGGAGAGAGATCCATGAACTATTGTACAATACTTACAAAGTGCACCTGGCTCCCATGTGCACCTTACATACGCTTTTCTATTTAAAGAGACTTCATTGTGCAACAATTTTAAGCAAGTTCAAGGGTAAACATCTTCAAATCGATAAGCCTAGAAAAGCCAGTAAATTTGTTTATGAAGGGTGATTCTTTTGCTGTTTGGTTTTTCAGTGTTCTATTCTCGAGAGCTCATGCGTGATTTGTGACATGTGTCAAAGTCGCACATGCTCACTTAGCATTGCATTTCATCATAGAGAGACTTACACCCGAACAACGCTTAAAAATTATTGAATTTTATTATCAAAATTCGCGCCCTGTGAAAAACGTTTTTCGCACCATTTTAGGGTCGTCATAATCGACCTACTGAGCAACCAATTCGAGCCATGGTTACCGGATTTCGCACCAATCTCACACTTTCGAACATCAAGCCACCTACCCGTGTGTGTAGAGTGTGTACAGAGGAAAATATTGGTGCAGTATCCGGCAGTGTTAATGAAGACCGTGATTTGTCCATTTGTCGTCGTTCGCAACAACTGGGATAGTGTTACTCAACTACGTGGAAGATTTTACGAAAGGATCTTGATCTAAAACCTTACAAAATACAGCTCGTGCAAGAACTGAAGCCGAATTTTCTGCATTGATTTGAGGCTTAAAAAGAGACTTAAAACTAATAAAATCAAATTAAACCTGTTGTTAAAACTAAAGGGTTGAGAGAAGTAACGATGGAGTATAAGACGTTCCTTAGAGAAATTTTGTTGATGTGGAAATCGAAGAGGGTTTGTACACTGTTAATTTCCCGTAGCATCCTAGATATTAGTTCGGTGAGCATTGAGTCGAAAGATTGGTACAGACCTAGGATTTCGCGGATTGGTGTTAAAAGAGATAAGTCGAAGTTAGCACGGGCTGTCGATACTACTCGTACCATCGGTACTCAATCTGTGTATGGTGGTAAATTTAAGTTATCATTCCACGGAGCCGGCGTTGTACGGAGAATATGGGTGGTGTAATAAGGTGACCAATCTTGGCTAACATATTCAAGAAGAGGGCGAACAAAGGTTATAAAAAGGGGACTTAGTGAAATACGGGTTGGAGAATTTCTTAGACCAGCGCTTGACAAAAAACAAGTACGGAGTTATGACACTGTCAATATGGGAATGAAAATTCAGTTCCCTGTTACTAAAGGAACTAAAAGAGCGTTATTGCTTAGCACTTACTTACATTGAGCTTAAGTAAATTCTTTCTGCACCAAGTAGAAAATCTGTTCAAATCTTCCTGCAGTAAAAGGCAATAAAAAAAGGCTGAGAAATGTTTGAAGATTTTCATGTCACCGGCGAAAACCGTTGTATATGAGCTTCCAATCATATGACCAAGATGTCTACCTTGTGGTACTCGAGAAGAGGCTTTAAAGGGGTTAGAAATCCAGGACCAAATAAAAGATTATATAGTCGATCTTCTAAGTAGGATTGACTTCACCGAAAGCCAAGAGCCTTTAGTGTGAGCAAAATAATTTCCTGAGGGATTTTGTCGAAGACTTTGTTGGAATCAGTTGCGATCACGTCGAATTCAATCCCATATTCTAGCTAGTGCACACAAGGTACTTGCGACGAATTCAGTAAGGTTTGTGGCTATAGACCGAACTTTCAATAATTCGTGCTAATTTGGGGAAAAGGCAGACCCTCATTGAAAATACATGGAGTCGTAAATAATACTATCAAATAGCTTAAGAATGCAGAAGAGAGTTTAGCAATGGGTCAATAGTTGAAAATTTCATCCTGCCGGCCTTTTTTATGAAGGGGAAGTAGGAGTTCTTCCAGATTATGGGAAAAGTTCCCTGGGATATCTAAAACTGGAAGAGAGCAGTGAGAGTTTGAGCTACATAAACTGAACATTTTCTTAGAAGTACGGCGGACAACCCATGGTGTCCAGCAGAAGGGTCGCCCATGAGATCTCTAACGTTTTTGCTTACTTTTTTTAACATATATGACGTATACTGCTTCTGACGCTGTTTGCGAATAATTGTTTATGTGCGAAAAGTAAGGATAGACAAGCTAATGGATTTGATTAGTAAATGCTGGCTGAAAAAATCAGCAAAAAGATTTGCAATTACTTGGGGACCTTTAGAGAATTTGTCCAAAAATTTTACTAACGATGATGTATTTATCAGACTTTCGTTTGGTATTAATGAATATGAAAGATCGTTTGGGATACTTTGCACGGATGTCCGAAAGATAATCGTCATGCAAGCCTTTTGGAACTCCAGTGCGTGTTGTACCAACAAATAAATTTTTTAACGAAAAATGGCTTCAGTTCAGTCTTTGATGTGAATATCAAGAGGATGGAGGTATATGAGTGCATCTAGAGCTTTGTAGAAGCGACATGTTTAGTCGGTTATCCAAGATGAAACTCAAAACTTAGCTTGTTTGGAAAAGTGGATACTAATGCCTTTGAGCATCAGATGAAGTCGAACCAGTCAGCTTCTTTTTTTTCATCGGCTGAAAGCCCATTTCTAGTGCCTTCCACGTCTAGGGTTGCCTGGACTTCAACGCAATCAGTCTCAAGAAACTATAGCTACACCATCTACAATACATAGACCCGGGGTGTATGTTAGAGCTGCTTTGAGAGCGTTAAGTGGATTGTCAATCAACATACACTGTAGGAGTTGGCAACTACTCCTTACTCCTGCCATCACATATTTGCAGCAATCAATACCCGCATTCAGACTTCTCTCTACGCCGTCCCATCTGTACTTTTTTTTCTGTTGGCTTCAGCAAGTTACTATCCCAAAGTATGCATCTGGAGATACTTATCTAAAGACCGGATTAGTTGAATTAAGTTGCTAGTTGGTGCTCATGGCATGGTAGGTCTTTGTAAAATGTCGCTGTTATCCTTTTTTTAGTACAAGGGGTGACATTATTTGCATACTAAACTTTTTCGTGCCCTGTGCCTTCTATTTTTAGAAGAACTACGTTATGAATTAAATTTAGTTTCTTATCAGGCAGTAATTCCATGGACATTTAAGTCCTTTAAATAGAACGCGAGCTAATTAGTTTAGTCAAGCCAAATTCATAGTTTTCAAAAACATGAACCATCTGCTTGTACATGTAAGAGTATTCACATAGTTAAACCCACAGCGGAATACGGAGGCAAACTTTGTGGTAAGCAATTCCCTAAAATGTCCTTGCAGTGATTTTACGCTTCCCTTGACGAACGCCTTTATCTTTTAGATTATTTCCACTTTCTAGTTCGTCTAAAATTGCGTTTGACTTTATTACCCATCCAATCCGATGAGTTGAACAATGTATCTGCCGGCCTTGAGAAAACGACCAGCAACACGTTATCGATTACACTAAAGTCTCAGATTCGATACCGAAATTCGATATAATTTTCAAGGACACACTTTGAAGTCATATTCCCGTTTATGGGATAAACTTTCTCCGCAGATTGTCACGAAACCAATTTGTCAAATTTTGATTGAGGACTGCACAGGGTGGCTGTGAAACTCTGGTATACGCGTCGATGACTGACGGCGGTGGTGGCCTTTGTCAGTCATGGTGTTGTACTATTAAAACAGATTTTCCCATCATTTCCTATATGTACATATCATTGTGTGGGTTGCTGGTTTTTATTACAAGGCCGAGTGGTATGCGAAGCATGAAATCACTTTTGGGACTTTTGTAGCAGATTTTACGATCCGGGCTCTCGAAAGAACCACTAAATCATGCCCATTCTTAGCGGGGCGTGGATTTTTAAAAAAAAAAAAAAAAAGGTCGGAACACAACCCTTTCATCATAAGCGGTAAGCACATACCGCCGAAATCATAGCCGGACTAAGCGGAAGGGTTCTTTTACGAGCATTTAATTTCATTGGCGTTGTGGACTATTTTTGATTGGGCTGGTTGGTTGATAGGGGTGCGCGTTGTACTTTTGCCCAAAATGAGAAGTGAAGGCCATCTCAAAGTGGCTCTTTGCTGTATTTTATACCTAATGTGGGGTAGAAAGGAATAATTTCTGGGTTTTCATGCAGAAAAAAGGGTGATTTCGGCGGTTGGTTGATGATATGAAAAATGTGAGTTTTGGTACTTTTTTTATGAATCTAATTCGGCGGTGGTTATTAGGATTTAAGTCTGTCTGTTGCTGGGCCGCATTTTATGAGAAAGTCGGTCAATTGATTTTAATGAGCATTAAGTCATAAGTTGTGGCTGATTTAGGAAAGGCTTTTTTGTGGTTATTATTCCCCAGAAAGGTATCCATAACAGCATTCAAAGTTACTAGACCACGGTGGCTATATAAAACTTAATTTATGAAGTCTAAAAAAGGAATGTTTTTTATTAAAAAAGGAACTGCATCCAATGGAATAAATTCTAGCCAAGTTGCTAGATGTGATTATCTGCAGAAGCAATATATTAGACAAAGTGGCAGGGCTGAGAACTTATGGACCAAAGACAGAGAAGTAAAAGGGTTTCGTTATTGCCCTTTCCTAACAATCTGATAAAGAAGCCATGGTAAGTGGACAATGTCCGAGTTCTGCCTTATTGATACAGCTGTCAATTAGGGCACTATAGTCTACTCGAGTATAATGCGTATAATGGACTTGGTTTGACGTCCTCTCTCATCTTAACAAATTCTGGCAGCTTCATCTTCTTTTGTTACTGGCGCATAGATCTCGATATCTAAACAAGAAAATATCGTCGTCTTCATAAGGAATTAGTAGCGCAAAGCTTTGATAGAATGTGCATTGTAAGAAGAGGGTAAGTGAATCTAAGAAGATATCGATATGACCAATGTCTCGATTTTCTGTCACAACTTCAATGAAAAATTTCCCAATAGCACTCACTGAGAATGTGAAAACTTTACTTATAAACGCACACATTTAGTCGGAAGAAGTCTTGGGCTACAGAGATCGGAATATCTTTTGATTCACCTCGAATTGACTTGGCTATTACGTAACACCCGTCTAGCTATAAATGCTTATCAGTATACCCTCAAGCCCACTTTCGGACGTTCTCTGAAATATCGTGATTACGTTCCAAAACCGAACAACTCGCATGTGGAGCTCTCTATTTCCAAAACTGCCAAGAGTAGGATCTTCTTTGAGTAGTTTCTCTTGTGGGTGTTTGGGCAGCCTCTATTACTTCTCCGACAGAAGGCGTAGAGTGTCCATTCCGGAAGCCATACTATCTCGTGGTCAGGTCACCTGATCTTTATACTGCATCTGTGAGGCGTAGTTTCAGCATCTGTTCTAGGAGTTTCAATGCACTGTCCAGCATGCAAAGTGCTCTGTACGCAGATTGGGAATTCGGGTCCCCTTTGCCTTTACTGATCAGCACCAAGAGTTATGTCTTCCAATTCTTGAGAAAGGCTCCTTCCTCAACGCAGCTGTTCTATGTGTTTAGCAGTGGCTTTGGGCATGTTTGGGTTATCACTTTCAGCACTTCTGTCGGTATTCCATCCGGTTCGGGGGATTTAAGTTTCGTAGGGTATTCACCGCTAGACTCAACTCTCCTTCGCTGAAAGCTGGAATTTCCAGTCGTTGGGATAGAGTGTTGTCGGGAGGCCTAACAGGGTGAGTTGGGAAAAGCATGTCTACTATGTGCTCTATCTTTCTTTCATTTAGGGTAGAGTTGGCCACCCGAATTCCTAGCTTTTTCATGACGCCTAGCCTAGTCCCTTGGGTAACTATTGACTTTTTTTTTATAATTAGCATGCGCTCATGGGATTATCATACCCTTAAAATGTTTACACACAGCGCGGGCGAGGGAAACTTAGAGAGGAAGAAAAGGGAGGCACCGGTGCACATTGGTCTTAAACGTTTGCAAGTTATAACGACTAGAAAATAAAGAGCTCGTCTGGGCATTCCAGAAGCGATTTGTACGATTTAGGGACGAATCACAAAAGTGTTCTTGATGGTGTACTGGTGAGCTTTCATAACGAGACGAGTATTAAGGTTAAAAGTTTTAGGAGGCTTGAGCTATGATCTTTTGGTTCTGATTTCTTATAAAATGTCTTCCATTGGCACAGCGTGTCTTGTCCTTTCCCTGGTGACTGTCTTAACTACAAGCATCTTCTCCGAAGCGTGGCTATCTCCCGCCAGTACACTGGGGCCCTATTTCTATTTGAGCTACTAATTCGGGACATTGAAGCACCACATTTAACCCGTAAGAGTCGAATCGTGGCTTCAGCTTTTGTTTTTGCAGCACCCTCAAGTTGGAGTATACACTCTTTTCCTTTTTCGATCATAGACGTGAGAAGCACTTTGTTGAGCCAATTAATGCTCCACCTCAGAGCTCGTGCTGGATTCCAATTTGCAACTCGTTAGTCCTCTCGTAGATCAAAGATTATGTATTGATGGTCGTTGCCCGTAGAGTCTTCGATGACTCTCCAGATCTCTATTTCTGCGGATGCCGATTCCGTCGAGAATGTGACGTCCGGAATGGTTCCTTCGTACCCGGGTCTCCTGAACGTGGGTGAGTTTCCTAAATTTACTACATTAGGCCGCATCTCGCAGTCATCTCGAGTATTTCCCTTTCTCATAAGTCTGTGGCTTGCTCTGGCATTAAAGTCTCCGGCAACCAGCATCTCCCCTTCGATTTCAGACATGAATTCCTCTGAGTCTTCCAGTTTTTGTCTATCCTTTTGTTTGGCGTGTGATATCAGATGCTTATTACCGTCAGTCCATCGCTTTCCGTCCAAACAAAGCCTTTTTGAATGCCTTGATTTTTGATGGGGAATTTCCTGCTATTTGGAATACAGCAGCTGTTCTTTATGACTTTCTTGTTGGTGTATTCTTCGCTGATGGTGACCTCATCTACCCGAAGTTCAGTCTGAGGTTATCAGCCGTTCGACTCCTGTGAACATTTCCTTGAAGTAGTGTATTCATAGGAAGCTGCGTTTCTTCACATTTTCAAGTACTTCTCTGAACGCCTAACACTTACCTGAGCCCGACACATGTTCCAAAGCTGATGGTGAAGTTTTTATGTCCGCACATAAGCAGTACTTCCAACGATTTTGGCAGGCCTATCCTTGCCCACAGTTGAAGCACACCCCTTGTCCCTTTCAGTCTGAGCCACAACAGATTGCCCACTGATGTCCGTATCCAAACCTTCTAAAACATTGTGAGACCTCTACCCTTCTTCGGATTTGATATTGAACCCATCCAATTTTGATAAGAGGTATTTTCAGCATTTCGTTGTCCGCACGCCATCTTCAGTGCGCTTCGGTTCTTTTCTGTGGTCACAACCTGGCGCTCTTTCGTATAGCTTCTTGAACTTAGTCCACTGTAATTAGTTCGTCCATGTCCCTAATCTCGAGTGAAGTTTTTGCTTCAAGGCAGCGGAACGTCGCCCAAAAATCTGTTGTCTTTTGTTTTCGACCCGACCACAGATTTTGTTTGTGTTGTCCGCATAGTTGTATTTTCCTTTAGACTTTATAAGGGTCTCTTCAGGTTGGGACTTCTGATGACTCTTGTTGCTTTTTGTCCTCTCCTTTGCCGTTGGTTGCTCGGGTTTTTTCTTAACAGCTTGGGCTTAGGAGCTTTCCTTTTCATTGTTAATTGCAGGAGTTTCCTTCTCGACCAAACTTTTCGGGTCTGCTTTTTGTGGCTCGTTTCGTTGGGACGCTGGATGTGTTTTTGTCCACTTTCTTCACTAGGGAGCTAGATGAGAGTTTCTTACTTGGAGCTGATTTCTCAGAAACGGCATTGATTGAGACTGTCTCCTCACATGAATTGCCATTCTCGCCTGTTGTTGTGTGGATATCCGATTGCGGTGGAAGAAACTTAAGATTCCACTTCAAGTGATCTTTCGAGTGCCGCAATGCCATTTTTGATATCTATGACGGAATTTTTTTTTCCTATAATAAAGCTCGCTTTCTAGATTTGATGATATCTCCGGATTTCTGTATCTTCTATTTGAGAATATCTTTTGGCTTATTTTCTTCTGAAACTGGTGGGCGACAATTTGATGTAAGCGTCTACTCATTTCTTGTCTGAAAGAAATCCCGATCTGCTGACAGTTTCCCTGGTGACTGTGCCGCTCTTACAGGGGCTTCCGCTGTTGATGGTGGCATATGCTGCAGTCTTGAAACCATCCTGAAAGGCCCATATCTCATTTCACTTTCTTTTTCTGCTTCTTTTTTTGCTCGTTTAGCATTATATTCCATGGGAGCCAAGTATTCCACTCCCAGGGTCACGTTTATTAATATCTCATTGGATGCTCACCCCGACTCCTTGCGCCATAACAAAATTACTCCTCGTTGTTTCTTCCATGCATCACATAGGCTTGTCGTCACCCTTTTAACAAAAGCGAGGTCTGATCTTGCTAGAGATGTAGCGGTTCCGCTTTATATCCGAATAACAATACCACAGAATCAAACTAAAAAAAAAAAAATTGCTTCTTTCGAACAACGAAGAAAGTTCTGCATAAGATCCTTAACGTTGCGATTCCTATCGTAAGGTAGGACACGGGCGTCCATGTGAAAGGGGTTCATATAGATTTATCAGATTTGGCCGTATTACTTCAATAGATGATTGATGATCCAGATACTTGGGAAGCTGAGCAATCCAAGCGAGAGGTTTTTTCCAATTTATAATCCCATTTAACAATATTTAAATTAAGCTCGCTATAATAACAATACCAAGGCTTGTAGTTATGTAAGACCCTACTGAAAGCACTGCGACACATCACTGTTTAGCAGTCATGTCCACCTTATACTGCGTGAGCATATTTGTCACTTTTTTCATCGACTCCTGGAGTTGAAGAGTCCTCTCGTTTAGCACCATACTCCTGGTTCGTGTAATATCGTTGTCGTTAGTCGGTTTGAGAATATCCGACGATTTTTGCCCCTGTGTAGACATATCGCTTTTCGTCGCTGCATATATTATTTGACGAGTCTGATGGCACTAACTTGGCATTTCAGGGAGCCACGTAGAGGTCGTATGTCAGCATGATTTGACAGTTACGGGGATCGCTTCTGGTTCTTACCCTTATACGAATAAACAGAACTCTGTACTCACAAAGGCATGTCACTTAAAATTGCTTTTTTGTTGTTTTAATTTTTCAGAAATTGCGTAGCCATAACACTTCCAAATAAGAGTACAATACTCCGATTTCCATGACATATCAAATTAAATCCCTACAACTGTTCATACCTTATATGAGAAATTGTTTATTCCTTTATTGCTCATTTTGCGGTTATTTTTCCGAACGAAAGCAATAAATATTTCACAGATTGCCTATTTTCTCAAACCTACACTGAAGTTTTATTATTTCATCTGGAAGAAACCTATACAGAACCGAGGACCAGACGTAACGTAACCTACACAAAATGTTCTTGTCAGACGGCGACAATATTTAATTTGACCATAAACGCGCACGCTTCTTCCACATGATTGCTGTCCCACATCGTTTGGAAACGATACAAACAAAAACCAATTTCTTAACTCATAACATCACCATCCAAGTCGCTGTCAATATATTGTAGATACTAGATACTATGGATGACACTTAATCTGCTAATGAATTTCGTCCATTATTTGCAATTCATTTACTTTTGTAAACGTTTTTGCGAATTATAATTCCTTCTCCATAATCATACTCGTAATTCACTCAATTCGTCTAGACACTATGACTAGACGTTTGTCTAGATACAAATTCATAGATGCTGAATGTGCATTAGATTAACTATTTAACTTGCCAATGTATTCAGATGGAAGTACCCTGTTGTTGATTCAGATAGAACGTTTACCCTTTTTGTCAGATGTCCAAGAGAACTACTCGTATCATACCAACCGTCCTATGTGGATCCATTTAGAAAATTAATTTTTATTTAGAAACAGATGAAAGGGAATTGCGGATAACTCACATGTATTCCTGGAACTGTCATGGTATGCAATGAAAACCTTTTCGGGAAATTGCTGAAATCCAAAAGTTGCCCGAAGATTGAGATTAACAGATTTTCAGAAATTTTTAAACGTTCGTTTGGGGAGCAGTGCTATCATTTGAGTGTTTAAAATCTGATCCTGATAAACTTTTAACAGTAACATATGTTCGTTTGTATTTGTAGTGCGAAATTCCCGGTAAAAGATATTGTTATTGGGTGCAATTTAGGAGCGTAGTGTATGCCAACTCTAACCTCAACCCGGCGGAGAAATTCAATTATTTGGAGTCTATTTTGGGGGGGCGATGCCAGGACGGCCATAGAGGGATTTATCTTTACCGAAAGTTGTTACAAATCAGCAGTAACTCTTTTGCAGGAACAGTACGGAAACAACGGAAAAGCTGATCGACAAACATATACTCGAGCTGATTAATTTGCAGCCAGTGCGAGACCGCTGAACCGGATTGCACAGGATATGTGGATCTATGATTGCTGGCACCCGTTCGCTCACCGCTCTGCAGGTACCCGCGACACATAACGCAGTTATGTTAAAAGCAGTGCTTCTCCGTTGTCTACCAAAATCTCTGCGCGCAGATTGCGAGTATCATCGACAGGAAGAACATGCGGAGAATCTGAACATAACGTCTTATGCATTGAATAAGGTAAGTCATCTCTTTCTTCAGCTACATATTTCTTTGGATTCGGCGGAATACTACTTCTGAACCGACTCAAAAATAACCTTGACTTGGGTCCAAGGGTACAAAATAGGTAAGTAGGTAGGTAAGAATGGCTGTTGGAAATACCGTCCCAGAATACCTACTCGGACTGTACAGCAAATGCATTGCTTGTAGCTACTTCCCCAAGGATTGGAAGGTGGCAAGGGTGGTTGTGCTCCTGAAGTCCACTGATAAGAATAGGTCTGACCCTAAATCTTATCGGGGCATCAGCCTGCTTCCGGTACTAGGAAAAGTACTGGAAAGGGTTATGGTGGAAATGTTTTCGGAGAGCATGGCGGAACCAATGTCCCCCTTCCAATTCGGCTTTACCAAAGGCAAGTGTGTCGAGGATGCATGGTCTTTCGTAAAAGACAGAGTCCTCAGAAGCAGGGCCAGTGTGGTTATAGGCATCTTTATTGACTTCAAAGGTGCCTTTGATAACCTAAACTGGCAGAAAATAGTAACCAGGTTACAGGAATTGGGCTGTCGGGAAATTGGGCTTTGGGGAAGCTACTTTTCCGACAGAAAAGCAAGTGTGGTAAGTACGCACGATAGCGTCTCAATCAATGTTGAGAGAGGTTGCCCCCAGGGGTCCATCTGTGGTCCATTTATTTGGAACCTGATGATGGATCCACTCTTGCGGCGGCTAAACGAGCTCTGTGGGTGCTGCGCCTATGCAGATGACCTGCTCCTCATCCTTGAAGGCCAGTCTAGGGCCGAAATCGAGGCAATAGGAGAAAGAGCTCTAGCAGTCGTTGCTGAATGGGGAGAAAGCGTAGGGGTAAAGGTGTCACAGGACAAGACGGTCTTAATGAAGCTCAAGGGCAAGCTGAACGTAAGACGTCGGTCTCCTAAGATACATTTGAACAACGTTGGCATTAGATGTGTGACTGAGGTCACGTATCTGGGCATAACGATGGGTGAGTGTATGAACTTCATGCCTCACCTGGTTCGTACTAGACTACGTATGCTGAGTGCCGTAGGCCAGGTAAGGCGCATTTTGCGATCCGACTGGGGACTCAGCAGGCGTTCTGTTCGTATCATATACGATGGCCTTTTTGTTGCCTGTGCAACATATGGAGCATCGGTATGGTACGACAGAGTTATGACTGTTGATGGTTGAAAGCGGATCCTGGCTTGTCAAAGAGTCGCCTTGCTTGGCTGTTTACCGGTGTGCCACACTGTCTCCACAGAGGCAATGCAGGTCTTGCTGGGAGTGCCACCTCTGGATCTGGAAGTGATACGTCGTGGTATTACTTTCAAGATCAGAAAAGGTCTCCCTCTAAATGAGCGCGACTGGGTTTCCCCGGAAGAAGTGGATGGCCTATCCCTGAAGCAGCGTAAAACCTTGCTACACGCATGTGTTCTATCTAGATAGCAATCTAGATGGGATGCTAGCGAAAATGGTAGGGCTACTTACGGCTTCCTAAGGGATGTGCTAACCATGAGAATTTTTCCTGAATGGAATTTTAACCTCAGCCTGGGCTTTTTGTTGACCGGGCATGGCTCTCTCAATGCATTCTTGCATAAGAGGGGGCTTAGCGAGGTTGCGAGCTGCTCATGTGGAGCTACCTATGAGGACTGGCTTCATGTCCTATGTGAGTGTCCCAATTACGCTGACATAAGGAACTTGCAGGCTATGGGCATCACCTTTAATGGTCAGACCTACGATGTCAGTGGAATTATCACTGATACCGTACGGTTTGAAAGAACCCGTAGTTTTGCAAAAGATGTATTCAATAGAAGGCGCAGTAGGCAGCTAGCGGGAAGTTTGTAGATTTCAAATTGTTGAAAGGCCGCCAGTCCTGGGCAGTGAGATGCCCAACTGGAAGTAACCTCAAGGTTGCGGAGCTCGACCGGAAGCTATATTCTGGTACCACGGGAGGTCAGGAGCCCCCGGAACTATGGTTCCGGCCTGACCTAGGAGTTGGCCCCCTTGTGGGAGTATCGTGGTGGCTGTAGGTTTAAACCCAAAATCGCGGGGAGAATGGACCGAATGGATCTTGGACATCTCAAGGCTTAGCATGTGTGTAGTTTACTACGACCTGTGCTAAACCATGGGATTGCTATGGAACCAATTGGTCTGCTCGATGTGGAGTTGCATTGCATCCGGGTGCCATGACCCACAGAATGGCTGAGGTATTAGATAGGCCTCGACCCTTCACCAAAGGGGAAGTTCGTGCCTTACACACGACTTCGAATCTGGTACTGGTGGTAGTACTTGTACTACCCGAAGGGCGCTTATCAACGCATTATTTTGATATCTTGTGCGAAGACGTACCGTAGGCTTAAGCCCTCACGGCAGGTACCTACGTAAAACACAAGAGACATCTGTTGGAAATACCGGGCCCTCGCCCAATTACCAAGGCTTCGCCTATTAATGACGTTGTCTAATAACAAGCGGGGGCAGAGCATACCATATTACTGGTCTAATCGTAAACATCTGCAGATGACGCCACCGAAGATTGCTACAATTTGATCAATTACAAGTTGCCGGTTCATAGGTCTTGTTGGCGGCAAGACCACCCTACCAGGACTTAAATCACGGTACCATGGGAGTCAGGAGCCCCCGGATTTCGGTGCGGGCCTGACTTGTTGAGCTAGGCCCCCTTGTTGGAGCGTCATGGTGGCTGTGGTTTAAACCCAAATCGTGGGAAGGGTCTTCCTGTTGGTTTGACCCATTGTAGAGTTGCAAATAAGTACTGGGTGCTGTGACCCTAAGAACAGTAAGAGGTTTTAGATCGACCTCGACTCATACCAAGGGTGGAACTTGTGCCTCCAACACAGTTCCGAATTTGTATCAAAGAATTGACGGAGAGCGATGTCAAGGCATATCCTTACTCCTATGGATGTATGGGCATCCCGTAAACATAAGTCTACATGACAGGTGGTTTACGTTAAAAAACAGAGACTATGTTGGAAATACCAACCCACTTAGTCCTATTGGCCCATTGTGATGCCACGTGGATCTATGATCCTCTTACTGATGGAACCAGTTTGAGCTTATGATAGATCGTTTAGGTCGTTGTAGAAAAAAGCTCCTAAGTGAAGTTTTCTTCTCTGGGAGAAAGCTGGACGTGTACAGAGTAGTTGGAGGTCTTCTCCTCTTCCTCGTCCATGTAGCTTCTGCAGGAATCATTTGTAAAGGCACCAAGTCTTCTTGCGTTCTTGCCTATGACTCAGTGTCCAGTGATGACACCTATGATGGCACTGTGATGTTTCTTATTTAGAAGGATCAGACACTTGTGCGATTCAGATCCAGTTTTGGCCAGATCTGTTTGGTCGCTCGACATGTTGGTCCAACAGTCCACCTAAGGCCTGTTCTTTTATTGGCATCCAGCTTTAATGTTAGTTTGCACGCAGCGATTGGTATACATATGCTACCCTTTTCCAGTAGATTAGCTAGAGTGGTTCCAATTTTGGCAAGTTCTTTGGAATGTATCTGTGGCCGGTATCCAACAAAAGTGAAGGTTAAACTGCTCTGCCATCTCCATAAAAGATGATCGGCATTCAAGGGCGATTTTAGAATTTAGTGAGACTGAGTCCAGGGATTTAATAGCGGCCTGATTATCCGAAAAGATGCGGATATCCTTGCAGATATCACGTTTTTCTTCAGCCAGGACAGAGCTTCTTTAATTGCCAAAATTTCCGCCTGGAGCACGCTACAGTGATTTGGAAGACGGAAAGAGAGGCTTAGATTTAGCGTATCTGAGAAAACACCGCCACCAACTCCACTATCGATTTTAGATCCATCTGTGTAGAGATGGATTGACTTGCCCTCCATGAAAGCATCTTCCTCCCAGAAGAATCCAGAGAGGAAGCTTACATGGAAGTTTTTGTCAGCTGCAGTCGCAGCTATTTGCCTGGTGAAAATATCGAGGGGTGTCAAAGGGTGCCGTAGAGGGGGTAGACTGCAAGGCTCCGTTTATGCATAGACATGCTGTTCTCTGCTTAGTTTAATGCAGTTAACAGCTCTTTCTAAGGCCGTCCACCAGACTACCACCCCGTAAGTATCGGTCTTATGACCGAGATGTATAGCTAGTGGGTCATCCGAGGTCAAAAGCCCCATTTATACGCAATGGCTTTTTTGCAAGATAATAAAGCTATTGTAGCTTTATTGACTATTTCTTGAATGTTAGGTTTCCAGCTTAGTTTTCCGTCAAAAATGAGACACAGGGTACAAACAACGTTGGCAACCATACGTCCAGAACAAGGTGGGCGAAATATGGCGGCTGACAGATACCGTGCAGTGGAGTCACTGCAGGGGCGAAGACAATCCGGCAGAATAGCTCACTCTGGACTCATTGCCCAAATTGGCTGCAGGACAAGGAAGACGATTGGAAACTAGGCAGCAGATAGCATGATAGCAGTTGGCGAACTTTGAAGCAGAAAGTACATTGATGTGTTACTACGTCTTTAGGTTTGGGAGTCGTTTACTGACTTAAAAACTAACAACAGTTAACGATTAGGAAGTAAGGGAATGGTGGAGGAAATCAAGTTTAAGACGAGAAGTGCTAAGGTTAAAATCAAAAAGGGGGAGGTTTGAGTTGACCTTACGGATCTTTTCATTAGAACCATAAGAGGTGCGGTGGGTTGGAATATAGAAGAGACGGGAACAGCGTAAATTACTAGGGTTAGTGTTGAAGGAAATGGAATTGTAAAGGGCAGCGCAATCCACAGAACCAGAGAGCAGTCGATGAAGGAAGAGAATGCCAGCAAGGGTATTCAGGTAAAGAAGTTTGAGGCTGTCACGATAGGGAGCTCAGAAAAGGGGTCATCCCAGGGTAGTCCACGACGAAAACGACGTTGAATGTTCCCGATTCGGGATATATGAACTCGCTGAAAGGGGGACCACACCTGGCTGGCATATTCGAGAAGTGACCGGACAAGGGTAATGTAAAGTCGTTGATAAAACCGAGCGATGAGTTGGCTTTAAGGATTATCTCATCACGGAAGTTTAACTCTCTATCGTATAACGTTTCAAGGTCGCGAAGCTATTAACCTGGGGTACAGGTTGGTCATGCAGAAAATAAAGTCGACGGGGAGACGATTGATTGGACTTACGAGACAAAGTCATAGATTGACATTTGGAGACATTAAGCTCAAATCAATATTTTGTACACCAAGTTTAAAACGTATCGAGGTCTTCTTGAAGGAGAATAGAGCCTTGGGCTGAAGAAATTGTCTTGGAGAACTTAGTGTGTGTTTAATAATCCTATCAAGATCGTTGATAGTTAAAATGAAAAAGAGGGGGCCTAGATGGCTGCCTTGCGGGACACCAGAAGGGGTTGAGAAGGCTGACCTAAAGCGAACGCTATAAAAAGATATACATTCTAACACTATGGGAGCAAAGGGTCAATTGATGTATTATTTTATCGAATGCCTTAGCGAAATCTGTAGCAATAACATCGATTTCGTTGCCATTTGCTAGGGCTGAAAGCTCATAGGATACGATTTCAACTAAATTTGTAGTCGTTGATTAACCTTTCAAAAATCCATGCTGACTTGGTAGTTGGTTACTTCATTCTTTGACCCCTTTTTGTGAACCGGGGTTATGAAAGAGGTCTAAGGGTCACCTGCCTCGTTTATCGTATCACGCGTCGACTGCACAAGAAGATTTCTCCCAAGCACGCGATGAACTCCGGCCTGACTGCCGAGGAGATCTAAGCAGTAGAAAATCTTTGAATCAGGTATGTGTAGCAACTTAATTTTGCTGAAGAGATTTCTATTTTACAGAGTAGGCGAATTCTTGAGAAGTCAAAGCTGGCGTTCTTGGACTGTAAGGGTTTTCTGCGGCTTTGCGGTTAACTCTATATTTAAGTTGCCTCAGAATGGTAGATTTGTTGCCTTCGTCGATGACTTGGCCCTTTCTTATGCTGCCCCCTGTACCAATGACTTAATACAGCGGATGATTCCTTGCTGAATAACTGGTTCAAATATCATCGAATGTTTCTAAGCTTCTTAAGTTCCGTTCCCTCTCTATGGGATTGCACTACATGATCTTGATTGAATCTTGTAGACTGAAAAAATAACTGCATAGCCCTAGAATAAGTTTCTGAATTTAAATGCCTAGGCGTAAACTGGAAGTCTAATGCTGATATATCGAAGAAATCTGTTTATTTAGAATCAACTCTCGCTTGGAATACAATATTTCTTCCTTGGGAGGTGCGATTGTAAGCAATTGAAACCACCATCCCGCTCCTTATTCCAATCAGCTAAAGTATTGCTGCTCAAATATCTTCACATATTAAAGGTTATTTTATCTTTGAGGTAGTCAAAGCACCTTCTAATATTATAATGGTTCCCAGGACAAGAACTGAACGTTGTCATCGACTTGCTATCAACATAATAACTCTCTTCATTTATAAAAAAATTGCATGTTGATATACGCAATCAATTGTAATTCATTATCCGTAAAAAGTTGACTGCTTACTAAATCTGATTATTTTATTATTTTAATAATAACTCGTTGCCCATTCACAAGAAAGGGGATGCTTTAAACTGCGCCAACTATAGTGGTATCAGTCTCCTAAACATCGCATATAAGGTCTTGTCTGCCGTATTGTGCGAGCGCCCGAAAGCATTTGTCTACGAACTTGTTGGACCCTATCAGTGCGGTTTTAGGCCCGGTAAGTCCACAACTGACAAACTATTCACACTACGGCAGATCCTGGAGAAAACCCAAGAAGTTCAGATCGATGCTCACCAAATTTTTATCGATTTTAAAGCCGTATATGACAGCATCTACAGACACGAGCTACACAAAACCATGTATATGTAGTTTTGGCATCCCTACCAAACTCGCCCGGTTTTGCAGGATGACGATAGAGAAAGCTCGCTGCTGCAACAATATCGGTAACGACCTAACCGAGACCTTTGCCGTCAAAAAAGGATTTAAGCAAGGCGAAGCACTGTCATGTGACTTCTTCAACATCATACTTGAAAGAATTGTGCAAAGCTCATCCTTCAAAAGCCTGTTCAATTGCTTGTATACGCCGATGAAATTGGTATTATTTGTAGAACACAGTGACCTGTCACTGGTGCGTTTGCGAGTATAGGAACAGAAGCGGGAAGAATGTGTTTTGCGGTAAACGAGGGCAAAACAAAGTACATGCTGTCAACAAGAAGGGACACCCAACATCAACGAATCTGAAAGAATGCCACAATCGACAACTGTAACTTTGAGGTAGTAAGGTACTTTGTGTACTTCAGCTCAGCTATCACATCTTAAAACGACATCTCTTCAGAAATCAATCGGAGAATAACGCTTACCAATCGCTATTTCTTTGGACTGAGAAGGCAAGACCGAACAACCAAGGAAACTTCATATAAGACCCTTTTAGTCCCAGTCCTGCTCTATGATTCCGAAACATGGACCCTTTCTAAAGCGGATGAAGATATCCTTGGTCGTTTTGAGAGAAAAATGTGTTGACGGTTCTAGAGGAGACTATTCAACGATGAACTCTACAAGCTGCACGGCGACATCGACCTGGTCAAAAAACTCCGCATTGGGCCTTTGAGATGGCCGGGACATATCGGGACATGTCTCCTCCAGCCCGCAGAATATTCGGCTCTAATCCGGACGAACAACGAAGTAGAGGAAGACCTCGCCTTAGGTGGCGAGTGCAAGTGTGTGGGGACCTCACTTTCAGACGCAGCGAAGGACTAAATACTCAAATCTTTTAAATCATTCGTCAGAGCATCATTAAAAGATCAAGGCCACCGTCTAGATCAGCTCGTTCTTCGGAAAGTCTGACTTTATATACAGAACAACCGACAAATATTCGGGCCCATCTTAGCCTGTGATGTACATTTGTATGAGAATATTGAGTTTTAATGGAACCTTCAAAATAAATGCTCATGCAATGCAATGCAATTTAGCTAACAATAATTGTTCAAAGGAAACTGAGATACATTTCTCCGCATTACAAGCAAATTACTAGAATGACGATAGTCAGCTCATTTTACATCACAGACACGTTCCTCATGCTGACTTCCTCAACAGTTTCCTGCGAACTCACATTCTCTCACACACACTCAAAGACATCATTCTAAAAGAGATAAACTTTTATCCTGATATAATGTGCATAAGCACATCGCATTATCTCAAAAGAAGTTAATGACTCATCTAAGGCGTTGAAAAATGCCCGTAGCAGTCTTTATGATTTAAAGCATAGACACACTGACTTCACTTTCAAACAAAGTGGACTAACTATAGATAAAAAATAATCCGCATTTGAGATTTTCTGATTTACAAAAGGATAGTGTCATATACGAATAGACGGATCGCTTCATCTATGATATAACGGTCTTAACAGCTCCAACACTTACCCCTTCAACTTTCAATTGCAAGTAAAAACATTTTAATCACAAAAAAGAGAAATGCGGGAACATTTAAATAGAAAAGACACATCCCTTGCGCTTAATACAAAAAAAAAAAAAAAAGAAATAAAATCACTCCATCCTTACGCTGCAGGAAGTTAGTCACAAAAAAGGCACTTGCTCCATCGCAGGAAATGCAGTTGTTACATACACACTGTCACAGCCCTTTGTTCCCAGGCAGTTTGCAATCAAAAAAAAAAATAAAAAATTTAAGAAAAAGGAAACGTATCTCGCTGGTGGTCTATTATCAAGGGAAGTGAAAGAGGATCACAATTTAGCAAGAATACTTACTCGTCCTACATGGGAACATGCGATAAATGCGAACTAGTACGAATACGCTTTTACATGACTGTATACGAGTGATTGTAATACTAAAAACCAGTCTAAACTCTAAAGGATATAATCCCGCAAATTATTTTCCTTCTCGTTCTCTGCTTCGTTTGCTTTGTAAAGTGATTTTTTTTTTGTATGTACGAGTACTAGATGAAAAGTTTTACAAAAAAAAGAAGAGAAATATTTAAAACGAAAGAAAATGGAAAACTATTTTTACCAACTGCGCTATTTTTGGAGCAGTTTGAGAAGAGGCACAGAAATGAGCCATCGCTATGATGAAAGAGCTATCCAGTTACATGGACAGACTTGTGACTACTGAGTGGGACTCGTATCCTTTGAAGATGTCTACATATATTTACAAAATCTGTGAAACAAACACATACATACTTCGTATAATGAACTTGAGAGAGTTAACGTTCATATGTAGGAGTATATAACTGGTTACAATTTATGTTAATCATTTTAAGCGCTAAAGCCCTTTGAATTTGTGTAACGAGCATCAGTGATGCGTTTCATTTTCCAGGACTTACCTTAATGTTACTCAATTCTTAATGCAAGACTGACACTGCGTAGGGCTTTATGGCAAAGTGTCTTCGAAGACTCACAGACCGTGTAAATACACACAAATTGTCTACTTTTGGCAAGCTCTTCATACACCTAAATTCACCTTATTGTCTGGTATTTCATTTTACGTTTTTTTAACTGAAAGTATTTAAAGATACATTGCTGAGTTATTGAGGCAAGATATTGCCAGTTACTGTGTTAGGACTAGGCAACGAATGTGGATGTACTCTGTTTAACGCTTTCCTGTTTTTTCTTCGAAGGATGGCTGAAGCATATGCACATATATCAATCCTCGAAGTTTTTCCCAAGCTTAATTTAAAAGAACTCCCTCTACTCGTACTAATCAAGATCAAGACTTTCATTTCAGAGGATGATCTCGAAGCCACCCGTAGTCGTATTGGTAATTGTTGAGGTTATACTAATGTCAGATAGCCCTATGAATTTTTTTTGAGAACTGCGAGAATCATTGCAAAAACGATGTACATATTGGCAACACTGAATGGACGATAAAGCAATCTTAATAAAAATCGTCTCAGCAGAAGACTTGTAACTCGGATACTATGACAGTTGAAGATCAAAAATCCGTCATTAAAATTTAAGTTTAACGTGGCAAAAACCCTACAGAAATTTATCGGGCTATTAGTGAGGTTGGTGGGATACACATCGTGAAGGCCTTGAAAGCATTAGAGTTGACCCACATCCAACAAGGCCGAAAACATAAACTGATGAGCGAAGTGTAAGGCTTGTGTCGGATTTTTTTAAATGAAAATCTTGTGTTTCAGGAGTTTCAACAACATCTGTTTGCTGCATTTTAGAAAATGGAAAATTTAAAAAAATTGGTGTCGACTTCAAACTGCTCAAGAGTCTAATTCGTGAACCTCCGTCGCAACGTATGGTCTCGTGATTTATGTTTCTTCACCAGTTGGATTTCATACGTGTATAGGACGAGATATGTTCGCAAAGTTTATCACATTGTGGACGGACAATGGCCGAAATGTTACGAACGATGACGAATTGACAATTCAGGACCTTCCGAACACTTTTGCTCGCAGGGGCTACAGTTTCCTTTGCTTGGACATTATTTTGACGTGTTGCTGGCTTGAGTCATTAAAGTGTATAAAGTGTAAATCTCATCCACAATACGACGATCAGCATGCTTCGTTGATCGATGATTGGGCTTCATCGCTGATAGATGAACAAAATTTTGGTCGAAAACGGTGTATCTCCTTGAATCTTTTCAAGAGCCCAACGATACGGACGGTATTGTATGCTTTCAAACCAAGTTCCTCCCATAAAATACGCCAAGCTGTTGGGAACAGCGCTGTACACTCTCCGCTACCGCCGGTATATTTTCTTCACTATGTGCTAGATGTGATCAACGTTGTCTGGAAAGTTTCCGACCGAACAGTGATACAAGACATTTTTTCTTAAAATTTTTTTTATTTTTCTACATAGTCTCCTTGTAACTCTACACACTTCTCCCAGCGATGCTCCCATCTCTCTAACCCGTCCAAATAGTACTTGGCGTTTTTTTTGCAAAATAACCAAATCACGAAGGTGATTGCCTCCTCATTTGATGAAAATCTCTGTCCTCCGAGCGAAGTTTTTAGATGAGGGAACAAAAATAAGTCGCTTGGGGCTAGATCTGGTGATAAAGGTGGATGGTCAAGCAGTTCAAACCGCGTTGTCTTGGTGAAACAGGATTTTCTTTTTCTGCAAATGTGGCCATTTTTCCGCAATTTCAGCCTTCAGCTTGGCAAGTAATGATGCGTAGTATACTCCTGTAATGGTTTTTTTTTTTTGAAGTTAATCGATTAAGATAACTCCGTTGCTATCCCAAAAAACAGTCGCCATCACTTCCCAGCCGAAAAAACAGTTTTTGCTTTTTTTGGAGCCGGCTCCCCCTTTGCAGTCCACTGTTTTGACTGAATTTTTGTTTCGGGCGTATAATGGTGTATCCAGGTTTCATCTACTGTAATTAATCGGCCCCAAACTCGGATTTATTGCGCCTAAACTACACCAACAGAGCGTTGGGAATGTTCATTTGAACACATTTTTAGTCTAATGTAAGCAAAAGCGGCACCCAACGCGCGGACAGCTTTCTCATGCCTAAATCTTGATTTAATATGTAACCAACACGTTCTTTGGACATTTTCATAACCTCTACTATCTCTCTAACTTTAATTCGGCGGTCGTCTAACATCATTTGGTGAACTTTAACAATGTTAACGTCAGTGGTTGCAGTTTTTGGACGTCCCGAACGTTCATCATCTCCCAAGCTCTTACGGCCACCTTTAAATTCAGCTGCCCAAAATTTCACTGTGGTAAGTGACAGAGTCCCCATACACGGAGTCCTTTCAAAAACAAGAATTTAATAACAGCTCGATGCTCAATTTTTTCCATTTTCCCAAAAAACACTCACATCGACTCACTCAAACGACTGTCAACTAAAAACTGCGCATCCAAAATGACTGAAACTTCGGTAAGTAACTGCCAAAAGATGCACAACTAGCATTCACTAGCTTTTATCGACGAGTGCCGCTATCTTTACGTTGCGATCGGAAACTTTTCAGCCAGCCCTCGTACTTGGTCGCGTATTATCCAATACTGAAAATTGGATGTCAAATTTTGTGATGGTATAGCGATTGGGCCGATTATGTGAACTCTAGGTTGCTCTAAGCGTAAGAAACACATTCCTCGCAGAACGCTGATTTTCGTAGTGCAGCTGAATAATTTATAGACGCTGTTCGGGGCTAAGTGAACAAAACTACCATGCCAGTGTGGCAGGATGCATGCGTGATCTCTCACGAAGTGCGCCCTGGGAAAGTACCTCTAAAAGAATCACCCTTTAAATGATTCCATTATTAATTGGAGATCGTACTAATAGCCATGTGATGATCTTCAGTGATAGACTACACCTTTCTTTCAGTTTTTGTTTGCTGATTTTTTTTTCTGTCGGAACAGACTACTCAGAAAAGAACTAGTCTAATGCAGGCCTTATTTGTTCTTTTCACTGGAATTTCTCAGTCTTCGTGAAAGGCAGAACAAGCGCTTTGGTGGTAAAACTTTATTTTTCAAAGGATCGATACAAATAAATTTGTAAAGTCCGAGATTTTACGCCGGGGTACTATGGCCATGTGGCCTTTTTTGCCAATAGCATGCGGTGTACCGAGCTCCCACGTGGTCCTCCATCTAGGTACTTGCCGTAACCCAACACTGCTTGATTTCGGTGATCTAGTGGGAACCAATGCTTTCAGTGTGACTAGGCCGTGGTAAAATGCCTGCATCCGCAACACCGGTGCCGTGTACCTACAGCCTGGTGCAAGCGTAGTCCGAACACTCGCAGAAGTAGTGCTCCGCAGAATCATTATCTCTCTCACACATATCAGAATATTGTGTCACTTATGTCTAGCAAACTTAGGTGCCCACAAAATCCTTGTGCCCCGCCACGACGTCAGCAAACAGTCTACAGTCTAGTGAGGAACAGCGAAGGAATCGCCGATCTCGTGGATGCATCGGAAAGAATTCGCTTTGTAATGAGATCTCAGTCATGCTCAAATGACTGTTCAACACAAGTTCGACTCCTGAAACCTTGCCTAGCAAGTTCAGCGGCAATTTTATTTTCCGTGATTCAATTGTACCCTGGGACATTGAATTCAGCGTCGCCACTGCATTCAGAGAAGTCTTCATTCTCGAACTAGCTGGGAAGTTGGCAGAGGGTTGAGAGCAGCTTGGCGTCACTATCACTACAGACCCATATACTTCACCACCTCCAGCGATTATTCACAATATAATCCGTTGTTGTCAGGGCAGATGCAAATTTTCCTAATGAGGAATAAATCGGCGCCGTTTCTAGATCGGTTTCGGAGCCATTCGTTAAAACCTGAAAACATTCTTCTTCTTCTGCTCAGATTCCGGCACATGAAGAGTAGATTTCTTTCTATCGCAGAAATTTTAGTTCAAGTATTATTGCACAAGGTGGCATGTGCAAGAGATTAGAGTCAAAAGACAGTCAGCCCGCTATCTTATAAGGACTCCAGTGCTGGTTATACCAAACCCCATTTCTTTTAAACAGAAGATGCCCTTGAGAGTGCAGTGTGAATGGAGGGATATTCATCAGTGCTTCTAGAGCAGAGGCAAACCTTCTCGTGGAACTGAAACAGACCCTTCTTTGGAGTTTAGTAAAACAAGCGATAACATATTTTCGGAAAGTTTGTTCCATTAGAGAAGTGACGTATGTGGTATATGTAGCTCGCCTTATTGTAGCCGTTTAGATACTTGGTGAAAAGGGCCAGAAATTGCCGAAAACATCTGCTTGAAAGCTGACAGAGCTTTAGAGGTTTTCGATATGACATGGTAGATGTTTGCTATCCAGGACGGCGCCTAAAAATTTTGCTTTGTTAAAAAAACGGATTGTGATGCCTTTAAGAGCTAGATATGTCAGACCAATCAGCTTCATGTATAGAGAATGATCTCTGTGTTGAGACATTAAATGAAAGCCTATTTCTAGAATATATCAATCATCAACTACGTCTAGAGCTTCCTGCGCTCAGAACAGCCCGTTTGATCCGATGAGTGTGCAGCTTTATTATTTGTATATGTCTGAGCGAGGACATGCATGCAAGCATGTCATTTGCAATGGTTCATCCTTGAGAGTCACACCAAGTATTCCTTAACAACCAAGAGGTTGTCTCAGCTTTTTCAAACATCGTAAACGTCTAAATAAACTGTTTGACGATGGATTCCTATGGGATGAAATTCATTTGATCTAGTGCCAGGTTTCATGTTGAAACAATGTTGACTTCAATGACTACATAATTGTCAGTGCAGAAATAGATAAGCCGCTTGCCGTTCGATGATCAAGGACATGCATACCCATCACGTGTATGATTGTATTTTATAGCATTTTGTCTTGGTACTTAAATCCCCCATCATGATTCCGATGTCAGCGTAAGACCTCGGATAGTGGGAAGGGTATACATAGTTGACAGCAAAAATATAAATTAAGCAGTACTCTGGTTAGATCTTTTGGAGTACACAAGTTCATCAGAAAAACATCTGATCGAATTCTAGTTACTTTGTTGCACAGCAATCGTTTATTTCACGGTGAGGCTGGAATTGCTACATCTTGCCGAAGCTTGTCCTGTTTTTGTCGAGAATCTCCAAAACAGTCTTGGGTATGAACCTCTAATAGACCTGTAAGTTGGCTGCAAAGGAATATTTTCCTTAAAATTAAACCAGCACTTTCTGGAGAATGATACTAATCTTGCTGAACGATGGTCTGATTCGGAGGAACATTGAAAAGGACAATCTGTTTTTAGCCTTAACGTTATATGTACTGAGAAAAACATGAGCAGATATACCAGTCTTATCATTTTCGTGATCATGTCGAAACTAATATATTACATTTTGTAAAGCATTTTCAACGAGACATAATAAGGCTAAAATTCGCAAACCCTACAATAAAATATCTCTGACTACACTACGGAAGGATATCAAACGCAAGTACTGTATATGTATAAGATTGCTAAAGAAAATTATCCATAAAAGATTCCAGAGGTACCTGCTGATGTAAAAGATAAGAGCAGCACACAAACTCACCTGACGCTGTTGCAGAGTGCACTACATCGGTCTGTAAATATTTCGACTACAGTATCCTCTCAGAATCAAATTTATTGATTCTGTTGCCTGTATTTCTGCTTTCAATTGCTCAGTATCTGTATCATGAAACCAATGTATATTATCCACAACCTTCTGGTTTCAATTTCCTGAATTGAGTGTTGGCGGTGTTTTCTTCTCTATCAATCCTCGACAGATGTTTGCAAAAATCAATCGAGCGATATCCTTTATTTTTATTGCGATAAAGTTTTATTTGATTTTCTCTGTTTCCCTTTTTAGTGAGTTTTTTTTTTTGTCCCCAGCCAGCCACCTTAAGGACATGGTTTTTCACCCGTTAAACCCTGCTCCTCTGATAAATAAATTAGAGTAGGTGACCTTGCAATTAAAAAGAGTAACTACGACAGGGAAAAACAAATCCAAACAAATCCAAGGTCGTCCTTCCCTCTCCTTTTCAATACTCGTACAAGACCAACGAATACGGATACAAGAGCCTTGCTTTGAGAGCATTATTGAGTAAAGGCACTTTTGCGTTGGATTATTTTTACATTTCCACCGCTTTGTTTGTGCCGTCGTGAAGGGGAGTTCGGGGCGCATTTTCTGGAAATTGGCTTAGCGTATCGTTTTTTATTAGAGAAAACAAATTAAAAGAAAACGAAAACAAGCAAGCAACGCAATTAGCAATTAAAGCGAAGAGGATAATGGAAACTCAATTTAGGGACGGATGCAAAATGCAGCAAGGACACGAATCTCAAAGCGTAACATAATCTTTTGAAAATTTATTCTTCTTTTTTTCTCCCCCTTTCATTTCGTTTTCAGCCTCTTTGGGGTGTTTGTTGTTATCTTAAGTCATTAAAGGTAATTTGCTAATAGTGTTTAATGGGGGGGAAGGTTTATAAAAATCCCAAGTTAAGAAAACATTAATTAGACGAACGAATCAAAGGAGAGGCTTCTTCTCATTTAACCAAGAAACAGTGAAAAGTATAATTAAAAAGTAGCGCATGGTAAGTTGACCTTAATTCGAGAGTTGTTGAAAAATGTTGAGAATATTGTGGGATTCAAAAAGTCAGCCGTCGAAAAGAATAGTTGGGGTGTATCATTCTAGTGTGATCTCGTTGTTAGGGTATGGCGATGAGGATATACATGGTTCACTAGTCTGTTTCTAGAAAAGAGTTTACTAAAATAAATGCGGGAAATAAGTGTAAGTTCTTCCCACAGTAAGAAAGAGCCTTTTTCGATATCACCCTTCTCATTGCACTATTGGTTTTTCCAACATCTCAGGAGAGTGGCAATTGATGCACTTTCCTTGTACTATATCATGGAAGCACAATAAAAACAGGTAAGACTTGACACTTACTAAGACTGCCGACATGGCGCCTACTACACTATTCTGGGTAATCTCCAGACTTAGCGAGAACTATGGCATTTGCTTGCTCCACCTGCTCCAAACCATGTAAATTTTTCTCCCAACTCCTGTTTTTTTATGTTCGAGGTGGCCTCTTAGAAACGTATTGGACAAATAGGTCTTCTGTGGAAGATAGAGCCCGGAAATTTACTTGGAACTCCTTGAAAACGCGTGTACGGTAGCATTTTGGTCCGGATTAAACGCTTAGAGCTAGATGAAAAGTCTAGAACCTTCTATGTAGAGAGAGTACTAGCCACTGATACTAGTTCCATTAAGCTAGGCAGAATCCCTGCAACCAAACGCTCATCAAACTTCAATTATATTGTACGTTACAGTGGAGTCCAAAATATAAGTTCTCCAATTGGCGTAGTCTTTGGTCAACAGCTCTAAATTGCGTATGCCAAGATGGTTGAACTCTTCGTTTGCTTTACCACTTTAAATAGAGATAGAAGTTAAGAATTGGCGGGAAAGTTAACATTCATTCGCTTTACATATCCTAGCTATATAGCAAGTCCATGTCGCTGTAAAGTTCATGGTTTTCGCTGTTATATCTCCCCGTTCAAAGCCCCTCAATACAAATGGAAGGGAAAATCACACAAACAATTTTGCATTCAAGACGAAAACGCTAACGTGTAAGTTTCTGTGATAAAGAGCACAACTGCTATGATTACCTTTAATGCTTTTTGACAAGGCCATATTGCCCAATTCGGATTCTAGGCCAATGAAACAGTGATGGACAAATTTAGAACTATTGCTATCTCAAAGTTATAGCTGTCTATTGGGATAGCATTCCTTAGTTTTTCCCTCTTTCACAGCTAGACCCTGCTGCAATATTTGCAATCCCACCAGCGGTAGTCATCAGCATTCAATCAGAATATCAAAATTGGAAAATTTTGCCTTTGGGACTTGCTTGTGAGCTGTGCCCAATATTCTTAAGGAATTTAGAGCCCCAGTGAGATTGCTTCCGACATTTATGTAGGAGCAAACGTACTGCAACGTCTTTTTTCACTTCCGACTAAATGGACGGATATCGTGATCATCATCTGCCTGGAGTCGTTTGACGTTTTCCAAATCCTTAGCATCGATTGTGACCTTCATATTACCTTTACTTGCAAATTTCTTTAGACTGATTTTTAGTTCTTGAAGCCTTGATATGCTCGTCATACCTTTTGTTAGAACTTCCGTACATTAAGTAGCATTCTCTGATTCATGGGGTTTTCATGCCAAATATTTCCCTCCAGGGACCTGCTTGGCCATAATACGAGAACAAAGTTCGTAGCGCAGTACTTCCCTTACCTTCCAGTCGTTGTCCCTAGTAACTGCATGAGTAAACCTTTGCTCTTCCAGACTATACTGGCCCAGCGTTATACTAGTCTGCGCCGTCATAGCCCTCACAACCCTATACGGCACATATTAGAAAGATGTGAAGAGCCAACTAGCCTTGGATAAAAATGGGCTCACCTCGTAAACGTTTATAAGACTACGGCCTTCGGGTCTGCACGTGTTATGTTTGGACCCTTAACAGGTTACGTGCAGCCGAACAATTAGCCGAGGTCCATGACTGCCTTCACGCAGATATCGCCGCCATCCAGAAAGTGCGATTGGATGGACCGTACATAAGGAATATGAAAAAGTGTGACATGGTGATTGTTATAGGGAAAACAAACAGCGCTTATATGGATTTGCCATATGCAGCAGACTTAGGCAAGAAGTCTTGAGCTTCCGACACTTGAGCGAGAGTCTTATCCACATCAAGATTAAATTCGGCCTAATATGCGCCCATGTCCCCACGGAATACAAGGACGACATCATCAAAGAATGTTTTTACGAGCTCCTCGGCAAGACAAATAAACAATGCCCGAAGTATAACGTTAAAATCGTACTAGGCCATTTGAATGCCATAATAGGAAAAAGGGACGTCTTTGGCAGGACAGTTGGTGAGCGCAGCCTACACGACGAAATATTACTTTGGCACGTACATGATTTTCACATTTCAATATACACAAGGGGACATGGCGGTCTCCGGATCATTAAATGCTAAATAAAATTGATCATTTTGCGATAGACTTAAGGCATGTCTCCAGTATTCTGGACGTTCGAACGTTCCAACATTGACTCGGATCACCACCTTGTTGCAGCTAGGGTGCGAATGCGGATTTCCCAATCCCCAGATCAAAGAAGAACTACTGTGAGAGGTATGACGTAGAAAAGCTGCAATCGCAAGCAACCTCCAGAAACTTCGCCGAACGTGTATCCCAAAATCTCTCAACAACTCTTATGCCGCCAGCATCAGGTACCAAAGTCTAGTGACAACGCTGCCAAAGTGCCATCAGAAACGAAACAACTAGGTATCAACTGACCACCACTAAGATACGGTTGATTAGATAAAGAATGCTGGTAAGCACTTGCAGCTAAATAAGAAGCCTACAAAGCGGCGCTGCTACGAAGGACGAGAGCTGCTCGTGAGCTCTACTAGAGACGGGAAGAACATCGGCTTCTCCAGGAAAAAGTAATAAAAAACAGTACGAAAAGCGCGTGATTGAAGATATTGACAGGTTGTACTGTATAGCAAGAATATGTTAAAGCAAGAAAACCGGTACAGAAAGTACTGTATAACTGCGAAGAAGCCCAACATCCTTCCATTGGGTAAAATAGACCATTCGACATAGACGATGATTGCCAATACTTCCATCCACCTGACCAAAACGAAGTAAGCATAGCAATGTCTTAGCTGAAATCCAGCAAAGCAGCTGTATCTGACAGTTTACCGGCTGCAGTATTCAAAGCTGCTGGAAATGACTTTGTGGAATGCATACATCAACTCATTTCTCAGATCAGGTGACAAGAGTGCATTCCTGATGAATGGCATTTCAGTATCGTGTCAACTATTGTGATATGTGTATCCTCAACGTTGCATACAAGATCTTATCTGCCATATTACGTAAACGTCTGAAACGCTTCGTCAGTAACCTGTTAGCTCCCTATCAGTGCGGTTTTAGGCCAGGAAAGTCCACAATTGACCAAATCCTCACAGTGCGGCAGATCCTGGAAAAAGCTCAAGGAGTCAATGCCGATGCCCACCATCTTTTCATCGATTTTAAGGTCGCATATGACGGCATATATAGAGACGAACTATATAGAGATATGCCCGGTTTTGGCATCACTGTCAAGCTTGTCCATCTCTGCAGAATGATGATTGAGAACGCTCGCTGCGCCGTCAAAGTCGGTAACGACCTAACCGAGAGCTTTGATTTCAAAAAAGGAGTTTATACATGGTGATGCGCTGCCATGTAACTTTATTAACAGCACACACTGGAGGCGCAATCTTTCAAAAGTTTGTTAAATTACTAGCTTACGCCAATGATGTCGAACTGGGAGAACACGGCGGCGTGTTGTCACCGATGCCTTTGCTAGTATTGAAACGGAAGCTGCCAAAATGGACTAAGCCGCAAATGAGGACCAAGTACCTATATAGTGTCAGCAATAAGGAGCACACAACATCGGCGATTTAGATAGAATGTCACAGTCGACACCTGTAATTTTGAGGTAGTAAGGGTACCTTCACCTTGCTATAAATTCTGCTAATAAGAACTCTGCAGAAATAAAACGAAGGATCACTTTTGCCAATCGCAGAGATATCCTCAGTCGTTTCGAGATAAAAATCTTTAGCGGGCTTTGGGGTAGAAGATTCAACGTGCTACTCAGCGATCATCGACTGCGCATGAATCGCCTGAGATGGCCAGGATAATTAGAGCGAATGGACACCAATGCCGCGGACCGCAGAGTCCTTAAGTCTAACTCCGAGGGACAACGCAGTAGAGGATGACTTCTCCTTATATGTCGAGCACAAGTCGAAGGGGACCTCAACCGACTAGGAGTGCCCAGGTTCACCCCGAACTGTAGCGCCACCTAAGTAGGTAAGCAAGTATATTACCCTCCTTTCCTGATCGTACGGCGCTCGAGTCAGTTTCGTCCTTCTCTGGAGAGTCGCTTTTTAGGTAAGGCTTCTTGTTACATGTATTGACATTCTTCATCAGCCTATGGCTTAGGCGGGGGTTTTGGTCGGATAAAACTCAACACATCAATCGCAGTATTGTCAGTGATGTCACTGATCTTCGGTTGTAGAAACGCTGACTAGAGGTTGCGCGATCGACTAAGGTTCTGGTGTGCGATTGCAACCAATGTGCACACACGTTTTATCCATTCTTGTGAGATCTAAGATACCTACTGAAGGAGCACCTTGTATCGATCGCCACATGACCAATTTGGTTGACTTTTTATGATCATGTGACAACCATATGCAGCAAAGTGAATTCGCTCAAGCTTCTTTCTACACATCGTAGAGGCTATGGTTTCGGACAGCTTTAGTAAAGATATCCTCTTCACTGTCCATATTTAAGACATTGCTTCTAAGTTTTGTCCAGGAACTCGTAGATACGAATTTTTCTATTTCCTCTATGGAGACAGTGATAAAGATTTCTAACGTCACTACCCTTTCGGCAGGTAATGGCACATTTCAGATTTTTCTGGCGTTTTTTTTGCAAAAAATCACAGCTCTGTCTTTCTATGCACAGGACGACGGACTGAATTAAAGTCAGCAAAGTGGTTAGATCTTAATCTACACCGGTATATGGCATTTTTGTAGATAACTCTTATAACGCAGTGAGATAAAGGATACGTGTAAATACTAATGCCCCAATCCGGAGCGTGTTCAATATTTCGTTCCCGCGGAAAGAGAACCGCTGAACAATTCTGGCCTTTACACAAAAATAAAATTTCAGCAAATTATGTATAAAATACGTGGACGTCTACAACATAATTCAATGACAAGATAGCTGTTCACAGAAGAATTGCTTAAATTTGAGCCTTCTGAGAACTACATGTGGAGAATGAGGATATGATCAATGACGTCATTGCCTTCAAGCCTTGTGTTACAAGCAATGACAACTTGCAAAACCATCAGATCGTCAATTTATTTTATTTTTAAATCACTCCGCCAATTTGCGCTTTCTACAACGAACAATGTGGAGCACAAAAAAACAATAAGTCTAAGGATACGAATAGCAAACGACAGCAATGACGCAAAATCATTCGCAGGATATTTCTGCATAATGGCAGAAACAGAATACGTGTATTTACCTTTGAGTTTTATTCAATTAAAATACGCTTTCCCTTTCCAATTCTTACCTTCGTTTCCCCATTCTCAATCAGGACTTCAGTTTCATTGTAAGCGTTACGTGTATGACAGCGAATGGATCCCGAAAATGACAACAGGAATTACGAGCATTTTGCTTTTCATAAATTTTCCTGTAGAACTTTTGAAAGATTTCCTTTGAACTTTTCGTCTCTACTGCAGCATGGAAACGGAAACAAAGCAACTAAAGAGGAAATGTCCTTGGATGTCGGTCTTGTTGTCGGTATTGTGGACTGTGTTTTTAGTCATACGAATGAGCGAAATTAATTTGAAGCGAAAATCCTTACGAAAATAAATCTGAAAATCTCGGATTACCAATTTGGGCTTTAGCAGAATGCGGAGGCAGAAGTTAATTTACAGTTTTGAAAAGCAGCGACAAAAACAGACTATACGGGGCTTTGTTTAAGAAGAGGAAGAAAAAAAAATATTAAACCATATCATTGTGTGGTGGTAGTGGTATTAGAAGTTATGGTATCATAGCTTTTCCCCATAATAAGGAAATATGAGTGTAAATGAGGTTTTCCTGCGATAGATACATCAAATTAAAAAGCGGTCCACCATGTTTCTGGGATTTGGTATCATAATTATATGATTTTGAAATGAATAAAAAGGTCCTTGCTATTCCTTTTTGAAGTTTGAGTCAGTTAGGAGTTTGCGTTAGCATGAATGCGGTTTTGTAATTTGTTAAGAACTTAGTCCTCGTTAGTAGAACTTGCGTGTGGTTTCCCAGCGGAGATATATAGTACACAATCGTGATGGCAACGAACTATTGTATAATTGGAAGAATCGGTGCGGCGAAGCATTTGCATCTGTACAGAGAGCCAAGCTGCGCTTAGAGCCTTGCTGAACCTCTTATGATTTCCAAACCAATCTGAGAATGCAAGACTTCACTTAACGCAGTCGGAAGGCTAAGTTCACTGAGTCTTGTCTGGGTCCTAAGGCACAATGGGATCAAGGGAAATGAAATCGCCGGTGAAAGGCTCAGAGGAGAGTTTTTCATCACTTGCACTTACATTAGGTCTGCCTGCGTTCTCGGTTAGGACTGAAGATGGCCTGACTCTCCAGGTTGCCTATAGACCAAACAAGTGCTTCCTGACATCTCAAAGAGGTCAGTCGCCTCCCTGCTGCAGACTGCTTATTGGCATTTTGACGGGTCACTACATTTTTGTTAAGCACTTAAGTGTATTAGGAATAAGTGATACAATATCCTGTGATGCTTTCTGTGAAGGTGATGACGACACCACGGAACACTACCTCTGTGAATGTCCATCTTAGGTTCGCACCAGACTGCGGGAACTCGGCGTTGACGTGGTGAGTGTTGATAATGAAGGACTGAGAAATTCCATTAAAAGGAACTTACAAGGATTACAGTGGACTAGTTCTTTGTCTGAGTGCTCTCTTGCGATAGGACAAAATAAAAATAAAAATAAACCTGGAGTTTTATAAAAAAAAAGTTTCTGAAGACAAAACATTCATCACTCCAACCTACGGAAGTCCAAACACTTTATCTCATCAGTATATGAAATAAAATCTTCCTAGACAACAGAAATAGTGCTTTCCACCTCAGATAATGTGAAGCCACATTAAAGCAAATCCTCCTTCTCAGAAAGGCATACCTATCCTACGGAAGATGAAATATGCTCTTAAAGAATGAAAAAAAGAAATCTCTTAGACAACCTCAGGTATTAGAAGGATTAGGGCAAGTGTAAATTATTCCAAGTGGCAGTTGACATTAATGAAAGAGTACTCGTAGATACTTCTGGTGTTTCTTCTTAAGGTTCCGTTGATATCTTTGCGCCTTGTTGAACATGGATTTAGGTCAGATTAGCAAAGCACCAGCAGTTGTCATGTGCATGTGTCTGTAAGCCACTAAATGAACATTGATGAGGTTCTTTGTATTACTCCACTACTGCTGTGTTTGTGCCTTCTTTAGATCTGTTATATTCCCTGGTTAAAGGGTAGAGTGTCTGTCAAGTGGTTTAAGTCTGAAAGGATACAATGCACTGAGGTTAGGAGTTCAATTTCCTTGAATCGACATAGCACTTAACCTTATTGTTATCAAAGCATATCAATTTGAGTGCTTTGGGGTCTAGGGGTTGAGAATATGAAAGGGTTAAATAATTATGCGAGTGCATTTGTCTGACTGTTTTGTTAGGAAAGAGCTAGCTAAGAAATGGATAATAAAGTGGGATAGGGTTCACATATGTTTGGTGGTGACAAGTACAGATTTTCCAACAAACCCTGCGGCTGTTATGTGTCTCAGACCTAGTTATACAAATTATAAGCTACATATGTAGATATTGCAACCTGTGCTGTATCTTCTTTGTATTGATCTATCTCCCCGACGACTTGACAGATTGAATACACACTTAACAGGAAGAAGTACATAATGCCAATTTTCGCTGCCTTAGGAGCGAGCAGCTTTTCTGTTCATTAACAAACCTGGCCAAATCAAAAAGATCTTCGTTACTAAGATTTTTTTTCCCCAAGAGTGGCCGCTATCGCTGTTGGGTCAATTGAATTTTATGCGGGCGAAACTGCTTATCTATTTTGAGGGCATAAACAAACATGAAGAAGACTTACTCAATTCATACGCATGGCGATGATTAAAGTTCGCCGGAAATATAGAATAATTCTGTCTAACTCCGGCGTCCGTTGGCAACGTCGTCTTCCAGACTTAGCTTTATCTCCCAACGGAAAAAAATCACATAATTCAACAACATTTAGCAATGGTAAATGCTTCACCACAAATTTGTATCTTCCTATACAACTGTCAAACCCTAGATGGCCCAACAGTACGGGGTGGGTCAGCTCTTATTTTCATCATCGCTGCTATATACCCAAATTCATTAGTGGTCATCGTAAACGGGACAAAAATTCGCTCAAAGAAGCCTGTGTCCAAAAGGACAAAGAATATCGGCATCCAGCATGGGTATTGTGGAGGGTTCTGCGTAGGACTGGGATAATTGGGGTTTTTAATAGAGTCTCTTTACTAGCACTTGGCAAGTCCTTCTGATTCGATTGCCTTCTTAGCATCGATCGGGAACTGTAGCTTGTCGTTTAATTTGAGATGTCATAGTCAAAGATGTCTATTGCAGCGATCTCTCAAAAGCCCTAACTCGCCGATAAGCCCATTTATACCTGTTCCCTTTCAATGCCTATAAACACATCGGTAAGAGAGCTCTGTGTTGTGCCACTGATATCACTGTCTTTTAGAAAATGTACATAGGGTGTTTGGTTTCGAATTTTGCAGAATGCACAAGTATGATGTCAAAGCAGTCACCTAATAGAACGCCGATTAGTTTAAACGTTTGTTTTGACATCAAAGATTTCTTCCGACTATTCTAAAGCGTGTTTTTGGAGGCATACAAATTCAGCATAAAATATTGGTCTATAACTTAATTCATGCGGTTTGCTAAGAGATGGCGTAACTTGTATTATTCCATTGCAACATGTGTCGGAAAGCTACTGTCATTGTACGTCATTTCAGTATATGTCATTCATTTGAAGCGTAAATAACAATAATTTTTTTTCACTCAAATATGTCGAACTTTGTGCCTGAAGAAGTGTTTTTGCGGGGAGTTCTTCTTCATTACTTTAATATGAAGAAAACTGCTGCCGAAAGTCATCGTATTTTGGTGGAAGTTTATGACGAAAAGTGATTTGCACGATTTAAAAGTGGTGATTTTGGCTTGGAAGACGATGAACGTCCTGGGCAGCCAAAAAAGTTTGAAGATGAAAAACTGGAAGCATTATTCTATGAAGCCATTTCAAAACGTTTAAAAGCAGCTGGATATATTCAAAAGCAAGGAAATTGGGTTGCACATGAACTCAAGCCGAGAGACGTCGAAAGGCGGTTTTACATGTCCGAAATGCTGCTGGAACGCCACAAAAGGAACTCATTTTTGCATCGGATTGTTACTGGTGGTGCAAAATGGATCCATTACGACAACCCCAAGTGTAAAAATCATATGTGAAACCCGGCCAACCAGCCAAATCAACGCAAAACCGAGGTAATGCTCTGTATTTGGTGGGATCAGATGGGTGTGCTGTATTATGAGCTGCTAAAACCGGGTGAAACCATCAATAGACAACGCTACCGAACACAATTAATCCGCTTGAAGAGAGCAGTGGCCGAAAAATTATTTTCCATCATGACAACGCTCGGCCCCACGTTGCTATTCCGGTTAACAACTATTTGGAAAACAGTGGATGGGAAGTCTTACCTCACCCGCCTTATAGCCCAGACCTTGCCCCTTCTGACTACCATCTGTTCCGGTCGATGCAGAACGCCCTCACTGAAATACGGTTCACATCAGAGCAGAATATCAAAAATTGGCTTGATTCATTCTTTGCTGCCAAGCCGGCGCAGTTCTTTTGGGATGGGATCCACAAATTGCCAGAAAGATGGGAAAAAGTCATAGCTTCAGATGGGCAATACTTTGAATAATTCTGTTGTACATGTTTATCTTAAATAAACGTTCAAGTTTTGGAAAATACGAATTAAGTTATATACCCAATAAAATACTTGAAAGTAGTGGTTATGTCTATGGTATTAGCTTTATTTAATAGATAATTTTATGCCATTCCTGCTTAAATATGATATCCGGCATATGCGCGCTACGGCTAGCTCGAATGAAGCACAATCGTGCAGTTTAATTTTCGACAACTTTATTAAGCAAATGGGGCCGTATATCAGCAATAACACGGCGAATGTTGACTTCCAAATCGTCCAACATCTCTGATTTATCGGCATAGACTAGTGACTTTGCATACCCCCAAAGAAAGTAATCTAAAGGTGTGAGATTACCGAGTCCTGGAGGCCCCAGATCCATTACGCGAAATTATTTGCCCAGCAAATGTTTCTCGCAATAAATTGATGGCGTCGCGCGTGGCATGTTGCACCATCTTGTTGAAACAAAAGTTCTGTCGTCAATGCCATTCAACTGAGGAGCGAAAAAGCCAGAAATCATGTTTCTATAGCGCTCTCCATTGACGGTAACATTCTGGCCAGCATCGCCCTTAAATAAATATGGGCCGATGATTCCACCAGCCCATAAAGCACACCAAACAGTGAGTTGTAATGGTTGTAAGCGTGTCTGGACAAAGGCTTCTGGGTTTTCTCCACTCCAAATTCGGCAATGTTGCTTGTTTACATATCCATTGAACCAAAAATGGGCCTCATCGGAGAAAAAAAATATTGCGATGAAAATGAGGATCAAGCTGAATCATGTTTTCGGTTCTGTCACCGAACCTACGACGATCTTGCACAAGCTAGATCTTATAAGCTTTTAAGCCAAGATCTTTACGTAAAATCTTCCACGAGGCGGATGGGATGAATGGGATGAACACTGCGCTCCTCAACGGCAATAACTTCTTCTGCACGCACTGTTTGTCATCTTTGGGGATATGTATGGTATTATCCACCAGAGTGTACGTGATCCGAAAATGATTCATCGTGTTCCGAATAACTTGCTCAGATGGACAATTATGTCGACCGAAAAATTAACATAGCGCACGATAAATCTGGCGAATCGAACCATAGTTTTCAAAATAAATTTGCACAATTTGCACGCATTGTTCAAAATGAAGGAGAATGGTATTGTAGTATTGTAGTGCAATATTACATTTCTCACAGCGAGTAGTTGCTTCAGTGTGGCAAATTCTGCATCTTGTTCTTTTATCTTGTTCAACAATCATTTGTTGTATTTGATTGAATCGGATCTCTTGGTTTTCTGCACTTGAGGGCTTCAAATTTCTTGGCCGGTTATTTTTTCCGTACATTCCCAGCAAGCCCCTTGCTATTCTTCGACGGAATTCTAGATTATCCAAGTGTCCATATCGATACAATGAGCAAATAGCGAAAAATACCACTTTTTTCCTCTTATCGCGATGCGATAAAGACGAATATTATGGTCCGACCTATCGACACCTCCCATGTTTTTGTTATATATTTTCACAAGTTTGGGCTGTGGAATAGTTACTTTCTTTCTTTCTGTACGAGAGAATCGCTGGGTGGACTGGTATGCAGTTTAAAATCATATTTAAAATGCTGTTTTCGTGCCTTTTACAAACAAATAAATTTAGTTCTGAGCATAGTTCAAAACTGTATGCTCCTCGACCTGTTTTCTTGAGAACCTTAGTTTTTCAGACTATTTTCCCTGACAGTTCCAGTTCCTCTCAAATTCAAAATATTCAGTTCTTCAAACAATTGGAGCGATGAAAAGAAATTGTCAACAAATAAATGGTACCTCAAGTTTAATCCTCCCGAAATAAGCGCTTGGCTGAAGTCCAAAACAACTTTCGTTCCAAGAGGAAGCTCTGTTTTTATTGCGCCAGAGTAGTCCTGAGTATGGGTCAAACCAAACAATATAACCGCTCGGAGTTTTGCCAATCCAAAACTTATGTTATAGCCCCATTTAATTGGCTTTCCTTTTATGAACTGTTTTGTAGGATAACGTCCGATGTAGGGCACCATATCCTCATCGACACTGTAATTATCAACGACTGGGGCAAACAACAAGAACTTTCCAATAGCATATCAAACAATGGCGTACTTTGGCATAGCGATCATTGGGATTCAATTGCATATTGTTGCAGCAATGAAGTACTCGAAAGATGTGATCAAATCTGTTTCTTGTAATCGATTTTTGGACACAAATAAATTCTGCGCATCCTCTTCATTTTTCCAGTACATCCTTAGCCTCGAGACATTAGTATAACCGCTCGCCATCAGTACTCCAATGAAGACTTTAATTTCAGAGACTTGTATATCAGCTAAGAGATTGTGTTGCTGATGCTAACATTTCGAACAAACGTGCATCACAAAAAGGGGTGAAAAGATCCAACGGTGCCAAAACATGGATCCCAGCCGAAAATTTCGTACTTAAAATCAGCTAAGCTTTCCTGAAAATCTCTTTTTTCCCACATGTATTCAAAAATTCGAGGTCTTTTGGTAAAGCAGAAAAGCGGCATATCATCTTCTTCATCAGCATTTTCTGATCTGGTCTATAGTAGTGTATTATCCCACTATACCGTATATGGTACACAAAAAAAGACATCCACTAAATTACAACAAAATTTGGATTTTGTAAATAATATTCAATTGCTCAACAATTGTTGACTATTGAACCGTCTAAATCCAAGGTTTGTTCTCTGTTGTTAGTAATATATTGGGTCTACAAGTAAGTTTCCAGCGTTTGTCAGAGATGGCGCCACCAGTGGATCCCGGGCAGAAATGTCAGACGCCATATGTTTTATTTGTAGGTTTTGTATCTGTCAACAACTTTGCAGCGTTATATTTGAGCAGTTCTATCGGTGTCATACATTTTATCGAGCAAAATCATGGCAAGTTTCCAGCCAAATAAACGTCATTTGCGGGAAGTGCTGCTTTTATTCTTTAATATGAAGAAAAGTGCGGCTGAGGCCTATCGTTCGCTTTCGGAAACTTATGGGGCGGAATGGATTGGTGAATCGACGTGCCGCGAGTGGTTCAAACGGTTCAAAAGTGGTGATTTTGGAGTTGAAGACAAAGATCGCCCCGGAAAGCCGAAAAGTTTTGAAGACGAGGAATTGGACGCTTTACTGGATGAGGATCCGTGTCAGATTCAAGAAGAACTTGCTGCGTCATTGGGCGTCACACAACAAGCCGTTTCCCTGCGCCTAAAAGCACTGGGATTCATTCAAAAGGTTGGAAACTGGGTGCCGTACGAATTGAAGCCAAGAGACGTTGAACGGCGATTTTGCATGTCCGAAATGTTACTGCAGCGGTATAAAAATAAATCATTTTTGCATCGTATTGTCACTGGTGATGAGAAATGGATTTATTATGATAATCCTAAACGCAGAAAATCGTATACAAAGCCCGGCGAGCTTGCCCAATCGACGCCGAAACGAAATATTCACGTGAATAAGGTCATGCTCTGCATATGGTGGGATCAAAAGGGTGTCGTATACTACGAACTGCTTCCGAGTGGTGAAACCATCAAAGGACCATTATATCGAACCCAACTAATTCGTTTGAAGCGGGCATTAAAAGGAAAACGGCCAGAATATGAGTCCGTCATTTTTCATCACGACAACGCTCGGCCACATGTTGCGGTTTCGGTGAAAAACTATTTGGTAATTCTGCCTCACCCGCCTTACAGTCCAGACTTGGCACCATCTGACTACCACTTGTTTCGTTCGATGCAGAACGCTCTTACGGGAATACGCTTAAGCTCAGTAGAGGAAATCAAAAATTGGCTCGATACGTTCTTGGCCTCGAAAGACGAGAAATTTTTTTGGTCCAGAATTCATAAATTGCCAGAAAGATGGGGAAAAGTTGTAGCTTCCGATGGACGATACTTTGAATAAAGCATTGTAACTATGTTTTCATAATAAAACTTCAAATTTTGGAAAAAAAACCCTGGAAACTTGCTTGTAGACCCAATAGGTATTTTTACTTACTTTTTTTTTGATATGTTTTGTAATGAATAAGAAAACAGAACTTTAACTACTTACTAACACAAAATAAAAACAAATATTTGGAAATTGACAGGAAAATTGCATAACCCACTTTGATAAGAACTTTACTGCTAAGAAAATAATTAATTCAAAAACTTAGTTTAAGAGACATATTTTTTTTCATGGGATAATCCGGGTAAAGCAAAATAAATGGCCAAAAATTACTGCTGTCACTCTATCACTAAAGCGATTTCTTTTTAAAGCTCCGAATTATATTCGAATAAGAGGATAGGGATTCAATATGGACTACGGAGTACGTTCTTATCATTTATCGAAATCGTTTAGTGTTTTTTCCCGTGGAAATACTAGCAATAGAAAAAAAACCAGACAAGGATGTCGAGCAATTAATTCAAGCTCATATAGCGAAGTATTATAATTTACAAATATGACAGCTTTCCATCAGACCCCATAGTCTGTAGATCAGCATCCTCCTACAACTCCATATTTGTCCAATGAGAAACAAACCATTTTACTGCTAACAATTTCGAAATTAATTCAAGAGCTTTCTATACTCTCCCCCCCAACCGGTTCCAATGTTATAAGGGCGCAAAAGTCAATTGTTGTTTTTGCTTTCCATCGCGAAATATTTTTGCAAATTTAAAACTTGAGGCTAAAGCACATTTCCATCTACACTTGCGGACTCTGAGTCTCGAATATAAATTCATTTTAAATGCACATCACATAAATCTGCATATTTCATGAACAACGGCAACAACAACAGCGACAACAACAACAAAAAAAAAAAAATACGGTGTCGAGTATTCATTCAGTTTAATCTACCTTCCTACGTAACTACGAGTATGCATGTATCTGCACATTTTCCGTAGTCATAGCAAGTTTGGTGGCCGTGCCATAGCTTTACGTGTGACTACCTTCCACCTCTAGCTCTTGGATATTTTGTCAGCAAATATTCAAATTTATATTATTGAGGATTCTTTCCTGTGGCAACGGCCGCCCTCAGCCTTAAAACGACCTCGGCTCTCCATCCAACGCGTAGCACTCAAGTCATGGTGTGGAAGAAAAAATTGTAAAATAAATTTTTTATACTCAGGCGGGCGATAGTTTTTTCCATTTTTTTTTTTATTTTTGGTATTTTCTTTGTTTTTTTTATTTTTTTTGGAAAATTATTTCAATCAACATGACAGCGGTCGGAATAAAAGGTAAAAGGATAAAACTAAATTGGGAAATTGCCTCCCTGCGGGTTGTAGTGTCGAATTTATTGCTTGCCAGTGAAAAAACGGCATCGGTATGCGCTTTTTTCTTTGCAGAAAAAAATTTTGCTGAATGGAAAACAATTTCGAATATTTGTCGATGATGAATTTAATTTGCCATTCAGTAGACTAGATGTACTTTTTGACAAAAAGATTTTAAGTTTCGACGCTGTAATTGCGGATACTACGGGTACATGTCGTTCTTTATATTTCTGTAAAAAATCGTATATGTAGGTTGTACCTTAAATTTTGAGGTATGGCAACACTGGTGTCGATACGTCGCATCCGACATCAGCATCGTAAAGTTCAACATTTTCACTGGTACACGTGCTCAGAACGTTGTTGCATACAAGTGCTATTTGCGTTTTTTAAAGAGACTTGAAAAATCCATATCAGCCAAAAAAATGGTATTAAATCGTGAACATTTTCGTGCGACGATTTTTTACTAACTCAAAATTGTGTCGATCAACTCCCTTTGACTTTGGGTGATGAAGCACCATCCCGGTCCAGTTTCGCTGGATTTCCGATTTCAATCATAGTTCGCTCCAGGATGAATTTCGAGAAGGTCGTCCAAAATCGATAACTGCAGGGCCAGTGCGTCCACTCTTGTTGTCAGCATATATTTGGTTTTACCTTCATTCACAGCTAAATTCATTTTTTCCTCTTCTGCTTCAATACTTGGAATACAGTAGTGATAACTTTCTGCGGCCGTTAGCGTATGCAACTACTTGCATAGACCTTTTGAACATTTTCACACAACCTTAAAAAAGTCTCAAGACAGCGCATCTTCAGGTATCGGTGAGACTGATTCAGATCTTAACAGAGGAGCAAGCATTCTCATTTCGCATAATCCAAAGATTTTGGAATGGTTGACAAAACGAGACAGCTCGGAGACAGAGGACAGATCAGTACTTCTTGGGTTTTCTCTAGCATCTGCTAAAGTGTGGATATTTGATCAATTGTGGTTTTTTTTTAAATTTTTTTTACCAAGAGAATGATGGAAACGATGAGAAACATTTCCACTCTACTTGAAGAACTGCACAATTCTCCCCACTAAAAACAACCTCCATCCAGACACCATCCACTAAGGAACCGCTTCCGCATTACTTCAGGGTGGTGTCGTTTTCTTTGCCCCTTTGGGGCCGACTTTTTCATATTTAACTTCTTGAGCGGGTTCTTTCTGTCTTGCCTGTGAGGCTTTCAACAGTCCGTTAAAGGTATATTTGCATCTTGTGCTTTCCTTTTTATCCTGAGTGTGACTTCTACGAAGGAACAAATTTGGCTCGTCGCTCGTCGCTCCTCAACATCTTTTTGACCATATTTTATGGGCTCATTACGCCGATGCTGCTTTCCAACCCTGCAAACGAAAAAAGTGTAATTTGTATAGTCTACTTCAGACTGGAGTCTTTGCTTTATCGATCATCCGCGTCCGGTGAGGAACTGTGTGACTTAGTAGTTTACTTCACTGTGTTTCCATCCATTTCGCTCAGCCACGACTTTGATCAGCCTTTCAGTCCATCGTCTTCTGCTCTCCGAGTTCCAACGCTCTTGCCACTGCCGTTTAGTGAGCTTTTTTGCCACCTCCATTTCCGCTATTAGTACGAGCTTGCCACGTGTAAAGCTCCGCGTCTCTGCACTGCTGCCCAGATCTCTCAGTCATATAAAAAAATGGCGTATGCGATTCACATTAGTACCCTTCGTTAGCTGGTAGCAGGATCGTCTACTTTTGCCATCAATCTGCTACGTGACATTGCGATCTTCGACGCTCCTTCCGATGCGGACTTAATCTGTTACCCGGAGGTGAGGTTCGTATTGATAGTCCCAAGTATTTCACTCCTTGCTTGATATAACTTCGGTCCCGATTTTGGGTCCTCTTCTTAATCAGAAGCACTATTTTGGTCTTCGCCGTAGGTAGGCTGAGACTATGTGCATCCATCCTTGAGTTAGCCCATCTCATAACCTAGCTCTGCTTCATTTAAGCATTGTCCATATCTTTTGCCGTAATCACCGCGGCGATATCATTTGCATAGCCTACCAGGAAGGCATCTTCAGGCATCTCTATATGAAGTATGCATTGGTATGAGATGTTCCAGAGATCAGGTACCAGGAGCGATCCCTTTGTTGATCCGAAAGTGATGCCTTCCGTGGTATCGTAGATCAGCTCCCGGTATTTGAGGTAGTTCTTCAGCATTCGCAAAAGGTAAACTAGAATGTTGAAAGTATGTTCGGTTTGGACAGCCTTTACTATTTCTCCGATAGCTCCGCTAGAGTAGCCCTTTCTGAAACCATACTGTCTCGTGGTTAGGTCACCTGATCTTTGTACTGCATTTGTGAGCCATGGTTTCAGCAGCTATTCTTGTGAAAGACCCCTTCTTCAAAGCAACTGTTTGACAATCGCTTTCAGCACTTCCGTCCGGTTCAGGGGCTTTTCGGTTTTGTAGGGTTCTCACCGCTAAACTCAACTCTTCTTCGCTGAAAGCAGGAATTCCCTGTCATTGCGCCAGAGTCATATCGGGAGGGCTGACAGGATAAGTTGGGAAAAGGGTGTCTACTATGCGCACCATCTTTTCTTCACTTAGCGCAGGCTTGGTCGCCCGAGTTCCTAGTTTTTGCATGGCAACCGTATTTTTGTTTTTATAATTAGCTTGCGCTCAAGGAGTTTTTATACTCTTAAAATGTTTGCACACAGATCGGGCGAAGGAAACCTAAGGAGGAAGAAAAAAGAGGTACCTATGTACATTGGTTTTAAATGTTTGAAGGCCATAATGATTAAGAAATTGAGAGCTAGGCAAGACATTCCAGAAGTAAGTTTTACGGCATAGGAACAAATCACGATATTTAAGAGTACGTCGGAAAGTGGGCTTGAGGGTGTTCTGATAAGCATTCATAGCGAGACTGGTGTTACAGTTAAAAGTTTAGAAGGGCCGGAATGTTATTGGCGATTTCTATAGATCAGTGGAGCATGTCTCGGCAAAGGTCATCCCACTTCTGTTTTTTGGTCGTAATGATGGCACTTGGGGCTCGTATTTTCTTGCTTCTGAATTTCGATAGATTGTCTTCCATAGACTTGCACGTATTCTCATTTTCTGGTAATTGCGCATATCAGCTGCAGGCATCTTCTCCAACGTGCGGCTATCTTCTACACCCACCAGTATTCTGGGGCCCTGTTTCCGTTGGAACTACTCACTTGGGGCATCGAAGCATCACGTGCAAACCTTATGACTTGCATCTTGACTTCAGCTTTTGTTTCTGCAGCACCCTCAAGTTAGAGTACAGCACCTTTTCATTCTTCGATCACAGGTGTGAGAAGCATTTCGTTGAGTCTACTAACGTTCTATATCGGAACTCATGTTTGATTCCAATTTGGAACTCGTTGATCCGATCGTAGATCCAAGATTATGTATTGATGATCACTGCCCACATGGCTCTCCAGTTCTCTATTCATGGTGACGTTCCTTCGTATCCAGGTCGTGGGAGAGTTTCCTACTTTTACTACATTAAGGCCGCGTCTCTCAACCACCTCGAGTATTTGCCTTCCTCTTGAGTCTGTGGTTAGCGGCTCCCACTCTTGGGCTCTGGGAATGAACCCTTCGGTGGCCAGTATCGCCCATTCGATTTCAGCCATGAAGTTCTCCAAGTCTTCCAGTTATTGCCGAAACTCGTCAATTCTTTCAGGCACTCACAATACGACAGACAAAATCTTGAACTCTTTGTAAAAGAAACTGATTTTTCCATAGTTGAAACATTTTATAGGGCCTTTTTCTGGTATGCTGGGCAAACGTTGCAGTTGCCTTTAAAAGCTCAGCAGGAGGGCCTTTGATTTGCCAAGCTCCTTACACTTAAGTTACCATTCTGCTTTCTTTACTTAATTTTAGCCGAGTGCACGGAAAACTGAGGTTAAATAGCCACTGCGAGTCAGTCTCACTAAATATGTCATGTGAGTCTATTAAGGTTGCACCACGTCCGCACACAAGCTTCAATTTACTGACTTCAATCACCTGGTTCCAGGCAGGAGCGATTGTAAAGCTTTATCATCTCCATGTTCGCAGAATGCTCTTATATAACTAAACACGTTGATGCGAGGTCTCTCTGAGGATCGCTGACCTTGGCATATTCACCAAAAAAATCTTTTCCAGGATTAGCTAGACATCCTACTGATGACAAACGCACGGCGCACGAAGATTTCCGGGATAGTCTGCAGCTCAATTTGTGCCAAACTGCTTTCACACTACGGAACATCCTACCTGAAGCCACCCGATAGATGGAAAATATTGGTGATAAAGCAAGCAAAAGTGCTGAGTGTTGCTGAAACTTGTGTGGCCAGCTTCAAGTCAACACAATCTGGCCATCATCATTCCCGGAAAGGGTTTTTACCAAAAAATCTTTACGAAAGCCAATACGTCTTCTTACGCAACGAAGCTGTGAGGAAACCGATATAATGACCCCTACTTAGTGGCAAAGATGACCGAAAGGTACTTCCTAGTCAATCTTAATGGAAGAAAGGAAAATATATCAGTTAATTGACTAAAACCCGCATATACCATATTCCCGGCCACACGAGGGACACCATATCATATAAGCTCTTCTTAGCTAAAAACTTTTGCAAGCATCGTAAATTTACTGCAAATCCCCTTAAAGAGTTCACTATCGGTGCCAGTACTTTTCCCAAATTTTCAAAGGACTTCAAGCCCAATGACCTCCTCCTTCACAACCATCACATACAATAGCTGATGAGAAAATTTCCCATTTCCTTCATCATCGCCATGGGTAAAAACTCGAAAAACTTCCTCCAAACTTTATTTTTATCGCATTCCCGACCATAACAATTTTATCTGGTCTGGCAAAAATTATTTGCAATTTTATTGCCATCCATCCGAAGTTGCAGTAATTTTTATCTCTAGGAAAGGAACTCCTTAATACCCTTATTTCACATGCATCCGCAGAATTTCTTTCTCTCCCTGTCAGTTGATGATATCCCGCGTAATTTCCTTTCCCCCTTTTTTGCCAGTGATTTTATGTTTTTTATTATGTCATCCTGGTTTCACTCTTTTCAAAGGGCGATGCTAACAAAAAATTACGCCTTCATAGATATTTTCTGGCATCCGAATAAGGATAAAAGTAGATGGTTCGGCATTTCTTGAAATTCATTTCAAGCGCTTTTCTTTTCTTTGGAGGGAAATTTTTTGTTGTACCACCTACGAAATGTTGCTGGTCGGGATGGATATTCCATTGTATTCGGACATGGTGAGGATACCACAATTTGGATGAGAAAGGATTCTTATTTTTATGCTCACGGTTTGACACGGATTTCAATGAATATTGTTGTGATTCAACAATGGAAAGATTGAGCAAGCGGCAATTTCCAGAGAGCCATTCTATTATATATTGTGTCAGGATCAGACAGAGAAAAGTGGTTTCATACGAACAATACCAGTTGGATGTGGGTGTAGCATTATACGGGTATAACAAATACCGACTTGTTGTAAATTGCAAATCTTTTTTATTTTAAAATATTCAGAAAGGAATCTTGCTGGCTCAGACTGTAATAAAACCGTAGGATAATTTAGAGAGTCTGTTCGCAATAATTTAGTTTCGATCCACAGCGCATTAGATTTCGATGCTATAAATAGGAAAGAGTTAACAATACCGCTTTCATATATACGAATATGCCCTTGGCAGGGCATCTAGAAAATAACTCAGCTGATACCAGTGGCCGTAAAAATATTTTTTGCTGATATTTGTCTTCTATTTCAATTTTGCTGTCAAGACCTATCAGATGTGTTCTTCGTACACCATATAGAATTTTTGATGTTCTTCACCAAGCATAACTACGGACGAAATTTTGGAGTCAATCGAAATTTTATTGAGCTCTCGTTGGTACATTTCAGGGATTTGATCGCTTCATCCAACACAAGCAACACTCAGTAGCAACCTAAAGTATAAAATTTCAATTTTCTGACATCATAGGGATCCGCTAGAAGTAGGAGGCCAAAAAGACATTTTTGTCAAGTAAACCAGCATTTTCAAGCACAGAGTACATCTACTCGTACATCGTCATCAAGTAACGCGCTGATTTGAGAAACATGGAGTTCTTAAAATGCCACTGAATCGAAAAGCGAGGTGAAAGCAAGTTATCTATTCAACAGTAACAAATTGAAATACGATAGTCCACAAGGATCAAGAAGACGAAGAAGAAAGCAGAAGTAGGTAGGCAACAGTCAAAAATTTTAAAGCCAAAATTGTACAGAGACATTAAAAGCCTTTTAAATCCAAATTGGGAACATGTAACCTTCATGATGAAAAACCCGACCTGGAATTGTTTAGGTATACGAATAGGCCAGGCAACTACCGATGTCAAGCACTGTAGCTACCACTACGCAGCTATGATGTTCCATGTGGACGCCACCGAGTATTGGTCCCGTCCAACCGGGCTTGATTTGCGAAAGAAAATTGAAACTCTATAATATTCTACCTATACTCGTATATATGCGGTAGAATATTATAGAGTTGCAGAGCCTCAGAGCATGGGCCACAAGCGGATGAATTCAAGGCTTGAATCAATGCAAGCTTCAACATTCAGAGTCATAGAGACACTACATGAGCTTTGAGTACTTGGAGCTGAGAACAATAAGGACCCGCTACTTAAACTTGCAAGTGAAAAGCACAAATGCGGAAAAGAATAGGATAATCATAGTCCAGACAACAGAGCTTCTAAAGCAGATCAAGTTTATGATATACTTATGCCAGTTAAAGCAAAATCCCTTCATAAGGATGGAGTGAGCAATCACAATAATTTCTTTTGACCTGATTATTGCATTTTTCTCAGTCCTCGCACTCCTGATATATTATATCATATGGGATGTCGAAGTCGACCAAGGAAGGAATTCCATTCGTTAGAATTGGATTGCTGGCAGTAGCTCCGCTAGGACCGTGCCATGTCTGAAACTACTGCTCTTGAAGTAGCCCAGATTAGTGAGTCGTATCGCACTGTTGCCAGCAAGTTGTTTGGTCTGTAAATCAAGCGGTGTTAGGTGCAGAAAGGTGTCCATTGCTGCTGTAGGGGTGGTACGGAGTGCACCTTTACTGGACATGGAAGCCGTTCTTTGAACCGCCGCTAATTTTCCGCAGACCATTTTCTTGTTTGTTGCTTTCCACCATACTAGTGCGCCGTATATAAGTAAAGGTATTACCACCACTGTATGCAGGTTTTAAGCCCAAAATTTTTCCTACCATACTTTTGCCTTTTTGATTCCTTCCGCTACGTTAAGATTCCAATTCAATTTTTTGTCCAGGATCGCACCCAGATACTTCGCGCTCTCCGAAAGGGACAATTTCACTCCGTTGAGTTTATGGAATTTGAATTGCGGTATCTCGTATTTTCTGGTAAAAAGAACAGGTTCCGTTTTGGAAGGGTTGACATTGAGATCACAGCTTTTTGCCCAAGTGCTGATCGTCTTCAGGGCAACCTCCATAATGTCGCTTAAAATATTTAAGTACTTTCCCTGTGCTATTAAGACCACGTCATCTGGGTATGCCGTGGTACTTATACCCATTGTACTAAACTTTTTGAGAATATTATTGATAAACAGCACCCACAGGGGTGGCGATATGACTCCCCCTGAGGGGTTCTCCTGGTTACTGATATTCTGACCAAGCTTTGCCCAACGGAGCAGTTTATTTTCCTACTTGCAAATATGTTGCAAACCCAGTTTGCAATGCTCCCTTCAATGTTAGTGTCTACTAGCATTTTTAATGTCTGTGCGCTCCACGTTATTGAAGGCTCCTTCAATATCGAGGAAGGCCATCATCGCAAACTCACCGAAGTGTAGACTCTTCACTACTTTCCCCATCACCTCGTGCAGGGCGGTTTCTACAGATTTTCCTTTCATATATGCATGCTGTGAATCAGTCAAAAAGCCATTACTGGATCTGTTCCTAATAATAATCGCTCTAGCGTTTTAAGAATAAGATGAGAGACTTATTGGTCTGAAATCTTTTGCTGTTATATGCTCCTGTTTGCTAGCTTTCGGCATAAATACCACCCTAACTTCCCTACAAGCTGTTGGTATGTACCCTATTTTTAGACTGTGTCTAAGAACTTCCATAATTTTTTGGATTGCTACCTCCGGTGCTTTCTGTAGCATAATTTGCAGAATACCATCCGGACCGGAACACCCGTTTCCTCTTCAGAGGAAAATCTGATACTTTGGATCCCGGAAAGTGGGTTTTCGCCAGCGTTGCCAAAACCTCTTGGTTGCTGTCAGGTCAGGTTCTGTCATTTTTCATGAGGTTGCTAGGAAACCTCGCTTCCTTTGAAAGCGTTTTGTGTATCTTCGCAACCTCGTCCGTTACCGCGATAGATTCGCTACTCTTACTCGGTACTTGAATTGCTTCTTACATTCGTAGTACTCATAGGGCTTCGCCCTATTATAGAGTTTCTTTTAAACCTATCTTCCTACTCCACCATTTTGGGTGAGCCCGTTTAGGTGTTCTGTTAGCCGGACAAGCTTTCTCGAACGCCGTTTTTAGTGCCTTATTAATATTTTCTACCGGCCTATCGAAGTTAACAATATTATCGCAGGTGATTGATTGGGTATCCAGGTGTATATTTACCACTTCTGTATACTTGACCCAATCAGTTTTCCTAGGGCTTCTTTGAAAACTATGTACATACCCTGTTCTGAAAGTTTAACTTGAAGCGGCTCCATCTCTTCTCCGAGATGACTACCTCGGAGTTATAGGGGAAGTAGGCCGAGGTCAGACAAAGAGGTTTGCCACACTCCCTTTCACAGGTTGCCACCGTCAGATCTCCTGAGCTGTAATTATTCAAAAGAAATGCCTCTATTTGTTTTCTGATAAAGATGCGAGTCCTGATCTTTTATAAAACAACGGCTAATTTTTCAGCTAAGACCTTGGATATGGTTGACCTTATTGATCCAGGGCCCTTGTATGAGTACGGCTATGATGTCCTGTCTGTTGATGTACTCCACCTTACTGTGGTGCAGGTTTATCTGCAGCACTTGCATCATCTTGGAGGTTTCCTCCTCATTCTTCCCCTTCGTCGATGGCTTGGCCATCAATCTTCCCATGCTGTACCTTACCATACTTTTCGAGTTCTCGAGGTATGGTAAGCAATCCATGCTTAGAGACAGCAGAAAAGTGAGTTCGTTTAGGGTCCCGTCTTAAGGTCTCTCCATATACCGGCTTTCAGTTCCCAATACTGCACATGGAGTAGTCCCAGGAGCTTCTCAGGGTACGTGTACCAGCAATGCTCTGTGGCAATGGTTCACATACTCGAAGAAATTAGACAGGACTTCGACAAGTTTATACCCCTACTTAATAATTTCCCAAAGCCCTTTGATAAGGTCAATTATGAAATACTGTGCTGGAAACTGAAAAAATTGTTCGGCCACTGTAAAACTGATTCGCAGTTTTATCTCTGAGAAGATGCAATGAGTCATATCAGGAGCTCTTATACCTATTTTACCAGAGGTACCTCAGGGATTGGCCTTAGGACCGACTTTGTTCTGCATACTTATAAACGAGCTATCATCTGTTTAAAAAATCATTCAGTGCACCTCTAAGCAGATGATATTCAACTATATTCGACCCGACGAATAAAGGATATGAAAAAACTAAGCTTCCGATTAAATGAGGGTCTGAATTAAGTACATAGGTGGTCAGTATTAGTTGGTCGTCGGTTTTCTGCGACTACAACTTATCAACGAATACGAGTATCTACACAATTTTTCTCCTTTATTGCGATATCTGAGATATCCGTGGAGGTACTTACTTCGGTTCAACTAAATAGTAGCCCAAATTACTTTATTTTGGCCGCTTGAAATGTCCGAATATCTACACGATAATACAGGGAGAATGGCCCTCGTCAATCGCAACATGAAGATTTGGTTGACTGTTTTATGATCTAAGGAATGGTATATTGTTTCCAAATGTTGCGGTGAATAACCCATGTGGTCTCATTTAAAGAAATATTTCCGTTTCCAGACATAATGTCGTGTAACCTTTGCTTTCCAAAGATTTCCTGTTTAAAATCAATTACAACCATGTTAACGTCATACTTAGGGCATTAATCGTAGATTGTGTCTTCTGTTGTCCGCTGCCTTAATACGAATTGTAACAATGCGATCGCTCACATGTCGAAAGCTCAAAGCTTCTTGCCTTGTTTTGCCAGTTAAAAATTTGCACCCGAATAAATACTTTCTATATTCTCTGTCGAAATACGTCATCAATTTCAGCACTCGGAAAAATCCTGCAAAATGCTCATTGAACTTAACTTCGAATGCCTTGTGGAACTACCCTTTTCTACAAATACTATAGATAGCTCTTTAAGTACAAGTCGCTAGATTCAAATTCATATTAAAGCTGGATGCTTGTGATTGTGGTCTTATGGACATGCGGTCATTTTGCATGTGCTCAAGACTACTGTCGGCCAGAATCTGTGCTAGGAAAGAAATTTAAGGAGAAACGAATAAAATTTGGAAACTTCAAAGTAAAAAAAGAAAATATTTTCATAATTCATTTAAATTTTTTTTATTTGCTTTAAAACTCTGTTTTTATTAAATTCATTCACAATTACAAAAAATAAAAAAAATTCGAATGTCCTTCATAAGATTGGTGACAGTTACATCCGTGATTTTTTTGGACGCTCTTTTCCATTTAGCACTAAAATCTTTTACGTCCTTTGCACACTGCTCAGTTTTCCTCAATTTAGCTTTGGCCAAAGCCCAATACCTCTCAATGGGACGGCACTGTGGGACATTAGGTGGATTCATGTCTTTTGGGACAAAGTCGACATTTTTAGCAACAAGAAAGCTCAACGTCGCATGATCATAGTGAGCTGAAGCTAAATCGGGCCGAAATAATGTTGAACCCTCGTGTTTGTTTAAGAAAGGAATGAACCGGTTTTTTAGGCACTCGTTAATTGTTCCCGTTGTAATAAACGATGAACTTTTGTATCCACATTGGCAAATGGAAGACCAAACGAGATATGTTGACCCGAATTTTTCCATCCCAATCGATGTTGTTGATTGCAGAAGAATCTCAGCTTCAAACGAGTTGTAAAACTGCACACCTGGAAGAATAGTAAAGTCGGCTTTGACATAAGTTTCGTCATCCAAAATCAAGCAAGCTTTCTTGTTGCCGATCAACTCGTATAGCTTTTGGGTTCGTGTATTTATGACTTTTTTTTGCTTTTCAATAACTTTTGGTATTTTTTTTTTCGTGTTTTTAGACCGTTACATTTTTTAGATCTTTGTTCCATTGTTTGGTTGATATTATTGGGTCTACAAGTAAGTTTCCAGCGTTTTTTTTTTCCAAAATTTGAAGTTTTATTATGAAAACATAGTTACAATGCTTTATTCAAAGTATCGTCCATCGGAAGCTACAACTTTCCCCCATCTTTCTGGCAATTTATGAATTCCGGACCAAAAAAATTTCTCGTCTTTCGAGCCCAAGAACGTATCGAGCCAATTTTTGATTTTCTCTACTGAGCTGAAGCGTATTCCCTTAAGAGCGTTCTGCATCGAACGAAACAAGTGGTAGTCAGATGGTGCCAAGTCTGGACTGTAAGGCGGTTGAGGCAGAATTTCCCATCCACTATTTTCCGAATAGTTTTTCACCGAAACCGCAACATGTGGCCGAGCGTTGTCGTGATGAAAAATGACGGACTCATGCCTGGTCTCATATTCTGGCCGTTTTTCTTTTAATGCCCGCTTCAAACGAATTAGTTGGGTTCGATATAATGGCCCTTTGATGGTTTCACCACTCGGAAGCAGTTCGTAGTATACGACACCCTTTTGATCCCAACATATGCAGAGCATGACCTTATTCACGTGAATATTTCGTTTCGGCGTCGATTGGGCGGGCTCGCCTGGATTTGTATACGATTTTCTGCGTTTAGGATTATCATAATAAATCCATTTCTCATCACCAGATGCAAAAATGATTTATTTTTATACCGCTGCAGTAATATTTCGGACGTGCAAAATCGCCGTTCGACGTCTCTTAGCTTCAATTCGTACGGCACCCAGTTTCCAACCTTTTGAATGAATCCCAGTGCTTTTAGGCGCAGGGAAACAGCTTGTTGCGTGACGCCCAATGATGCAGCAAGTTCTTCTTGAATCTGACACGGATCCTCACCCAGTAAAGCGTCCAATTCCTCGTCTTCAAAACTTTTCGGCTTTCCGGGGCGATCTTTGTCTTCAACTCCAAAATCACCACTTTTGAACTGTTTGAACCACTCGCGGCACGTCGATTCACCAATACATTCCGCCCCATAAGTTTCCGAAAGCAAACGATAGACCTCAGCCGCACTTTTCTTCATATTAAAGAATAAAAGTAGCGCTTCCCGCAAATGACGTTTATTTGGCTGGAAACTTGCCATGATTTTGCTCGATAAAAGGTACGACACCGATAGAACTGCTCAAATATAACGCTGCAAAGTTGTTGACAGATACAAAACCTACAAATAAAACACTTGGGGTCTGACATTTCTGCCCGGGATCCACTGGTGGCGCCATCTCTGACAAACGCTGGAAACTTACTTGTAGACCCAATACATTTCCGAGCAACATCTCTGAATGACATAGTCCGGTTTTTTATGATGGTACTCACTATTTTCCTGTCCAAATTTGTATCATGTGCTCCACTTTTAGCTCCACTTTTCTGTTTTCGCTTAACTGTCAACGTCTCCAAATATCGTTTAATAACAGAATTCACTGTACTGCGTGCTATGTTTACATTTTTTGCGATGAAATGGTTTGGACGCGAAGTATTTTCGAGTCATTTGTCGATGATCTTTTTACGGCGTTTCTCTTTGACTCATATTTTATAAATATCTTAAACCGCATCGAACTAAAATCAATAACAAACTGAAACTTGAGAATATATAGGCTACGAGTAATTTGGGTACAAAACGGGATTGCAATTTTTACGCATTTTAAGTATAACCCGTATTAAAATTTACAGATTTTATTCGTTTCAGTCTTTAGTCACGGATGGCTCCAAAACCGATACAGGATTAGGCACTTTTGTCTTTCTCTAGGAGGATTTCCTCATTTTTCGAAATTGAGGATGTCAATTCTCATCGCTATAGCCAAATCTTAACCGAATTTTTGTGATCTTAAATCGAAGATATGGATATGGAAGACATGTGGTTTCAACAAGACGGTGCCACAACGTGACCCGCTTTGCCGGCTTTATTGCAAGAAAAAATTCCTGGACGAGTTATTCCGCAAACTCTTCTGATGTCTGGAAACGAATATTCGTCAAGTTATGGCCGAGATATTACCCGATATGTGTCGAAAAGTCATCGAAAATTACCTTGTCAGAATCAAGTTTTGCAAGAACTCCCGTGGACGTCATTTTAAAGATGTTACGAGTACATTTCATTCATAATGGCAAGACCCAAACAATACATTGAAATAAAAATACTATCAAAATCTAAGCCATAGATATGTTTTATTTAAATCTACTTTCGAAACCGCAAAATGGATGGCCCTGTACAAGATTCATGTCACTCCAGCAAATCTTTTCATCGTATTGAATTGCAAACCAAAATTGCAAGAAAAATATAGCAAAAGTTCAGTGTTGAAGAACACCCTTTCCTCCAAATGATTTCGACCAATCTACGGATAAGTTCAATTTACTATTAAAGAAGGTATGACAGGAGTATTGGAATTTAATAAACACACCCGTATATCCAATATCTCAATAAAATTTTAAAGCACATGGGATAAATTAAAACATTTTACTGCTGAAATGTCCAATAAAAATAAATATTACACCTTGCGAGAGGATTTATGGCGATGTTTAATTTTTTAAAGAAGTCGGAACAAAATGTGTGTGCAAAAATTACTCCCAAAAGGGCTTGGTAACCACCGCCGAATGATTTTGATTACTTTCGACATAAATATAATATAGGGTTTCTCAAAAATTTGTATTTTTAATGGCAATGGCAGCCAGCACTTAGATTAAACAAAACAAACATGACTTTCGACGCATTCCATGGTCCATGCCCTACACAAAGCAGCAGCTGTTACTCTGACAACGTCAGGGTTGTTCATTGTCACCCCTATTAAAAATGCAGTAAGCAATGAGTAAAAAAAAATCGACTGCATAACAACATGGATAACATGTCATCAAAACGGCAGTTATACTAATTGTGTATTCCGCCCATGTTGTTGCAAGTGCGATCACCATTGTAAAGGGTTCATTTTAACACATAGATGTGTCTAGAAAGTACATTTTAAATTTGTTTTAGTATTTTCCAATGGATTACGCACAGATTTACAAGTGTAAACAGGAGTTACCAATTAAGTTTTACAGTGGGGTGTGTTTCGCACCCCTCTGTGGGTATGTTGTTATTTTTTTAACTGAGCCCAACAATCATAACCATCAGAGGGGATCAAATGTAAATAGTGACAGTTGGTATTATTGCCCACCGCAATGTACATACATATGTACATAATAGGAGGTGTGAGTTTATCTCATTTAAATTCTGACATAATATTGCCCCTTGCTTTCAATCCTTTTGGGATGACATTGACAAAGTAGAGTTCCCAGCACCCCTCTAAGCAGCGGTCAATTAAGAAATGCATGCCAACAAAGGGCAAAGGTCCTTGGTACCAAGCGAATTTTTTTGTGTGTTGTTTCCTCGAAAGGGGGCTAATTGGCGAGAACAAAATCATAAAACACCCTTCTGTCACAAATTTTAATTGCTGTAAGGCAATTTTCGAAAAAGCTGTGCACGCAATTGAATTAGAAAAACCGCACGACATACGAACAGGGAAATGTTGTGAATTGAGGTTGTAGACACTTTTAGAGCCTGAATCTGCGGGACTGAAAAAGTTCCGTGTGCGGTTTGTTGATTGAATTTGGCTAACGTGTGTGAAGGTAAATTGCATCATGTCATGAATTAGAATTGGGTTGAATTTTGTGAAATAACTCATGAGCGAATGTGTCACGAAATGACTCAATTGAGATGTTTTTTTTTTTATTTTGCCTTGTGGTTTCGAGTACATTTGACATAGAAATTTTAATTGAATGCGTTTTATTTCAGGTTTGCTTTAAATAGATACTTACTGGAGGAAGCCATTTGTTGTGTTGATTTACTCATCAAGTCCACTAGCTGCCTGATATAGGTAGTATCTCAATCGAAGCCTTTGCAGAGCCAGCTTCGCGTAAAAACTTTGAGACGACGTTTGCCCGTCAACTACGGTTCAGATCCGAATGCTGGCAACCTGCGACCCTTTCAAACTCGTGAGCAGTAGGGTATCCAAAGCCTCAGTTTTCTTAAGTGAGAATTTGGCCGAAAAAAGTTCAAAATTTTGGGGCTTACCTGACTAAGACAACTAAATGTCGTGGAATGTCACTCAAGCAATGTGTCCTTCCTGTTCCTTGCTTAATAACTGTTGAAATGTGTTGCGTGCATAAGAACATGTAATCAACTTTTTGAATTGTTGTTACGCCACTTAACATATGTAGTTCATAAATTTCCGGGACGGCAGTGCCATTCCACAGAACTTTCCGCTGTGGATCAAATAGTCAGTGAGGATAAGGGTTTGTTGATGTTTTTGAGTTAAAGTTATTCAATTACTTTGGCCTCTTTTTCGAACCTCACCACAAAAAATGTTCAAACTACTTTCCGTACAGGATTTCATAGCGACGAATTTGTTTTGTTGATGGGAACACTAGCAGTTTTACCGCAGAAACTTTTTTTTTAGGTTTCTGATAGAGAAGTTATTGCATTCCCCAAGAAAATCGAACATGAAAGTTTGTTAATATCTTTACGTTTTAAGGTGTTTATAATGCTTTCAGACACTTTTTAAGGAAATTGATGTGTGTGTGTGAATGGCGCTATCGATTTGAATTTTTGTCAGATGATGCGCCTTAATGCGAATCCGCCGCCATTAGATTTTGACTAAAGTCAGCCATTGGCTTCTAAAATTATTAAAAAAACAATCCTACACAAAATACAATTAATTTTCTCTTAAAAATAATTTGTAATACTAATCGTTGTCTATTGGCATTGCATAAATTTAATGAAAACTTGAAAAAATAAATCCACAACCTTCAACTTATGTGAAAGGACAACCTGCAAGACTGTGTGCTTCATAGAATCAGGCTTACTTACTTACTTTGATGGCGGTACAGCTCTTTATGAACCTGGGCCTCAACCAACAAGCCTCTCTAGTTAGTCCGGTTTTTAGGTAGATAACCAGGCTAATAGTTATTTTATTTTATTTTAAAGCCTAAGTTCGGTTAGGTAGGCAGGTCGATGAGGTATCTAGAGCTGAGCTCATTCTATACCTACCTTATCACACTTAGGTCTGGGTAGATCCATTTTGATGCCCGCGTGGTACTGGTTTCTGTTTTCCATTTCGAGTTGGTTGTCCTTTTTACCGTGGGCGAGTTGAAGCTATTTTGTTGCATCCGGGAATTTGAAAAGAGATGTAAGTGAGGCACCAGATAATTCTGAGAGGTCTCGGAAGTAATAACTTCCTAAAGTTCTTTGCCTCAAATTACTGAGACTGAGACAGTGGCATAAAAAGTGGAAGGTATCTCCCGTGAGCCTAGGTTAGGTTGGGTTAGGTGAAACAGGGGTATGATCGATACGCCACCACACAGACACCAGGCACCAAAACGGGCCCATCGCGATCCATGTGGAACGATTTGAATTTGTCTTCAAATGGCAAAAACCTAAACAATCGCCCTGGTGAAACATCCAATTTCCCTGAAAAAGTCCAGAAGGCCTTTGAAGTTCGTGCCGTCTATTTCCTCTAGGTTTTCGGAAAAGTGTTTCCCTAAAAATTTTCTTCGACTACGCGATATTGCCTTGCATTCACACAGTATGTGTGTTATTTCCTCAACAGCTTGCAGATCACCGCAGAATCTGCAAATATCCGTATCTGACAATTTGAGTCTCTTTGCGTGTTGCCGCAGGAGACAGTGTCCTGTCAGGATTCCTATTACTGTCCTAATCTTATCCCTGTTTAATTTTATTAACTCTCTAGTTCTCTTGCCGTCAAAAAGTGGCCAGATAACCTTGGGTACCCTGTGTCCTTCAAGACCTGACCATCTTACTTGGCTGTCTTTACGATTTTTTCCTCAATAGTGCCCCTTACTTTGCATGGTGGTTTGATGTTGGCAACCTCACTATTGTCGAATAGCCTTTCTTTTCTTGCACGGTCGTCCACCTGTTCATTTCGTTTAATACCGCAGTGTGCTAGCACCCAGCACAGTCTTACCCGGTTCTGACTGCATAATGCCTTGATCACTGTGCGACAGCCCCTGACTGTATGAGAGTTGATGTTGGTCGATTCCATTGCTTTGAGTGCGGGCTGGCTATTGATGTAGATAGCGATATGTCTTTCGGATATACCGATCTCATCTGCATTAGCTCAGCCACCATGAAGACAGCCACGACCTTTGATCGGAAGACACTGCTTGCGTCCGACAGTCTTATAGGCACAGTTCTGGGTGTTCTTTTCGAAACGTCTGTGAAAATTACAATTTCATTTGACCTGATTATTCCATTTTTATGTCAGTCCTCCCTCTCCGAATATATTATATCATACGGGACGTCGAAGTCGACCAAGGATGGAATTTCATCCGCTAGACTTGGATTGCTGACAGTAGCTCCGCTAGGACCATGCCATGTCCGAAACTACTGCTCTTGAAGTAACTCAGATTATTGAGTCGTATCGCACTGTTGCCAGCAAGTTTTTTTGATCTGTAAATCAAGCGGTGTTAGGTGCAATGTCCAATGCTGCCGTAGAGGTGGTACGGAGCGCACCTGTAACAGCTATGGAAGCCGTTCTTTGAACCGCCGCTAATTTTTCGTAATTCGTTTTCTTGTTTGTTGCTTTCCACCATACTAGTGCGCCGTATGTAACATAAGTAAGGGTCTTACCACTACCGTATTACAGCCAGGAAGTCATAACAGGTTTTAAGCCCATAGGCCGTGAGCCTATGTCCCGACAGACTTCGCAGAATTTTTCGTCGGTAAGGAGCAGCTTTATTGCATGCGCTCACACAAGATTATCGACTGTAACCAATCCAGCAAGCATAGATAATTCAGCTCTGCTTTTCCGGAGAATTTTACTTGTTCTGGGCTTGATGAGTTCCGGCCCTAGTTGTATTGAGATTGGAAGGTTTTCCACCTTTCATTGGCTTTTATTTGTATTGTTCGCTCCACTTACATTCTTGATCTACCAATTTTCTTTCTAAGGAGGACCCTTTTCGAGGTACCTCCTCTGCATGCTCATTGCCTACCACTCCTTTGTGGCCAGGTACCCAGCATGACGTAACCTTATGCTAAACTGTCGCGATGGCCTGAATGGATAAATATTCAATAGTAGTATCCTCGTGGGATATTGCTTTTATTGCCGCAAGTTTGGCTGCTTCTGCTACAGTCGATATCTCAGCGTGGAGGACACTGCTGCAGTCCAGCATGGGCATCGTAAGCTCAATTGATCGGAGAAAATCCCGGCGCCGGTTTCTGTCTCTATCGTTGATCCATCCGTGAAAATGGATATCGTGTCTGGTATCGTTTGGTTACGGTCCCGTTCCTTTTTGTTTGGGAAAATGCAGGCGAATAGTGTTTCGAAGTCGTGATAGGGTATTGCGTAGTCCGTATTAGAGCATAAACCCGGTTCACTTGTAAGGATCGAGAGGTGGCCTTTTGGGTTTGGTTTCCATCCATTAAGATCACTCAATCTTAAAGCGCTTTTCGCTGCAGATTCTTGCATTTATAGCTCTAAGGGCAGAAGTCCAAGTATATTTTGCAGTCCCTTCATTGGCGTCGTTCTCTTGGCATGAGGCGTGGCTATACATTCAATCTTCTGTACCTTTGTCATGAACCTAAGATTGCTAGTTTTATTTATGGATTGTCACCATAATCAGCTGCTGTAGGTTAAGATGGGTCAGATGATAGCAGTGTTGGATATTCTCGGGGTTAGGTTTCCATTTTCTCGCGAATATACAGCTGCGAAACCGATCGGTGCTTTCTTTCCTCATTCTACGACATTGAACTTCCAACTAAGCTTACTATCTAGTAAGTCCAATAGCTAGATGTTTATCAATTTTCGATAGTCGGAGGGTTGTCCCATCTATGGAAGGAAGGTCAAATTGTGTCATTTTCCTTGTAAGTGTGAATAGAACAAGGTCTATATTTTTCGGGTTGATTCCCAGCGCACAGATCTCGGTCCAGTCTCTAAGGATTCTAAGGGAATAGTTTAGGATTTCACTGATTGTTGGAAGGAACTTTCCGGTGGTCATAAGAACCGCATCATACGCGTATGCAGTGGCTTTTATTAATTAAAAGTATTTCACGAACTACTAGGGTCCACCAAAGAGGTGATATCACTCCTACTTGTGGGGTGCCGTGTTACCTAGTGTTGCATTGCTGTTCCTGATGCAAAACACACAGGTTCGTTAGTGCGGGACAAAATCCAACATTTCCTATGTTTCTAGTTATAGCGGCAATGTTGACATTGTTGAAGGCTCCTTCGATGTCAAGAAAGACCGCAAATACGTGCTCTTTGTCGTGAAGACCGTTGGGGCGTTTCCGTGCCTTTACCTTTTGTATAAGCAAGCCGAATATGAGTGCTAAACAGCTTTTTGAAATGTATGACGTTAGACGTATGGGCCTGAGGTCTTTTGGCTGGGTATGGCTGGGAATGAAAACTACCTGTACTTCCCTCCAGGATTTTGGCACATATCCACACTTGATGCTATTGCTAAACAGTCTTTTTAGAAACGTAATCACAACCCGCTTTGTTTTTTGAAGAATGATTTGTAAGCGGAAAATGAGTTTATAACAAAGCTTATTTTCTTTTATTCTAGCATCACCTCAGGAATTTCATATTTGTCAGTATTTTGGGAAATCGAAAGCTGATGGGTTGTAGACTTCTTAGAGAAATCTGGAAGCATTTATTTCATCTGATTTTAGCCTGGGATATTATGCCACTTACGGTTGAACTCATAAGAAATCAAAGCTTTAGTGGAAGTTCTAGTTAAAGGACAACCTTCGTCCATATGATTTCTTTTCTGAGCCTTACCTGGCAGGGTCATAGCCAATCTCGTTTTCTGTGATTGCATTATTATCAGAGATCCAGGCAAGACTCAGTGAACTTAGATTCCAACTTCGTTAAAAGAAGTTATGCATTTGCAGACTAGCTGGGAGGTACTGAAAGTATTTAGTAAGGCTTTAAGCGGAGCTTGACTGTCAGAACTAATACAAATACTTCACCTCCTCCACATGTTCCTCATAACTAAGTACATTGCCTTAAAGATTACGTATGTCTCCGCTTGGACAGACACAAGTTGTGCGTGAAATTTTACGCTGTAGTTCTCCTCAAAGATATCTCTGCCACATTCTAAATCGATTAAAGCGCCCCAGATGAAGCCTTAACTGCATTCTTTCCCCTAGAAAAGATTGTATTCTAGTGGAAGTCAGTCCCTGTACCAAGCAAAGTTACACTCCTTCAATATCGGATGGCATTGCTTTTGAGTCGAAATCGTATGACAGTTGTCACTTCTGTAGCCAAAAAATGTCTTGTACCAAAAGCCACTATTCTGTAAATGTAAAATGGCCATGAGATCAGTGCATATTGAGCAGAAACTTGCGTACTAGCTTCCATATAGCCAAAACAAATCAGTCTTTGGGGTCTGGTTAAAGCAGCATATATATTTGCGGAGAAACATTTTGCACCAAGCACCTGATATATAGGTCCTATCAAAGCCATGTGGATCCTCGGTGATAAGCACTATCCCTTGACAGAAGCATTCTTACCATACCAGAAGGACGGCAATGCCTTGAAGGTTTCCACAGAACATGGACATGTTCATTCAAAACAAGTTTTCCATTTGAGAAAACACCCAGATACTTTTTCATTGAAGAAACAGATGGTGAGGATTTTTTTTTAACTTGAGATAGAGTAGCTATAGAATCAGAACAAGAGCGCATTGAGTTAATGGGCCTTGTAATCAGAATGTGGCTACCCATGTATTCGGTAGACCATTTTGTCCATTGTAGGCTCAGGAGTTAATTCTAACATAGCAAATAATAGCTGCACACAGGAGCTACCTTTTTTTAAGTAACTTCCGGAAAATCAAGGCCAACATCCTAAATGAGAAAACCCTCTATCCGGTAAGGTGTAAATGAAATAATTGCAAGCTGTGGAGTCCAATACCCGTAGATAAATAAAACTAACACCCTTTGAGTCATATTATACACCTGAATAAGCAAACAACGCGCAGCATAAACGTTTTCCAAACAATTTACTAAAACAATCGAAAGTTTATTTCTATGTTAAGTTTCTCCTCCCTTCCGTGTTAATCCATAACCTATAGCCAGGGAATGTGTACAATAACAACAGCAGCAAAACGTACCAATCAAAAAAACAACAAAAAAAAACAGCCTGACATGTTTCCTAATTGCCAAACCCCCCTCGAGGCATTGGAGCAAAGCACAAGTTTCACGGATACACTTGGAACTTGATGTTTTTTTTTTTGTTTTTTTTTTTTGTTTCAACGAATTCGTTTTATTTTCGCATTTTCACAGTTATAGCCTGAGGCCGGTTAAACAGGCTACCTCATTCTACATCCATTTCCTCCAAACCCCCATTCACCGAAGACATAGACGAAAGTCATTGTTTTGGATGGGTGCTCTACCACCACCATTTGCACCCTAATGAAATCGAGAACTTAATTATCCCCCTAGACACAAAAAAAAAAAAAAACAAGGTGATGACAAAAGGAAAACAAACGAAGGTAACTGCTTACCGGTAACCAGTAACCGGTGTGTTGCAGTAAGTCTTGGAGCTTCTTAAAGTAGCTCTACAATCCGGCCATAGGGTGGATTGCCGTACGTAATTGTTGCAGAAAAAGTCCACTTTAGATAATTGCTTCCTCATTTTTATGGGTTTTAAGGAAAACGTGTCGCCAACTGACGTTAACCTGAACCAAAAGGGGGAAACGGAAAGAACTTCTTAACGCACAAGGAACGAGTTTCTCAAGCTGTTAAGTAACAGGAAGTCGACTCCTTAGCACAATGAGTTGGTGAATTACAAAGTTTTTATTTCACTTTAACGTTTGTTGCTTAAGAGCGTATAATATTATATGTGCCCCGTGAGTTCTTGCGATTCGATTGCCTTTGTAAGGATACACACGTTTGTGTAGGTTATAAATCGCATAGTTCTAACATATGCTTCTTTTAATTCGTACAAATTTTCACAGATGTTTTCCGCAGTGAAGGATCCTATTAGACATGTCAGTTTTTCATCTCAAGTCATTCATATGCAAAAGTTTCCCTCAGCAATCTTCTGGTAATTTATCAGCCACTTGAAACTTGCTCGATACAATATGTTTCGTAGATACATCCTCTGTCATACTGTCAATCACAGGGAAAACCATTTAACCTCAACTATGTGCCAAGTGAAAAGTTGTAAGTGAAAAAATTCGAGGAATAAAAAAATTTGTGAAGAAAAATTGAGGAAAAAAAATTTATGATCCATGAGCAACATTTGTTCGCATCGTTCAACTAACAAATTGACATCGTTTCGCTATGGCAAATCAGACTTGTCTTCCACGCCTCATTCCAACACTAATCTCATGGGAAGAAGATGAACGCTTTCCGTCTTAAGGATGAAATTCCACGATGATGAAAAGTAACATCTCGGTCAGTGTCTGGATTGGTATGGAGAGGGATGTAAGGAATTAAACACTTGAACGGGATGCCTGCATTATTGGCAGGGGATTCGAAGGAGAGTGGATAATTTGTAGGGAGCCTCTTTAGTTTGGTTTGGACACATCAAATTGAAAACAAATTCCAAATTCTTAGTCTGTAAGATAAATGGTTGTTGCTGTCGACATGGAAGGAGCAGTTTGAAGATAGTCTTTTCGCATTTGAGTGGTCAGGATATTTGATAATAGACGACAGACAGCAGTGGAAGGAGCTTTATTGATTGACTTGTTATATGCAGGAGCATGTCACATTCTCTGATGAGAACGCTGTTCCGAACCGTGCATAAATGGAGTCCCAATCTGACTACGAGTATTTGTATGATTTTGACAGTGATTGAGGAAGTCTTTTCCATTTTTAGTTTAGTATCTGTAAACTGCTCTTCGATTGCCAGTGCTAAGCAACAGGTATCATTTTTAGAATTGAGATAGACAATTGAGCCTAAGGGTACTTGTACAATCAATAAAACCTTTTTCTTTTGATCTGGCTCGCTGAAAGACGGATTTCAGAGGTGTGAAGAGAGTTTTTTAAAAGACTGATTACTGGTATTTTTATCTTGAAATTGGCATTTCATATATCACGAACTTAATGTATTTTCTATTATCAGCGCTATGCATTTAAAGGCCAACGAGACATAAGTTCATTCTGCTTTAATTGCCTTGGTGTGGGAAAAGAACCTGAAGTTCTGAAAAGACTCAGGTGGAACTCACAAAAGCACAAATCCAAAAGTCGTCTTTCCGACTGTGATTGGGGCAAGATTTCTCAAAGACCCAAACAGTATATTGACAAACTGACAAGTTTTTAAGGGACTGAATACGGAATAGCAGGTGCTCTTTAACTCTTATGATTCCTGTTGACTTCTAGGGCAAAGACGAGTGAAGTGGAATGAAGGCACCAGATTACGATAAAACATTTTTTTTTTTGTTCTTTTTTCTTATTTTCTGAAAGATACATTTGTTAAGAATGCTCTAACCAAATTTAGTAAAGAAGTTCGTAAAGTTGACAGAAATACAACATTTTATGTGAAACCGAGCGGCAGACGTTCGGCTGTTAGACTGGTTTGATACCAGCCCATCCTTTGTCGGCCCCTGTGATCCCATATCCTCCTTAATATTTTCCGGTTAATCGATTGTATTGGCTAGGAGGGAAGAGATGGGAAATCCGCGTTACTGAATTTAATAGAAACCCGGTTACTACGCGTAGGAGAATCCGAAAGGAAAGAGTCAGTTGTTTTTCGGCAGTCGTACGATTCGTATCTTATCGTGTATTCTGTGTATCGTGATGGATAAACAATCAAAAAGACATATCGTCGGAGTACCGACAAGAAGGAGTGATAGAAAACAGTCGAAATCGGGTCCACCTACTACAGGGTTGACAGTTGATAGGGGCCATATTGTTGAAGATCTGTCTGTCAAATTGGCTGTCATTTATTCAGTCTATTTTGTCAAATCATGATAAAATTTTCTTATTATTGGGCTGTATCCCATGCTGGCGGCAGTTCAAATTCGAACCCTCTTCCTTTACGAATGTAAAATGGGACATAATGGGTCATTGGCACTGAAAACCATTAATGGCGCATTTGAGGATGTAGCGGTAAACGAACGCACTATACGACGTTGGTTTGAAAAGTTCCGTTCGGGAGATTTCAGCCTCGAAATCGAGAAGCACGTGGGAAGCCGGAAACGTTAGTTGACAATGATGTTTTATGAGCAACAGTGGATGTGGACCCAACGAAATCGGTGCGGAAGATGGCAGTATCTCCAATGACAATAAGTCAAGACCTTTCTCTCATAGGAAAGGTAAAGAAACTCGATTAGTGGGTTGCCCATGAACTGAACGAATCCCGAAAACTAGGGAGCCTGGAAATCTGCGCATCGCTTACAATAAGAAACCAAACTGAACCGTTTTTACACCGGATAGTTACCTGTGATGAAAAGTGGATACTGTATGTAAGAGGTCTAGCAAAACACACTCCCAAGCCCGATTTTCACCCAAAAAAGTTTATGGACAATTTGGTGGGCATCGAAAGGACTAATTCACTTTTTATTTCCTCAACCAGGGGAAGCGATAAATGCTATCAAATATTCTGAGGAAATCGGCATGTTGTATGCCAAATTGGCTGGAAAGCAACCTGCGTTGGTCAATAGGCACGATTCCATTCTTTTGCATGATAATGCTAGGCCCCCTACCTCACAATCAACGGTGCAAAGATTGTTGTAGTTGGGATTTGAAATTCTTTCGCATCCACCGTACTCTCCTGATATTTCCCCAATGGATTACCATCTTTTCGGCAATCTGGATTTATTTTGCCGGCCGAAGGTCTTCCGGAACAGAGCAGAGGTCATAAAAGCCTTTGAAGATTTCATTGCCTCAAAAAGTCAGCACTTCTACGAAAAATGATTATTTGACCTTGTATCACGTTGGAAGAATGTCATAGACGCCAACGGATCCTATTTTGATTAAATAAAAATGTACGTAAAAGTAATAATGGCTTTAAAATGTTTACTATAAAATCGGACACTTCCCCAAATAAAATGGGTGTTCTGTTCGGGCAACGTTCCGCGCGCTTCGCCTATTTTACGGTCGCCATAATCGTCTTGCCGAGAGGACTATTCGCATTGTGGTGGATAAATTTGAGTCCACTGGTTCAGTAAACGATAAACCAACACCCGTACGGAACGTAACATCTGCCGAAAACATCGCCGCTGTCCGTGAGAGTGTGCAGGAGAATCCGAGGCAATCGATTTCACGTCGCTCACAAGAACTCGGTTTTTCGCAGACTACAACTTGCCGAATTTTGCATCGTGACTTGGGCCTGCACCCGTACAAAATTCAATTGACCCAGGAACTAAAGCTAACCAACTATAGAGACAACGACGTGTGTTCGCTGAATGGGCTCTGGAGCAGTTGGAAACTGACCCTGAATTTGGGACGATACCAATCTACATGAGATCCAAGAGCGTCCAATACATCCCAAAAAGATCACTGATGGTATGGATTTCGGACTAGCGGCGTCATCGGTTCATGTTTCTTTGAGAGCGACGTTGGCCAGGCCATCACCGTCAACGGCGAGCGCTATAGGTCAATGATTACCAACTTCTTTTGGACTGAATTGGGCGATATGAACACCAACGACATGTGGTTTTAACACGACGGCGCTAAGTGCCACACAGCTCACGCCACATTGGAAATTCTGCACGAGCGATTCGAGGGCATAGTCATCTCACGTGGAGGTGATGTGAACTGGCTACCGAGATCGTGCGATTTGACCACGTTAGACTTTTACTTATGGTGTTTTCTGAAGTCGCAGATCTATGCGAATAAGCCACAAACCACAGCGGCCCTCCAAGCTAACATAACCCATGCCATCGGTCAAATTTGGCCTGATTTATGCGCCAGAGTCATGGAAAAGTGGACATTTCGGATGCGCCCTACCAAGAGAAGCTGCGGCGGACATTTGAACGATGTTATATTCCATACCTATAGTAATGGCATCGATAGGCCTTTCAAACGAATAAAAAATTTCGATGATATCTCAGACACACTTTGTTCTATTTAAATTCAAAGATACGAAGCGCTTAAAGGCCCTTTAGATATGAAGTGCAGAAGGAAGAGCAGAGAGCTAGCAGCAGATCTGCGAGAAAGTTAAACCATGGCCAACTAGATTCCGTTACGGTGAATCCAAGTGTCGGGTAGAGACTGATCAATTTCATTGCTGTTTTTACGGTGTTGGAGTTATGTAGAATTTTGCGAATCTAGTCGAAGAAGACTCGGATTTACGAAAAGGACTCCTGCACGCCAAAAGAAGTCACGTCGTGCCCGTTAAACCAAAATGCATACCAAATTACAGATTGTTTAGAGTGTCATTGGCTGGAGCAAAAGAAATATAGTGCTTTCATGGACTTGCCGCTCTTTATTTTTAAATCTTTTTACGATACTATTGTGGGACAGATTCGGGATGCTACAGAATCTATAAAGACGATGTCATTCAAGCTAGCTGGCGAAGAAGAAAAAAGTTAACCCCCGAAAAGTGTGGAAAAGTAGATGGATTGACAGTTTCTGGTGATGGTACTTGGCGCAAATGCGGTTTTAGTTCGTTAGATGGTGTCACGTCACTTATTGATATTTGTGTGCAATCTGGATACTGCAAGGCATGTGCTCTGTGGAAAGGCAAAACTGATTCAGGGGAATATCAAAATTGTCCAGAAGGCCATGCTTGAAATGTTTCAAAGAGCGGAGGAATTACACGGAACGAAATACGTCAATTATATCGGGGACGACGATTCGAAACCTTATACCAAAATCGTGCAAGCTCTTCCGTGTGATGTAAAGTAAAAAGAATGTGTCGACCATGTTCAAAAACGGATGAGAACAAGATTGCGAAATTGTAAAAAAAGGGAATAAAGGCCTGAGGGGTCATTGGAGAATTAATTATATTCTACTTCCTTGCAATTCGTCGGAATAGTGATTCGTTGGAAGATATGAAAAAAGCTGTCTGGGCTATATTCTACCTCATCCACAGGAGAAGACTCGTGGCGTTCGTGGTAGCAGGCGAATGCCAAATGAACGATTATACATACACATATTATTGCATTGCCTGCAACTGTCATTGAGACAATAAAACCGAACCTTAGTAAAGACGAGCTTCTTGAACAATGTTTAACCGCATTTCACCAGAATAACAACGAGTGTTTGAACTCTGTTATATGGAAATTTGTGACGTCATGGAGCGGCAGACCCACAGTTGAAACTGCCGCTAATATTGCACTTTTCAACAATGGTCATATTGGCCTTATTAATGTATTGGAGATATTGAAAATAAAAATTGGTGACACACTCTACCAATATTGTCCAGACATTGATGAGAAGCGGATATGCGACGCCGAGCACGAAGTCGAAAAAAACACGCATGATGGTCGTCTGCGTGCAAAACAAGGAAAAAATAATAAGTCTCTGGATGCTGAAGAGCTGTTCGATAGTCCAGGAATAGCTGACTGATGGTGAAAAAAAATATGTCGTATGTCGTATGTCGAATTATCCTTCGAAACTACGTTTTTCTACCTGGTTGACAACATATTTGAAAAACTATTCATCCGATTTGCATGTACCAAATCTTAAAATGTTCAAAAATATAGCCACTATGGCACCACCCATGTCCACCATGTCAATGAACAGTTGGATTGATCAGAGCGTATTCCTCAGAAAATGTAAAGTGTTGAACCGTCTCCGAGAAGTCCAGGCGGCAGAAGAAAGTTGTACACAATGCAGCTATAGTCGAATATGCAGGTCGACTGCGATTTCTCTGACCAATTTTTAAAAAGGGACAAACCGAAATTTCATACTTATTATGTCTTATTCTAAATTAACAAATAAAACAGGATCGGTGTTAAAACCAGTAAAGCTCATCATTTCAGCGCCGGAGATTGGCTGATATACAGGGTGAATGACTCGAACTCCAACCTTTTAAAATGCTATAATTTTTTTATTTTTTGTTAAATTTTATTGTGCCAAAGCAAAAAATGTTGGAAAATACATCCATTTTCAAATGATGTCAGTAGTTTTCAATATGTCCACCTTTGGCGAGAATAATGGCCTTGAGACGGCCGAAGAAAGCATCGCACGCTGGACGCAAGTGGCTCTGCGGTATTTTGGCCCATTCCCGGCGAAGTGCTTGTTTGAGGTGGTCTAAACTTTGGTATTTTTTAGTGCCAACCTTCACCTTCAAAATACCCCAGACAGAGAAATCCAACGGATTTGCATCCGGAGAATTTGCAATCCATTATGTGGGAGAAATGAAGTGTGGAACATTGTTTTTTAACCAATCTTGGTTGACGCGAGCTTTGTGAGATGGTGCCGAGTCTTGTTGAAATGTCCACGGTCTCCGACCGAAATGATTGTGTGCCCAAGGCTTCAATACTGCCTCTAAGACAGTTTCACGATATACGATGGCATTAATTTTGACGCCTCGGTCCAAAAATACGAGCGAGGAGCGACCATCGGCGGTTATGGCGGCCCAAACCATCACCATCGGTGTTGCCTGCTTTCTGGTGGCCGTCCAAAGGTGTAAATTTTCGAAGGACCTCTCTGGTAAGTAAACTCGGTTATTTTGTTTGTTGACATATTGCTCGATAACAAATGGCGACTCATCCGAAAAAACGACTTCTTCGCTCTTTCGACTCTAACTTTTTTCTGTTGGGGTGTAAGATCGTGTGCTTTTTGGAAGTTCAATGGCTTGAGCCCAAGCTCATTTTTTAGTATGTGTTGCATCCGTTCCATCGATATGTTGAGCCTACGAGCGATTTTTCTTCCACTTCGATGCGGATTTCGCTCAATTCGAGCCTTCACTTTCCGAACCATTTCTGCCGATGTTGCTATCTTTTTATGACCACCTCCATGGCGTTTTGCAACGCTGCCAGTATCACGGTAACAAGCTATGGTTCGAGACACAAATGATTTATTCACGTTGAGGTGCTGGAGGGCTCTAACGATAGCTACTTGTGGTTTTCCAGCCAAATATAAAGCAATCACACTATCACGTTTGAATTCCATTGCGAATAAAAATTTTTCAACACAACTGAGACGCAAATCGTTTAAAAGGCTTGGAAATAATAAAATTATCTGTCATATGTCAAAATTTGAGCTCACTGTCATGAACGGTTTGGAAATTACAGCAACCTGAAGTTGGTTGCAATTCGAGTCATTCAGGGTGTAGAATAGATTAATTAGTGTGTTTGTTACTGACAGCTCTTCCAATAGAGATAAATTACAAACTGTCCTGACGTTTTTAATTGTTCCATAGCATGTATGGCCAGTATTGTGGATATATCATCATTTTGGGACTTGTACCAGAAGGACACTTTCGTATCAGTCGGTATCAATGGCAACAGCATGGCATTTGTTCGACCACTATGTGGACTAACGCTACGAAACCACGACTTGCGACATTAGCTCTCGTATTGTGCTCTTGACTAGCTTGAATTCGAACTTTAGTTTCTTCTTTTCCGAAAAAGCGTGTAGTGACGAAGCTCACTTTCCATGGGTTTGTGATCAAACAAAATTTCCATTTCTGGCGTATGACAAACCTAGAAGAAACCTATGACGACATGTGGTGTTCATGTTCCAGTGGGATGATCCACGAAAGCATTGATTTATAGAAGACTCGATTCAATGACAATATTTTATAGCGAAAATCGAGGCGGAGGATCTGCCTCGATGAAAGTCGTTTGCTTCTTATGCGGATATAAAAAGTCTTCCATATATGCTAATAAACAAGCCTTGGAAGCCAATACTCTGCACATAATTGGTGAGATGGAGTATCACATGCTTGAAAAAGTGAGGCAAAATTCAGCCGATGGAATGTGCTTCGTCGAAAACATTCGAGGAATCCAAATGCCCGAAATCGCATTATGATTAGTTCATACACCAAAAAGAAATGGGAAAACATGAACACGCACATGAACCTTGAACAGATAGACACACGGGCTGCATTCTCTGAAGGATATTGAAAATTCTCCGGTCGAGTTAAAATCTAGATATTTTAATGGCAGACGACTTCGAGGCCAGGACCCATGAGTTCCGTAATAATAAAGCAGATGAAGTTGAAGAAGACCTGAAAATAGAAGTTTTTTTAAGGAGCAATTCTAGCAGTAAGGATTGCAAATAGGAGGAAGATATTATACAGAGCCTCTAGCATAACCTCTTAACCACAAACTTGAGCAAGGGATGAGTTTCTTTTCCTTCTGCCCCTCATCGAATCTCGACTGGAAATCGAAGTTGTTCGCACTTCAGCACGGTGACACCTGCTAAATACAAATCAGGAGTTAGGCTTGCGGGTTCAAGTTGATATTTGGACCTAGTCTGACTGATTTATAGAAGCAATTTGCTAATTCTTTTATTCTATTATTGAGATTTGTTTTAATGAAAAGAACAGAAATCGTTCCCGGCTCTTGAATGTGCAGTTTGCGTGGCATAAAAATTAACTTTGAACACCACCTTTGGCTACCCCGTCCTTAACTTCGAACTCCCTGATTGTTCTAGCTAAGCATTCAACTTTTGCTTAGACATCATACCGTGTACTGTTCTTGTGCAAGGTGTTACATTGTTACTGCTTATTTGACCAATTTCCGGTCTGTTGTTGTAATGCAGCAAGAATTTCGTTGAAATTTATTGAAAGACTTGAAGACGTTCGCTTATAAAGTGCGAACCGTTCCACAATTGCTGCCTGCTGACCGTCAAGTAAGTTTAACTTACTCCCATGCTCTATTAGACCTGGTGATAGAAGAGGTGGTGCAACGAAGCCCTTTTGCACTTAAGCGGTTATGTGAATAAGCAAAATTTTCGTTTCTGTGACAAGGAGAGTTCACACGAAGAGCCATTGCATCTCCTCAAAGTGACTGTTTGATGCGGGACTTGCAGAGAAAAATTGATTGGTCCTTATTTTTTTGAGGACGCCGACGGCACCACTGTAACCGTAACTAGTGAGCGCTACAGACAGACGTTAAACCAGTTTCTTTTGCCGCAAGTTGCTGAATTTGGTCTCGATCATTGTTGGTCAGAGTAGGAAGGAGCAACCGTCACACAGCTCGCTCAACGATGGAAATTTTGAGTCACCAATTTCCAGGAAGTGTGATTTTCCGTTTTGGAGATTTGAACAACGCCGGACTTCTTCCTTTGCGGCTTTTTGAAATCTCGCGTTTACCACAACAAACCACAAACCTTGCAAGTCTTGAAGGCCGACATTGAAGAAGAAATCACCAATTTGGACCCAGACCCAGATGTTTTGCGAGCATTAATTCAAAATGCCGTGAAACGAGCACAAGTGTGCATCAACTCAGGAGGTGGTCATTTGGCCGATATCATTTTTTCAACTTAATTTCATCAGTTTTATACCTTCAGATAAACCTTTCATGAGAACAGAGCCCAATTTTTTGGACTTCTAACAATATGGCAGCCAATTCACATTATGACATTACTTTTGCCCTACTGTGTACAACCAAGTTCGCGTTTACGAGTATACTAACATATATGTGTACAATCAGAAGTTTGACGCACGTTTGCTCTTTTCATCGCTGCCTTTCGTCACAATGAATCATGTTGATAGAAAGAGAGTGGTGGAGTCATTTTATTCGATGAGTTGGATGGACATCGCAGCGGCGCATGGGAAAGACCGGCAGTGCTCCCAATAGATACCGCCGCTCTTCACAAGTTAGAAATCAATTCTAAGGGTTTTGTGAGAAAACTCCAAACAGAGTGGAACAACTACTCCATTGTCTAGGCGCCTTTTGGCGGCATCCAATTCTACATTTGGGGTCGTTCTTGTATCGTTCGTGCAACCCAGGATCTCTCTAACTCTAAAGTTTTTCATACTTTCTTCTTCTCTGTCCAAAATAAAACAAATCGGATCATGATGTTTTCAAAAGAGTGGTTAGAAAGTTTCTAAGGTCCGAACTCCCGTAGTTTCAAGCCTTAAGTTCCTACACCAGCTGTGTCTTATATGGGTGTTGTCCGAAATCTTTCATTGGGGTTAGAGCGACATCGAAATATTCTTGGATATTCAGGGTAGATCGAAAGGGTTTGCCTGTATCAAATGTTTTGTTCAACGAAGTGGGTGGGAGAAGTTAAAAAAATTTCTACTGTGAAACTTAGATTTGAGTGCGAGTTTGGTGTAAGATTATGTATTAGCTTAGCAGGTATTTTAATAAAAACTAATGATTCGGCTTAACAGACGCTTTGATTCTTACACTTTAGTTCCGTCGTTTGAGTGTCAATATACATTCTAATTTGAAGAATTTGGAGTTTATTTTCCCGCACTATACGGTGAAAGAATGAATTATTGGTTTGTATAGTAAAAAAAATTTGTCATAATTGTCTTTAGATGAACAAAGACAATGAGAAGGCTAAGACATATTAGGAACAAAACCAGCACCTATACTACTCGTATAAAATGAGAGTCTTAAAAATGGCGAGAATTTTTTTTCCACCTAGCAAAATCTTATCTTCCTTTCCGACTGAATATCGTCAATCAAGTCCATTCGCTTGCTACAAAAAACGTCCAAGTATACTGTTTATTGAGAATAATAGCTCAGATGTTTTTCTGAATTTTTTTGCGAACATATGCTGCATCTTTAACACTCTACCTTCAACATACATAACTTCTCTAGTGGTAACCCCCAATGACAAAACCGTAACAATATTTACGTAAAACTATCCGTCTAAATCGCTGTCATGTCCGACATTTGCATAGATAACAAATGAAAAGACCCTCAAGTTGTTTACATGCAATTTTGTGAAGAAGAACATGGCAAAGCATCTGCTTTTGTAAGCGTAGCTTCCCTTTCAATTTTTCAAATTCGTTGATCCTTCCATATATTATGGTAATCAAAGGAAGCCATTCCCCCCACTTTTATGGAGAAATTTCTAGAGAATCAATAAACTATTTCACCCTGAGCGTTATCTTGAGCTCTAGTCCTGTAAAAAAGTTTCATATAAAAATTCCCTTATCAGCAGAAAATATCGTTTCCTTTGTCCATCAAAATCTTTCTCATTCACTTTATGGCATTTGAATGGCCTTATCTCCTTGGAGTTTTGTTTTATTGTTTCTGGTCTGCTGGTGATGGTAGTGTTGTTAAAGTGCCAAATCACTATATGGACGAGGAAAGGAAGTTCCATAAAAGAAGACAGCCCTTTAGAATTTTCCCTTAATATCATTTTGAATGAAGTCGTACTTTAGTTGAAAATCCTTTGATAGTTCTTTCGAGTTTGTTTTATAGCATTTTGTGTTCTGTCAACCCTTTCATAGAATTTGATGGTTTAACTGAATGAGAATTTTAAGTTCGGTACGCAAATTTTTAACGTTCAGAGGAAACTTGTTGTTTTAAGTGGAAAGTCTTAAAAATAGGGGCCTTAGCTGGGATAAAGGCTATCAGTGTACTGCTGCAGTTGAGAACGGGTTGCATACCTTGTGTGCTTGTCCACTGTATGGGGATGGTATGACGATATAGGAGGAGGTTTTCAAGACAGTGTTTACGAAGTTGGCGGCATTTCCGCCAATAAAGCGCAACTATCTTGGACTCGAGACTACGCAAACACAGTCGGCTTGGGCAGTTCCAACACGAAGATGCTCAATAATCAGTTGTTTAAAAGGCCGCCAGTGCAGGTAGTAACTGAAAGGTTGCAGTCGACCGGAGGCTATATTCTGGCACCACAGGACGTCAGGAGTTCCTGGAACTAGGTCGGACTATGAGTTGTCCCACTTGTGGGAGAATCGTTGTGGTTTCATATTACTTTATACCCAAATCGCGGGAAGAATCAACCTGACTATCGCTGTGTATTCGTGAGCCTCTAAACGTAACTTATGGACAATCTTGGAATGAACGCTGCAGATTTTCGTACGGCTCGATCTGGAGTTGCCATAGAATGGCAGAGGTTTCACATAGGTCTCAACCCTTAACCAAGGGAGAAGATCAGGTTTTATACACGACTTCTAGTACGTACTGGAGGTGGTATTAATACCATCCTAATTGCGCTGATTGATATGATATGAGCGTATATGCTCCGTGGAATAAGGCGTACATGACAGGTGCCCTCGTAAGTCCCTTGAGACGTTCTTGCCAGGTTACAAAAACTGCAGACTTTTTACATCGCGCCATAGAAATTATTCCTCTTTGTCTTACACAAGGCTTCAAATTTCAGGTTTTCTCAATTCGGATGAATTCTGCATCGAAATGGAGTAACAGTCCTTCCTTACGTTGCATTCTATACCCTGGTGGCTTTGGAATCGTTCTATGCCAGCTTAAGGAGTAGATTCATGTCCACACTTTTACCATCGTCTGCCATCTTCTGAACAAACATTATTACTGGGGTCATTCATTATCGATTCTTAAATTAAAGACTTCTGCCCGATACTTTATTTTTCGACTAGGCACATCCAACCAAAATCAAGAGAAGGTAACGATAGCAAGATTTGGGCGAAAAAATTTGGGCCAATAACTTTTTGCCTATAACAAAACCGACGCTGGTAAGTAAAGCTACAAACCTTAGCCTTGAGTTATTGTTGGAAGCCAAAAGTCAGGTACAAGGCTAATGTCCAGCTAGCCGTGGGAAATAGGGAGAGCTTTCGATTTAGCAGGGCTAAAAAATAGTTCGTTTACACCAGACCTGTTATGGATCAGGAATAAATCTTCATTTAATTTTAAGGCGAGCTCTTCAATCTTACTCATAGGATGGGCCAGGTATAGCTGGCGTAATGGTGGAGTGCAGCATATTTGCAAACTGATGATAGGTCATTTATGAAAGCACAGAATAGGATAGGTCCGAGAATTGATTCCTGAGGTACACCATGCTTTATTATTTTAAATTCTGAAGATTTTCCTCCAGCGATAACCCTTTTGGACAGATAATTCCTAATAAGTTTAACAGACGGATAGCTGAATCCAAATAAATGTTAGAGCTTCCAGCACAGAATACCATATCATGGTTTTACTTCGATAAGTCAAGTAGGCAAAGTAATATCAAAAATCTTCTATCAAAGTCATACCTTATGTCGTCTAAGATGTTAATCATGGCCGCAGAGCAACTGTGGTTGGTTCTGAAACCAAATTGGAAGGGGCTAAGGAGTCTATTCGAAGATAAGTGGACTCTTTATTTAGAGATATATTTTTCAAGGACCTAAGATAGGCACGGTAATATGCTGATAGACACATAATCACTAGGGGAGGTTGCGTTAGATTTTCTTGCAACCGGAATGACTTTAGCGATTTTACAAGTTGTAGGAAATATGGATGCCGTAATGCAGTGGTTATATATGGGAGTCAGATGACTAATTATATTTGGCAATATAAGCTTAATAGAGCGAATAGGTATACCGTCTATACAAGTCGATTTGGATTTTATGGCTAACACGCAGTCAGTAACTTCTATCTCGGTAACAACAGTAAAATTACTCTGTCTATAGTGGACCAGAAATAGTATTCAAATCAAAGTCAGCCATACAGGAGCAACTTCCCAGAGAAAAGTCATTTAGATCATCAGGATCTTGCTCACACGGTATACAGTTAGTTTTCGTAGGAACATAACACCGGCGCAAGTTAGACCATAGCTGATTGGTAGGAGGTGAATGGCTTAACTTGAAAGCGTAGTAGTTTCGTTTTGGAGTACGAATAACATGGGTTGGATTATTGTGCTCTTTTTTATAAGCAACCAAATTAAGTGGGGAGAAATTGTGCTTCCATTTTCTGTGAGTTTGTTTCTAGTTTTAATTTGGAATACTTACAGTTTCCATAAGATTATCTATCAACCATACTAAGGAGCTGAACTAACAGCAGAATCTAATTTTGATAATTGACTTATGGTTAAAATTTCTGTATATGAAAGATAATGAGACAGATCGGTGAGAAAAGTCAAGAACAACAGAGGAGATCATGGTCAGAGATATCATTCAAAGAGAGTTGGTTAAGAAGGAGATCAAATAAGGGATCAGGAACAATTATAAAGCCAAACAGGTTGGGGATAGCGTTGTCAGAAAATTGCGTTCGATTGCAGTTATTTAGTCCAAAGAAGAAATCAAGTCTTTGATTTGGAGAGCACGGAGGCAGTGAAGTCGCTGATACATCGCGGAAAATTCGGAGAGAGCACTGGAAAAGGGTTGAGTTGAGCAGCTTCTTTTCGCGTTATAAGCGCAGGATACCAAGCATTTGTTGGAGCCGTCAGAATCATTTACTATTAGGTGCTCAATACCTGTCACTTCTGACGCATCAATAATCCCGCACTTAGGTGTAGAATTAACATTCATTGCTACTGCTCTTCCAATCATGTCAGTAATTCTGTCATTTCTGTATAAGTTGTAATTAGGTGGGGGGTAACATAAATCAAGAATATTAGGTCGGAACCAGGTCGCACAAACACATAAGTATTACATCAATACTAGAGTTCAAAAACAGATAGTAAAGATTGTCTAATTTATATATATTAAGGCTTCTTGCGTTGTGGTAACAAACCTAAAATCTCGCCCGACGTCTGGACAAAACATCATCGCACATTTATGCGAGTTTTCGTTCACACTATTTTGGTAATTTAAACAGACAATGCTGTCCATTTACAAAAAAAAAACAGTCACATATGACGCAAACAAGTTCAAGGAACACATACTATTATAGAAGTAAAGAAAAAAAGTTAGAAATAGATGAAATTAGCTCAAAGGAGGACGCTATACATGAAGGTGCGCAACTAAGTTCTCAACAGATGGCCCCAGCAGTTGGTGCTTGTCGATTTTGACATATCCACAATGTCATTTAACAAGCTTAGACATATTGTAATCAAACCGTTTTGACATTTTAGTGATTTTGTTTTGGCGTCCTATACGTTTGGTAGTGTGAAAATGTGGGATTTTGTGCCAAATAATCGTCATTTGCGGGAAGTGGTGATTTTCTTCTTTCACTCGCAGAAAACGGCGGCTGAGGCGCATCAAGAGCTCCAAAAAGTTTACGGAGATGCTGTTCTAAGTAAAGCAACGTGCCGTGATTGACGGTGATTGCGATATTGCCGACCGCCCGAGTGAAGGAAGGCAAAAATCCTTCAAAGACGGTGAATTGGAGGCATTGCTCGATGATGATCTGTGCCAAATGCAAGAAAAGCTTGCTTCAGCTTTAGGACTTGCTCGCCAAATCATTTCTCAGCGATTGCATGCGTTGGGAATGATTCAAAAACAAAGAGTTTTGAATGATTTGAAGACAAGGGATATTGAGCGTCGTTTTTAGGAAGAGTTTTCTTCATCGCATCGTGACCGGTGATGAAACATGGATTCGTTACAGCAACTCAAAGAGAAGAAAGTCATGGGGACTGCTCGCTTGTGCTTCCACGTCGTCGGTTCGGCCGAATATTCACGCTGCGGAGGTTATGCTGTGTATTTGGTGGGACCAGGCGGTGTTATTTATTATGAACAGTTGAAACCCAACGAAGACATCACTAGGGAACGATATCGACTTCAATTGATGCGATTGAGGAGAGCTCTGCCCGAAAAACGGCCACAATACGAGCAGAGGCACGAAAAAGTGATTCAACAGCATGACAACGCTCGGCCTCACGTTGCGAAATACGGAAACACTCAAATGGGAAGTCATACCCAATCCACCATATTGTACACCACATGGTCTAGCTGATCAGCAGTTCCGCTTCATATGAAGACATCAAAAAATTGCTTAATTCGTAGATAGCCTCAAAAGGTGAACGGTATTTGAGCCCTGCCAGAAAGATGGTAAAAAATTGTAGCTAGCGATAGGCAATACCTTGCATAATTCATTTGTAACCGTTTTTTCACAATAAAGTTGCATTTTCATAAAAAGAAAAAGCGATAACTTAGTTGCGCGCCTAATAAAATAAGTGTATAGAAATTAGGCATGATGGATAAAAGAAGTAAAAGTGTTTAATAAAATAAAACATAAAAATTATAAATATAAAAAATCCATCCAATCAAGTATATAAGAAAGGTGTAGTATTACTTATTTTACCTTCCTAAATTGGATGATTTTAAGAGGATCATTTACAGCCACTTGCCATCATTGGAAAGGGTAATTCAAGCCTGTCACAGACATCACATAATCCAGATCTAAGCTCATGCGACAGAGTTCTAACAACCGACGTAAGCGGGAACGCCATCACAATCCCACCATCGTCCGTTTGACTTGATAATCTTGAGCATGAGCCTAGTATAATTTTGCAGTAAAAAAAAAGTCTACAAAGGATAAAGTACTTAGAAAGCAAGGATGATATTATTTTATTTTAAGTCATATCTTAATACTTGCAAACCTGATACCGGGAACATTGTGGAACGTGCTTAAAGAAAGCAAATGCCTGTCTTTCGTCTGACTAGGTGTCGAAACGATTTGATGCAAGGAATTTGACAAAAAGGAGGAGTTTATTTTTAACGCGGTTATTTCTATTGCTCTCGATATTTTCAAAGCGTATATTAAGCGTTTTATAAATATATCCTAAATGTTAAAACCAACCAAACAACGACAATATGTAGCAGCATGAAAGTCCACAAAAAAAAAAAAAACAAAAAAATCTCCAGTCCTGCATGGCACAGATAGTCTACTGCACTAACCATCGACAAATCTGATCCTTAAAAGAAAGTCACATTGGGTGCTTGAATTCTTCGAGTTTAATTTGACCAGACAGTAGAAACGAACCAAACTCTTGAAAACCAAATGAGAATACACGAATTGTGAACGTTGCGTTTTCTTTTTGTGTGATTCTTGTCCGGGATTACAAGGATGAAAGTATCGAAAACCGGATATCCTTTTGGACATTTGCCAGTTCAGACACTTTGCAAAATTCCTTTCGTACGATTTTTTCCTTTTTTTTTTTGTCTGCCCTATAAGAGTGTGTCTTATCCTGCAGAGATCTTTTTTAAGGATTGCTCATTTAGAAGTCATGTTGGAAGCACATTGGATAGGTAGGGTAGTTGCAGTTTGACTCACAAACTTTTACATGGGGAACAAGTGCTTCGTTTTTCATTTGTCATTCCTTTTCAAAAATAGAAACCTGAAAAAGCGGTTTCATTTTTCTTAGAAGAGAAAAAGGTTCAAATTAAAGAGAAATGGATGGAGGGAAATGTTTCTGGGGACTAAATCATGTACCGGTCGCCTACAATGTAGGTTTTATTTTTTCTTCATTCTATGTGTTCAACAAACTATTCGAGCGATTGTTGGAAAAGTGTAAAAGGTTCTAGTTTCATAATATGTTTTGAAAAATGAAGATACGACTTTATATAAAATTACCTGGCCCAGAAGACGTTGGTCTACCCTGGTTAAATTTCCTCTACAGAAAAGTCTTGTCAGAAGATGGAGGACTGGCAAGGGGACTGAAAAAAGGGCTGAAAATCGCAATTCATTTGACTGAAGAAAAATAAACTGCTTCAAACTTAAAGTTCGTACATTGAATTTTGAAAATTAAATCCAAGATTTAAATAAGAGATATCGAAATTTAAAAGCAACTTCAAAAATTAAATTAAAAAATGAGCATCATTATTAATGAAAATCTCAAATTAACATTTTGATAATTAAATATTGTTAAATATTAGAAATGGAAGTTCAAAATGCTTCAACTTTCACTATAATGATTTCATCTAAAATATGTTAACAATAAATACATCTATTTTATATTATAAACATTTTTATTTTAGTACAAAACTTTAAGTACCTAAATGGTAATTAATGATATATTATTTACTTTGTGTTTATTTTAACGCCAAATCTTAAACAATATTTTAAGTTAGTTCACCAGACGTATAAGAAAACAGGTTTGATGGTTTTCCAACACGTGGCGATGCCACATATCAGAGTCCGTGAGAAAAACATGGGTTTTCCAGATCTAGTTCGGATATTTTCGTTATCCTTGCGACTTATTTATGGCCAAATAAGATATTTATTCTTATAAATATTAGGATGCCTATACCTAGTAGTGGATGCAAATAATCGGAAACTTGCTCTTATATCTTGAGATGGTTCATAACGGGAAGCTTAAAGTACAACTCCAGTAACACGGATTTTGTGGCAAACTTAAATTAATTAAATGTTGAGCTGTCCTGTATTTAATGTCCTGAAGAATGTGTTGCCCACTTAAAGAGTGTTTTTGTTTGTAGAGGTATAGAAATTTAAAATTAAATAATATACATATGTAAAAATCGTGGTAATGGCCATGGTACTAGCTTTATTAGAAAGAAAATTTTGATTGAATATGATTCCATGTACATGGACTGTATCGAGAAATGGGCAATTTTCGACCATTTTTTCGAGAGACTGGTAACGTACAGAGGAGCGACTTCACATAACCTCACGTTAAAATATCCCAAAACTGTTAAGAACCACACGATCTTGGAGGCCAATTCACTGTGGCATATTGCGCCGTCTTTTTGAAATTACAGCTCTTCCACATCAATGTCAATTGATCTGAGGAACGAAAAGCCAGGAATTATGGATTTATAAATAGCGCTCTCTATAGACTAGTACGTTCTGACCGGCATGGACTAGGGATTCCAACATCCCATAAAATACACCAAACGGTGATTTTTTGTGGTTCAAACAGCTTCTTAATTATTGTATAACTTTAGGAATTTCTTCACCCAAATATTGGAGTTTTCATTTTAACGTCGCCATTCAACCCAAAATCAAATCATTAAACCAAATTTTGTTGGGAGAAATGAAATTAATATCCTTTTTTGTTTCATTTACCGGACGTAAGCCGCACATGATGGTTAACCGGCTCCAACTCCAAGGTAGATTTAGTAAGCCTGTAAATCAAGATATGGTATTTTTGAAAATCTTCCATAAAGTAGAGGACACAACTGTAATTGCTATGGACGGGCTCGAATAGAGTCGTTAGAGTTTTCCTCAATACGAGTATTATCCAAATCAATAGCTTCTTCGATGCAATTGTACAACGTTTCTGCGGATGCATAGTTGATGGGAAAACGATCCATGGATTATTTACATAAATAGACGATTATGTCGGCGGTGAAATGGACGTAACGCACTGTGGATACCTAAAGCTCATTTCGGCCTAAGAATTTCATACACGATTAGGAGGCAATCGGCTATTTCAATTTTTCAACATAAGTATCACAGTATCACTTTTCCATGACCAGCCAAAAAACTTCTCTCTTACTTTTGGTGTCGGAGAAGCCAATGTTTTTTTTTCGTTTCCGTTGTCCTTAAAGTTCGGGAGCAACTCCATTCTTCTCTACAGCGCCTGTTGTTTTGCTGCATTCTTCACAAAATTTGGTGAAACACAGCATACTATAATAGAACCAGCAATTCCGACCGCTTTTTAGCATCAATGCCCCTGATTTCCACACTAAATGAAGATTGTAACGGGGTTGTCGTGATGTTGCAAGAGCAGCGGTCAGCAAAGGATATAGTGAATTGTTTTCCTATGACATTTAAGATGCCCATAGACGAACTTAAGCTGTAACTAGGTATGTGTGTGAATCTACTTAGGCCGCTCAGAGTGTTCAGACCTTTTGTATTTATAATTTGCACGCGCTCAAAGGAATTAAGTACACTTAAAATGTTTACACACAGCGCGGACGAAGAAAACCAGGGAGGATAGAAAAAGAGGTACAGGTGAACGTTGGTTTTAAATGTTTGAAGGTTATAATGACTAGGAAATAAAGAGCTGGACGGGGCATTCCATAAGCGAGTTAGGAACGAATCACGATATTTTAGAGTACGTCCGAAAGTGGGCTTGAGGTAGACTGATGAACATTCATAGCGAGACGGGTGTTGCGGTTGAAAGTTTGAAGGGGCGGAATGCTACTCTATGGAGCACTGGTGGTGGAACTGGCGATAAAATGATATTAGTATCACCTATTAGTTTTATCGCACGGTTTTGAATCCTATCTAGCGGGTGCAGAGATGTTTTGGGCGCACCCGACCGGATGTGGACATTGTACTCCAATTATGGGCGGACGAATGCCTTATATATTGAAGCCAAGATAGAGGGGGTGAAGTATTTCTTACATCGCTTGAGGCAACCTAGACATTTCGCAGCATTTTTGATGACACCGAATATTTGACCATTCCAACGTAAGTTGTTGTTGACAGATATACGGAGAATGGAAAGTTTATCAGTTTCGACAACGCAAGTGCCATTCATGGATAACGGCTGGGTGTTTAAATTTCGCTTTAACGACAGCAGACAGCACTGTGTTTGGAAGCATAAAATTCTACTCAGTTAGTTGTTCCACAATTAGTTATGCTGTTAATATCAGGATTTAATGAGCTTACCGTATGCTGGCGTTCCCGTTCTACGGCCGAAAAGCAGGGTCGTGAATCCTTTAAATCCTGTAAATACTGAAAGTGAACAATTTGGTTGACTCATTGATGGCTCCTATGTGGATATTACGGGCAGGAAACTGTAATCTAATAATATTTAGTCTCGTTGCAATACCAACTAGGCTAATGCAGTATCAGATGTGGTGTTGGGTCGGCTTTCCCACTGTACTGTCAAAGGGGCAACCGACCGATTACAGAGGCTACGTCTTTTTAATGGCGTAGTTCAGTGTTAGAATACCCACTATTTAATACTACCATGGAAGTATTAATGTCTATTCTTGAGACTTGGCAGCCTGACCAGTGGCTATATTCTTTGACTATGGAATCAGTACCCCTAGAACTGTGGTTCAAGCCTGAAGTAAGAAAGGTTGACCCACTTATGATGGATGCCAGAATGGTGGCTGTTGTTTAAACCTAAATCTTTTACAGGAAAAATCGTTGATTTTCTTGTAAAATCTGCTTATTGTGCTGAATGTAACTGTTGGAATAAACACAAAAATAGCGAGCAATATGAGGAGTGGAAATCTAATCATTATGAAAATTCCCGGATCAATCATGACGGATCGGCAGGCAAAATGGAAGTATGGACGCCATGAAAGAATTATTTTAAAAACCCGTCGAAAAGCATGGAGTTATGTATACTAATTACGTCGGGGATAAAGCTCCTCGAAAGTATTTTGTATGAAGCTCTAAGCTTCCAATGCAAATCACTTACTTCCCCTAAAGGGTAGGTCAATCACCACAAATCTCGTTGAATTCGTATCCTTTGCCATCTCTGCCCTAGAGAACGGGAACGAAGTTGATGTAGTTGCAATCGATTTTAGCAAAGCCTTAACTACACTTAAAATTGTCTGCCCTCGGCTTTGAACCCATACTGTTAAAATAGATATCCTCTTACCTCGAAAACCGTTTTTACAGTGTTCGCTTTAGGTCAGCCCACTCTGCTCCATTTTTGGCCACCTCTGGAGTTCCTCAAGGCACCATTAATGATCTCGATAGGATCATCAAACAATCGTCCGTTTCCCTTTACGCCGACGATACCAAATTTTTCAAAACCATTTCCTCTCCCCATGACTCCTTCAATAAGACCTTGGTAGTTTTTCGACCTGGTGCCTCAAAAATTGCTTGGAACTTAATATCGCCAAATGCGAATTCATCACCTTTCCACATAAGCGGAACCAATCTCCTCCCCGACTCTACCTTCTCCATAACCAATCTATCTCCTCCGTTGAATCTCTTCGCGACCTCGGCATTTTCTGTGATAGGGAGCTCAACTTCCGTTTACATATGGATGGGATAATCCTTAAAGCTAATTCTGCACTAGGTTTTGTAAAACGATGGTGAAAAGAATTCTCCAACCCATACGTGACCAGGTCCCTCTATATTGCGTTTGTTCGCCCCCTCCTAGAGTACAAGCCAGTCAAGTATGGTCCCCATATCATCGCGTTCATATCTCGAGAATAGAAAGCATCCAGCGCCGTTTTCTTCGATTTTCTCTTCGAGCTTTGCCCTGGAACGATCCTTTTACTCTGCCCCCTTATCAAAACCGTCTCAACCTTATTAACATAAACACCCTTGAGGAACGCAGAGATGCTGCCGACTTTCTCTTCATTCATCGACTCCTTTCAGGTCACGTTGAATGCGCGTCCCTTCACAACTCAATTTTCCTCAACACTAACCCTCGTCTCTTCTATCTCCCAACCCACCACGCCTCCTATGGCGCGAGCTAACCAATCTCCCGTGTGCTACGAAAAATTAATTCAAACCCTAGCGTCTTTGACTTCCACCACACCACTTCCTACCCCAAATCCGTTCTCCTTCACCACTCTAACCAACCTTAGTTTTAAGTTTTAGATTAAGTTTAATTTTAAGTTATACTCGTAGCTTGTATTAAGCCGAATAAATGGGGGCGTTCGCCCCCACCAAAATTAAATTGTTTTATAGGCAAAATAATAACTAATTGTTGGTCCAAAAATCACTATTTATGCTCAAACGTCAGCCATTTTACCGTAAATCAATATTTTTAAAATAGGCTATAACGAGTATTTGACTATAGTTAATTTAATAATCTTTTTTTGTTTTTTTTTTTCAGATGATTTTTGAAGAAACGCCCGTGGGTAACCTTTTTCCTTCAAAAAAAATACACAAAAATTACCTTTTTCCGGCTCCTACATGTATATCTCCCCTAATTTCAATTAACAATAGTTCATAACCTTTTTTGTCAAAGTGAATTGCTGTTAACTTACCTAAATAAATAAAAAGACCCGCTTCAGGGATATGAGACCCGCCGTTGACTTTAAAAGAGTTACTTCTGCCAGGACATTATGGTGTTGATATTTTCTCCTGCTCACCACTTGCGCTTATGAGTTTATTAAGTCAAGAACGATTGGGCGAGGCCAGCACTCGGTGGCTACCACATGATTGTTGAAGAAATTTTTTGTAGTCATTGTTACAGTACTGGGCATTGATAATTTAATATGTAATTCCAGCGCATAAGTTGTCTTCATTCTCCTAAAACTACTACCTTTGTTGACATGGAATGGCTATTACAGTTTCATAAAAAGACTTAGGTTAATATCCACAAAGCTGATGTTAAGATCAATAGAGAAATGCCTGATTAAGTCGAATCTCAGCTCTTCCGAAATAGGAAAAATTATGAATCCCTCAAGCATAGCACACATTGAGGTACAAATAAATGCATATACTCGTACTCGTATTATCGAATTCACCATCGGGTTTTCGCTTCATGCCATCAACGTCTTCCTTTAATGACACTATTACCATACCTAATTTGGGTGTGTTCAGGATAATATGTATGTGTAATAACCACACGTTTAAATGGATTATGCCCGAATGACCGTCGGCCAAATGAATGTAATTATTCTGGCACTGAAGTTGTCCTGGGCATTGCATTAATGAGTTCAGCCATAAAATAAAAAAAATAAATTCTGTGTCCTGGTTGCGTGAATATACATTTGCAATATGACAAGGGAAATGTCCTTCATCCTGATATGACTGTTGTCCGATTTATACAGTTTATTCGGTTTATTTGATGTTTTGCTTCTCTTAATTTTATTTATATTTATTTACTTATTTATAGAATTTTTTTTTTGTTTACTAAAAAGAGGACCTGCATAAACCCAGCTAATTACGTACGAGTACCTACTCATACGGTATATCCCGACCTCGTTAAGCCTTTTTCCATGTACGAATATTTATGTGTTGAAAATAGAACTTAAGCGCACTTAAATGGCATTTTTATTGTTGCAAACCAAGTGCAATGTTGATGTGTGTCATAAAATGCAACCAATTTGTGTAATGTGTTCGACATTAGTACTTTTTTTAAAGCGGTGTTTTCTATGCACTCGTGAGTTATGCAATATACTGGGGTATTAGGACTTGTTAGGATTGAACAAGTTAAGTAATTTTTTTTATGTATGAGAGCGTAGTCCTTGGCAAGTAGAGTGCGGTTGACTTAATGGCCATGTACACAGTTCCTTATGGTATTCGGATATTGAGTTATGCATTACACAAACTGCAAGACGTTATTCGTACATAAATAGGTTTATCATTCAGGATATTTACTTGTGTTTTGTTTGTTAGCTATATTTACAGATACTTACTATAGTACATGATTCATATACATAGCTTATAATGGGTTAACTAGTACGGTCAGGGGTGGACCTGGGTCTCAACGAACAAGCATCTTCATACAGCTCTATTGTTTGCTCCAATTTCGCACGCCAAGGTCTCTCTCGATTTGCGCGAACTAGCTTAGGTGGATGTTGATTTTTTTCTTAGTGAAGGATTCGAAAACATTCCGAGATAGAGCGATGGTATTTCATCCATTTAACATACCCTTACCCTCGAAGCTGAAGAATTTTGACTCCTTTAAGTCGTATAGCTCCTCACGATTCGTCGATGCCAAGTTAGATCACTTCACAAGGAATCACTTCTCTGCATACGTTTACAACTGTAAATACTGGCCAGCTGTTTGGCACATGGTGAAACTCCCTGGATATGCACTAGTGCCATAATTCTTTTCTCACCCCGACCTTGCTAGTTGTGTGCTAGAGCTTACCAAACTCCGCCACAATGTGATTTCTGTTCTAATCTGGAATTTAGCTTTCTGTGGTTAAAATGCCATCTCCGTAAGCAAATTATCCACTAGTTTCCACTCTATTTATTGAAGGCCCAAACTGGTCAACAATTTGACTTTAAACTAATTTTATGCACCGTTTGACCCATTCAAGAAATTGTATCCCTCCATCCTTTTACTGATATCATTATGGCGGACGATTTCAAAATACACATTTGTGTTTGGCTTCGACATTTTGTCTGAAGACGTTTTCTCCCACACTGGCAAAACCACTGCATAGCTTTTTCATAAATCCTGCTCCTAATTACACTTTTTGGGCAGATTGACCAGTCCATCTCTAAAAGAGGCGAATCTTTTTCCCTCTCCTCCTACAAACCCATAACACTTACGAGTACATCCCTTGTTTGTAAGTGGAAACGCTGATATTCCGTGAACCGTCATGATATATCTCGAAACGAGAAAAATTTTTAAACGACTGGCAAAACAGTTTTCATGGCAACTTGGTGATTTGAAAGTCTTAGCCAATCTGACGACAGCTCAACCAAAGGTGAGCGTCGTTAATGAAGACAACTTTTCGATAAAAGTAAGCGTCAACTTCAAGTTGCTCAAGAACCAAATTCTGGACTGCTGTTGCAAGGCATATTCTCGTGGTCTTACTTAGCTCCTCCACCATCTGGACTTTATGTTGAGATTTCAACACAATAAACAGATGAAGGCCAAACTGTTGTTTGAATTACGGAATTGACAGTCCCGGATCTTCCGAGATACTTTCACTCACAGCGACTACAGTTTCCTCTGTATAAATATTACGTTGACGCCTTGTTGGCCTGGGCCTTGCGTCATGCGAAGTATATGTCTTATGAAATTTATACATCCGAGCTCAGTTCCTCGAACAGCAGGACCAACAAATCATTTCATATATTCATTAGACAGAAGACATCCTGGACATCATTTGGATCAGTAACCTGACTGTATGACTGGAAAGTCGCAGAACTGGATAAATTAAGAGGCCCTTCTTTGTGATCAACAAGGAATCCCTTAATCCTCTGGCGGAAACTAAATTCGATTTGTATTCGAGTCCATAAACCCAAGAGTTCACAAAAAGCATGAGCTGGATGCTGATAAGCAGTCTCCTACTCCTTTAATTGAAAGAGGATATACAGCCTCATGCTGGAATGGATAGTGACGACTTCAATTTTTCCGAGCTGACAGCCAAGCCGACAGTCTCCACCTCTGATCCCCAGTCTGAAATCTAAACCGACGACGAACTAGAAAGAGTTCCTTCCCGATCAAAGGATGAAGATGCACATTTTCGGAATCGGAGCACTTAAATTACATCATGGTGGAGTCTTCTCTAATTAGTTGTAGCAATGATGCTCCAGATTAACTTCCATTACTCCAGAAAGACCCCGGCCGCACTCATTCTGCGTCTATCCCGTATAACAGACAGTGACAAGATCAGAGCTTGTACAGGGTGAATGACTCTAACTCCAACTTTTTAAAATGCTATAATTTTTTTATTTTTTGATAAATTTTATTGTGCCAACCCAAAAAATGTTGAAAATACATCAATTTTCAAATTGTATTGGATATGTCCACCTTTGGCGAGAATATGGCCTTGAGACGGCCGAAGAAAGCATCGCACGTTGTACGCAAGTGGCTCTGCGGTATTTTGGCCCATTCCCGGCGAAGTGCTTGTTTGAGGTGGTCCAAACTTTGGTATTTTTTAGTGCCAACCTTCGCCATCAAAATACCCCAGACAGACAGACGGATTTGCATCCGGAGAATTTGCAATCCATTGTGTCGAAGAAATGAAGTGTGGAACATTGTTTTTTAACCAATCTTGGTCGACGCACGCTTTGTGAGACGGTGCCGAGTCTTGTTGAAATATCCACGGTCTCCGACTGAAATGATTGTTTGCCCAAGGCTTCAATACTGCCTCTAAGGTATTTTCACGATATACGATGGCATTAATTTTGACGCCACGGTCCAAAAATACGAGCGAGGAGCGACCATCGGCGGTCGGCAACTCACCACTTTCGTGCAAGCGTAGCAACTCGCTCTTTCGACTCTAAGTTTCTTCTGTTACGGTGTAAGATCGTGTGCTTTTTGCAACTTCAATGGCTTGAGCCCAAGCTTATTTTTCAGTATGTGTTGCATCCGTTCCAACGATATGTTGAGCTCACGAGCCATTTTTCTTCCACTTCGACGCGGATTTCGCTCAACTCGAACCTTCACTTTCCGAACCATTTCTGCCGATGTTGCTGTTTTTTTATGACCACCTCCATGGCGTTTTGCAACGCTGCCAGTATCACTGTGACGAGCTATACTTCGAAACACAAATGATTTATTCACGTTGAGGTGCTGGAGGGCTCTAACGACAGCTACTTGTGGTTTTCCAGCCAAATATAAAGCAATCACACTATCACGTTTGAATTCCATCGCGGATAAAAATTTTTCAACACAACTGAGACGCAAATAGTTTAAAAGGCTTGGAAATAATAAAATTATCTGTCATGTGTCAAAATTTGAGCTCACTGTCATGAACGGTTTGGAAATTATAGCAGTCTGAAGTTGGTTGCAGTTCGAGTCATTCAGGGTGTATATTAGGGAACCGTGGCCTAAATTTATTCTTACATTCTAACCTCAGCGACCGCGACATAATCGTTGGTAGATTGGAGACTGTCAAAGATATCTCCTTTTTGGCATTGGCATAGTGGCCTCGATATGTAGGTCCTCTCCCTGGTAACAATCTATAAAAGGTGGTCTTGAAAGCTGATAGGCAGGAAACTGGGCTCAAAATAGTGCGATGCGACGCACATCACACGGTATGGGACAGTACTGATATTAACGATAGAGGTGAGTCACTTTTCGATCACATTGTAAGTACTAACTTCATCTAAAACTTGAAACCAACAACTGCTAGATATCACTCTGGTCTCCTACAACATCACTCAAATGATAACGATTTGGATGATATCGTCTGAACACTCTTTTCAGATAGCCGATATATCCAATTCAGTGTGAATGATGCTCCTCGCGGAATTATCAGAAATTCCGATAAAACTAAACTACTCTCCTTTGAACCGGTCCCTCATGTAACACTAACAACCTTGACAAGAAAGACAAGGATTTTATCCTCGCTCTCAACAAGGCAATTGCTGCTTCTTGCCCTCTTATTCAATTTAGAAGCAAGAAAAAGCTGCACTGGTGGACATCAGCACTGGAACCGCTTTTAAGCACTTGCAGGAAACTTTTCATCCAAACAAGAGGCACATAGAGGTCACAGACTGAGACTCATATAAAGAATCCGTCGAAAAATATATAAAAAAGAACTAAGGAAAGCAAAGCGATAATCCTGGAAGTCATTCTGTCTTAAAATAACAGAGGGATCGCGCTTAAAAAAAATCTCCTCCGCAAACCCTACAGTCTGAAAAAAACCGTTGGCTCTTGGATGACCTCATGACCGGCTACTGGGCGCGCACTTTCCAGGTGGCTCCGTATTCACAGCCAATAAGAACATTGTAGGTCTCTGCTACCGGGACCAAAATCCACGGTTTGTGTATAGGAGACAAGCTGCTCTGACCGCTGCATAGCTTCTAATCATACAAGTCTACTGAGCCGGGCGATGTAATAGCTGCCGAGCTACAAGTGGCCATGAATATCATGAGAAGTTTCGCAGAAACAATCCACTTTCCTTTATCATGGAGAGAGGTTAATGAAGTTTTCATTCCCAAAGCCAGAAAACATTTCTGTTATGTGTTGTCGCGAAAGACCTCGGGACTATCTCTATCGTCTTTCCTTCTAAAAACTCTGGAACGACTGGTTGATACCCATACATACGGCTCAACATGGCTACTGTAAAGAAAAATCTGTGGAAATGGCTCTACATTCACTAAATACCCACATCGATCAAACCCTATATTGTAGAGAGCACCCAATGGTCGCCTTTCTGGACATAGAAGGTATCTTTAACAACGTCAGCACATCCGGAATCACAACTGTACTGCCAACTCAAAAGGTAAATCACTCACTTTGGGAGTTGATAAGTCTTATGCTAAAGAACAGGATAATCAACTCCAAACTATTTAAGTGGGGCTTCTATTAAAAATGTGCCAGCAAGGCGGTGTCCTTCCACTTCATCTCTGGAACTTAGTGGTCGAAGAAATACTGATATACCTGCAGGCGGATGGTAGCAGAGTGCTTACCTATGCGGATGACGTTGCTATAGCCGTCTCAGGAAAGCACCTTTACAGATTAACCCGTTGGACGGATCGCTGTGGATTGGGAGTAAACCCCCGCTTTCCAGGAAATATAAAATTAAAATCATAGACCCTTCCTCAATCAACGGTACCAGGTTAGTCTTTTCCGACACTGCGAAATATCTGGGTCTTATTTCTGACAGGAAACCTCATATTCAAGAAAGAGTAACGAAAACTACAGTAGCTTTATTCTTTTCCAAGAAAAACCATTGGGAATAAAAGGGGACATCAAGACCGGTTATAAGACCAGCTATGGGGTGATTGTCTGGCCGACGGCCTTAGAGAATGCAGCCAACTGCAGCAAACTAAACAAAGTCCAAGGAGGCTTACGCACTACTTCCTCCGCGGCACTGGATATTCTATTTCACCTGACACTCCTCGATATTATAAGCAGGCAACGCAGCTATTCGTCTTGAACCGGCTACCCAATGGACAAATAACTTACTTGGCCACCCTATTATTCTTAATACTTTAAGAATACTTCAACTAAATTATGACCCAACATTTCATGTAAGCATCAACTGTAGATCTTTCTGGGAGGACGACCAGTCAATCCACTACCTTACGGATGGGTCCAAGACTGACCGCGGGGTTGGTGGCAGTTTTTTTCAGATAAGCTTAACCTATGCCTCTCCTTCCGCCTTCCAAATCACTGTAGCGTGTTCCAGGCCGAAATTTGCAGGATCTGATTAAGACGCCTTACTTGACTATGTCCAGGCACAACCGATACAGGGAAAGCGAGGGTATTCTCTGATTTTGATTCTTCCTCCGCTACAGTATCCACATCGTTTGCTTCATGTTTCGATTTTTCAGAAGCTGCTGAAATGCTAAGACGCCAGCTATACAAAGATTCACCAACAACTAAAAGTTTCACGTATTGTTTGTCCAGAACTTAGTCCACAGCAAAGTCCATCTGCACAAAAACTGCACAGTATCCCAATGCCTAAGTGGAAATTCCTGCCTGTCCTACGGTACACAGTCCATGGCGCATATTAGTTTTTCAGCACCAAATACAATACATTCGGCGGAATGTCTGTTCTTTTGTCGGTATGAATTAACATTCTTTCCACCGCATATCCTGTAACCACGGACTAATCCTTTGCCAGAAGCTTATTTAAAAGGCAGCACAAGCACATCAACGGTGCGTCATAGTCATATGAGAGTTCCATCACAATAGCTCACATGTCTTTGAATGAGCCGCAAGCGGATGCTCATATTGTTGCTCACGCTTGAAATTGTATTTTCAATGGACATTGTCACAGCGCCAGTTCCCGAAGCAACGGATGAAGGGTTGCTTCATATCCTTGGTAGCATTTTCGAAACTATTGTACAACCGAGATAGAGGAGGAAAATTTCATTAATTCTGTTGCGGGCGCACCAGTGAATGAAAGTTTCTGGAACATTTGGCCTTTTGTTCCGGATTGGTGGGCACCTGGGCGACTAGATGCTGTGAAGGTAGGGGTATCTATTGTAAGAGTTTCAATACCAATACCATTTTCCTGCCACATAGTGCGTTGACTATTTGAATTATGATTAAAGTTTAATTTAAAAGTTCTTCTCTGGAATGTAATTAAGAGGTTTTCTAATGCTTTTGGGGGTGAGATGCTAGTAAATTACCGAACAATTGGGATGAATCCTCCACATGGAGTGGCGCTTCAATTTAATTGCGAGAATTTATATCGAAACTTTTATATGTATAGCTTGAAGGTGTTCTAACAACTAGAGCCTAGTTAATTCTATCTGTCCATTTGGACAAACGGATTTAAAAGTCGAATTTGATACAGCAGAGCTTAAATTGGTTTCATCTTTCTTGTGAGGAAGGAGCCTACAGCCAAACACATTGTTTCGCCATATTTTTGGATTCAATGGTAAACAAAACCTCTTCTACCAAGATTGTTGGCTGCAATTAATATTTTTTACTTTGTGACTGCAACATTATATCCGCATCTATACAACAGGTACTTTATCATAGGCTAGAGGGGCTCATCAAAATTCAGCATAACCGGGTATAATGTGGTCCTCCTAGAATTTGATTTTCAATAATGACTAAGTTCTACTGCAACTTAGAACCGACAAAAGCTAGAGCGGGCCGAGGCAAACACTTGAGTGTTGTCTACATATCCATATTGTGTTATTGCCTGAAAAGGTCTATGATCGCTAAGATCGAAGGAATAATAGATGTATGTGACTTGTATCATTTGTAACTGCAGTACAGGCATTCGCAAAATAGCGCTGATTTGCCGAACCCCACGGAGCTAACGAAACTTGGCAAGTCCTTCAATACTCCACAACTCAGAACAAGACATAAGGTTAGGAAGCTGTTCAGAACCCGAACGTTCTATTGACCAAATATTGACAAATCCTGCAATGTGCGGTCACAAAATACTCCTGCATATCGGCCGTTTTATGATGGAATTCAGATTGGAGGCGACTGAAGCGAATGGCTAGAATCCCTACAGATCGAAGCAAGACTATAAGATGAAAATTCAAATTTCGAAGAGGGCCTCTGAAAAAGACTTCTGCGGGAGGATTGAAATACTCGATGAAACCAGCACTAGAAAACCTAATGACACCTACTGATCACTTCGATCTTACAACCAACTCCTGTCACCAAATCAGCAAATGACAAATGCAACAATATTTTGCATAATTCTCGGGCAGTCGATGTTTCCAGTCAATAACTGGTGGATTTATAGTACATCAGCGACACCGCGACGTGTTTTTTCGGGCATGTATGCTGTTTAGTTTTACTGAGGTGGGACTGCAGTCCGGGGTGAACCTGGGCACAAGTCCTCCAATCAGTCCGGTGTTTAGCTAACGGCCTCCAGTTGCGCACTCCAAGTCGGTTGAGGTGCCCTTCTACATATGAGCGCCACCTAAGGTAAGGTCCTCCTCTACTCGTTAGATTCGAGTAATTAGCGGGCCGGAGCATTGGTGTCCGTTTGGTCTACATGTCACAGCTATCTCAGGCGACTGTTGCGCAGTTTTCACTAAGTCAGATGGTTCGCCGTTGAATCTTCTCCTCCAAACTCCTTCAACGCAAACGGAACCGAATATTTTTCGAAGAGTTTTTCTCTCGAAACAAGTAAGGAAATCCTCATCCGCTTTCGATAAGGTCCATGCTTCTCCGCCATAAAGTAGGACTGTGATGATCAAGGTCTTATACTAGATGGAGTGAAAGTGACCTCCTTGGGAATTAAAACATTTTTTTTGTTAAATGTTTTTTTATATTATTCAATATAGTCCTGTTTTAGTTTGATACACTTATTCCAGCGATTTTCCAACTTCTTGATCCCATCCGATGATTTCCTCGCGTGAGCTGAATTTTTTATTGATGAGCCATCTATTGAGGTTTGGGAAGAGATAATAGTCCGAGGGATCCAAGTCCAGTTACCAATCTAGGCCAAATGTCCGCCCGATTCCGCATCAGCAAGTCCAAACACACTTTCGAAGTGCTGTCGCGTTCGTGTTTTTGGTCAAAAGTGAACATTCGTGGCACCCAGCGGCAGGATAACTTTTTCATATGCAGAATATTGCCTAAAATATGGCGTGTGCGCTCAGTACTAATCTTTGTGGTATCTAATAGCTGGCGCACCTTCACTTTCCGGTCAGCCAACACCATTTCATGTATTTTTTTGACATTTTCCTCTGTAACCGCATCGGAGGGCCTGCCGCTGCGGACTTGAACGGTAGTGGAGTTGCGGCCAGCACGAAACTCTCGAAACCAATATTTGACGGTGTAATCTGACGGAGCATTAGCCCCATAATATTTATCCAACTTTTCTTTTATTTCCTTCGCCGTTTTGCCTCTCAAAAAATAATGTTTTATGAGAAAACGAAAATCGTTTTTGTCCATACTCAACATGATACCAAATACGTCAGCAACAATCAGCTGTCAAAACAAAACTAAAGACAGTATCGCACTGAAATTTGGCATGTCTGCCTAAATATGAACGGACTTCACGGCATCATAACCCTTTTTGCAGTAGCAGCACATTCTGGCGGTAAAGGAGGTCACATTTCACTCCAACTAGTATATACAGGGTGACTGACTCGAACTCCAACCTTTTAAAATGCTATAATTTTTTTATTTTTTGATAAATTTTATTGCGCCAACGCAAAAAATGTTGGAAAATACATCAATTTTCAAATTGTATCAGTAGTTTTCAATATGTCCACCTTTGGCGCGAATAATGGCCTTGAGGCGGCCGAAGAAAGCATCGAATGCTGCACGCAAGAGACTCTGCGGTATTTTGACCAATTTCCGGCGAAGTGCTTGTTTGAGGTGGTCCAAACTTTGGTATTTTTTAGTGCCAACCTTCGCCTTCAAAATACCCCAGACAGAGAAATCCAACGGATTTGCGTCCGGAGAATTTGCTATCCATTGTGTCGAAGAAATAAAGTGTGAAACATTGTTTTTTAACCAATCTTGGTTGACGCGCGCTTTGTGTGACGATGCCGAGTCTTGTTGAAATGTCCACAGTCCTCGAACGAAATGATTGTTTGCCCAAGGCTTCAATACTGCCTCTAAGGTATTTTCACGATATACGATGGCATTAATTTTGACGCCACGTTCCAAAAATACGAGCGAGGAGCGACCATCGGCGGTTATGGCGGCCCAAACCATCACAATCAGTGCTGTCTGCTTTCTGGTGGCCGTCCGAAGATGTACATTTTCGAAAGACCTCTCTGGCAAGTAAAGTCGGTCATTTTGTTTGTTGACATATTGCTCGATAACAAATGGCGACTCATCGGAAAAAACCAAATTCGGCAACTCACCACTTTCGTGCAAGGGTAACAACTCCTTCGCTCTTTCGACTCTAACTTTTTTCTGTTGGGGTGTAAGATCGTGTGCTTTTTGGAACTTCAATGGCTTGAGCCCAAGCTCATTTTTCAGTATGTGTTGCATCCGTTCCAACGATTTGTTGAGCTCACGAGCCATTTTTCTTCCACTTCGACGCGGATTTCACTCAAATCAAGCCTTCACTTTCCGAACCATTTCTACCGATGTTGCTGTTTTTTTATGACCACCTCCATGGCGTTTTGCAACGCTGCCAGTATCACGGTAACGAGCTATGATTCGAGACACAAATGATTTATTCACGCTGAGGTGCTGAAAGGCTCTAACGATAGCTACTTGCGGTTTTCCAGCCAAATATAAAGCAATCACACTATCACGTTTGAATTCCATCGCGGATAAAAATTTTTCAACACAACTGAGACGCAAATCGTTTAAAAGGCTTGTAAATAATAAAATTATCTGTCATGTGTCAAGATTTGAACTCACTGTCATGAACGGTTTGGAAATTATAGCAGTCTGAAATAGGTTGCAGTTGGAGTCAGGCAGGGTGTAGTACATAGTCTGCTTAGTTTTTCGGGATTGACTGCTTAGCCTAAAGAAGCAGCGATTGGAAAGAGTGACTCTTCCTTCTATTTCTATTGAAGTGCTGATGGCAGAATTCATAATAGCGCCAAGGTAGACAAAATCCATTGCTGCCTCGAAAGCTTAGCTGTCGACTGTGACATTCTGTCTAATTCGTCGATGTTGTGTACCCCTTCTTGTTGACAGGATAATTCGCCTCACGCACCAGTGACAACCCACTGAGTTATCCCAATTTGATCGATATCATCGGCGTATGCGAGTAATTGGACAGACTTTTGGAAGATTGTGCTGTTCACTTGTGAGTTCCGAACAATTCTTAAAAGCCTTAGATGTTAAAGAAGCGTATCACCTTGTCTCAAACCTTTTTCGACATTAATAGACCATTGACTGAACAGCAAGCATTCTCAATCGTCATTCTGCATAGACGGATGAGTTTGGCAGGGATGCCAAAACTGAGTTTGGCAGGGATACCAAAACTGAGTTTGGCAAGGATGACAAAGCTAAATATGGCACTATATAGCTTGTCTCTATAAATGCTGTCATATGCGGCCTTAAAATCGATGAAAAGATGGCGGGTATCGATTCTGACTTTTTGAGTTTTTCCAGGATCTGCCGTAGTGCGAATATTTGGACGATTGTGGACTTTCCTGGTCTGAAATCGCACTGATAGGGTCAATCAAGTTGTTGACGAAGTGTTTCGAATGTTTACATAATTTGATAGATAAGATCTTGCAGGCGATGTTGCGGAGACCTATGCCTCTATAGTCGGTGCAGTTGAGGTGTTTCCTTCCTTCATAATAACAAGGAAGTTCTTGTCAGACTGCCCTTCAAGATCTGATGGGTAGGACTAAGGACGCACTCAGCAAGAAAGAGTACACAATGGGTATTTTCGTCAACATTAGGGGACTTTCCACTACAAAAGTTTTGACGGCATGCGTAACTCGGTCCAGAAATACGGCGTATTCGAATCACGAATCACTAGTTTTGTGGATAATAGTAACAATGGTTAATACGATGCCGACTGCGGCCAATGGGTGGAGACCGGGTTAATCAGGGGTTGCCTATCTGCACTTCTATTATGCATGTTAGTCGACTCAACGCTTAAGACTCTTAGTAGTTCTAACTTCTACGGTCAGGCATGTTCAGATAATGTAGCTTTACTGCTTGCTGTATTAACGACAACGAGGTTTAAAGCGCAGGCATAGTAGGCTTTCATTCAAAACTGAGGGCGATCTCGTTTAATGCTTAAGTGCATCACCAACGGTTTCTTCAAAGAAGCTAAGTATTTGAGTTTCACCCCTTCAGTAATGGAGAGCAACACTTTTGCTAACCACCTAGTCGTGCATAGGTGACAAAATATCCGGCGATGCTTTTCTGTGAGGATAGTGACGGCATTATGGAGCACTATCTCTTGAAGTGTCCGGCATACGCTTGCATCAAGCTGCAGGTACTGATGTAATTGATGCTGGTACTACAGGCTATTTATCACTGAACGCACATCATCTAACTCAATCGACTATAATCATTGACGGAAATCAGCGGCATATTACTGGTTCGTTTGTGAGTACTACAACAGAAGCGCCAAAAATGGGTCTTTCTGTTAGTAAGGGCAAAACTGGTACATGTGGTTAATGAAAAGGGTGGCAGAATATGGACAAATCAGACAGAATGTCAATATAGGCAGCAATATCTTTAAGGTAGTTAGGGGTTTGTCTAACTGGGCTCCGCTATTAACTCTGATAGCGACATCAGACATCGTTTCCTTGTCATGGGAAAACAATTGAATTAAATTAAACAGACTGTTTATGAGAATAAGGGGACATCATCCATATCGGTCTTCCCAATATTAAAGACCGTACTAATAATACTAACAAAACTTCTAATAATCTGCAACCATATACCAACCATTAACTTGACAATATCCGGTATAACGTCGTCAGCTTTCCGACTTTTTTTAATAAGTTTTTAGGCGAGGACTATCGTATGTTATATCCATTGGCTAAAAGTTTGCCTTAGACCGCAATGCCAAATATTCTACCAAGTTTATAATTGAAATGCTCCTCTTGCCATACCTCTCTGTGTATTCGTGTACTAGACAGCAAAATTTCTGAAACTCTCAAAGGACTACATTTTTTGAATTTAAAGTAACTACTCCATAATATGAATGGTGCAGTATTTTATCTTTTATCTCATCATTCCTTCAGAAAAGTCTGAAGTAAACATTAAACATATTTTTTCGCATCGTAAAGAGTGAACCTCTCTAGTAATTTTGTAACACATAGCCTCCGAGTGATGCAAGTACTTACTGGAGGAAGAAGATATCCTTTAGAGTTTTCCATTTTGCTGTAGGTTGTTGCTGCTGTTTATTTTTTGTAACTGACATTCTGCCTGTTTTCTGTACTCCCCTTGGGCCGTATGTTTGATAGTAAGCATAATAAATTAATTTTCATTTTGTATCCTTTATAGGATATGCATTAGGGTTGGTATATTCATATGGAAGCATTGCATAAAAATAAATTTGAAATAGTTTCTTAGGCCTTATACGGGTCGGGATTAGTATTTTTATTAAATCCCTGTAGTAGGTGATTTCGGCGGGAATGTTATTAACAGAAAATTGTAGCATGCATACATGAAAGTGGTTACTTTGATACCATCGACAAAATTTCATGTAAAATTTGTTCAGTAATCCTTGGGATTGTAATGACTACGTACGTACCATATGTTCCTAGTTTCAGTCTGTTGTCGCAAGTTACTTTTAATTTGGGATAGGATCAGGTATGCAGTAAGTACTAATGGTACTAAAGGTCACATCCACTGCGGTCTCGATTTTGTTTTATTATTAACATACGCTGTATGTATGTCATTCCTTTACTTGGCTGCCTTGTAATGATAGGAAGGCTTAAAAGTCAAAAATCATCCTAGAGAGAACCAATGTGAGTCGATTAACTAAGGACCAAAGATATACTTACATATTAGATGCTAAATTGTTAAACATGGCCTTTTCGAACGCCCATTTCAAAAGGCGTTTTTGACATTGCTTCTATTCATGGATTTCCCCGCGTATTATCCCTCAATGTAGCAGGTGCTGCAACTACCAAATGTTGCAGTTTCCAGTGGGCATAAATCTAATGAAACTGTCAAAACCGGGATAAAACAGATACTATGTACAGTCAGAATAACCTAGTGGACATAATTCAGAAGTCACCCTGGCCGTGGCTCTAAACGTGCACAAGGTGCGACTTCAGGTCGACGGAGTTCGGATGCCGCGGCAAAATCCATTTCCATGGAAACCTCAAAACGCTTAAGGTAACTTTAGTTAGTTGTTGCTATCTCCTTTCTAACGTTGCGGGAGTTGGTTAGAGCAGAGAATGTTTGCGAAGAGGGGCGCGTTGCGGAAAACGGAACTTTCAGGGTAAGGTGCTATAAGGTACCTTAACTGAAATCATTCCTTTCTTTTACGATATTCTCCTCCGGTGTTGATTGTCGTAACTACTCGATTGGAAGTTATCGCGTCCGTAAAAGAACAAGTCACTAAGATTTTACTGACTGAGCAGCGCTAGAAATTTTTGATATATGTACATACAAACCTTGGATTAGGAATCTAAAGCTGTTTTCTTTCGCACTTCAGTTGGAGCATCCACCCTGCTACTGTTTACGCTGGAGGACATCAGGATGTTGGCAGCGGATACAACCTCGTATCAGCTGGTGTTAACTTATCATATTTTTTGGTGAACGGTCACATACATGAAACGCACGTAAGATGCAGGTCGCACCACAGACAGTTTAGCGAAAAGTTACTGGTGTTCAAGGCCGGTTGTATAATTTTAAATCATAAAGTGCCTGCTGGTTATTGCGACCGTAGGCCATATGAACGGCAACTCTAGCCTCTTTTTAAGTCTAGATGGATCATTGACGGATTCATAACCCCTCGGTGTTTCTCAGATTCCTCCTCTTCAGAAAAATCAGGGCTTATCATCCGATGTACCTATGATCTGGAATGAAAACCTCCGGTAGGAAATCCAGGTAGTAGTCGCCTAACAGTAGGATCGATAGTCGATTTTTTTACAGTGTTCGTATTGGCTCTCTGGTAGCCAATATAATAGGAATATTCAATGGGTTTGGCTACTGCCTTTCTTGGTGGCGGTAATGTCGAATCATAGCGGAAAAAGCTGACGCAGTGACGAACTTATATGGCACAAGTTCGATTCATTAACTGCGACTGCAGCAGTGAATCTTCGCTTAGGTGCTAAGTCTGCAGTTGAAACAATAATGCTAAATTTCGGTCTTTCAGATCGCTAGTTATACATTCGAAGCCGCAGGTGCCTGCTTTCCTCATCCATAATAATTCCTATATAGATATTATGTGAAGCTTTGTATTCAACATAAACTCCTTGCATTCCTTTCAAAATGTCGTCAGTTCAAAACTATTCTCTGGTGACCGTATTGGATGTTAATTTTTCTGATTATAGCTACGATAAGTTGAGATCGCTACAACTCTATGGCTGCTTCAGCCAACATATTAGTGCGCCTCTAAAAAACAAGGCAACACATTTTTAAATCTATGGATTTGGGTATAATTTTGGTAAAACAAAAACAAAGGCAAACCTTGACGGTATATTCTCGAGCAGATCCGTCCTGATTTATTCACTCATTTTTATTTCAGGAATGAGGATATATATATGTACGCGAGGGATAAAAGGGTGATATAATGAGAATACGGATCATACTATTTGGTGAAGAATGATTGCCAAAAACCGAGATTAAGTAGTAACCTTATGACTTACCATCGGCAGAGGCCTGAGCTTTTGTTCTAAAGAGTGAAACCCTGTTTTTGTCTATACAAACCGACCTTGTCATTGATATCACTCTCGTAAAATCCTAAAAAATGTAGTTATCCTTAGATAACTTTTCTCAGACAATAAACACCTTCTTTGTAGTCAACTCGATTGCTGGGTGGACTGGATCAACAATGCATTTGAGAGTAACATCCTTTACGAAAACTTTTCCTACTTGTATCAAAGATCTGGATAACTGGTGGAATCGCTTTCATCGGTAAATACTAAACCTTTCGAAGAGTTTTGACCTGTAACCATCCTAACAGGCAGGTCGGAATCATTCTGATAGAATGTTACCATTCAAGATCTAAACGTCTTTTTAAAAAAATCTACTCAAGAAAACCTCGCAGGAAATTTTGTATGCTATGTATCTAAGAACATAGAGGAGTCCTCCAAAACTTTCAAACCCGAATCGATTCCCCTTGAGCTTCAGCGAATAAACCGTTCTTGAAAGACGATACCACTCATATAGAGTCAGTCAAAGGCTCGTAATTTCAATCTAAACCGTATGGATGCTCTTGTTAAATCAAAAATTGGTTGAATTATAGAAAGCTTCGATCTAATTAAATATCCAAGCCCTGATCTAAGTTTTCCTGATGCGATCCGAAAACCCTCAGACATATATATACCATACATAGCAGTCATTCTAAAGGGGCGGATGGGGCTAATCGTGGTCTTCATACCTGAAACAGTCAGAAGCAGCTATCTCCCCTTCTGTTGAGATAGTAGTCTACATATTACTTCGACTGTTAAAATGGAAAGGCTCTACAGTATTATCGCAGAAAACTGGTAGTAATCCGCTGCAATATTAGTCCGCCTTTCTTCAATTATTGAAATTCATTCATTCAGCTTAGATTAGCGCCAAACCAGGGGGCTCATCTGGCTAAAAGAACAGAAGTACAAACCAAGTGCATGGACCAATATATTGGACATCAGTGAGATTTATGTTTGAAGGGCAGTATAAATATTTGACAAATTGGATAGGAGATCTTTAAAAGCAATTTAACAATCTGAAGTATATTTTGGAAAAAAATAAGAAACCGTTGTTTGGCACATTGGCGCATCTATCCTCAGATGATCTGAGTTACAAAGAAATTCGTCTCTGATCCACTATGCTACCAAAAGATACCGCACAATGGAGTTACGAGGTTAAGTTCAAGATAAGCAAATTTTTTTGTTATTTGCTGTTGCTTCAGTGGATAAACACAAATACAGTCTTTGCCAAAAGAAGCTCCATAGCATAATGCTTCAGACTATCCTGGACAGGCTGAGCAGTCCATGGAAATAAGTTAATATCAATTTCAGCAAACCACCGCAACCCTACATCATAACGATGCCTCCCTCCTATTTTATAGTCTTCATTTTGCTTAAACTTAAAAATATTAAACTAATAACGGATCGATAAGCCTCAGGCAAACAATTAAATCAATTACCGTGGAAAGGATGGGCGAACTAGAAAACTTAGCAAAATTTCGCTATTACACTTTGTACTTCTCCTTCTCCTCCAGCGGACCATTGGAATGCTACATAATTCTCCTTAGTAAATTTGTAGGCCTTAGAAAAATTCTACAGGCCTCTCTTTTTTGAATTACTCGTAACTCGCTAGTTAAGATTTTGATGATTTAGGATTTTGATTTTGATCCTCTTCGTCGGATCCCCGCTAGCCCAATTTAGAACGAATTTTCCGTCGATCTTCGTTGAACATGTCAAAACCAGCTGATTTGCTTGAAGTTTGAAGTTTTTCCAGTGCCGGTGTCTTACAAATGAGACTTTCGCCGATACGCGTATCACATTTTGTCACACTGACACTCGTAACACTTTCATTTCTGCTGCTGTATTTTTTTCTTTAGATAGTGGTGAGTGTACTAAAGCTGTTATTGTGCCATTTAGGCCACACCACGCTACCTTTATATGCACGAGTATATAATATCGTCATTACAATTTCTTTGGTGGTTAACCAAATGGCCTTAGTGCGACTGGTTCCTAACCATTTATCTTCCGGTGCCCTTATCCAATTGTTAAGAGTTGCTTGAAGGTCTGTCACATCCTTGCTTATTATATCGTTGATTATCATCTGCGAACAGAACAAAAGTCCTTCCCGGCGCTTTAATGCGTTGTTTCAATATAAATGGGCCTTGTACATTTCCTTAGTGTATTTCAACCTTACCGTCGAGTTCCCAAGTTATTCCCTCTGTTCATTGTGGGTGTCTGGGTATTCAATCTGTGGGTTTTACGGCATCGTATATGTTGCGTACTATTCTTAAAAAGGGTATTTCATGAAGCGCTTCCTATTTTCAAATTTAAATAAAACAAAGTGTGTTTGAGATATTATCGAAATTTTTCATTTGTTTCAACGAACTATCGATGCCATTATATATGGAACATAACTTCGTCCGAACGTTCGCCGTGGCTTCTCTGGGTGGCGCGCATCCGAGATGTCCAATTTTCCATGACTCTGGCGCATTAATCAGGCTGAATTTGACCGATGGCATGAGGTATGTTGGTTTTGAAGGGTGCTGTGGTTTGTGGCCTATTCGCATAGACCTCACGAAAAAGTCTAACGGGGTCAAATTGCACAATCTCGGTGGCCAGCTCACATCACCTCCACGCGAGATGACCATACCGTCGAATCGCTCGTGCAGAATTTCCAATGTAGCGTGATCTGTGTGGCACGTAGCGCCGTCCTGTTAAACCACAATTTGGACCGATGACGCCGCCAGGCCAAAATCCACACCAAAGAGTGACTTTATCGGGATGGATTCGACGCTCTTAGATCTCATGTGGATTATTATCGTCCCAAATTTTACGATTTTGTCTGTTGACGTATCTTTTCGTCCAGAAATGGGCTTTATTCCTGAGAAGATTTTTCGATGAAAATTAGGGTCAGTTTCTAACTGCTCTAGAGCCCATTCACACGTCGTTGTCTATGGTCGTCGTTTACGTTCAGCTCCTGGCTTGGTTGAATTTTGTACGTATGCAGGCCTAGGTGACGACGCAAAATTCGCCAAGTTGTGGTCTGCGAAGCGAAAAGCCGAGTTCTTGTGAGCGACGCGAAATCGACTGCCTCGGATTCTCCTGCACACGCTCACGGACAGCAGCGATATTTTCGGCAGATCTTGCGTTTCGTTGACTTTCGGGTGTTGGTTTATCGTTTACTGAACCAGAGGACTCAAATTTATCCACCACACTGCGAATAGTCAACAACAATATAGCGGCTATCAACTGTCAAAGTTGGGAAGTTACTATTGGAAGACCCTGTATATGTACGTCCCGGGAACATCTTCAAGGTGTCCATACCAGTTCTGCGATTTAAATTGAACGCTTTTTCCAAATCGATGCGTCCCGATATTTCTCCATCATTTTCTACTTTGAATAGCGTCAAATGTCGGCCTGCCACGGTGTTATATAGCCTTACGTATGATGGCTTTTCCTACGGTGCTTTGCATAACTCCCCAGTGATTAGTTTCTAGGTTCGTGCGTCTACTGTAGCCAACATTTTTTTCAGTCGATAAGTCAGCATTCTATTGGAAAGGATCACAAGACTATATGCAGTTTTGAAACTAGTCGTTTTCGACAAGTTTCACCCCGAACATTTTCTTCCGAATGTTGATACGAGTACACCTTATTTGTGATGTCAAATGATACGAACCGTCTTTTTTAATAAGAATGGGTTAGTGTCCCTGGACTTATTTATTGTTATTGTTGCTCTAAGGTACCTTTGGTCCAATTTGTTGATGATTGAGCATGCTGGAGCTAGTTTTACTTCACAAAACCATTATACAGAGTTGTATCAGTAAGACACATCTTCTTAGATCCGTTCAAAGCTGTCAAGTAGAGAAGTCCTACACTTCCTGCAAATGGAAATTATTTCACATGCTGGAGCTCACCGACCACCATAGCATATGTTGATGCCATTCTCATTGCTTCTCCTTTTTAGTAAATGGGTTAGCCATGTTCATTCTGCCTGACGGTGATATTTTTCTCATCGTTTTTTTATATACTTCTTGCTGACTCTATCTTTAATTATGACTTCTATCGGTATCAACGGACTGTATTCGTGTTCCAGCGGTTGCAAGTGATAAAAAAAAGTTGTCATCCGTAAGCGCACTTACTTAAGTTCTCTAACCTTTCAGTGGCAAATAAGGAGTCAGTTGCAATAAGTAGTTTCAGATAAGGCTTCAGACACAAATTTATAAGGAAGCCTAATGTTAATATTATGATTGATCTGAGAATGGAGCACGCTATTATTAGATTCAGATAACGAGTTTCTACCATTTCTTAACTCGCTTCTTATAGCAACAGCAGATCAAATCTTCGACTGAATCCAATGAAGATCCCTATTCGGCAAGTTTAAAGCCAAGGATATCTTTTGACACCAGTGTACTTCTACTAGATACTTTCGTAGAGCTGAATTTAAACAGGAGTATAAATTACAACTTACATCTCATTCAATGCAGCTCCAAAGAGCCATTAACACCTGCAGTACTTTAAGGCTGCCTAAAAAAAAAAAAACGTGTTAACGCCATTCGACACGAATATCATGCTTCATGTTTCCTCCAAGTGCCAGTGCCTTCTATTCAAAATGTCTCTACGTAATCCAATGAATATAAAAGCTCCTCTCAACTTTCTTTGGGTTTATAGTGCTTCGGCTTACATATTTTATACAACTGCTTCGTTGCTCTTCGCATGGAAGCCCTTATTCGCATCCTATCTAAGGATAGAGTAATTGCAGATATTACCCGTTCATGTAAGCAATCATCACTGTGTCGTGATTCAATTTAACTCACCCGACAGTATTGGGTGCCGTATTCGACTATACCATATTCCACGAGGAGACTACAATTTCTGGATCACTTTCTTCTTCCTTCACAATGATGTTTTGTGAGGGTTTTCAATGGTCTCCTGCCCTTAACTTCCGCATTCTTTTGCTTGCTCTTTTCTACCAACTTATACATCTATTGTTACCACTAACCCTGTTATTTTTTATTTATTTTTCCCTTCCAACGTGGGCTTATTTGAGGGAATAACCGGGGAGCTTTAAGATATTTTTGTCACCATTCAAGGGATGGGTGTATAGAGTTGTACATACATAGACATACGTCTAGGGCATATGTAGGTACTGCTGGTAGGGTTTTCCATTTATTCCAAGTGGATTGGCTTTGACAAAACCGTACAAGTGGAAAATTTCCGAACAAGAAACATACGCGACAATGACGATGATGATCATGATCATGATGATGATGACAATGATGATGGTGATGTGAATGAGGATACGTAAAGTTGAGGACGATCAAGATGAAGACGACAACGAAAACGACGTTAATCCGGGAAGGTTTACCAAAGTAACTGAGACGTAATTCAGGGTGTATATTTAGTTCTTTCAACGGTAGTTCTACAATCCGTCGCCACCACCTCATAAAACCCAACCTATTCCTTGTGAATGTGGATAAGATGAAGGGAACCTGGAGATGGTGTAGAACGTGAGATGCTTGCAAGGTTAAATAAATTGTTTCTGTTCCGTGCACATGTGGACGATGAAAGTAAAAGTATCTAGTTTGACGTTTTGTGTTGTTACTTTTTTACTTCTCCTTTTTTCTTTCCATTTTTGTTTTCATTCAATTTCCTTCGTATCCAACTTCCGCTTCACTAAACTTATCCACTGCTCGGAAATTGAGAGTATGCTGATGGAGGGCCTCTGGGCTGAAGTCAATGAACTACGGAACTGTGGACTTTATGGGATGGTGATATTTCGAGCGCAGAATTGTTTGTTGTGGTTTTTTTTCTTTTTTTTTCTTAATACAAATTTTATGTACTATAGAAATAGTTATAATAGAAAAAAAAAATAAACGATTTCCTTTACTAACAATGTCAAGGATACCGCTCTGTGGTTTTGCAATTTCATACTTCAAGGGTCACTAAGATGTGGAACAAATTGAAACTTTGCTTGACCAGATCCTTTCGAAAATAAAGAAAAAAATCTACGCCTAACGATGATGATAGAAAAAACATCTTTCCAATATAAATAATGTTTCTGCAAGTATACTTTAAGTCTCATGAGAAACTGCTATACTATCAAACCTAAGGCTTTGCTTTAAGATTTTCTGGTTAGAAATTAAATAAAATGAGCTGAGAAGAAGTACAACGTCGGAGCTAAAATTTGTAAGAATGCAACTCATACGAGACTCAATATATTTCGGCGACTGAATGTAACAATTCTCTGTAGATCCACCAAAAAAGGAAAACGCGAGACCTTACGGAGACGTGCAGTTACACCGTATCACATATGGTTCGAACTATGGGTGACAGAGGTCTCTAGTGTTTGGCGTGAATCCCTATCCTGTAGACTTAAGTTCACGGTATGGCCATATATTCATGGGAGCAAGGATATACCTTGGCATCGCTGGCTGTCATTCCTTTGATACCAATCTCAACCAGTGTTGGAAGCGGAAAGTTCCACTCTGGACTTGAGTCTAGCCCGGCCTAAGACTCTTGCCGATCTTAGGCTCACGGCACCCAGTACTTATTGCTACTCTACATCGGGTCAAAACCAACTGGAAGACCCTTCCTGCGACCACAGCAACCATGACGCTCTCGCTAGAGCCCTACTTCTTCCACGTCAGGCTCGGACGGAAGCTCGGGCGCCCTGACTCCCATGGTACCGATTTTTAAGTCCTGGTGGAGAGTGTCGATGGTCTTGCCACCCAACTTGACCTATTACCGGCCGCTTTTTACTGGTCAAGTCATAGCAACCTTCGGTGGCGTCAATCTGAAAGCCTCTACGGTAAGTCCAGTATTTGCTCTACCGCCGTTTATTATTAGACTGCGTCATTGATGAGCGTAGAATTGATAATTGAGCGGGGCCCGGCTATGGATAACAGTTGGAAATCTTGCATTTCAATAGCTCGTAATTTCCTTTAATAAAGCGATGAGGGGCGAACAGATGCTTAGCCAGTAAAGAGAGAGCTTTCCTATTTCACTTTAAAAACACTTCCACACCTGGATATCCATACATGGAGCTGGCTGATTTCTGGTCAACAAATCGCCAACCAAATTGATCACATTGCGATAGACGTAAGGCACTCCTACAGTGTTTTGATATCCGAACGTTCCGAGCAGTTACCGTTGACTCCGACCAGTATCTGGTTACAACCAGGATACGGATGCGATTACCCGTAACAGCCCAAACCATTGTAAGAAAGTTCAACGCCCAATGGCTATAAAAGACTTCCAGGCCATTTTTCGATCGAGTTAATCTTAACTTCTCGAGGAGTCCAAAGCCACACACCACAACATCCCCGTGCGCGAAATGTCTTCGTCGATAACAGAATTTCTCAAATCGTCGCACCTTTCCCGGTATCTATATAGCACCACGTCTGCTCAGCTGAGAATCCTGCTGACTCTGCCATTCGTGGTCTGATGTCAAAACATTTAGCGAAGTTAGACTCTTGGTGAAATAACGTTTTCTGAACTACCCAACGCCAAGGGTGCTAATGTCGAAGAAGAGATCTCTTGTCTGGTTACTGCAGTAGAATGGGCTGAATGGGATACTCGTATCTTCGAAAGGTTTTCGAACCTTAGTCGACTCTTTCGGGTCATTTCTCGCTGCATCCGACTAGCCCGAAACCGATCAAATCCTCCGGGCTGTCTCCGAACGAATTTCTTGTCGCCTGAACACATACGAATTGCTAAACTCGCATTAGTCAAGATATCTCAGAAATATACCTTCCAGGATGAGATTACTTCGCTATTGCAAGGACAAACCGTTTCAGGAAAAGCAAGTATTCCTCTATGCGCCCCTTCATCGATCAGGAGGTTGTACTGCGTGTGGGGGGTCGACTCGCAAACGCAAGCATACCATTCGAGCAGATGTATCCCATTATTTTACACAAGGATCATCGTCTTACCCATCTTATCGTAAAGGATTGCCACGTCAACAACTTGCACGCCGGAATGCGACAGATGACGTATCTGCTCTCTCTTAATTACTTTGTCAATAGGATCCATCACGTCATTAAACGATGCATTTATCAGTGCACAACCTGTATGAGGCAACGAGCAGTTCCCTACCAGCAGCAAATGGCAGGCTTGCCGAAATAGAGATTGGAGCCAGGGGTAACATTTGGCAATACCGGCGTCGATTTCGCGGGGCCAACCTTTGCCCGATCATGGAAGGGGCGACTGTCTAAGCAGCATATGGTCTATGTTTCGGTATTCGTCTGCGTGGCCACGAAGGTCCTGCACCTGGAACTCGGTACGGATCTTTCTTCGGCAACTTTCATAGCGGCACTGCGTCGCTTCGTTTCTCGGCGTGGTAAGTGCCACTCTATTTTTAGTGACAACGGCACTAACTTTGTTAGCGCAAATCAACAGCAACGAGATTGGGCAAATCTACTAAACTCAGCGAATTTTCAAGAGGATATTGTCGATGAGCTTATATCTAGCGGAATCAGTTGGCATTTCTCACCCCGCCATGCAACGCATTTCGGCGGTTTATGGGAAACTGGGGTCAAAATACTAAGTTTCATCTAAGAAGAGTCTTGCGCCAGTCGTCTCTAACGTACGAAGAATTTTCGACGATGTTGTGCCAAATTGAAGCATGCGCTACCTCCCGACCATTATGCGTGCGATTCGAAGGGGACGTGGATCCGTTAACGCCGGCCCACTTTCTCATTGCACGGCCATTGGCGACTGTGCCAGATCCAAATATACTAACTCCGGAAGCATCAATGCGAGATCGATGGCAGTACCTTCAACGACTTGTCCGAGAATTCTAGCAAAGGTGATTCCATGACTATCTGTCTCAGCTTCGAAAGCGACCGAAATGGTTGGAAAGGTCAAAACTCAACGATGTCGTCGTCTTAATGGACGGAAATCAACCGCCACGGGCAGGCTGACTCGCGTTGTATCTGTCACCACTACCAAAGGAGAGTTCAAACGCCCTGTCACCAAGCTATGTCCACTAATCGTCGATTCAAATTGAAAGGAACTTATTTCACGAATTTTTTCAGCCCGGAAAATAAAGAAACTCTAAAATTGGACCCCTAGAATGCACTTTGTACGAGTCAGCTTTGGTAGCCATATGGCTGAAATGTCTTAAAATAATCTTTCGACTGAATTTAATCAATCTTAAGTAAGTTAGTCTCTCCTTTTTATGTTTTATTCTCATGGAATTATCTCCATGAATTGTAAGACGGGCTATTGTAGGAATACGACTGTCCTTTGGAAGATCAAACTGAAAGCAAGGAGCTGCAGGCTAACGCATTCAGTCGTGGTCAACCAAATCTCTAGCATGAATCGAAGATGCACAGAGCTCATCATGACTTCATCATAAACCGACACATCATCTATAGAGCCGATATAGATATAAGAGAGCGACTTAACGCACCGACCAGAATGCAGCAAGAACTATTGCATTTTCCACATTTATAGCTTTTACCAAACTCCTACTAAGGGAATTGGATGCTTCGTTAAGTGCTTTCCAGGACTACCCCAAATATAACGAAGAAACGATTGGCTTACATGGCTCTTATACCATACCAAGATGCCAATTTTGAATAGGAATCTTCCCACCTTAAAACCCTCCTTAAAATAGCAATTCAAATCCTTTCAATTGTGTGATGGAATTGGTTACCTTCGCTTCAATAATTAAAATTATCCATCTATCCGTGTACTACACTTCTTACCCATTGATAGCTGTTTTTTTGTTCGTTATCCCACCACTTGCAGTATGCTTTACTTCATTGAAGTAGATGAGAACTGTATTACCTCACACCTCCAAGAAGATTGGATGCAGTCGAGTCAAGTAGTATATCCAGACTGTAAATTTTTTTGAATTGCTGGCGCATTTCATCATGAGGATCTACATTCCATTTCAGTCATTTGAAAATCAATTAAGTGCGCCACTGGACGCTAAGCTAGGTAGATAAATCTTTTCTAAGCTTTCCTCTTAACCAGCTAATTGGCTTATCTTAATTTCAGTTAATTATTTCCTTGAATTAAGTGGTGGGAGTACTGATGGATTCAGTGTTAATGCCATAGATAGCTTTCCTAAGAAATAACCTTAATCCTTGGTAAAATGGACAGCTGTTTACGTTTGAGTTCCTTCTCTGTTGGAGACATTCTAATGGTTTATTAATTTTTTTTTTATTTTTTTTTTTTTTTGTATCTTCCGGGTTTGTCAGCCTAATTAGTAATGTAGGATAAGACTTGTAGGGATTTCTTTGAAGTTGATTGGTCAAATGAAGTGCAGATGGCCCGAGGCATTGACAACAAAGATCCTTTCTTTAAGTAAACAAGCAACCAACTGGAGAGGAGAATTTTGTTGTTGAAAACAAATTACGCATTAGTGGTGATGGGATTTCTGAAAAATATTTAAAAATACCGAAATGGAATGCAGAATTGTTTTGGTTGATTAAAAATTAGCGAACGGGACTAATTGCCTAATTGTTTTCTCTTAGTGTATAGGACGAAATGAAGTACATTAGTTAATGAAATATCTGTATGCTTAGCTTAAAATTTCAATTATTATGAGTTTTGTTCCTGTCCTGTCGTGCAAAGGAATTAATCTCGGGCGAAGTGATTGCACCTCTCAAAGTGTTGCTATCTAAAATATTCGCCTTTTGCAAGATGCCGAAGGGGAATACCAATCTGGTAGCCGCGAACTTGTTTTGATCATCTCGGTGACGATTTTTGTAGGAACTGTGACGGCTTTCGATTCTCTTCCTGGTTATAGATGATGTAAAGGGTAATGCAGAGCCATCCATTAGAGCTGAGACCTCTGGATCCGACCCGGATTTCATTTGACTAATGTGGCCTCGCTTCTACTTGAACTTAGAAGAGTACCCTACAATTACGCTTAGTCACTATTCTACAAGGTGAATGACTCGAACTCCAACTTTTTAAAATGCTATTATTTTTTTATTTTTTGATAAATTTTATTGTGCCAACGCAAAAAATGTTGAAAATACATCAATTTTCAAATTGTATCAGTAGTTTTCAATATGTCCACCTTTGGCGCGAATAATGGCCTTGAGACGGCCGAAGAAAGCATCGCACGTTGCACGTATTTTGGCCCATTCCCGGCGAAGTGCTTGTTTGAGGTGGTCCAAACTTTGGTATTTCTTAGTGCCAACCTTCACCTTCAAAATACCCCAGACAGACAGACGGATTTGCATACGGAGAATTTGCAATCCATTGTGTCGGAGAAATGAAATGTGGAACATTGTTCTTTAACCAATCTTCATTGACGCGCGCTTTGTGAGACGGTGCCGAGTCTTGTTGAAATGTCCACGGTCTCCGACCGAAATGATTGTTTACCCAAGGCTTCAATACTGCCTCTAAGATAGTTTCACGTTGTACCATCGCATTAATTTTGACGCCACGGTTCAAAAATACAAGCGTAGAACGACCATCGGCGGTTATGGCGGCCCAAACCATCACCATCAGTGCTGCCTGCTTTCTGGTGGCCGTCCGAAGGTGTAAATTTCCGAAGGACCTCTCTGGCAAGTAAACTCGGTCATTTTGTTTGTTGACATATTGCTCGATAACAATTGGCGACTCATCGGAAAAAACCAAATTTGGCAACTCACCACATTCGTGCAAGCGGAGCAACTCCTTCTCCATTTCGACTCTAACTTTTTTCTGTTGGGGTGTAAGATCGTGTACTTTTTGGAACTTCAATGGCTTGAGGCCAAGCTCATTTTTCAGTATGTGTTGCATCCGTTCCAACGATATGTTGAGCTCACGAGGCACAAATGATTTATTCACGTTGAGGTGCTACAATATAGGGCTCTATTTGTAGTTTTCCAGCCAAATATAAAGCAATTACACTATCACGTTTGAATTCCATCGCGGATAAAAATTTTCCAACACAACTGAGACGCAAACCGTTTAAAAGGCTTGGAAATAATAAAATTATCTGTCATGTGTCAAAATTTGAGCTCACTGTCATGAACGGTTTGGAAATTATAGCAGTCTGAAGTTGGTTGCATGTATGTAGCTACTTTTGATGCCAAAACCATTTTGGAATCGATGATATTTGGTTCGTGATATCTTCCCTGCTATTCTTGCTTCATGTTCATTGTCGGGAAGTGGATTTCCATTATTCATGAGCTCAGTTTGCGATGATCCATTTTGAGTGTTAACGTTCTTAATTTTGCGGTAGAATAGCAACAATTGCTGCAAATTTGTTTCTCAGGAGACTCTCCCCTCTGTGTTCGCTTAAGTGTGTCAACGTTCTTCTCGTCCATTTGATTAAGGATGAAACGGAACAGTACGGATATACTCTACTTTCTATAGAACATTTTTGTTGCAAACATTAAAGCAATACTCTTCTTTTCAACTTGAATGTAATTGACCTCTGCCTATTAACTCAGAGTCCAGTATTACTTGCATCGACCAGTACGACATCCGAGAGATTTGGGTTGCAAAACATCAAACCCAAATCAGATAAGAGAATGCCAACTAACTGGTTGAACGAAGATTGACAGGAATCCACCCGGTTCCATTTATATTTACTTTTTCAGTAAAGCGTTGAGTTGACTATAACATGTAGGTAACAGCGGATAAAAAAAAATCCCAGTTCCACAAGGCATTGGACCTTATACAATAACAGCGAAGGCTTGCCTTGAAAAAAATACGTTTTTCTTGTTTAATTTTGAAACTGTCCTCACAAAATCGACTGAAGACTCCTCTAAGTCCTTGATTGAGTGCTCTGAACAAAATATCGTAGAGACAAGACAAGACTATTTTAATTCCCCTGGGCATGACCTCCGTTAATTGTTCAAATGCCCCCGGTACTGCTTTGATTTAATGTATAAGGGTATTGCATTGGTATGGTCCTCGATGAGTACTGATAGTGAGTCAATCTTTGCATCCGTCATACACTTCTATGTACTTGAAGATGAAATCAATATTACCAAAGACGTTATCTTTAGTGTATTTGGCAAATACGTCTTCCAGAAGAGGAAGAGGGTATTACTAGTGCTGCAAGACTTCCCTTAATACCATAGAATGATATGACCCACTGACTTTTCTCACACCCAGATGAATCGCCTGGATTTATCTAGCATTGTCAACTCTTCCCCCATTGATACAAGTGATCCGTATAGAGCTGGTCATTTTGGTCGAGAAAGAGGATTGGCATTTTCCTTCACGTACATCCGTAAACTTGTTTTAAAAAAGCCAAATTTGGGTTTCGATTTACTCGATTCGGAGACGTATTCACTGCAGTTCATATTGTGCTCCTAGCCGGTCGCTGACGGGGTTCCTATAACTGAAACCATTCTATCTAATCCTGTCCAGATAAACAGAGTTTTGTCACAAAAGATTTGAGGTTACGTATCTAAACCAAAATTTTATTTGTTTGATTTGTTGGTTTTGTACATCTTCAATAGATTGATTTGCGGGTGACGTCGCAGCAGTATCCATTTGCGGGTACAATAAATATCCATTCAAAATTATTACCGCGAATTTCCAATCACTGAGTGCTTGGTGTGCATCTTCTGTTTGAATATTTTTCGCGTCGCTCTGTGTTAATGATGACGATTAAAACAGAAAAATTAACCTTCCTTGTGCCGCTACAGTTGGAACGATGAACAGATGTCCTGTATCTGCATTGCTCCGTAACCCCAAATGGGGTAGAGGGTTTCTGTTGCATTTTAGCATGCTCATTAAGATTTCGATTTGGAGGTCCATACAACAGCTTGAACAGTTTAATGGCGCAAATTCTACGAACTCGACGTGGTTTTACAGATTGGTTATATGCCGACAGTCCAATGCCGAATTCTGGATCGTAATTTTCGATAAATCTCCTGCCGCCAACGACGTCAACATCGTTCGATAACTGCAGAGACATAACGAGAATAAAACATTTCTACTTGTCAATGGTGGGATTTCCAATCTGAAAATTGTCTGCTTAATTTGCTGGCGTAGAGCTAAAATCGTTATGATACTGAACAGTAACTCAGACTTTACAAAAATATTTCTGAGTTTAGTGGATGTACTCGCCCCAAATTTCTGACCCAGGCAGGATAAATTCGCTTATCTGGTTTTATTCGGCACTACCAAGCCTCCGCATCGGGAGATTGAATTTGATACCGTCTTTGCTACGTCTTGTTCAAACAACTTGTTGTACCGTGAATACAAGTGTAAGGAAGAATCAAACCCCGCTTTCTTCATCGGACAGAAACTCATAAATATTTCGCGAAGGTACTCCACTACGGCTTATCCGTTTTTTCTACAAGAGATATACCACTTACTTGCTTCGTCAGTACGCGAAGAATCCTTCAACAAACAGAATGATAGAGTGGCCACCATACAACTTCTGTGATGATTTGGGGGGTAGTCGCCACCTAGCTCCATACTCATATCTGCTAGAAAGGTGTCAAAACCTTGGAAAGTGTATCAAACCGACGTTTTAGAGAGCGAGAACGAAATGATATTCGCAAATAAACCATGACCCTTCCATAAAATTCCGCTCCAGCGCATAAGGCAAAAACGACTCAAACATAGCTCAAAAACTACGTTTCAAACTTCATTTTCACGGATGATTCACCATTTGGTATCCCAGATTACAAGACTATCATCCCTTCTGGGACTATGAGTTGCACTACTCGACTTCCAAGTATTGAGTCTTTGAAACGCACGCTTGTCCGAGCAGTGGAAAGTTTTCGAATGCATGAGGTGCGTACTGCAATCGATGAGTGGCCAGACCAACTTCGCCCTTGGAATGCAAGTAGGGGCCATTTCGAATAAGTTGTGCTACAATTTGTTGCCATTGGGTGACCCAATAAATAGGAAAAAAACATTTTAAAAAATATTCAATCGCTTTCATTTTATTAGCCAAAAACCGTGTACCAAAACATTTGGTAGCACTAGGTATGGCTTAGTTTTTTATCCTACACTGAGGTGGCTGATAGTATTGTAGTGTCACTTTATGTGAGCTGTTCAAGGTACCACGACTCCAAGGGTCCAAAGCTTCATGTGCACACCAGAACGTCGTTATCGTTTTTTTTCGTTTTGCATGTCTCGCAGTAGAGGAATTTTTTTAAATTAACGCGCGCTCAAGGGTTAAGGTACTCTTAAAATATTTGCACACTGCGCAGGCGAAGAAAAATTAGGGAGGAAAGAAACATAGGTACCGATGTACGTTGGTTTTAAAGGTCTGAATGTTACAATGACTAGGAAATATAGAGAGCTCGGCAGGGCATTTCACAAGCGACTTCGGTTCGGTTTAGGAACGAATTATGATCTTTCAGAGTACTTCCGAAAGTGGACTAGGGGGTTGAAGGTTTGATGGGCGGAATACTACTGAGGATTTCCATGGAGTACTGGTGGTGGAAATAGCGATAGAATGAAATGAGACAGGAGAAATTTCGTTCCTATTCGAGTGTGTCCGTTAACAGAGTGATACTAGCATCACCTATGAGATTTATCGCACGGTTTTTCATCTTACCTAGCAGGTGCAGATAGATGTTTTGGCCTCGCCTGACCAAATCGTGGAGGCAATGAACTTTCTGGCATACCTTGGCCAAAATGTACCGAATATTGCGGGGTTAGTAACCACTGAACTCATGTTTGTTAAAAGAGCTTTTTTTGATATATTGATTGTGCATCATTCATCATCATCAGTTGTTATAAACAAAAGGCAATATTAAGAAAGAGTTACAACATTTTACCAAACATAAAGCGGTAGTCACAATAACATAGAGATCCACAGCTTTAAAGGTTCACGGATAATTAAATTATGCAGGCTTCAGGACCATTTTATTTTTATTGTATCTAATATTGTTCATAAAAATTATATTTATATATGTATGTGTGTTATCCTTATATCCTGAGAAGTGTTATTTAGTATAAAGATACGGAAATAAAATTAGTAAGAAAGTAAAAAAGGAGATTCTTAGAAAGATGTAAATAAATAAACTTATTCGTGCTTTGATTCTGGTTGTAGGTCGAACCATGAAGACAGTCCTTGGACGGAGATGTCTGGCTCAGCCAGAGGGATTTATAACATTCCAATAATGGGACTTCCACCATACAAGAATCCCTTTTGTGTCCAAACAGTGACTTAAAGATCTGTCTACATAAGTTCTGCTAATGAAATTACGTATTCAAATGAGGCGTCATGCGATGTTGGTCTTTCGTTTTGATTCCTTTGCACGGGCTGGCATAAGGATCCGGTATGTTTGAAGGATCTGTTTATGGAATATGCATGATTTTGTGGATCGCCCAGTAAATTTTTGACTGCATACGTCCAAGACCATATTCTTCAGCTGAAGATATGGAATCCGGAAACAGATGATTAAGAACTAAATCGGAATTTGATTTCGGGCTTCTTGGAGGGGAGTGACAGAAATTGAAGATGCTGAAGATTTGCCGATTTCCTCTTCAGCGATCGGGTTAGGCAATGAGGTTCGACAAAGTAACACTCTCAACCTGACTAGGGGTTTTGACGGAACTAGTAACCGATAGCGATGATACCTTCTGAAGAATCAGCTCGTTTTAGAACTTTCAATGCCAGTGGCATGATGATCTTTGATTCGGGACCGGATTTTTGTAGTTGGAAAGGTTGAGATACAATTTCCATATTTTTCTTTGTCACCAAATTACTAAGGGCATAAGTGAAGCGACGAATTTCATTTGCTGTCTGCTAATCAGTTGTCTTGATCTGGATTGGATGCAGATCGAGCATGTGGTAAATTCTTTTCAGAATCAACAAACAGAATAAGTAGACCAGTGCTATGTAACACGCAATAGTTTCCATAAAAGCAGACTGCAGATCCTGAGCATCGGCTCTTAACTTGCACCAGATTTGGTGAATATGTAGTAGACCATGTTTGGCTTCTCCAAATGTTAACCTGGATACGTGGTTTGTACGTACGTACGTATGCCTTGCCGAGCGAATCGTCATTCTCGATTCAATCATAATTGAAAAGTCTTAATGCAAGGATACTATGCTGGGTAACTTCCACAATTTCAAAATTTACGCACTTTGTACAAGCCTGCAAAAATAGGTTAGAACCAATGCGAACTGCGACGAAGCACACGCATGTTCATCGCTTACCACCTCTATTTCAGCGCGATAGCTTGTTCTAAAAAGTCCTTCTTGGGGAGCGTATTATCCACTCATTCACATTACGTCCTCTCTTTCAGGTTCAGCCATTGCATAACACTCGAGGGTATTCATTCGGCTAGTTAAGTCCTGTTGGAGGAAACCAGGATGAGGTAAAATAAGCACGATTGGTGTGTTTATAGTCAAACTAAAATGAGATCGTTGATTGCCTTTATAAAGTGAAACAATGATGATCTGCTCTCATTCTAAAAGTTTACTTTACTCCGACCTCTCGTCACTTAATTAAACAGGCATTCCAATTGCATAATATGGAAACCATGTACGTTCCTCATTCTTTCCACTACCCTGCCTACATCTTGTTCTGCAAAATCCTGTTTCTACAGAAAAGATTGAATTCCAAATGAGGTTGCGTAAAAGAAAATACCATTTTCAATTCTATTCAGAAGTTCTAATTAGCTCCAACGTCCTTTGATCTAAAAGAACCCACTTCATTGGGAACTTATTCCCAATTACGTTCAAATTTTCCATCAACAATCGAACACTCACACCCTGCAGGTCTCTGGGGAAATTTCATAATTCGCCAGCTGAAATATCGATACCACTCGCATATTATTAAACCGTAACTGATGCTTAAGTTGTACGACAGTACATCCAAATTTATATGCGAAATATTAAATTGGTATTTGGTAACCCATCACCTTAGAGTATTTGCAGCCACAATAGGTTACAATCAAAGTGCCATACCCCTACGTATGTATTTCATCCCGGCTATCAACTGGAAAGCAATAAATATCAAATGATGACTTCAATTCCCACACATAAATTGCACGCATGTACTCGTACTCGTATCTTCCACATATTCGTATCCTGACAGTCGAAATGCGAATACGGATTCCAATCAACGCAGCGGTAACACACCAGACGACTGTACGAACTAATGAATTTCCAGGACTCGACTTGTCGGTCTTGGTTTTGGTTAAGGTTCCTTTTTCTATTGTTGTTGTTGCTGTGTATTTCTTTCACCATCCCTTGCTCTATGTAGATGCTTGGGATATTGATTCGTAAAGCGCGCTCTGTGCATCAGGGAATACATCATGTTGGGAACAATTGTTATCGCTCAAGTCTAGTCGCTTCGGAACTAATGATGGCTCATCGTATCCATCACCATTCAGCATCGAGTATCCATATCCATCCAACACCATTGTCAGTGTGAAGTACTCGTAGTCCACTTGGACTCGCCTGGATATGGTTACCAATGAGTTATTACGTTTCAAGTTGTCAATCACCTTGTACAATTCGGATTAGGAATGAAGAGATGCTCGTAAATTATTTCAATGCAAAGGAATATGCTTGAAGGATCGCGATTTGTGATAGATAGTGCGATGGCAACAAATTGAATTTATGCGAGCGGTCGACGAAATTCCAATTTATGAAAAGAACCATCGGATTAAAGACGAACTAATTATCTGATTGCTTAGGGATTGCTTGGTTACGTTATCGAAATTCGCTAGTATAAAGCAATGATACCATTTAACGTATCATTACCCCCAGATAGTTATGTATAGTGGTGTTGTGTGGGTGTTTGGCGGTGAATTCCTGCAGTCTACTCAATTACATTGAAATTTAATTAACATCTCAATGACTCGGAGAGAAATTTGTGAAATGAAAAGGATTACATGCATTTCCCGGGAACACTAGGAGAAGCGCATCCGTTAAGCTCCGAAACCTTTGTGTGAACACAACAATTAAGTACATGCCATGGTTCCTTGTCCATCTGTTAATAGCTTCCAACTGAGCGATAAAATGGATAAAGCACTATTCATGCGGTCACAACGTGTTTCGGGATTATAATAGAACATCCACGACTCTGATAAGGAGCAATATATGGAACGATAAGTACATATCATAAAATCAGAAAGTAGGATTGGTTAGAATAAACGGTTGATTTTTGGTGATTCATATAAGAAAACGACCCAGAACATTGAATATCCACTTGGAACGTACCCAAACCTGAAACTTAGCTCAAGCAGTAGAAAGGAGATACGATGGATAGAATCAAATATGCAGAAGAGGGAAAATTGTCTGGCTCTTACTCAAGATACCTGCATGCCACAACCTCAGTTCGGTATGTGACATTATTCCTACGCTCCTACTGACGAGGTTTAACACAAAGAGGAATGCTATGACCTCCTGGATAGCTGTCTGTGTTTTGCTAAAGCCAAACTCAGAACATTAACAACATCGATGACAACAGACATCAGTGTCCGATTAATTGACTTTTTTCTGTCGAAACAGGGTACACAGACAACAAGGCTAGTCAAGTGTACTCCTTGTAATATTCTTTGTGCTGGAAGTTCTCTGTCTTGAGTGAAAATGAGTCACAATACCATCAATCACCCCATCAGCTCCTAGACCTCAAGCACCGCATCACTTCCAGCCTGATGCAACCGTAGACTGGCCCAGGATAATCGTAGAATTACAGCAAACGACGCGACGTTATACACGTGTCACTTATACGTAGAATACTTGAATGGTTAGCAAAAGCGTCATGGCTCGTTGCGATGAAAGTAAGCTGTCTATAGTCTTACGTAACATAGGACATCACGATAGTCGCTGAACTCTAAGAGACGTGAGGATGCACTTGTTTTGTCTGACGCCATCCCGGCGAGTTATTCTATCTCACATAAAACCCGATCGTCAATGGAAGCGCTAATCGCGAAACCCTCCCCTGAGTCTTGCCTAGCTAATTCATTGTGACCTGAGATCCAAACAAGACTCAATGGATTCAGTCCTTGGACTGCGTTCCGAGCACTAGCTCGAACTAGCTTGGAAGTCATTAAAGAAGAGTTCAGTAGACGCAGATACTTCGCCATCTTCACTGATATTTTACAATATATGCAGGTAGTTCACGCAAGCGCCCAGTGATATCTTTTATTTTAGTCCTCGGAAAATAACTAAATATATCAGTCATCAGAACATTCATTTCCTGGCCCAGATTCTGGCCGAAATCATTCCTGAGTATAGAGGAAGTCGCAACAACAACAGCAACTGCTGTTCTTGGATCACTGTTCATAATATCAGTTGGCGCGCAAGGTCATCAAAACTCCAGTTTTGATTTATTTTTAAAAGGAAGGTGGCTTTGTGATTGCAGCTCATCTTTTAAAAATCAAGTGGAGTGAGATTCACCAGTGAGTCTGGATCAGGGCCAGGTGTCCTGGAGAAATCCCTCATGCAGGCAAGACAGACCGTTGTTTCCAGACGGGATATACTTTCTCTTATCACAACAATGTAGGTCCAAAGGCCCCTTCACAGTAATAAGCCACATGTTCTCCCGAAAACCGATACGGTCATTAACCCGACAACTTATAATTTTTCAATGTGATTTGTTTAGTCCGGAGAAGGTTGCTATCCAAGATCACACGCAAATATTTAGCCTTCTTATTGAAATGAATGATGATGCAACGAAGCACTAAATCAGTCAGTCCAGTCTGCTTCCTCCTTCTCATAAAGAGAATTAACTGAAAGTCAATATGGATCATGTCTACGGCTGCTAGCGCTTTAGACCAGAAAGTTGCTGGGTATAGTCCAAGAGAGAGCATTAAGCAGCACTATCTACATATGCCCGTTTTTAGTTATTGACAGCAGTGAGTATCAGGATTGCTCTTATTCACAAAACGAGTTATTCGCCGTCCAAAGTTGCGTTGCCGAAAATTGCCGAAAATAGCATCAATGCTGATGAAAACGAAAGCTTCCTCGCAGTTACAATCAGTCACAGCTCTGCAGGATCTTGTTGGAAGGAATTTTCCATCTTGGACAGAATATCTCTTCAAAAAATTACAAAATGTCGAACTAAAAGCGAAAAAAGACAAGGATTCTTCTCGGTCATGCCAGTCATGGACATGATCGCATTGGCAAGCACCAAAAGCATCCCGGTGGTCGAGGTAATGCTGGATGGTATGCATCATCGTCGCATCAAGTTTAATAAATACCATCCGGGTTACTTTTGTAAGGTCGGTATGAGGAACTTCCACTTGCGGAAACAGAACAAATTCTGTCCATCAATCAATTTGCACAAACTATGGTCTCTAGTTGTGGCGACAAATACGCCTAACTTGTCAAGGAAAAGGACAACAGAGCTCCAGTTGTAGATTTAATTCAATTCGGCTATTACATATTACTAGGAGTTGGTCACCAGCCAAGAAGTCAATCATTGTGAAAGCCAAATACTTCTCCAAGAAGGGTGAAGATAAAATTAAGAAGGCTGGTGGAGCTTGCTCGTAGCGTGCCTAATTTAAGAATTCCAATATAAAGGAGTGGTACATTAAAGACCTAGACGTACGTATGCCAATTTTATAACAATTTTATAGGGAAATCAAAGTAATTTTACACAAATAAATCTCAGCTTTCCAACGCGATCGAAGTCAGACTAATTGGTCTGAAACTCCTGTTGAGTCAGCTTTGATAAGTCTCGGGCGTGAGACCAAGAGTCCCTGCTTTCAACTCGTTCTAGGTCCCAATAGATTCTCTAAGAATTTCCTGACAAGTTCTTTCGTCCCTTTTGAGGACTTGACCTTCGCAAAAGGCTTTACCGAATCTGGTATCCCTCCAAATTAGTCTTAGGTTACTTGTTAAGAAGTTTTCGGGTTTCATTACGTAGTTGCTGCAAATCTGAGTTCTACGGCCTAAAGACGGCAGTTTAAAATATTTGGTGAGAATGCCGTTTAAGTTCTGAAGAGCTTCCTCTAACCTCTGTTTCGTTTCAAGCTTAAACGGAACATTAATTGATTTGCCGAGCTCTTCCCTTAATCGATTGGTGTTTGACGGATTCCTCCTCTTCCTTCCATAACAGACTTTCATCCGACCACATCTTACAGAGGTGAAAATTCGTGCATAGACTCTATCCCGTTTTGTCAGTGATTGAGATACGCTGCAATTCGATATCTTGATAACCATGTGGTCGTGTTTTTAACCAAGGGTTTAGGCATGTTGACATACCATATGGCATGTGTTTACGAAATCAAAACCCGCTGCTTAAAACGCGAGTACCACGGCAGCAAGTCAGGTTTCAGCTGGCGCAACCTTTTGACAACTGCCTTCAGTTGCGCACACGAAGTTAACTGAGGTCCCCTTCCACTTGTGTGTGCCACCTAAGATGAGGTCGTTTCTTGCTGCATTGTCCCTCTGGCTAGGACGCTCAAAGTGACCTAGTCATATAAGCTTCGTTTTCCGAGCTTTCCTGATGAGATCAGCATCACTGTAAAGCCCGTACAGCCCGCTGTTGAAACGTCACCTCCGTTCTCCGATGATGCAAACGGGAGCAAAACTACCCGAAAAGCTTTGCTCACGAAGCGCTTCCGATCAAATTCATCAATTCATCCGCTTTCGTCAGTGTTCAAGCTTCTGCATCGTAAAGCAGGACTGGGATGGTCAGTTCCTTGTACAATGGTTGCTAGAGGGGTTTACTACTCAATTGCCTCCTAAGCCTGAAAATTTCCGAGCTGGTGTCGTTGTCGAAGTTGATTGGGGACCGAGGTAGATAAAATTCCTTACGCCCTCAAAGTTGTAGCTAAAGGCCCTTTTATTAAGCGCTTCCTATCTTTAAATTTAAATAAAATAAAGTGTGTGTGAGATATCATCAACATTTTCCAATCGTTTGAAAGGTCTATCTATGCCATTATGTATGGAGTATAACATCGTTCAAATGTCCGCCGCTACTTCTCTGGGTGGCGCGCATCCGAATGAATTTGACCGATGGCATGACTTATGCTGGCTTTGATCGCCGCTGTGGTTTGTGGCTTATTCGCATAGACCTGCGACTTCAGAAGACCCCACAAGAAAAAGTCTAACGGGGTCAAATCGAACGATCTCGGTGGTCAGTTCACATCGGTGCCGTGAAATAAGGCCAACTTTCAAAAATTTGTCTTATTTCACTTTTCAAATTTTGAAAGTTCGCCTTATTTCACTTGGCCTTATTTCACGGCACCGTTCACATCACCTCCACGTGAGATGACCATGCCCTCGAATCGCTCGTGCAGAATTTCCAATGTGGCGTGAGCCGTTAGGCACGTGGCGCCGTCCTGTTGAAACCACATGTCGTTGGTGTCCATATCATTCAATTCAAGCCAAAAGAATTTGGTAATCATTTACCTATAGCGCTCGCCGTTGACGGTGATGGTCTGGCCAACGTCGTTCTCAAAGAAATATGGACCGATGACACCGCCAGCTCAAAATCCCCACCAAACAGTGACTTTTTCGGGATGCATCGGACGCTCTTGGATCTCATGTGGGTTGGTATCGTCCCAAATTCGACAATTTTGTTTGTTGACGTACCCATTCATCTAGAAATGCGCCTCATCGCTGAAGATAATTTTTCGATGAAAATTCGGGTCAGTTTCCAACTGCTCCAGAGCCAATATACATCGATGGTCGATACACATCGACACCGGCAATGTTTTCGGCAGATCTTGCGTTTCGTATCGTTGCGTTGATGTATTGTTTACTGAACCAGTGCAAATTTATCCACCACACTGCGAATAGTCCTTTCGGTAGGACGAATATGGAGACCATAATCGAATGGCGAAGCACGTGACTTGGTGATTTGGCAAAACAGACTGAATGAATGACAGATGTAGCTTTAACAATATGGCCTCTATCAACTGTCAAAAATCGGTAGTCCCTATTGGAAGACCCTGTGTATAACGTGACGTCTTATGAATGGGATACCTATATTCCTTCTGTCTTACTTGCTTATAGACCTCCTGAGCAGCTGTTGTCTTTTTTGGAGTGCCAGCGTGTTTGCCTCTTCCTACTCGCTAGGATTGGGTGACAATGTCAGTGCCGGTCTTATGCGCGTGAAGCTGGCGCCATAAGATTTCCCGAAAAATTATGGGTGACTCGATCACAAGGCGCTCCAGCAGCCTTCCTAAATCTAAGTCGTTCGAAGTGAATTTTGTCCATAATACTTCTTCGATGTTCTGTCATCCGGGCTATTACCATTCACACTTTGGCTACAACAAGGGAGTGGGTTTAGTTAATGTACGATCCTGGATGTGTTCGGATATCCGAAATACTAGAGCTGTTTCTTGCATCATCACTTGCAATAGTCTGGAGCATTAAAATCACCAACAAGATTCTTAACGTCATGTTTGGGACTCCGCTCATACATACGGCAATCTTTTGCAGAGCCGTCCATATTCTCTGTTGGGATTTGAGCTCATATCAGACTCATGTTGCCCAATTAAGCCCACATCAGGATAGAGAATTCGCGTCTGAAGACTTTTTGCCTTTGTCTTTCTCTGATGACCAGCCGACTTTCAAATACGCGCTGCTTCTGTGTTCTTTTGGAATCACAATTATACGTCTTGGATATCCGCTTTCTGTGGTTTAAGGACTCCGCTTATTGTTTAGGTGCTGAGTCTTTGTCCGTTTTCCTTTTACTGGGGTGATCGACAGAATGGCCGAAACTGTTTGTAGCTTGTGATCGAAAAGTAAACTCTGTGGTCTGGCAGTTAATCCGACGCTATGACCCACAACCTGTAGAGGCATATTCGTCAGTGCCAATATCCCACTATGGGGGCTGTTTCGCTTGAAATGACTCCTACGTCACCATATATTTTTCGCCAACTTGAGTCAATGCTCTATCAAAATTGCTTCAATGTTGCTGTTGACTCCATCTTGTGAGTTCATTCTCCAAAACGCTTAAAACATGCCTATGCCCTGAAGTTCACCAAGCTGTTTTTGTCCCTAATTACCTTGGAATTTGTTAAATAGTCTGTGGACTACCTCTAAGTCCTTTGACTGGGGGGTTTAACCCATTGATTTATTTATATCTTTACCAACTGGCATTCTTAAGATAGAACTGGTTCCGTTTCCCTGCAGGAGATTATCAATTACCCACCATATCAGCCCATAGATCTTTCAAAAGATCATAAACAACTTGTGTCCTATAAAAAGAAAAACAGACATGTGAATTGAGTTGTGCCCTAGAGCAAGGTTTAGCAAGAACAAGGACAACAACAACAACAGGAAAAAAAAACGAATAAAAAACATTTTCACAAATTTACCGCTCAAAAACAATCATGACTCAATTTTTATTCAATATGCTCCCACATTTCCCAGTGGTTGCTTTATTTTATTTCCTTCTTTGAGTTTGCTTCATTATTTTCAATTTATCTAGTCTTCTTGCTGCATTTTGTCTGGCCCCTGTCTTCTCGATGCCAACACCGGCGCCTGGACCAGTTGAAATAGAGAAACATGATACAGAATTTTTCATTTGTCGTAAAAATAAAACTTTCAGATACATTTCATTCTTTAGAGACTAAGAGTATCTGCCGTAGTTTTCTTGTCTTTTGTATACAAGTACCTTTGCATCCAGCATTGGTTTTGTGAAAAAAAAAAATGTTTGATGTACATAGATACTCGTTATGTTTGAACTTGATCCTTATTCAGATGAGCTGTGACTCTAATGAAACCTAGTGCTTCACCTGTGTTGCGGCAGTGACGAGGTAACTGATATCAGGAAAGCGTCAATGAATCTTTTATCATCACAATGTGTTGGCATTTCGTACACTGAAACCAAAGTCCTTGATCACTGTCGATTATGAGACCCTTGGGTGTTGGGTCGATTGCATCCCTGTTCACAATTCAGCTGCCAACTGATTGGATTGTTAAAACACCATTCAAAAGCCAGTACACACGACGCAGTTATGCCTTTAGGTTCATATTCCATTTCTCCTGTCTTTATCTTTGTTGTTTTTTTTTTTTTTTGAGGAGCCGTAGGGTTCCCGTAGTTTTCACGTTACCGTAGCTGTAGCTGTAGGCAAGAGAAAAAGATACAATTCATCTCCATCCTGGTAAGAGCTGTTGGTTTATTTTATTTATTAGCTTGTTTTATTTTTGTTTTTTTTTTGCATGTGTACATAGACTAATATATATTATTTCATTGGTATGAACCTTCCATGACCCATAGCCCGAGTGAAGGAGAGTCTACTACGTAACATAAAAAACAAGGATTCCGTTCAAGGTTTTCCGCAGAAGGAAAGGATTTCAAGTGAATGTACATACAGAGTCGTTGAAAGTCTAACGTTTTTTTTTTTTTTTTTTTGTTTTCCAGTGACGGGGACCTTTCTCAAGGGAAACAGGTAGAAAGGAAAAAACGTTTCAGCACTGCAGAGTATTGGCAGCGGTATAGTAGAGAAACTACTGCTGCATTCATAAAATTTTTAATTTATCACTTAGAAATATTTCAAGAAAATGGAAAACTTCTCAAGCAAAACAACTTCAGATACAGAGACAGTGAGAAATGGCCTTCAAGAGGGTTTGCCGATAAATGAAGGAGGAGTAGGTATTCGCCACTCTGGCGTATACTTGACGTTTATTGTTGACTTTTTGCTTAGCAGAAATGATGCACCAAAAAATGAAACCAAATTATTTTGGAACATTTGAAAGTAAGATCGGTTACATTACAAAAGAGTGTCGACTTGGGTTTTGAGGGTGGATTGTTGGTTGCAATTTCCTCTTGAAAGCCTAAAATTGGCAACGGTGTTGTAAATAGATTTTAGTGTTTCCAACATACCAGTTTACTTAGGTAGCGCTACATTTTGGTGTGAACCTGGGTCTCAACTAATCTCTCTCTAGTTGGACACTTCATGTCGGTTGAGGTCCCTTTCTACTTATGCGCGCCACCTAAGGTGAGATCTTCCTCTACTGCCTTGATTCTGTGGGCATGACCATTGGTTTCCATTCGGTCAATACATATGTCCTAACAATCTTTGGCGATCGATGCGCAGTTTTCTGACTAGATCAATGTCGCCGTATATCTCGTATAATTCGTCATTGAATCTTCTTCTCAAAAACCCATCAATGCAAAGGGGCTGAATATCTTACGAAAAGTGTTTGTCTCGAAGCAACCGAGGACGCCTTCATCCGCTATCGATAGAGTAGAACTACTGCGATCAAGGTCTAACACAATGTATCCTTAGTTATTCGGGATAGGACCTTACTGCATAATTACCTTATTAGCACAGCGATCGACAAGAGTGATTCCTCGTTTCATTTCTACTGATGTGCTGTTGGCCGAATTGATATCAGAGTCTAGACAGAGAAAGTCCCTCACTTCCTGAAAGTTATGACTATCGGCTGTGACGTTCTGTGACGTTCCTTCTTGTTGCTAGCAGCATATACCTGGTTTTGTTCTCATTTACCGCTAAACTCAATTTGACAGCTTCCGTTTCAATACTAGCGAGCGCACCGTTGACAGCCCGCTGAGTTCTCTCCATTACGTCAATATCGTCTCCGTCCGCTAGTAGTTGGGCAGACTATTGAAAGATTGTGCCTCCGGTGTTCGCTATTGAGTTCCGCAAAGTTAAAGAAGTCACATGACAGCATGGCACCTTGTCTGAAACCTTTTTTGACATCAAAGGTCTCGGTTAAGTCATTACCGACTTTGACGGAGCAGCGAGCATTCTGCATCGTCATTCTGCACAGGCGAACAAAAGCTAGGCATATCTGTATATAGATCATCTCTATAAACGCTGTCGTATGCGGCTTCAAAATCGATGAAAGGATGGTGGGTATCAATTTGGACTTCTTGAGTATTTCCAGGATCTGCCATAGACAGAAGATTCGGTCGATTGCGAAATTTCCTGGTCTGAAACCGGACAGTTAGGGACCAATCAGGTTACTGACAAAGCATTCCAGATGTTTAGATAATATGGCAGATCTTGTATGCAATATTGGCGCAGTTAAGGGGGTCTCACTTTTTGTAGATCGGGCAAACGATACTAAGATTTCATTCATCAGATATACACAGTTCTGATAAAATCTGAGAAATTAGTTGGTATATGCTCTCCACAAAGTCATTTCCACAAAGACGGCCCGTAAGCCGTCAGATCCAGCTGCTTTGTTGGACTTCAGCTTAGAAGTTGCAATCTTTACTTCCTTTTGATCCGCGGACGAAAGTTTTGACTATTATCGTCAAGGTGGAATGGTCTATTCTGCATGAGGGCTGGATGTTGGCTTTTTCGCCATTATGCAGTACGCAGAAAAGGTAGAGCAATACTGGTCTTATCGTAATGGTTTTCATATTTTAACGCCATTGAAAGTTGCTAGAATTTTACCAGTTACAAGCGGCCGGTCATAAGGTCCCAGGACTTAAAACTTTCTACCAATTTTGTCAGGGACCCCGGACTACGGCTCGGACCTGACTTGAAATAGGTAGGCCCCCTAGTGGGAGCGTCGTGGTGGCAGTGGTTTAAACCTAAAGTCGCAGGAAGGGTCATTCGCTTGTAGCTGAAACGATGTACAGTTGGGATAAGTACTAGGTGCCGTGACCCTAAGATCGGTAAAAGGTTTTAGGAAGAAACCTGTTCCTACAGCAGATTGGTAATACTAATGTAGGGAACCGCTGGCAAAGCATATCCTGGGTGCAATGGATATATGTGCATCCCGCGAACTTTAGTCAACACGAAAGGCGTTCACGCAAAATACAAGAGACATCAGTATCCACATGTGAATATTATGCTTCCCTTATTAGCATGAATACCAAATGGTATGTCCGGTATGATTACAGAAGGCAACCTGACGATAACCAGTCCTGTGAATATAACTACCCATCATTTGTGCCCCTTTTCCAAACTTATAAGCACTGTCCTATCAAAAACGAGTAAACCCCAGAAGGTGAAGGAGAAGGCTTCACTAAATAAATACTGGCAATAGCCAAGATTCCTTATATGAGCTAGTTTAATTTATTCGGACTTGAGGTCCATAAGTATTTTTTATGACTCTTGTAGAGCCAAAACAGGGTTTTTGACAACTGAGCTCTTAATGAGTCAATCTATCTCATTTAACCAAGGGGTTCAGCAAGATTCTGGCCTTCCAGGTTAGAAGCTGCACCTATGTCTAACCACACGGCTTCGTAAACAATTGCATAGAAACTAATAGCCTCGGATAAAGACATATTAAATCACTGTAAAAGAAAAAAAGAACAAGGACATTCGGATCTACGCATAGAATGTTCGGACCTTGAGCAACCAGCGGAGGGCCTAAAGTGGCATAAAGCAGAAAAGATAAGATAAGAAAGTGCGGAGCAATGGGTCGGACAAAATGAGGATGAAGTTGTGACATGTACTACGGAAGCTTCTACTAAGACTAGAAATGCGAATTATTACATATCAGGCTAAGTCACGAAGTCTTGAGCGCGCGATTAAGTATGTTGCAATAATCCACAGAAAGAATAAGTTCACCCCATAGACAAATAAACGCTGCTCCCAAAAAATGCTTCGGCGACCTATGCCCAAAGTATGGCGCTTATATCGATGAACTTAATGTAAAAGAGAAAAGAGGACATCCTTGGTAGCATGATACAATCGCAAAGCATTTGCTGTGGAGCTCAATATCGCTACAACTCGGACAAGGTTTCGTCGGTAGTAAATAAGCTAGTCAACTTAATCGATTATTCTGCGTTCAAGACAAGGCAGTTCTCCTGTATAATAGGTGTTCGAATGCCCCGAGCAGCCAATGTATACTCAGATCACCACCGAGCTACAGGCAAAATACAGGATGATCTAAGATCCCACAACACCGGATTAATGTTTTGAGGATATACAACGTTAAGGGGCTACAAACCTAACACCAGAATCTTTGTTAACGGCGTATCTCTCAATCTCTTATAAACATCCTTAAGACTTTCCTGACAGAAGCATCAATGTGAAGAAGCATTCAGAAATATCTCGACTGCTGGGTTTCAGCCGAGCCCTTACATCAAAACCCTGGGTGGCTGAGAAGTGTAGGCAAGCAGATGAGACAAAACAACTCGCCTAGGAAGCGATGCTGCACAGAAGGACGAGACTAGTTCGAAACAGAAAAAACATCGACTTATCTGGAAAAGAGAGAATCAGCATGAGAAAGGAGCGATCGAGGAAACGGATAAATGAAACTCCGAGCCAACGTTTGGGAGTTTCACCCAAAACCCAAACAGGGACTAGATTTTTGCAAGAAAATTGGGCTTCAAGACCAACGTCTGTTACAAGGCGTTTAAGGCAACGGTTTCTATCCACTTGGCCAAAATGAAGTAAATGTGGGAATATCTGAATTTAAGTATAGCATGGCTCCCGGATCTGAGAGCCGAGGTATTTAAAGCACCACTTGGATTTGTGGAGAACATGTATTAAGGCTAAGAAATCAGTGGGGACCGATTGTATTACGACATCTTCCTCTAGAAGCGGTGGACATTTACACCACCCTGTTTAATAATGCAATGAATAATGCACATTATCCAGCGCATTGGAAAACCTCGATGGTTCAACCTATCCCCAAAAAATGAAAGGATATATCCAATCCGGCGAATCTCCGGTCGATAAGTCTCCTTCCGAATATCAGTAAGGTGTTTGAAAAAGTAATCAATAGAGCTCTGTCTAGGTGGGTTGAGGACAAACATATAGTTCCGGATAAGGTTTTAAGGCGGGACATAATATCTCACATGCCGCGTCTAAACTGGTGTCCGATATCCAATGGAATAAAGGCAAAAACCAATGTACTGGTGCCTGCCTTGTTGACTTGGAGAAGGCCTTCGACACCGTATGGTTAGAGGGTCTTTTCTATAAGCTGACTAGGCTGGGGATCAGTAAACCACCCTTGTACATTCCTTATAATATGCTAACCAACAGACAGTTCATCGTCAGAAATGGTGATGTGACTTCTGTTGGAATATTTCAACTTAAAAATGGTCTTCAGCAAGGCGCGGTCAATTCGCCGATCCTATTCAACATTTATACAAGCGACTTGATAGGTTCACTTCCCCATACTATTGCGTACGCAGACGATTTGATAGCGTACAGAACAGGTCCAAGGATCGAGGTCATTAATACTCTCTTGCAGCGTGACTTCGATAAGAAGTTGAAAATCAACTTTCAGAAGTCGGAAACCATTCTCTTTAGGACGCCGTTGTCTGGAGCCTCTAGGGATACCAGAAAAAATTGGCGAAAGTTCTCGATCATTGGACAACACGGACAGCCTCTTGCCTGTCGAAATGTAGTCAGATACCTTGGGATCTGGCTAGATCAGTTTCTGTATTTTGACAAAAATGTAGACGCTGCTCTGGCCAGAGCTAAAGGTACTTTTGCCCTTACAAAGAGACTGTTTTATAGCAGCCAACTCGATGCGGGGGTAAAGGTAATCTGCTACATGGCCCTTATCAGGCCCATGCTGGTATTCGGGTGCCCCGTGTGGTTCAATGTACGAGCGAGCTTAATGGAAAAGATTCGGGTGTTTGAGAGGGCTTGCCTTAGGGCTTGCCTTCGCTTGTACAGAACACCAGAGTCGGAGTACAAAAAATTTTATCGTAATGAGGTCCTTTACAACAGGGCGAACCTAATACGAGTGGACAACTTCGTAATTAAGCTGACTCGAAGGCACATTGCAAGAGCAATGACCGCGACGAATAACCTGAATTCTGGGGCTTACTACCCCAACTACCTTTACCACGAGAGTGTGCGTTCTGACGGCTTCGTTCCACCGGAAGCATTCCTCTACCTATACCTATAGGTTGATCCAGGATAGATCAGCGGTCCCGTTAATCTTCCATGTCGCTCGGAAAACTGGGGACAGGCGACTCAACTACGGCAGAGACGTCGCACACGGCAGTATGGATCGTCTCAGGTTCAGTAAGGCGGTGGGGAATCGCGATAAGAGGGATGTCGTTCGGCAGCACCAGCATTTCTGGTGGTTGAATGATGGAGAAGATGCTTCGTCGTCGTTTCCGTCAATTACGGACCAGCCTCACTAATGAGGCAGAGCTGACCAATCTATTTGCTCTGTGAATAGCGATGGCCAGCTTACATAGGTTTAGGTTAGCATTGAAGAAATATATACATATATTAGTATATATTTGGGTATAATATCTATGTGTATGTATTGTGTATGTAGGTTAGGTAGACTAAGGTTTATTTTAAGTTAGATATTAAGTTTTATAAAAAATTAAGTCCATATGCTAAGTTTTTGTGAACAATTTTTTCTTAGCCTTAAGTATAGAAAATAATTATTCCTAAGTAAAATGTAAATATAGTCGAAAGACATAGATATAAGAATTTAGAGTAGCTTAGAGTGCCTGTGTGGGGCCAATAAGTTAATATAAGATTGTTAAGTAATTTTAAGCTGGCATTTAAGCATTTTTTGTTAGTGTGTAAGGGTTAATGATTAAGATAATAAAATGCATTTAAAACTGAAAAAAAAGAGCATGTATTAACTTATTTCCAAAGTGCTTGACGAATTCTCAGCGCCGGTTGTCCGATCGGCAGACACAGGAAAGTGACTCCCTAAAGTGCTCCGGATATGGAGGCATCAGTGGCATTAACATTGCATAAAAGAACTTGCCTGCCATGCTATGTGAACATCTGGAATCATTGTCAGTGATATAATTGCTCCCAATCAATGCGGTTAAGGGCCGTGTAAGACTACAATTGACCAAATATTCTGCGATTATGCTCTTGTATTGAGTTTGGTTTTCGCTTTATTTAAACAACTGTTATCGTCCATTTTTAATATAAGGATTTATTGAGTAATCTTCGTGAATCAGGGATTGGCAAGCGGAAATTAAGTAGCAAGTTTTTTATCGATTCCCATACCTGTAGTCGTGTATATGCGGCAGATTCTCGAGAAAATTCAAGAAATGTTTCGTAGATCGATACATACCACCTCTTTATCGATATAAAGCCTGGATAAGACTAGTTTTTCAATCCTTGCTAAACTCGTCAAAGTGTACAGAATCACTGTATAGAACTCTCGTTACTTAATAAAGGTTGGAGGCAATCATTGGGAGAATTTCGCGTGTTGTCATTGATACGTTTGCAAGAACAGAAACAGAAGCGGCAGACAAAGCATGTGCTGTCAACAAGAGGGAACGCAAAACGTCGGCGAACTTCACAATACACAGCTTCAACTTTGAGATAGTAAGACATTTTGTCTGAATCGCCTCCACCATTAGCTCTGACACCGACACTTCAGAAATCAAACGAAAAGGTGGGCAATTGAAGTAATAAGCTCTTGTCAAAAAATATTATGCGGAGAGGACTTTTATAAATCCCTACTTATTGCAGTGCTACTCCCTGGCGCAAAGGGAGGAAGGCGTATGAAGATATACTTGATCATTTCGAACGCAAGATACTTCAAAAAAGGTTTAGTCTCATCTTACGAAGATGGCAGAGCAGTTCAACCTTCACCTTTTCTGGATGCCCCACAGAGACATTTCAGGGAATTGTAGGGCCAACGGACTCGCCAAAATTGGAACCACTCTACCTATTCTACCGGAAAAGGGTAGCGCATATACTTATCGCTACCTGTGAATCAATATTAAAGCTAGATGCTAATGAAAGAACAGACTTTGGATGGACTGTTGGACCAACATGTCTCTAGCGACCAAAGAGATCAGGCTAAAGCTAGATCTGAATCGCTCTAAGAGTCTGATCCTTCTAAATAGGAAATATCTCAGCGCCATGATAGGTGTCATCACTGGACACTGCCTTATAGGCAAGCATGCAAGAAGGCTTGGTGCTTTAATAAACGATTTCTGTAGAAGCATCATGAACAAGGTGGAAGAGGAGACAATCCTCCACCTACTCTGTACATGTCCAGCTCTCTCCTAGAGAAGAAAACTTCACTTAGGAGAATTCTTCTACAATGATTTAATATAGACATAAGCAGCCTCGTACGCTTCATCGTAAGCTCAAACTGGTTCCATTAGTAAGAGGATCATAGTGATTGGTCTTTCAAAAAGCCACTTTTACCTACCTTTACCTATATACGTCGATGGGCTTTGCTGGAGGAGATATAACAGCAAACTCTACGAGATATACAGCGAAATCGCTGTGTGTGTGCATCGGATGATAAATAAGACATATAAAGCGAATAAATTTTAACGCTCAGGCCCGATGAATTTTCGATTCCTGTTCGTAAGGAAGACTCAGAAGTTGAAGATACCTCCTTAGGTCACATAACAAGTAGAAACATTCTTTTCACGGTCATTGTCTGGGGTGTACGTACGTTTGGTGACGTTCAAAAAGTTCTTCTGTTGAAATTCCTTTTTAAAACCATTAACCATATGCCACAACTGAGGAAGCCAGCTGCTCAATTCGTCAGAACCGCTGTCGTCAACGATGCATTCAAGGAGATCTCCCTGAAGGACTACAAGTCATTGGACTTCACCTTCGTCTGCCCAACTGAGATTATTGCCTTCTTTGACCGTGTAAAGGAATTCTGCAGCATTGGGGCTGAAGTGATTGCATGCTCGACAAGTTCTCACTTCACCCTTTTGGCATGGATTAATACCCCACGCATGCAAGGACATCCCCTTAATCGCTGATAAATCGGTGAAAATCGTCCGTGATTATGGTATTTTGGACGAGGAATCTGGTGTGTCATTCCGTGGACTCTTCATCATCGATGGAAAGTAGAATTTGAGTCAAATCAGTGTGAATGACTTGCCAGTCGGTCGTAACATCGATGAAACTCTATATAGAGGCTACGGTACAGGTTCTCCAATTCACCGATGAGCGTGGTGAAGTCTGTCCAGCCAACTGGAAGCCAGGCAGCAAGGCAATGGTTACTGATCCATCGAAATCAAAAGAATATTTCAATGGTGTCAACTAAGAGGACCCTTTACACCGTTCACAGATAATAGTTTCCATAAGCATCACAATGTCCACGTGAAGGAAGGCTAGACACCTAAGCATAGCTGGGCTAAATACGAACACAATTTCATTTTTGTTTTTTTTTGTATGAATACAATGTAAATCCAACATCTTGGAGAGAGGAACTGAAGGCTATTAGGCAGGGACCGCCTAACTGGAAATGTTTATTGGTTGAAGCCCTGTAGCCTCATCTAAGTAATTAAGTAGCTAAAGACACCTAATTTCCTACAACACGTTGTATTATGAGACTTAGACTAGGCTAGGTTGCTCACACTTCAGACACATATAGATAAGTCTTGATTTCTTGATACATCTTAGAAGTTCTTACTGGAACTACAGTTTTAAATTCATCTTGAGCTTTGCTCCTTAGTTGCTTTTACCTTCAAAATATACTCGTAACTCATCTGTCGTTATGAGGAAGAACTTCATATACTCACATCAGATGGAGTTTGGATGCTCTTGCGTCACATGGTGTCTTCAGAATGGTGTCTCATCCCCAAAAATAGAAGCAATATTTGTCTAAAATGTATTGCAACTTATATGAAAGGGTATTTCCTGATGGAAATACATCTCTCCTTGATAATCAATCCCCATGTCATGCCCATAACTCTTGTACAATATCAGAAAAACGACAGTGCCTTGGAAATTTCGACTGGATATGTTTAGTTTGAGTACACCAAACTTGACCAGGATACATAGATTGGAATATAAAATTAATGGGGATGGCTTTTCATCACACAATATAGTTGATGTGGTCGACTTACGAGTATACGCCCCATAGCAGTTGACACAGGACATCAGCATTGCTTTAGTTCATAAAGTGAATGACCCATCTATGCCGTGCTTATCTTTATTTGTTAATTAGTAAGCTAAATTTGAGCCTTTGGTACGAGACGCCTTCAAATCAACCAAATACCCATCCGTCATCAAAGTACACCATTTTTATTAAAACCTGAGGCTTCTCAATATTATTTACAATAGAAAGTCCGTAACTCAATTTTTTTTAAAGCGAAATTGCTCTTTTAAATGCACGTCTCACTAATTCGCGTAAAACATTTCAGATTTCAATTTAATCAATGCACAGCTCATGTATTCACGTGTACTTACCTGTATCCGTCTTTTTTGTATTTTTGTCTTTTTACTTTTGTCCGGATGCAATACAAGGATTGCAATCTGTACATTTGTACAATCACTATGAGGGGGGAAACAAATAAATTTTGCAAAAAGAATTCCTCTGGGTAGAAAGCACAGTAGCATTTTGGAAGTTTCGATCGTTCCAACAAATGGACGGAGCAAAGAAATCCCTAAAGGAAATGAGGAAACTGAAATGAAAAATCTGAGTTTTTACTTCAGTGGCCAGACAAGAGTTTTGGTATTTCAGTACAAAATCCATTGCTTTCTTATTCATCATCCGAGTTTCGCTGCTAGATGGCTTCCCTTTACTCAATCGGAGAAGAATAATAGTAAAAAAAAGTGAAACGAATGTAATCGATTTGGTAAATATTTCAGCATTTGAGAAAATGTTACAACCACCATAAGTACTATTACTGGGTCTAGAAAACAAGGTGAATCTTAGTTACATACATTCTTTTTTATTGATTTCATTTAAGTAACAAGCAATACAAGGTCTGAACTCTCGAGCTGGCGCCACTTGGCCGGCTGATGCCAAGCAAAACCAAAATATTTTTCAGTTAGAGCAGAGCACTCAAACAAAAATCGACTCCATTGTCCTCCTTTAATAGAATTTCTTTTATAGAAACTCCTCCTTTACAGAGGAAGAGGAACCTCGTTCCACCAACACTCGCTTTTCAAGTGCCGCATGCTATTGTATCACTTATGCTTATCACACTCAGGTGCTAACCCAAATAGCGAATGTTTCGAATTCAGTACGATCTTTACAATTGAGGGACTGTAGGACAATCGCAGACCTCTTAGAGATGCCAGGATGCATTTGTGCGATCTGCCATCGTCTTGAAAGTCATGCCATCTGCAGTCATGCTTACACGAAACTCAAGTGTCACTGGAAGCCCTAACAATGACGCCGACAGTCCTAACGCAAGTTCCCTGTACTGAGAAACTCTCCTATGAGCTTTATCGGGTAAGTTCATCGGCGAACGCTCTTGCCGCGATACCAGTGTGGTCGGCACCCACACAAGGCTGTGTAAATTTAGCCTTCCGACTGCGTTCAGAGAAGCCTTGCATTTTCGAATTAACTTGTAGTCAAAGGAGTAAATAAGGCTGCTGCTAGAGATACAGATACGCTTGAAGAACGGATTCGTATTGTGCTAACGAGAAGTAAAAGCTAAAATTATGGTTTTCCAAAAAGACACCAGCACCACATAGGTTTCTCAGCCATTCATGAAGACTTGACTACGATCCTTTGCAAAGCATCAATTTTTAAGCACAGGGAAAACAGTTTTCGTATTTTCACAGCAACAGGGCTTCTAGTGTCATTGCATCAAACGACATGTCCATAAGACTTGAGTCAAAAAAACTTCATAAACAGTCATAAAAACTTCAGCGCGTGTTATACTCATAACCACTTTTTCTTAATGAAAGATGGTCTTGAGCCCATGGTATAAATATTAAGAGTAGAGAGACCAACAGTGACTCTAGAACATATCCAGGCGTGCTAGTGAAAACCTCTTAACAGCCAATATAAAGCAGCAGTGACGTATTTTCATGAAAGTTTGTCCCACTAGATAACCGAGGCATAGGATAAAATTGATTCCATGGCCATTCTTCGATAGCAAGTCGCAAGCATTTCCAAAAGCTCGCGTACACAGCTAGAAAGACAGCTGAGTTTCCGGCGCGGCAGGTTTAATGCAAAAAAGTTTGTCATCCAGAATCACGCCCAAATAATAAGCATCGTTTGAAAAACGGATGGTGAAGCCTTTAAGATCTAGATGAGTAATACAAGAAAGCTGCCACCTTCTCGTAAAGAAAGGAGTGCGAAGATTAACTGAAAACCAAATTCTAGTGCACCAATCACCGATCATATCTAAGGCTAACTAGGCTTTAGAATAGACCGTCTCTAGGAACAATCCAACAGATAATACATCCACATGTTTGTACTCGCCTTCACATATTGGCCACAGTGGCCAATCGCAATCAGGGTCCTTTTCACCAGCGCCACCATAACACTAACTATTCACGCGTTATCTGGTCGAATTACACATTTCGTCGAAAGTTGCATTACCGAAAGCACAATCAATGTTGTCGAAAATGCTTAGCACATGCTACTGCGCCCTTGACCTGCTGTTGAGAACCCCTGCAAACGAAATAAGCACAACACTGCGGATCTGCACGTAGAACGCTAGGTTCCTTAATAGGCCACTAGCAGCCGAACAACTTGCGGATGTCCCAGGGTGCTGCAAACCAGATATTACTGCCTTCCAAGAAATGCCATGGAATGGGCCGGACAAAAAGAGGTTAAAAAACTGCTACATCTACTACGGCGATGGTTATCAACGCCAAAAGCAGCATGGATTCGGATTCGTTGTTAGAGGCAAACTTAGGCAAGAAGTTTTGAGTTTTTCGGATGTGAACAAGCGCCTCGTAAGGTTAAGTTACCGACATTAGCCTTATATGCGCACACGCTCGCTTGGAGGAGAAAGATGGCGAAACCAAAAATAGCTTCTACAAGCTCTTTGATAAGACCTACGAGCAGTGTCCCAACTACGGCATTAAAGTTGTCCTCGGTGATAGTACTGCCGAAAGACTGTATACCACCTCCGATAACGAATTCAAGCCAATCGACTTCCCAGCCGGGCGAAACATTGTCGTAGCTAGCATGCGGTTGCCACATCTTAATATTGATCAGGGGAATTGGCGATCTACTGATCAATCAACCGTCAGCCAGATTGACTACATTACGATTGACCCAAGACACTCCTCCAGTATTATGGATATCCGAATCTTCCGAGGGGCTAACATCGACTCGGATCAATACATTATTGTAGCCAAAGTACGGTTGCGGATATCCCGAATATCAGAGAGACAAGCTAAACTGTGAGGAAGTTTGACCGCGGGCGGCTACAACCGCAAGAGATCGTCAAACACTTTTCCGATTGAGTCTCCCTTATGCACCCAGCATCAAGTATTGAAAACTAATCACGACATTGCCAAAAAGCCCGGTTTAACGACGAGCGCCGGCAAGCACATACAGCCAAGCAAGAGGCATACAAAGTGGCGCTGCATAGAAGGACTCTACAGCTGTTCATGAGATCTACAAGCAGAACGAGAGAAACTACCATCGGCTTCTGAGGAGGATAATGAAGGAGTATGAGAAGCGCGCGGTCGAGGAAATTGAGAGATGCAACTCCAGGAATGAGATTCGGAATTTTTACCAATAGGTAAAAAAAAATGCCAGAGACACAAACCCCGAACCGAAGCCTATAGAGACGAACAAGGGAACATCATGGTAGAGTTGATGCTGATGATTTGGAAAGATTGATATGGACTGTATAGAGCGATGACGACCTAAAACTTGGAGGATGTAACCGCCCACCAGAACTGGATGAAGTGAAGATATCCATACGAAGCTTAAGTCCAACAAAACTGCTGGAACGGACGAGCTCTTCAAAGGAGCATGCACAAACTCATCTGTATCATATTTTCGGACTCAAATACGCCTGATGGCAGTATTATTTGACAGATCCTCAAAAAATTAGACCCTTTTAACTGCGCCAACTAGAAAGGCAATAGTCTTTTTAACATCGCCTACAAGATCCTATCTGCCGCCTTGTATGATTGCCTGATGCCGTTCGTCAACAATCTGATTGCCCCTATAAGCGCGACTTCAGACCAGGAAAATCCACAATCGACCAAATATTCACACAACTGCAGATCTTGGAAAAAAAAAACCCATAAGCTCCAAATCGGTACACACCACCTACTCGTTGATTTTAAGGCCACATGTGACAACATCTGTAGAGACGAGCTATAGAGAGCAGTGTCTAGTTTTGACATCCATGCCAAACTCGGTTATTTGTGCAGGATAACAATGGGGAATGCATGCTGCTCCATCAAGGTCGGCAAAAACTCACCGAAAACTTTAATGTCCAGAAGGAATTTAGACAAGGTGACGCTCTGTCATGCGATGAAGGAATAGTTCAAAACTCACGCACCAACACAACAGCCAGAATCTTTCAAAAGTCCGTCCAATTACTCACAACGCCGATGATATTGACAAAATCGGAAGAAAACACCGTGATGTCAGCGGCGCGTTCACGAGTATTGAGACAGAAGCGGCAAAGATGGGTTTCAAAGAGGTCAAAGAGGGCAAGAACAATTATATGCTGTCAACCAGAAAAGACACCCAACACCGACGTTTCGGACAGAACGTCACCCTCGACAGATATAACTTTGAGGTAGTTAAGGACATTTGCTACTTCGCTGTTTGGAGTTGGTTGTTAGCCCGCTCTGATCACTCATGAGCATGAGGCAGAAAATCTCACTTTTCGATTCTATGTAAGTGCCATCGAATCTTCAGATGTTGGATCCGCCGAGTAATTCGATCTTTCCGCAACGGTCCTTATGAAAAACACTTTGCTTGTGCTTGTTTGTAGGGTTCCAGTCTTCCTCAAAGTCAGCTTTCATCGCCCTATTTATAAGATTTCGGGTTTCATGTAAACCTGCGTTCCACCATAACATGAAATGGACGATCTACAGAGCATTTTCCTGGCTGGATACAACAGATCAGAACATTTGGTGAGAGCAGCGTTTCGCTTTTGAACAGCTTCCTCTACTTGTTGCCATGTTTTAAATTGATGGACTTACGGAGCTCTTTCTTAGAGCTCATCCAGTTGGCCTTTCTCGGATTTCCCTTCTTCAACAAGGCTGAAACATCGTATTCGATCCTGAGTTCGAAGTACTGCTGACAGTACTTACCATCGGGTAATGCTTAATGCAGACTGGTAAGTATACGTATGGTAAGTATTCGATGGTGTCAAGTCGATTAGTTTCATGACTAGGTCCGGCAACACTCCAGGAGATGGTCATTTTCTATGTTCCATTTCCTACTGCCCCAAAAATTATTCCGATCATAAGCATCTCAGTATATCTCTATGATAGGTCTCTTCATGAAATCACCGTATCTGATGCCGTTGGTGGTGCAAATTGTACCGAAAAATGGGGAAAGTAACAAGGACATTTAATTCAACTATAACAAATCCGAAAACCATGCAAATTCAAGAAACAAGTTACACTAATAAGCGATCGATTATTCGCAGTCCTCTCAGTGATTAGTCACCGTAACACAAAGTGTAACAACCGTGCCCATGAGCTAGCCCGGAAAGATTCACCTCTTTGACACTTTTCTTGCTGGCAGTTTACTCATATCAAGTGTAATATTGTTTAATGCTTCATCCAAAGGTGAAAAGGAACTTCCTGCTGAGGCAAGACTACTAGGACTCGTGTGAAATTTCACTCAAGCAGAAGAAATTCGGCAATAAGGTATGTTCACCCTACAAGTTCAAAGGATCCTCCAGAATTCGATAGTCGTTCCAAAATTATAAAGAAAACGGTTGTTGAAATACTCTTAGTATAAATCCATGTGGAATCGAAAAATTAATTTGTTTAATTAATTGTAATTCAAGTACTTCCAGTTTTAAATGTACTCCCATTCACCATATTCTCTAAAATATGAGACAAGATACTGAAAGGAAATAGTGTCCAATCCTTTCGAAATACACTCGTGGCTTTGAATTCAGAAAGATTCATTTCTCATCATCGTTATCTTTGAAAGGTAGGTTCTCAAAGATTGAAAGCGAGATGGTTGCTTTTGCCTTTCCTAATCCTTGTTGCCTAGTTCGCCCAGCATTCTTGTAATTCCTTCGGTTTCCGAAAGAATCCTCAAATTTTTCTTCGCAACGAAATGACAAAAAAATTTTTGGATTTATAATGAAATGGACACTTTTCCATTCCGTCCATCGCCAGTGAATTGCAACTCCCTTGAAATCCTTTCTGGAATGTTGAACACCTTTCTCACAAAGTCCAACGTCGAACAACGTGAAGACAAAAAATGAACTGAATCGAGGTGACTTACCTGACTTAAGAATTACACCTCAATAAGAAGATGCCAACAAACGAAGAAAAAAAATCCTTCAAAGTCCTTTCAGGATAGGTACTGGTACAAGTCGTATAAACCTAATACATAGAAGAATTTCACAAAATATACAAGGAACAGTCGGGATAAGGAACATTATTTTCGTTTTTTTTTTCGTTTGTTGTTTTTTTTGCTGCTATCCTTGTCAGTGTTTAGTGGAAAGAGAAAATTCCTTTGGCCTTCTGCCAATTCCAACACAATCTGTAAAGACTTTTCTTCTTTACTTCGGTCGTTTATTCATTTTCTTCGAAACTATTTTCTTTATCCGATTTACTCTGGAGGGTCTCCTTTGCGAAGGAGCAATAGTTGAAGTGTTACGAAGTCGTAATGTTTGGATGCATTTGGATTTCAACAATCTGTGCAGTGAACTATTTTCTTTTTTATCGGATTGGACTAATGTCAAAAGGCACTGTAGAACTGACTTGCTAGGTCGAAATCTCTGATAGCGAATATGACTTTTTTCTTGCTGTATCTTCTAAGAATTTGGTCGCAATTATATTTTTCACATAGCGACCGTCTTGGAGAAGTAAGATAGAAGCAATTTCAAAGGGATCAAAGAGAAATCATTGTTGTGATTCTGAAGAAGTATCCGGAAGCAGTTGAATAAGATGTCGAATGAGAAATGTTCGTTATTTCATTTCCTGGATGAAATCAGCTTATATGTATTTTTAACCATTTTACTCAGAAATGTTGTGATGTTAAGGAGCATATCTAGTTAATAACCTGCCAGTTATCATTATCTTAAACGGATGTATACTGCGTTGTCCCTCTGAACATGGAAATTCTTTAAACCACTTACCCTTGCATCACATGCCACAATATTATTATTATCACTAACTAGAACTAAAAGCTGCCCAAGATTTTTTAAAAAAAGTGACAGTGCCTGACAGGATTCCCATAGAGTCCTTTGATAATATTTTGCATGATCTTTAGCCAATTGGAGACTTCCTTACTTAGAGAGTACTACAGTTCGGTATGGACCTGAACCTTAATCAATAGCTCGTTTAGCCAACTTCTTCAACTTACTTCACTATGATTGAGGTCTCCTTCCAAGTCCTCAATGCTTGGAATGGGACCCCACTTATCTATTGCTCTCCTCGTTGTGCCAATGAATTCAATGCCATTAGAGAATGCAAGAAGTTACTTGGCCTTTGAAAAATCTCGCCTTCTGGACTGGCTTGAGTTTTCCACAGTTTTCGCAAGTATGATGTTAAAGATGTCATATGACAGTGCATCACATTATCGAAGGCGCTTTTCGACTTCAAGAATCTCACTGGGATTACATTCTATGTTGACGATGCACTAAACCCTTTCGACATTCTGCACAATCTGACGCGTTTACTCAGTAGATGCTGTTATACGCGCCCTTAAAATCGATAGAGAGGCGGAAGGTATCGATATGGCATTCCTGAGTTTAATTCACGATCTGCCATATTGTCAATATATTGTCAATTGTGGCGTTACATGGCCTACAAATGTAACAATAGTGGCATATCCTTTCGTTAACAAATGTCTAGCGCTATAGTCCGGGGTGGACCAGAGCCTCAGCTAATACGCCTCTTGCGCTGTAAAGCAGAACTGCGATCATCAGTGTGTCGTGTAATGTCTTTTTGGTTGCTCGAGAGAACAATTTACTACTCAATTGCCTTTTAAGTCTAAAGAAGCAGCGATTAGCACCGCTCTGGTGTTATTATCGAAGTCGGGATAGGCAAAGTCCCTTTCTGCCTCAAAATTGTAGAAGATACTCTGTTTATTTTTTTTTTTTTAAAGTAGCGCGCGCTCAAGGGTTTAAGGTAACCTTAAAATGTGTTTGCACACAGCGCGAACGAGGGAAAATTAGGGAGGAAAGAAAGATAGGTACCGATGTACGTTGGTTTTAAATGTCTGAATGTTATAGTGAGTAGGGAATGGAGAGCTCGGCAGGACATTCCAGGAATTGTTCGGCTTTGGAACGAATCACTATATTTCAGAATACGCCCGAAAGTGGGCTTGAGGGTATACTGATGAGCATTCATAGCGAGACAAGTGTTACGGTTAAAAGTTTGAAGGGGTGGAATCCTATTGCCAATTTTAGTGGAGCACTGGTGGTGGAAACAGCGATAAAAAAGAGTGAGACACAAGGCATTACGTCGGTGTCCATTGTTTGAGTGATATTAGTATCACCCATAAGTTTTATCGTACGATTTTGAAGCCTATCTAACAGCTGCAGATATGATTTAAGCGCACCTGACAAGATGCAGGCATTGTACTCCAATTTTCGGTAGACGAACGCCTTATATTTTGAGGCCTGATCAGAGGAGTTGAAATATTTCTTACATCGCTTGAGGAAACCTGGACATTTCGCAGGATTTTTGGCGACATCGAATATGTGACAACGTAAGTTGTCTTTGACACACATACCGAGAAACGAAAGTTTATCGGTTTCGACGATGTAAGTGCCATTCATGGATAATGGCTGGGTATTTAAATTTCGCTTTAATGACAGCAGACAGCGTTGTGTTTTGGAAGCATTAAATTCTACTCTGTTGATAGTTCCCCAATTGGTTATGCTGTTGATATTGAAATTTAATGAGCTTAACATACGCTAGCCATCCAGTTCTACAACCGAAGAACAGGGACGTGAGTCCGGGAACGAATATGAAAAGCAGAGAGTTGGTACTGTCGTCAGCAAAGGAATATATTGGATTAGAAGTAGCAGAAAAGAGATCGTTAATTAAAACTAAAAAGAGTGTCGGAGACAGAACGGAGCCCTGGGGCACCCCAGCATTTATTTTGTGAATATCCACCGCTAAACCCATTGTTGTCGCTTCGATTAAATAGTCCCAAACGCTCCAGTGACAACTCGGTGTACTGCTTCCATCGTGTCAATGTCGCCTGCATTTGAGAGTAACTGAACAGAGTTGACTTGGGACTTTCGCACAATTCTTTAAAAAGCGATGTTGAAAAAGTCACATGGTATCGCGTCGCCTTTTTTATGTCCTTTTCTGGAATTGAAGGTTTCCATTTTGTCGTTACCGACCTTGACAAAGCAGCGAGCATTCTGCATCTCTCTCCATCAATGAGGTTGATGGGGATGCCGAGAGTAGATAGGGTCATATGCGGCTTTGAAATCAATTAAGGAGTGGTGTGTATTAATTTGACACTCTTAGGAATTTCCAACGCTAAAATTTGATCTATTGTGGACTTTACTGGTATAAAACCACACGTAGAGGGGCGGTCAGACTGCTGGAGAAGAATCTTCGGCATTCACATGATACTGCAGGATAGACAGGATTCTATATGCGATGTTTAGGAAACTTATTCCCATGTAGTCGTCGTCGTTTAGCGGTTCTCCCTTTTTTTGGACAGTACGATCGGATAAACGATGCAGAGGCCCCATTCATCGAGCATACTTTCGCCGAGCATAGCACTGGATCCTTCCAACAACTCTGCAGCTATGTTGCCCTGACTTCATCTTGATCGAGTGGACGGGAATGTTGTGTCTTTGACAAGGTTGAGTGATTTATTCTGCCTGACAGTGGGATGTTGTTTGTCATCACCGTTTAGCAGTCTACAGAAATATTCTACCAAATATTTCAGCGATGACTTTGGCTTTCCTATGAGGTTTTCTTCTGCATTCTTGCAAATTACTGTTCGGGCTTTATAGCTTGGGAATGTTTGTTTTATTTTTTGGTGATACTTCCGAACTTCATTCTTCTGGTAACACCTCTCCAAAGCCTCGATTGAACGCTTCTTGTGCTCTTCTTTTTTCTTCTGAAGAGTCTATGCTCTGCCCTTCTTTTTTTCTCGCAAAGCTAACAACCCTCTCGGTCTTTTCTGCAGGGCCGCTCTACTCCTCCGTTGTTTTTCTAAATTGGCCTATCTCCATTTGTCATCGAAACAGGAGTTTCTTTATAGAAACAGGTTGAAACCCAACATATAAGAAGCGGCTTCTCTGATTGCTCTTTGGCAGTGTTCTCCGTTCGATGCTGGGGACATCGGACTCCTCGAGAGATTAAGAAAACTCGAGCAGTCCAGACGGTCTCTTGCGATTGTAATCTTTCGACGTTGAAGCTCCTAACAATGGTTCGGTGGCTCTAACTCGATAACGGCCCGAGTCGATGTTAGCTGCACGGAATGTTCGGATAACAAAAACACTGGAGGAGTTTCATACCGTCGATCGCAATGTGATCCATTTTGTTTGTGGATTTGTTGATCAGTAGTCAGCTAGGTCATTTTATGGATATCAAAGTTTGGAAACCGTATGCTGGCTATAGTTACATTGCGTCCCGCATCAAAATCAGTTAGCCTGTGTTCGTTTTCGGAACTGATAGCTTCGATACTGTACTTCCCCCTGTATTACCAAAGACGCTCTCTTTGCCTAGCTTGGGATTAAAATCGCCAAGGACACTTTCCACATCAAATTTCGGGCATTGCTCTTAGGTTTTATCCAGGATCTTGTAGACGCAATCTTTGATAATTTCGTCCTTCTCCTCTCTCAAGGGTTGCGCATTATGATGGCGAATCTATCCTTTACACGGATCGTCGTCAAGCGATCGCCAATATGCCTGAAGCTCACGACTTCTTCCCTATGTTTTCTACTTAGGGTGAATAAACGTTGCGACTGCTGCTCTTGTTGTGCAGTTGTCACAGTTTTTCATCTTGGTTTTGTCGGACGCATCGCATCGTACTTTTTGGTTGGCGGCTATATTTGCTTTGATCTCGTAAGAGTTCGAACATTCCACGTGCAGATCCGAAGATAATAACATCAGAGGCTGTTAGCTGGTTCGACGCGTTCTTTTAATCTCTTCCTTATGACGGTAAGACAGTATGATGCTACGAGTCGAGCACGCACTTGCCATTTAAGGCTGCATGATTTGCTATTTTACCCTGCATGAGTAAAGATTTACTGGCTCGTGTGTTTTAAGCGAATTCCTGACAATATAATCTATCAATTCATTAATACCAAAGCAGGAGGCATTTGGAGGCACAAGTTCCACCCTTAGTATGAGCCAATTCCAGCACCAAGTACTTATTGCAACTCTACATCGGATCTATGGTTCCGAAGCATGGACGCTTTCTAAAGCTGATGAAGATATCATTGGTCGTTCTGAGAAGACGATTCGACGATGAACTTTACAAGTTGTACAGCGACATCAACCTGGTCAAAAAACTGCGCATTAGGCCTTTGAGATGGCTGGGCCATGTCTGCTCCAGCCCGCAGAATCTTAGACTCTAATACGGACGAACAACGAAGTAGAGGAAGACCTAGCCTTAGGTGGCGCGCGTGAGTGGAAGTGGACCTCAACCAACTTGGAGTGCGCAACTGGAGGCAGTTAGCCAAAGACGGCGCTAATTAGAGAGGCTTATTAGTTCTGGCCCAGGTCAACCCCGGACTGTAGCGCCGCCTAAGTAAGTAAGTACATCGGATCGAAACCCTTCCTGCGATTTTAGTTTTAAATAACAGTCACCATGATGCTCCCACTAGGGGGACTACCTCTTCAAGTCAGGCCCTGACCGAAGTCTGGGGAGGCTGCTAACTTGCATGGTACATGAGTAAACATTTACTCATGCTCTTACCGGGGACACCGACTATCTTTACTTTATTCTGGTCAAGTGGACGGAAATCTTGGTTTTCGTCATCCAGGTTAAATTGTCTATTCTGCTTGGCCACTAGGTTTTAGGTCGTCTCTGCCATTTAACAGGCTGCAGATGCAGTTTTTACATATCTTCAACACTGACTTTGACTTCTGAACACTGTTCTTGGAGAAGCACTTCTTCACTTCCGCAATCTCTCACTTCTCATGTTCCTTTTTTTATTCGGAGAAGCCAATGTTCTTTCGTCGTTCTTACCTTGTGGAATACACGAGTCTCCCTCATTTTATATGGCAGCGCCGCTTCCCATGCGAATTATTGAGCTACATGTGATTGTATGCACTCTTCGGGAGTTTTATTTGTGTTGCGGCATTTCAGGCATCGATTTTGAGTACCAACACCGACCGGCGTTGGCGGTTCAATACGATTGTAGCCGTGCAACGATAAACCTCCCCACAGTATTCCTTTATTTTTGTGGCATCTGAGATATTACCAGCAAGGTAATAGTCCATGTCTGACCTTTTGGAATTTTCGGACTTTTGTTACATTGGAGGTACGCCTTCCATCGAACGACACATGATAAATTTTCTTGACTGTGACCACCGTATTTCCTTGTAGAAGTTGAAATAAGGAAACCATATGGTAGCTGTACTAATATTCTGCCTTACAACAAAGTTAACTAGCATAAATCTGCCTTCCGACGTGGTATCATGTGCGCTATGCTTTCCGGCTGAACTATCAAAGGAGTCTCCTTTCACCATTTAGGTGTTAGTGTCACCTTAAATGAATTTATCGCGATTCTCAGGGCATTGTGTTTATTGCACTCTCGGGGAAGTCGTAGAGAGATTTTTTCGTAACATCAACTAGTTCAGCTGAAGGATTCTTGCTTTATAATAAATCCTCACCGAATTAGGCGCACAGTGTATTTTCTGTAGTCATCATGTAGTATATCATATGTCTAAGGACTTTACCCTCCAATAGTCCCACAGAGCTTTCTAGATGGCAATATCTGTTCTATGACAATCTTCGGTCATTCATTGTCCAGATCCGGACGTCGGTCGTCACCCTTTTTTTTCCTTTTGCGAGGCGGAGTAAAAAGGGTAGTTTATTCATGAGCTTGGAATCTGTTTATGAGAGTTGTTGTTGACCAATTGAATATTCATATGCCACCAAGACCTCACCAGTGGTAGATTGTGCAAGAAGCAAGTCTAACCCCAACTGTAATGACGATAAATCAGCTTCAAAAGATGTCAACAGAACAATCTTATTACCTAGTTTATGTCATGGCTTAACAACAATTGACTCGACCCATGTAACAGCAGCAATCACCCACACAACTGAATAATTTATGAAACGAAAACGCAAAAATATCACCAGCTTATTACGAATATACTCGATCAATTTACAATTGAACCCTGCAATCCGACGTAAAGAACCTTCGATTGCCAATTGCAATGCATTATTCAGAAACCTTTTCTTAGATTGCATAATGGTATTTCTAATTTCTACTATCCGTACTCTGGTACGTTTAAATGTTCAGTATCCATGTCATTTGCCCATAGTTTGTGTCAACCCTCCAAAGGGGTATCCTTGTCCACTATCCTTCCAAAAATAATTCGCAGATGTACTCGTACAAGTAAGTAGTGAATGAAACTAAGCTCAAGTTACCAGGGAGTATGCATGTCAGTGGCATATTACGAATGATTATCCCTCGCCTAGGAAGGTACCGACTGAATCGGAAGTAACATGCACACCATCTGCGGATAGTCATATCTATAATACATACATACATACATAGATCCGTTTGGGTCTAGGGTGAAAATCCCTTGGAGCACTTCGAAAGGGTGTAATAGCGGAACGTAATCACATGCACATACACGCAAACCTAAAGTGATGATTCTACATTTTTAATGTGTGGTAATCTCTGACTTTAACACAATGGGGCAAACGTTTTTGTTTGTTTCGTTTCCACTAGTTTTTTGGAAGGATGAGTAGCCTACGCTGTATGCGGAGCAACATTCCTTTGGGGTCAGACCAAGGAGGAGCAGTATCTGGAAATTGAATAGTAAAAAGGTCAAAAGCACTGTTGAGGGGTCGTCGATTTAGATACTCAAATCATAGCTCAAGACGGTGTCCTCCTGGCAGATGCAGGTTTTGTACAAAAATTGCACTTTTGACATGTGACAAACAATCTCTCGGACTTGTTGTATTGTACTTATAAGCTTCAACTGTTCAGTATGCTTAGGACGACTCCTTCTTCCGTTGTCTATGCCGCGGATTCGCTGGTAACACGTATTCGAGAGATCCAATTTTCGCTGACTCATCACATAAAACAAACTCGATATCTTTGATGACATTGGATACCATATGTTGACTTTAAAGGCATCAATCGTTAGAGTCTTATTGCCATATAGACCCACGACATAACATAGCCCCACAATAAATTGTAGAATGGTGTGAAATCACACGATCTCGGTGGCCAGTTGACGTCGCCGTAACGCGAGATAACCATGATGTGTGGCAAATATCATTGAAATCCAAATCTCTTTCAATTTAAGCTACAAAATCTTGGTAATCATCGACCAGCTTCATTTTCGAAGAAGGTTTTGGCTAATGACCCCGCCGCACCAAAATCTACACCAAGCAATGACCTTTTCTGGATGAATTCTCAACTAATGGGTTTCATGTGGGTTGTTACCTCCCTAAATGGGATAATTTTGTTTGCAGAATTATTTATTCAACCAAAAATTGCCCTCCTCGCTGGTGATGACTTTTCGCCCGAATTGATAATCCACAACCAACTGCTCCAGAGCCCCGTTAGTGAATGTTTGACGCTCCCTATTGGCATTTACCTTCAGCTCCTGGGTCAATTGAATTTTCAACCGGTGTAGACCTAAACCCGCAGATGATTTTGAGGAAAAATCTTGACTTACAACCCTATAAGATCCAACTGTGGTAGCCGTTGAAGCCAATGGACCATCGTTTGTGTCGTACGCTCGGTGAATGGGCTGATAATTAACTGACGAATTTTTTCCGTCAAACCATCTTTAGTGACGCTTAGTGAGTACGAGTATTTTAACAAGCAAAATTGCATTTTTGGAGAGAGCACAATCCTCATGAGACTCTCAAGATCCCATTATATTTCGAAAATGTCACTGTTTGATGCGGTTTCCATGCCGGTGGCATAGTTGGTCATCTTTTTTCAAATCTGAAGATGAAGCCAGCATTACTGTTAATGGCAAGCGCTACAGGCAAATGATTCGTGATTTTTTGATTTCCTGTGTCAATAGCAACCGTCCAAAAAACAACTGGTTTTACCAGGATGGCGCAAAATGCCATACAGTGGGTGAAACCATCATGTAATTGGGACACACATTTGGTGATCGAATCATCTCAAGAAATGGAACTGTCAATCGGTCGCCTAGGACATGTGATTTGGCTCCTTTGGACTACTGTTTGTGGGGGTATGTCAAATCACTTGTGGATGACTTATAAGCCAATATTTGGCTTGTTATTGCCGAAATAAAGCCGGCTATGCTGCTGCGTGTGCCATACACCCGAAATTGTTTGCACATTCTAAATACCACCATGTATTTAGAAAATTAAAAACACAAGTTTATTCATCTAAATCTACAGGGTGAATTACTCGATCTTCAACCTTTTAAAATGCTATAATTTTTTTATTTTTTGATAAATTTTATTGTGCCAACGCAAACAATGTTGGAAAATACATAAATTTTCAAATTGTATCAGTAGTTTTCAATATATCCGCCTTTGGAGCGAATAATGGCCTTGAGACGGCCGAAGAAAGCATCGCACGCTGCACGCAAGTGGCTCTGCTGTATTTTGGCCCATTCCCGGCGAAGTGCTTGTTTGAGGTGGTCCAAACTTTGGTATTTTTTAGTGCCAGCCTTCGCCTTCAAAGTAACCCAGACAGAGAAATCCAACGGACTTGCATCCGGAGAATTTGTAATCCATTGTGTCGAAGAAATGAAGTGTGGAACATTGTTTTCTAACCAATCTTGGTTGACGCGCGCTTTGTGAGACGGTGCAGAGTCTTGTTGAAATGTCCACGGTCTCCGACTGAAATGATTGTTTGCCCAAGGCTTCAATTCTGCCTCTAAGACAGTTTCACGGTATACGATCGCATTAATTTTGACGCCACGGTTCAAAAATACGAGCGGAGAGCGACCATCGGCGGTTATGGCGGCCCAAACCATCACCATCCGTTATTGCTCAATAACAAATGGCGACTCATCGGAAAAAGCCAAATTCGGCAGCTCACCACTTTCGTGCAAGCGTAGCAACTCCTTCGCTCTTTCGACTCTAACTTTTTTGTGTTGCTGTGTAAGATCGTGTGCTTTTTGGAACTTCAATGGCTGGAGCCCAAGCTCATTTTTCAGTATATGTTGCATCCGTTCCAACGATATGTTGAGCTCACGAGTCATTTTTCTTCCACTTCGACGCGGATTTCGCTTAATTCAAGCCTTCACTTTCCGAACCATTTCTGCCGATGTTGCTGTTTTTTTATGACCACCTCCACGGCGTTTTGCAACGCTACCAGTATCACGGTAACAAGCTATGGTTCGAGACACAAGTGATTTATTCACGTTGAGGTGTTAGATGGCTCTAACGATAGCTACTTGTGGTTTTCCAGCCAAATATAAAGCAATCACACTATCACGTTTGAATTCCATCGCGGATAAAAATTTTTCAACACAACTGAGATGCAAATCGTTTAAAAGGCTTGTAAATAATAAAATTATCTGTCATGTGTCAAAATTGGAGCTCACTGTCATGAACGGTTTGGAAATTATAGCAGTCTGAGTGTTGGTTGCAATTCGAGTCATTCAGGGTGTATATTGTCCCCTTCAGAGTAATCCCCATCGACTGCAACACACTTATGCCAGCGCTTGATCCAATCCTCGAAATATTTTTTATATTCAGTTTTCGGTATGTCCATCAGTGCTTCCTGCGATTTTTCCATTACGAGTACTTCCTCTCGACTGCTGAAACGCGTTCCCCGTAGTGGTTTTTTAACTCGATTGAACAGAAAGAAATCACAGTGAGCCAAATCAGGTGAATTCGGTGGCTGTTGGATGGTATTTGTTGCATTTTTCCTCAAAAAATTACGAATAATGATGGCACTGTGCGACTGTGCGTTATCATGGTGCAAAATCCACGAGTTTTCTGCCCACAAGGGTAGTATGTACTAATAAAGCCAAAATATTGGTCATTACACTCATTTTTCTGTGTTTTATTTTTAATAAAAATTCTATACCTCTACAAAAAGACCAGATACACGTAGTTCTGGTAATTGTTTCGTAAAAATTCTAGCTAGAGATTGAAATTAAGCCTTGGGCAAGCCAATAGAGTCCGGTCAGCTTGTTACCCAATATGCGGGGCGACTTTAGTCTTATGCTGAAATTAGTGATTCCATTCATGGTAAATTGGAGCTCATCCTATGGACTTTTTCTGGACAATCCGGCATATACAGTTCTCTTATGCAAAGAGTCTCCCCTAAATGGAATTACGAAACTCTGGGATGTACAAGGTGGCGCAAAAGTCATCATCCTATCGGAAGATGATATAATTTTTGCAAATACCGGCAAATTTCAATTCTACTGTGACATTTGTGAAGCACTATAAGCAGATACAAAATACACGTCCTAAGGAACGTGGAATACTTGTTACGATTTTTTTGCAGAATAATCCGTCGGCGGTGTTGCCGCAGCGTGAATTTCGGCGCAGATTTCTCGGTCGTCCGACATCAACTGGGCAAACACTACGAAGTTTTGCTGAGTATGGGCAACACGAGATACAACCAGGTCTGGCCGGCCCCGGAGCAGCTGTTCTGCTGAGAATATCGCAGCTGTGGTTGAAGATGTCGCACAGGACCCCGGAGTATCGACCAGACAACGTGTCACGCGATTGGACATCAATCGGGGGTCTTTATAGAGAATTTTGATTAAAGACTGTAAGATGTTCCCTTACAAAGTGCAGACAGTGCATCAGCTGTTAGCTGTTCACCGCCAAACGCGTGTAACCTACGCGCAACCCATCTTGAATCTCCAGCACAAGGGAGACAACTTTTCATCGAAAATCATCGCTTCTGGGACACCGAAAACCTGCGTATAACCTACGAAGAGCCATTACACCCGCTCAAAGATACTTCATGGTGTGCTGTTAACACTGAAGACGTTATCGGACGGCGAGCGCGGCAGAGCAATGGGACTGAAGAACATGTGGTTCCAACCGGATGCACCACGAGCATCAAGCCGAATGCTGAGGGCTGAATTTCCGGGTTGCCTAATCTCTCGTTTTGGCGGTTTGCACTGGCCGGCAAGATCGCCTGCTTTAACCGTTGCAGACTACTTTTTGTGGGATTTTTTGAAGTCACGAGTCTATGTCCACAAGCTTCGGACTCTTGAAGCCCTCAAAGAGAATATTCGTCAAGAATGCGACAGCATATCGCCGGAAGTTCTGGCAAGAGTAATAGAAAATGCCCGGGTGACAACTTTTGCACCACCTTGTAGCTCTTGTACTGGCATTTAATGGAATGACATGCAGGCCTTCTGAATGTGATATGCTACAGATATAAGTCCTGCTTAGATTAAAATTTCAGTTCATCTCGCTAAAACTGGTATTTGAATGGTTTCTGACGTAATTTAAAAAGGCCTTCTGCTGAAGCAGGGTGTGAGTCTCTCGACAATTTCCGCGTTCCTCCTGTCATTCGCGACGTGGACAATGCTATTATAAATTCCCTGATATTTGGGCAGTCCTATTAGACTCTGTATCGTATCAGATATTCAAATTTCGCTCGTTGACCGTTACTGTTGCAGAAAGCATCGATACAAACCATGTTGAAAGGTTGAAAAGACCATCATCGAGGATGTTATGAATTAAACGCCAATATCTGGGTTAAAAACTACAAACTGGTCATGCATTCTTTTTACATTTCATTAGAGATCTGCTTAATTTTTTTTCAGGAAAAGAACCTGAAGAAATAAGTGTTATAGCCCTTTTCTCCCTTTTAGGTGTCATACATTTTATTCTATAATATTTTAGGAGAAGCTCTAGACATTCCAGTGGTCTGCATAAGTCCAACGTCTGTCTGGTCTTTAGACATTTTAGCCCGACTGGACTGCTCCTTTTCCTTCATATCACATAGAGAAGAAAAAGAATACCCACCTTGACCCACGATAATACGAAAAAACCATCTGTAGGATGTGATCGGATAAAACCTTGTCTGATAAAGCGTTATATCAATTTCAACTCAACTGCAGACTTATCTCGTAAGTACCTAACATTTGTAGATAGTCGTATATTTCCCCATTTTAACATCCTCCTACTGCCATTAGATATTTAAACTCTAGCTATCAACTGGAGACACTACCTTTACGGCAAACGTATATGTTATTGATCATCACAAAAGCTCTCCCTAATACAGACTATTCGTAGCCCACATCATTACCAATTTCTATAGCCAAATCCAAAAATTGGCTTTTGTCTTCACTTCTAATGATGATGACGCTTTCAGTAATATCCTAAGCGAAGGACAACAATAACTTGATTGCGGTTTAGGGAAGGTTTGAGCTCTCTCCTCCAGCAACAACTATCGTATGGTTTTGCCCCATTTAAATACATTTTAAGGGTAGTCAAGAAGAAGAAGAAGAAGGGAGAAACACACTGCCTTCAGAAAGTAGTTTCCAGAAGTTAATTAAGGCCTTCTGAATGGATAACAAATGGAATGGGTAAAAGCATTATGTGAATTGGAGACAGGATTGGATTACACCTTTTAATCGATTTTCTAACTAGCAGAACTTTGAACTATTCGATTTAGTCGTATGATGTTGGTAATGTGTTGGCTTAAAGCAGGTATGGTTATAGTCAATTATCGGCTATGGGAGTAATCAGCATAAAATAAACCATAAGCTGATAATTTGAATAAGTTAAGGTCAACTAGAACTGACAGTTCTAATTATTTTGCGCTATTGTTTAGTAGTGGTTCCACTTGTTAAGTGCTGTACCTATCTTTGATCCTGTCCTATGCTCAGTTCTTGCAATTATGATGACACGTGCAAGACGCGCTATGGTTGCGGATTGTTCTGTCGACAGTACATATGTGGTTGCCATATCCATTACACATACTCTTACCTTTATTAAGTACTACTCCCTCTCCTCTTCTTGGATAAATGACAGGTACTACGAGTACATTGAAATATTCCTGGACATGCATATCTGCAGGCCACTCAGTTGCATAGTCTTGACATGCTCTTCTGCAACTTTGCTAGAACGATGGTCTTTCGTTGTTTTCTCCCTCATCTACCACTGCTTTAATTACGTGTCCATGCATCGAGGTACAGGTGATCTGGAAATTTGGCTTTTTGTTTCGAAACTCAATGATGCCATAAAGGATATACATAAGATGTTATACTAGGACTTTATTTTCGATAATCCTCTATCATTCTCTTTTGAGTTCAGATAGATCGAAACGATAGAACGTTTGTTGACGTGGTCTGAGAATAGTCTTGCGATAAACTTAAAAGTCCTTCTAATCGGTACTTGTTTTTGTTGAGGACCATGTCTCTGAGTAAGGTATCAATGTCTTACAAAGTGCTATTTTGGTAGTACGAGAGGGTCAAAAAAAGTAATTGGAAGGAGCAACTCTTCGAATGATCTCTAAGGCACCTACTGTCAGTGACTAGGTAGGCAAGATTTACCCATTTATTGTGACGTTCTGCTCGAGTTGAAAATATTGTAGCTTTGTTCAGTGATGAAAAACTAGAACAGAAAATCACAGATTCGTGAAAAATGTCAGATCAAAGTTAGAACAGAAGAGTACATCCCATATGTTGGCTGTCAAAAATGTTGACATTCGGCATTTGTCATTTCTTGTGAAGTTGTTGAAAAGTTGAAAAGATTCTCAAAGTGAAATACAAGATTGAATAAATAAAAATGGCTTTAAACAAAATTCAACAAATTATATTGGAAGAATTGGTAGACAGTGATAGTGGCAGTGATATCAGTTTGTCGAGTGATGGAACAACAGATTCCAGAGATATGAAGACTTTAGTGAGCGTTATTCGGTTTTCTGTGGGGAAATTGTTCCTTCCTACATTCCCGCATATCTCGCACTCTCTACAAACGGTTGATATACACGTTTGCAACATCGGATATTTACTACGCCAAATTAGAGGCCCGCAAAACATATTCTGCTGAAACGCATATAGCGCTCTTTCTTTGGTTTGCTGGGCATGAGGCTTGCTCCTACAGGACTATTGCCGATAGATTCAACCTCACCTTGGGAACTGTATGCAGCAATCTTTGCAACTCGGTCATCGGATGGCCTACTGAAGATGAGAAAATGGAAACCAGCTCGTATAACAGAAACAAAACTGGAATTGAAGGCGTTATAGGTACTAAATTAAACGCATATAATAATTAACAAACGGTGTAGTAACCTACCTCTTTTTTTACTTTTGCAGGGATCAAAAGGGCATTACAAGTCTATCTCTTCAAGCAATATGCAACGAGAAAAGGAAATTTACAGACATTTTCGTTGGATGTCCGGGTTCTGTTCATGACGAAAGGGTTTTTGAGAATTCAGATACGAGTATAATATATTCTAAATTACCTAATTTATGTGAGAGCGGATTTCTATTGCTCACGTATGCACAGTTTCTAATAAACCCATATCGTGGCAATGGCCACTTATCTTCAAGTCAGAAGTTTTTTAACCGGAAGTTAAGTTCTTTCTGTTCTTTTCTGCCCAGAATAACCTAACTGAACTGACCTTATACGAGTATGTCCTTTCCCGATGTCATCGGCTTCTTTATCCTTCTCTCGTTTACTTTCAGATTTATATTCGTCGCTTCTGCTTCAGTACTTGCAAACGCCTTACATAGAACTAGTAGTATTCACCTAACAATCTGCATATCCAAGTAATTGAACAGACTTTTGAAAGATTGTGCCTTTGGTGTTGGCTTGCGAGTTTCGTACAGCACTCTTAAGTATGACGTTGAAGAAATCCCATGACAGTGGATGAGCTTGTTGACCCTCACGGAGCAGCGAGCTATCTCCATGGTCATCCTGTAGAGTCAGATAAGTTTAAAAACAAAAAAAGTGTCAATTTGGAATAGCGAGGAGTCTTCAAAGATCTGCGGCTATGTGAAAATCTGGTCGATTGTAGATTTACCAGCCATGAAACCACACAAACAGGGATCAGTTAGTTAACAAAAGTTTTTATGTGATTACAGCTGAAAAAGGCTATGTAGAGGAGACTAATGCCTCTGTAGTTCGCTCAAACTAGACTCTCTAGACCTTTCTTCAGGATAGGGCATAAAATCCTAGGGATGATTTGGTGCATGCCATTCACAAAGCTATCTTCCGCTGCTGTGAACAGCTCGGCAGCTAGGCCATCAGTTCTGGCAGCATTATTGAATGCATGTTTGAATGGTTATCCTAACTTGGCCGAGGTTAGGTAGATGGAATTTTTGCATATCTTCGTTCAGGTTGAATGCCTCGTTTTGCCGTCTTGTTCATTATTTTTGGACGAGAAATATTCGTCCTTCTTTCTCTTAAAAATGCTAAACTTCTTCGCTGCGGGAAGCCGGGGCATATCTGGTCGTTTAAGAATTTTTTCAAATAACAACTGAAAAAATGTGTTTATAATCTGCAAAATAAATGTATTAGAAAGAAAATTGATTAATACATCAATATGTAAAAGAAAAATAAATAAAAATAAATAACTCAGTATCAAAGGTCTAAGAGTTATGACTTTTTTTGAAAAAATATTGTTCTAATTAAAATAAATTTTTGCAAGAAATGATGAAAGAGTAAGGATTAATTTTGATTTGTTTCTATAAATTTTAAAATAAATTATTTTCTTGAATTATTTATTCAAAAAGATTTTGAATAACTCTTTTCCATAATTTTTTGAAAAAAAAAAAATAATGAAAAAAGAGTTAAAAATGAAATGTGATCAAAAAAAAATCAAAAGTAATGGTTATGTCTAACTTTTCCAAATAAAAATCGTCGATAAAAGTTATTGATAATTTTTATTTTTTTCTCTCAAAAATAAAAATCATTCGTTAATAACTTGAAATATAATAATTGTAGCACAATGCCAATGTAACCAGTGTCTTGCTTTTTAAAATACCTTTCAAATAATACTAAAACATTTGTCCCTGACAGACTTTTACAAGGTCAAATTAAGTAAAATGTGTTAGGTAAGTCACATTAGGTATATGTAAAATAATTCGTCAACAACTCAGTGTAGAAAGAAGGTGATGTGATCAAAAAGTTTGTTCCAATGAGATTTACTAAATCATTCAACACTGTTCTATTTGTGGTAAGTTCATCATTAAGCTCACTGATTTTATCGAATATGATATCAAGCATGGACCCGTAATGATTTGAGAGTTGGTGATTGTTTGTTGCAGGTTCGAAATGGAGGTTGAATGTGGATGATTGGAGATGAATATCGATGTCTTCCCGAAGAGAGTTGATGGAAATACATGTTTTCTTGTTAGAATCCATCATTGCGGAACCGATTGATATAAATTCACTTAAGACTGTATCGTGGTAGCACATGTGAGAGAGAAATACTGGTACGCTCATCACAGAAGAACAGCACATTTTCGGAGAACTCTTTAAGGAAGACCGTGTTTCAATTTATTTAGGCCGACACAAATAGCATGGAATATTTTGCCACAGATCCCCTTACAGGCAACAAAGTCAGCATTATTGTCCTTAATGGAGCAGTTGATTAATCCACAAGAAGACATGACAGAGGCCAGGAAAACAAAACGCAGTGTCGCGAAATGAACAGACTAGTACGTCAACAATAAAAAAAGGCACGTCAGCGAAAAATAAAGTTAAAAGAAAACCAAATATAAATTTTATAAATCGTGAGTTTTGGCATCGTACAATAAACGTAATATTATTAGTGGAAATAATTGTTTTAAGTTTCAGCTAAAAGGAATAAAATATCTGTGGAGGTGTAAGAGCAAATTCAAAAGATAGGCTATTCCTTTGTCTACGTAAGTGTTCAGATATTCTTTAATTCAATTACAAAATTACTATCATTTGAAAATGTTTGCCTACAGTAAAATGGGAAGGAAACGAAATATTTTCTTCATAGAATTGTTCACTCTTAATAGTGATATGGACAGTGTTTGTAGAGCTTGTGGACAAATTTTTAAGAGATCTGTTGTGACAAACTTAAGAAGGCATACAGTATCGCAGCACTATGAGCTCTATATTGAATTTGACAAGGCGTCAGAATTAGAATCCAAGACACAATGCGAAGACGAAAAAATGATTAAAATATTAACACAAATGTGCAAAAAAGATGTGGTTGATGCCTGTGTCAATTTATGTAGTCACGAAGGAATCGCCTCCTTTTACATTTTTTGATAGCGATGCCTTTAAAACCTTGACAGCTTATATTTTCGACAGAATTAAGATTCAGCCGATTACAGCCAGCAACGTTATGATTTTTGTTAACGAAAGAGCTAAAAAAATAAAGAACAAAATGGTGCTAAAAATTAAAAATAAATTAATTAGCCTCAAAATTGATACAACATCTAGGCAAAATAGATCTGTCCTAGGCATAAACGCTCAATTCATTGAACACGGTAAGATTGAGATATATACCTTGGCAATGAAAGAGCTAATAGAACGGCACACGGCTGAAAATTTGAAACACCATATTAAGGACGTTCTTCAAGATTTTGATTTAAAAAAAAAAAAAAACAAATATATTCGATCACATCAGACAACGGTCGAAATATTGTAAAGGCTGTTGAATTGTTGTCTGATTCTGATTCTTCTATAGAAGAAGAGGATTTCGAAGATTTTTGTTAGCCAAGAATATTGCGTTTGATAATGTGCTCTCAATAATCAACAATTTCGTTGATCGGGTTCGTAGTATTGTAAAACTTTTAAGGACGCAAACACTTCGGTAAATTTTGTGCTTGAACTTTCTTTAGCAAAACAGAACTCTGAAGTAAACAACGTTACGTTTTTTTTTGAAGATATGCAGTACCAAGCTTATGAAAACCTGTGCTAGACGTGTCAACACGGTGGAGTTCGACATACGAAATGTCGAACAAATTCCTTCAATGGACAGAGTTGCTCCAATATCTGCAACCTTTGGACCAGTTAAATGAAGACTACTTGCACAAAAGCAAGGAAGTTGATGACGTCTTAAGACCGCTTTACATAACCAGACTTCAACTTCAAAAAAAGCAACTTATTTTAGGAGGCTTTTACAAGTTCTGGCTTGAACTTAAATTCCAAGTAAAAGCTAAAAACAGTGAAATAAGCCTCGTTTTATTAAGTTGTTTGGAAGCCAGGTATTCAATGATTTTAGAAAATGACAAAAAGGGATTAAGCACCTTAAAAAACTCGTGTCGAAAATATGATCTTTAAAAGAGGTAAAGTATTGTTTCATTGACGTTCTCATATTCTTTAATTTTATAGTACAAAAGTATATATTTCTGCTGTAGGTCAATACGTCTTCTCAACCATCAACTTCCGTTCATGCCCTGATCTCATCTGAGGAATATTTTGCAGAGAATAACTGCGAGTTGAATGTAGATGAATTGTCAATTCAAAGTGGTTCATCTCTACTTCGTCATTCTCTAAAAGATTTGGAAGTTGACAACTCCTCTGACGACGATGACGAAGAATTGGTCATGGAAGATGTTGTGCGAACTAATAACGAGATCGATAGCTACAAGGGAAAACGTTTGGATGTCGATGAAAATATCCTTAGCTATTGGGAAGGAAAAAAATTCTACCTGCCTACTTTAAAAAGATCAGCAAATATTGTGCACGGAGTGAGTGCAACACAAGTAACCGTGGAGCGGTCGTTTTCTGCGTTAAGAATATTACTAAGCGACCACAGATTCTAGTTATCTTCAGAAACTATAAAAAATATTTTGATTGTGAAGTTAAATTTAAATATATGTTGATCCATGTATTTCATGATAAAACCTAAAAACAAAAAAATAAAGCGAATTCCATTGAGTTATACACAACAAGCAAAAATGCTTATTCGTTATCAAAATTTTGACTCATTTCAGACTTCATACAGAAATAGCTGCTTGCTGCTTTATGTTCATTTCAAATTTTCCGATATTCATGATAATTTCGACGTCTGAAAACGTTTTTTTTTGCAGTTTTCAACTTGATCTTTGACCTTGGTAAAGCCAGTCAAGGTCAAATGTACTGCATATATATAATGTTGTAAAGACCTTTTTAAAATGGAGACACTGGAACTACTGGCTCCGTGATATGGCTATTATTCTTCAAGTTATTTAAAAATGATTTTTATTTTTGAGAGGAAAAAATAAAAATTATCAATAACTTTTATTGACGATTTTTATTTAAAAAAGTTAGAGATAACTATTACCTTAAATTTTTTTGATTGCATTGTTTTTCGTAACTCTTATTTTTAATTTTTGGGGGAAAAAATTATGGGAAATCGTTTCTTTTAATTTATTCTTTTAAAAAAGCCCAATAATCGTTATTTTTAATTGAAATGGAAACAGATTAAAAATAATACTTACTTAAGAAGTTTTTTTGGTAAAAATTCTCAACCATTTTTTCCATGGAAATGTGAAAGGAAGAAGCAGACAAGTAAAACAGTATACTTAACACACTGACTTCATCATATTTTCCTAATGATTTTTTTTAACGAAAAAATTTAAAATAACTCTTATTTCAGACCCCTGCTCAGTATATTAAATTAATTAAAAAAATTGCATGACGGGCACAAAGCAAAGCTGGGTTACACCACGAGCAAATGTGACTGGATCCATCGTCAACATGTGCCCACTTACCACAGGATCTGCAGGAAACCCATCTTTCTGTAGACTGGGGGTGTAAGTACCCACAATATAGACACTCCTCGTCCTCCTGACTTTCTAATGAAGATTCTTCCTTTCCGGTCATTTTCGTTTTTGTGCTGGTTTTAAGGGGAGCTTGTGATTGCAGAAGTCTTTCCCTGACGGCCAGAAACTCTTTTTTTTCCTGGTGCTGTATGACCAGCTTCAATATGAGATGGAGAAAATTTTTTGAAAGAAGTTGATGACGTTTGCTCTTGGTCATTTATCAAAACGAGCTCTTTGGATGATAGCAATGGATCCATTGGTCATTGGACTCAGATTAGTGGAATTTTGGCCATCGTGTATATCCCTCTCCGTAGAGGAAAGCGGCTGTACATGGTGTCTGTCTATGCACCTGAGGCTACTCAATCTACCTTATTCATCTCAGAGCTCGAGACACTTTTTCGATTCCTGAGGCTGGAATTGGAAGACAATTATTTTATTATCGGCGGAGATTTCAACGCCAAACATAGTGATTGGGGAAATAATATACCAAATACTAGAGGAAACCTACTATTCAATTGGTGGGGTCAGCACAGTGTGATGTATCGGCTATGCCTCAAAGCGACGGATAGTCCGTCGTTTCCCAGACACGGGTCCTATTTGGATCTCCTGCTGTTCGATTCACGAATACAACTGACGTGCACTAACCAACAAACTACAAACTGTCTACGCACTTTCGTGTATGACAGTGACCATTGCGGTCTCAGTACCGAAATAACTGTTCCCAACGAGATTGCGGAATTGGATGAGTTTGTTCAAAGGCATTCTTACAATTATAGTAGGGTGCGTTGGACACACTTCACCAGAACACTAACGAGAGCACTCTCCTCGAATTCGCTCTACCCACCGTCCAACAGAAATCTGTCAAACGAGGAGATTGACAGGTATCTTAGACTGATGGAAGAGACAATTAAACGAACAATGGACAAAACGTTACCTCGGTATCAACACACTGACGATGAAGACTTATTTCGCAACGCGACTATTGATGCACTGCACCGACATAAAAGTAGACTGCTGTCAAGACTAAAAACCTTGTACAGACAGTTTACTGACAGACATAACCCGGAGATCATGACACTGACGTCGTCGATTAAAAACCTCCAGATATTAATAAAGGAAAATTACAGAAATTCTGTAAGTTTGTATTGGAACAATAAAATTCGAGCTGTAAACACCAGCAACCCGAATATGTTCCCGCAAATAAATAAAATATTTCGGAGAAATAATCAAAACGACCTTCCATGTCTCAAAATCGCCCGAACGACGAACAACGAACAAATACTTGTAGCAGCAGGCATTAATCCAAATGAGACCGTTGATGATGACAACTTCTTTGTGGTCGAGGATCCGCAGGAGAAGGTAGAGGCTATAGGAGCGACTTTCCAGGAAGTGTACAAGGCGAATGACATCATTGGCCCGAACCACGACCTGGAGAGTCAAGTCCTTGTTCACAACTTCTGCCTTCGAAATGAAATTGTGAATTGGCGATTCGAGAACTTGGGTTTCATCCAGTTCAGTGACGAGAATATGGCAAATAATGTCATCATCAACGAAAGGGTATTACCACCGTTCATTTCGAAGGAAGAGCTCCAAACTATCTTCGAATCACTCAGAAGTAAAAAGTCAGTGGGAACCGATGAAATACCGAACATTGTGCTTCGACATCTCCCACTAGAAGCGGTAGACATTTATACCACCCTGTTTAATAATGCAATGAATAATGCACATTATCCAGCGCATTGGAAAATTGCGGTGGTGCATTCCATTCCCAAAAGGGACAAAGATAATTCCAATCCAGCGAATCTCCGCTCGATTAGTCTTCTTCCAAACATCAGTAAGGTTTTCGAGAAGGTAATCAATAGAACCCTGACTAAGTGGGTTGAGGACAAAAATATAGTTCCGGATAATCAATTCGGTTTTAAGGCGGGGCATCATATCATTCATGCTGCGTCTAAACTGGTTTCTGATATCCAATGGAACAAAGGCAAGAAACAGTGTACTGGTGCCTGCCTGATTGACTTGGAAAAGGCCTTCGATACCGTATGGTTGGAAGGACTTTTCTTCAAGTTGAACAGGTTAGGCACTAGTAAACCACTGCTGTATATTCTTTTTGATATGCTCTCCAGTAGACAGTTCATCGTGAAGAATGGCGATGTGACTTCTGCTGGAACATTTAACTTTAAAAACGGTCTGCAACAAGGTGCGGTAAATTCGCCGATCCTATTCAACATTTACACAAGTGATCTGATAGGTTCACTTCACCATGCCATGGCGTACGCAGACGACTTAATTGCGTCCAAATATTGAGGTCATTAATACACTTTTGCAATGTCTTCGACAAAATTAAGCGATATTGCGACGACTGGAAGTTGAAAATCAACTTCCAAAAGTCGGAAACCATTCTGTTTAGGACGCCTTTGTCTGGGGCCTCTAGGGATACCAGAAAGAATTGGCGAAAGTTCACTATCGTCGGACAACATGAACAGCCAATTGCTTGCCAAAATGTAGTCAGATACCTTGGGATCTGGCTAGATCAATATCTGTATTTTAACAAACATATAGACGTTGCTCTGGCCAGAGCCAAAGGTGCTTTTGCTCTTACAAGGAGACTGTTTTATAGCAGCCAACTCGATGCGAGGGTGAAGGTGATCTGCTACATGGCCCTTATCCGGCCTATGCTTGTATTTGGATGCCCCGTGTGGTTCAACGTGAGAGCAAGTTTATTGGAAAAGATTCGGGTGTTTGAGAGGGCTTGCCTTAGGGCTTGTCTTCGCTTATACAGAACACCAGAGTCTGAGTACATAAAATTCTATCGCAATGAGGTCTTGTACAATAGGGCGAACCTAATAAGAGTGGACAATTTTGTTATTAAGTTGACTCGAAGGCACATTGCAAGAGCAATGACCTCATCGAACAACCTGATCTCCGGGGCTTACTACCCTAATTATATGTATCACGAGAGAGTTTGCTTAGACGGCTATGTTCCTCCAGAAGCGTTTCTCTACCTTGATAGCAAAGGTCTGATCCAGGACAGATTGGCGGTGCCGCTAATCTTCCACGTTGCTCGAACAGCTGCGGACAGGCGACTCAACTACGACAGAGACGTCGCACACGGCAGTGCGGAGCGTCTCCGGTTTAGTAGGGCGGTAGGGAGTCGCGACATGAGGGATGTTGCTCAGCAGCACCAGCAATTTTGGTGGCTTGTTGAAGGAGAGGATGCGTCGTCGTCGTATTCCGCCAGCAATAGGTAGCTTCATGTGAAGCAAAGTCGGTCAGCCAATTTTTTTTTTTTTTTTTTTTTTTGTTTTTGTTCTTTTAGCCATGGCCGGCTTACATAGGATTAAGTTAGATTTAAGTAAAACAAAAAAAAATATAAAAACAAAAAAATAAATAAAAAATAAAAATTAAAAAAAAAAAGTATATATATGTACATATATTTATATATTAAGTATATATTTATTATGTATATATATATATTTATATGTGTATGTTATGTATTAGATTTAAGTAGGTTAAGTAGATTAAGATTTATTCTTAGGTAGTTTGTAAGTGTTACTTTTAAGTTTTATAATAAAGTAAAAAAATAAAAGTCATGTTACTAAGTTTTTGTTAAAAAATGTTTTCTTAGTTTTAATAATGAATAGAGATAGTGTAAACATGTAACGTAAGATTCGTCGAAAGACATAGATTAGGTATTATGTTTAACTTAGAGTGCCCGCATGGGGCCAGTAAGTTAGAATAAGATTATCTGTAAGTTATTTAAGCTAATTTTTAAGCATTTTTTTGTCTAGCATGTAAGAATTAATGAATTAACTGAAATAAAAATGCATTTAAAATGAATGAATGAATGAAGTGGAATTTTGGGGAGACATTGTGGAATGATTCGTTTCGGAAACAGGGTATGGAGATAAGATCAGTAGATCGGTGGTTGTTGATGAACTTGGTGCCACCGAATATGGGTCGGCAAGAGTGGTTTCATCTAAAAGCGGATACTCCTCCTCATTTGGCATGTCCATGGTTTGCCATGCCAAGAAGTCATAGGCTTCGAATATGGCCGAACCGGCCATATTGCGACTGACATTATGGCAGGTCTTAAATAGGCTTTGCCGAACAACTGTCCTACCTGATAATGGGTGTTGTCTGAGCCATTTATTTACTACATCTCCATAATATGAACTCAGGGGCTTCATAAAAGTAACATACAAGGGTTTCAACCGATTAGTAGCTCTTGCTACATCTATGATTTAGATTCAATTCACCTTTTGAACCACTTTAAAAACAAGTCTTTGATGCGCATTCGATGTGGCCACGGAATCAGCGATTGTTTGGTCCCATTATGAATCGTTCTCCAACAAGCTTAAACGCTGACACACCTCTCGATGTGTTTGACTAAGATAACCATTTACCGTTCGTATATATGCGAATGATTTTGTGCCACGTACTTTAATTAACAGCAGGCGTAAGTAGAAACATTCAACATTCGATGGATGAACAGTGTAAATGCGTCCAAGCGGATTAATTGAGAACACGGTGCCATGACATAAGGTCAAATCACATAAGGCCAATTTGGCTTTATGTCACTTTCTAATGCATATTAGATTTTGCTTACTTCATACGTATAATACGTTTTATTATTATTTTTCATATATCTCTCCGACAGCTGTAAGCTGTTTTTCTTACATAATATAGGTAAACACTTCAATTTTATCGTTAACGTATTGTCTACAAAAAGGGCGACAATATTGCATTCAATGACTAGTATACTACACGCCGAGTAGAGGCGATATCCTTGTAACTGTAACTCTCAACTGTCAGGCAGACCCCTATAAGCGAGTCGGGCGTGTTTCAAGTTTGGGTTGGATGACTCGCTTCGCTCGCTAACAGGATTGCACCCATTTTTCAGCAGAGTTTAGCCGCTGAAGCGACTTCGTCGCTCCGCTAAGGGTATGTCAACAACTATCAGGCAGGCGCCTATGAGCGAGTCTGTGGGGTATTCTTATCTCAATATTATCGTTGAACGAAATATGTCTGGCAGGCGCCTATATCTTAATACGTACTTGGTCTTATGTTTCGAAATAATTTGGCCTTATGTCGCTTGGCGTTATGTCACGGCACCTGAGAACACACCTGACCAATTGGCAACTGGAACTCCTTTTTTGCGACGCTGAAATTTTTTCGTTGACTGACTCCAAGTGTAATATTTATGTTAGGTAGCAGCATACAACAATGTAGCGTCAAATTGGTCAGTTGCACACATCTCAAAGAAATTTGTCAACGTAGTTAACGGTGGTCTGACCGCTCGTCGCGCAGCAGTTGCTTCGGTGAAATACACGAGTTGATCGTTTTCCAAATGAACCGCTAAGTGGACAACTATTGGATGTCGTTCGTGTACTGCGAAAGAGAATAAACGCCACAGCGTCTCGTTGGTGTTCACATATCGGCCGATCCGGGATTTCAGCTGATATGATATCGTCTACTTCATCAGACCGCAGTTTGTTCATTAGCCAAATCAGAATATGTGCGTGGGGCAGACCGACGACTCGACCGAATACATCCAATACTTTCTAATGCCGAACGCTCGATGCTTCACGATCTCTCCCGTCATCATCTTCACTTTCTGCTTGAATACTCTCGCAATTATATCGTGTCAGTCTTCCGGTTTTTGTTCCTGATACAACTCCCTTTTAATCTCGTTCCACTTCGGATTACACGTAAAAGTGATAAATAAGTCCGGTGTTCCGTAGTTGCGTACATATGTCATTGCGTCTTGTGCATACTCATGCATATGGCGAGGACTTCCAACATGAGTCGATGGTAAATTCACCAGTTCTCCAAGATTCTCCGCATTTCCATCAGTGTTCACAGTATCTCGCAAGTGGATCTAGTCGTCGCATCGTAGTTTTGCCTGGTTCAATTTAATGAACAGTAGTCGCTCACTCTCAACTTTGACATACATATTGACCGCATATTGTTGAAATAAACGGCGACACTTCAAAATGATATTCCCATCAATCGGACCATGCATCATTCGATAGGCGCAGTAGTTTATGGAGCTGAGGTTCTTATTTGTCGGAAGACCTGCAAATGCGAGATCGAACAGTTGAAGGATCAAGTGTTAATTAACATTTTACCTGTAATTGGATTTAGCATTTTCGTCGTAATGTCGTATCCAAATTGCCGTTGCTAATGAAAGATGGGGTACAGCAGAGCGTCATATGATCTATGCGTTTCGGACGGTTCTTCGCTGAAGGACAATATCTCGGCTGTGTGCTTGATCGCTAACAACCAATGCACAAATGTCTATAGAAGTTGGAGCATTGTATTTCCGTAATTGTTCTCCAGCTGGAGGGCCATCGGGTTTCAAGACAAATCTGCGATTGTCTGAGCTCATTTTCTCCATCGCCGTTTTAAACATCGTAACCAAAGAGGTGTTTGTATTAAAGAATTGTTGCAATTGTCAAATGACAATGCCCTCTATACCGTCTATCGGCTTGATTATCCAGTAGAATCCAGTGTTATTGTTAGAAGAGGTGTGTTTGCATGATGAGTTTCAGTGCGAAAAATGACAATTAATCGATTTTCCGGAATATTCTTTCTGCCTAAACCTGAAATACAGCAATACGAGCAAAAAAAAAAAGAATCAAGAATATCGGCCCAGCGGTTATAGAGTTATAACGTCACCGAGTTTCACCCCGAAAGAATTATGTATATGTAGATAGTGAAAGTCCAGCCCTTTGTTTAAACAAAACACACTTGTAGTCGTACTTCCTTATTTAGGGACTCTTCCTGTGCAGGTTCGCTCTAAATGCTTTCCGTTTCTCTGTATGCGCCAGTCGGCACCCATTGTTTGCCAGGGATTTCGCAGTGCTGGTCGAAGGAAACCTACTTTCATTAGCTCTGCAACTAGAAACTCTTGACTTCTTGCCTAAGTCTGGCACAAATACAATAGCAAATCATCTTTCTTACATCCGGTCCATTTAATAGTATTTTTTCGGCGGGGTTAGAGCTGGGTTCGAACTTGGACTGGGAAACCAACGGTAAGCCAACGTCAGAATTCTCACTTCGCAGCCTTGCTTAGTATCGTCGGTGTTTGTGCTTTTTGTGCTTGTTAGGTTGTACTGACTGGGGAATTCAGAGTAGACATTGCCAATATACGCGGGCTGAAAAGTAATCACTTTTCTGCGTACGTCCACGTCTGCAAATACAGACCAGCTGTCTTGGCACTTAGTGAAACACAGGTAGATAGCCGTCCACATCTCTCAGATCACTCTGATCTGAAGCTACCTGGCTACGAACTAGTGCCATTATTCTTCTCTCACCGCGGTCTCGCCATTTACGTGCGTAGTGATGTAGCTTACCAAACTCCACCACAATGTAGTCCCTGTTCCAATCCGGAATTCAATTTCATGTGGTTAAATTCCATCCCCGTAAGCAAATTATCCACTACTACTTTATTTACAGAAGCCCCAAACTGGACAGCAATTTGACCTTTCACGAGTTTGATGCGCTGTCTGACTCCATTCAAAGAATTGTATCCCTGTATCCTCATACTGAAATCGTGATTACGGGCGATTTCAATATACACAATTCTGGTTGGCTTCGACATTCTGGACAGACAACACCCGAAGGACGGTGTGTTGAGATCTTCGCTGCGGAAAATAACTTAACCCAGCTTGTAAATGAGCCCACACGAATACCAGATGATGATAGTCATACCGCCAATACCCTGGACCTGTTTTTAACTTCTCACCCTGACAAGAACTGTGTTGATGTGCTCTCCCCTCTAGGCTCGTCAGACCATTGTGTCATATCAGCTAAATTCTCGTGGGTGTACACAGTTAGAGAAAAGATCCCTAAAAGAACCGTATGGCAATACGAGAAAGCCAATTGGAGCGGACTTAACAACATCTTTAGGAATTTTAACTGGTCGTTATGTTTCCTCGATAACGACGTGGACGCCGCTGCTGACATGATCACAGAAACTATTCTCTTTGGAATGAGATGCTTTATCCCTCATCGGATGAAGAGTATCAAACCAAAAGAAAAGGCATGGTACGACTCGAGCTGTAAAGAGGCTGTCAGGGTTAGAGAACTGCTTTTTCGGTCCTACAAGACCAACCCGACAGAGGAAACCCGAAAAAAGTTTAAACGAGCCAGAAATGACTGCAACGCCTTTCTTAAGCGTGTGAAATTCCAATATGACCAAAACCTGAGGCAAAAAATACTACAATGTCCCAAAGGCAGTAAAAATTTTTGGTCATTCGTCAAAAACATTAGAAATTCTGCCTCATCCTCCATCCCAACGCTCATTTACAATGACATTCCAGCTGTCAGCTCTTTGGAAAAGGCCAATCTGCTTGCTGCACACTTTGCGGCTAGCTCAACACTCCCAGATTGTGCTTTGTCCCCGCCTACACTGGAGCGCGTCGAATCTACAATGGGACGAATCCACTTTCGCACTCGTGTAGTAGCAAGAGTACTTAAAGATCTCAACATGCATAAATCCGCTGGTCCAGATGGTATATCTCCCCTTCTTCTGAAGAGGTGTTCTTCCACGCTGGCAAAACCACTGCGTAAGCCTTTTCATCAATCCTACTCTTTAGGACTCTTTCCGAGCAGATGGAAAACAGCATTTGTCCAGCCCGTCCCTAAAAAAGGCGAATCTTCTTCTCTATCCTCCTACAGACCCATTGCACTTACGTCCGTTCTTTCCAAGGTCATGGAAACGCTGATAAACCGTCAGCTCGTGAAATATCTCGAAACACGAAAACTTCTCAATGACCGGCAATATGGTTTTCGTAGCAACAGGTCCACTGGTGATTTGATGGCATGTCTCACCGAAAAGTGGAACCAAAGCGTACATCAATCTGGTGAAAGCAAAATAGTTGCACTTGATATTTCTAAGACATTTGACAGAGTTTGGCATCAGGCTCTTTTGTCGAAAATGCGTACTTTTGAGATAGACGACTCTCTTCTTCAATGGATTAGAAATTACCTTTCGGAACGTTCAATTCAAGCTGTCTTGGACGGTTTCAAGTCTGATATTTACAAAATAAATGCTGGTGTGCCCAGGGCTCCGTTCTGTCTCCGACACTCTTTTTAATTTTCATTAATGATCTCTTGTCTGCTACTTCTAATCCAATTTATTCCTTTGCTGATGACAGCACTCTCTAAGCTAAGCTCATTAAATTCCGATATTAACAGCATAACCAACTGGGGAACTATCAACTGAGTAGAATTTAATGCTTCCAAACTCAATGCTGTCTGCTGTCATTAAAGCGAAATTCAAATACCCAGCCATTATCCATGAATGGCACTTGCGTCGTCGAAACCGATAAGCTTTCGTTTCTCTGTATGTGTGTCAGTGACTACATATTCGGTGTCGTAAAAATCCTTCGAAATGTCTAGGTTACCTCAAGTGACTTAAGAACTATTTTATCCCCTCTGAACTGGCCACAATATATAAGGCATTCATCCGCCCAAAATTGGAGTACAATGCGCTAATCTGGTAAGGTGCTCCTAAAACATCTTTGAACCTGCTAGATAGGATTCAAAACCGTGCGATAAAACTCATTGGTGATACTAATATCAGCCAATCAATTGACACCCTCGAGCACCGACGAAATGTCTCCTGTCTCACCTTGTTTTATCGCTATTTCCACCACCAGTGCTCCATTGAAATCGCCAGTAGCATTCAGCCCATTCAAACTTTCAACCGTAACACCCGTCTCGCTATGAATGCTCATCAGTATACCCTCAAGCCCATTTTCGGTCGTACTCTAAAATATCGTGATTCTTTCCTAAGCTACAACTCGCTTATGGAATTCCCTGCTGATCTCTGTGTTTCCTGGTCGTTATAACTTGCAAACATTTAAAAACAATGTACATCGGTACCTGTCTTTTCTTCCTCCCTAAATTTCCTTCGCCCGCGCTGTGTACGAACATTTTAAGGGTACAAAACCCCTTGAGCGCGAGCTAATTATAAAAAAAAAAAGATATTCTCAGAGAAGGTCATCAGGTTAATAGGCTGGATGCAGCCAATACAGTTGGTTCCGTCTGACGAATACTTGTGCTCTTCCTTTATCTATCTTTGAGTCTTGCACTTTCTGGGGTTCATCACGAGGGTATAGACAAAAACATGGTTTAGGCAGTCAATAACATAGTTATCCGCTCGAAGTCATGAATTCCTTCCAACTAACTTGAGGTGTTATTTCTCCAGGTTTTAAGAAAAATGTGCTTAGAGTATCAATCGAAGGCCGATAGAATCCTGCCAGTCAGTGTTAGAGTCGGTTTTGGGTTTTGAGAATGACAATTTCCATTATACGGTCTCGCTTCCTTCCTTACTTACTCCCCTAAACTAACGTCTCATTTGGAAACTGCACCACTATCCTGTGAAATACTTTAACTGCATTGACATATTTTTTTTTTTTTTTTATGTTCATCTCGATACATTAAAACATTCTCCAGCTCCCGTTGTGCACTCGTGTGTGTTGAGTAAAATCAACCTCATTTTGTTTGCCAAAAAAAAAGAAAAGAAATACGAAAAACTGAACCAAGAATTACGATCCACACAAGATGCATTGCCAACAACGAATACATCCTTCTTGAACATTAACTCCTAATCTATCCTCAAACATATGTGCGCGTTAGTTTATCCCAGAGAAATAGGGATCCAAGTGCCAGATTTACAACAGACAACTTCCCGACGAGAAACTGCTCTAGTTGCCTACCCTCTCCTTGGCAGAATTTACGATGTGAATGTTGGAATTTTTACTGCAATTATTCACTGCTTCGTGTACACATTCGGTGCTCCTCATCATGTGTAAGATGTAAGGAGACATTGACCTGGCACAGATGGTACTCGTTTGTAATCGGGGGAGTTAATTGCATCTAAAGTGCATAAACTATACACATTCTAGGCTAGAGAAACTCGGGTCCTTTTAACTCGAATGTTATCTGGATACTGCTTTTCATGATGAAAATTAGCGAAAGCTTGTATGTCTCGAGAGTGCTTCTGATCGCTGGGTGCTTCCATCCAAGTATATTTGTTTGGAGCAGCATTGAATTTAAGTGAATGCCACTTAGACTTGTGGCTGGAGTGATGTACATACTCGTAAACATGTGGAGATTCGAAATTCATTTGAGATTTTCCAAATCTAAAATTATGTAAAGTACGTGTATCTGGTGAATTTGATGGGAAAACGATTTTTGAGCAGAGCAGAGTTTGAAGAGCGCTAAATGCATTTCATGCTCAGTTGGGGATGTGATTAGTTAGGGAGAAAGTTTGTTAATTCAATTTCATGCTGGAATCAATTTTATTGGAAGAACTACGAGACAGTGTCTGGTCAGCAGTACTCGTCAGTATGGTAAGTTTAGTCTGAACTGCTCTGTTTTGAACAGCGGAGCTAGTATGAGTTGAAGGAGTGTGATTCCTTTCATTTGAGCTACATTTACATAAGGCAACGCTTAAAGAGCTCGCTAACCATCGTAGTTTTCCGCCATTTGTCTTGCTCCTTTGATTAGTGAATTTTGAGTCTAGTTCTTCTACCACCAATCGGCCCCGAGCTGGGTAAAGTCATTCGAGGTTATAACTTTTGGTGTTGATGACTTAAATAAGCAACTCATCAGCATGTATTTAGACCTTTCGTCCCCATTATTATTGGGACTTTTTGAATTTAATAGGCCCGAGTCAACACCGGATGACTTTATAGCGTTTAATACAAACTGGTCTTAAACTACAACTAAAACTAAGAACTGGGAAGAGATGCTAGTTTTTGAGGGTGCTTCTGCTGCAATGGAAATCGAACACATAGGGAGTTCTATTAGCTTACGTAGCATATGCCATATGCCGTTCCGTGGTTGCTTGGACGAAAAAGAGAAACAGACCTTTAATTGCGCAGGTTGATCTTAAAAAAATCTGATCCAGCAATGAGAGACAGTCAATGGGGCCGGTTAGGAATTATTGTATAAAGAGAATATCGACGAATTCGCCACGTTTTTCCAGAGATAGAAGGCCCAGGAACTTGAGTCGGTCACTGTACAATTCTTTAGCGACTGCGAAACCAACTTCGTAAGAGCGGACAAGGAGTTACGGAAATTTCTGAAGGCTGCTCAAACTGATTGCAAGTATTTCGGCGACTTCCTTCCAATCCTACGAAGTTAGTTCGGCAGTCGCTAAAGAGTTGTACATTAATGCCTCTTCGAGTCGTAAACCTTGTAAATGCTGCTATAAATGCTTGCGTTATTAGATCATTTACCAGCGCTATATATGGATAGCCTTGGTAGCAAGGCAAATAAATATGGCAAAGTAACCTTTAAATTCCTTAGATCACCGCTCTTGACGTCAATTGGGCCAGCGTAATAAACCCCGGCGTGTGCAAATGGTCGTGAACTCCATACTCTAGGAGTTGGTAAACTGTCCATCATTTGTTGCGCTGGGCGTGCTCTTGACGGAGCTCTTGACTCGCAATATCTAGTATTTAGTACGCAAGTATGCCATCATCTTCTGGACTCCTCTCATGTGCATCACGGCTGAGTGAAATGATGACTTGGGCAGAGGATGATCGTGTGTTGCTGTTCGTAACACAGATTTTAATGCTGCAATCTGCCTCCGACCCGCAAGATGTAATCGTTGTCAAAGGGGTTTAACGATTTCAGCTTGCCGCTTGATCCGGTCTTGATTCCTGCCATTTCTATCGAGAACATCTCACCCTGCGCTATCCGTGTTGCTACAAGTGTAGCTGTAAAAATTTCTAATGGTGAAAGTACATCATAGTTTCTTCATTTGTATGCCTGTGTACTGTTAAATATAAATCTATTGCAAAGGATAATGACTCTTAAGGGCTTTATCAACTTAGAATCCTTGTGAATTAGTAAACTTATTGTGTTTTCTTTCCTAAGTGTGCAGTGCGCACGAATTGACCGTTTTTCTATTTCGGTGTTTAGTTTATTGATGGGGGCAATGAAAATTCCAGGTATTATGTAGGAGCGTTCCATCGGAGTTTGTTTTCTGCCGGAGCTCATGGTAGAGCTCCACGTGATGTCAGATCAGGTGGGTTTAATTGTGTTGGGATGTGATTCCAGATATCATCCTTTGTTAGCTTCTGGATTTCTGCTACCCAATTGCTGACGAATGTTGTCCATTTTAATGGAGGAGCATCCTTGCTAAAACAATGGTTGAATCCACCCAGGCATACCTACGAAATCAAGGACTCAAGACACGGCAGACTCACCGTGCGACTTTAGTTTTGATAGAAGCAGATGTACACGGATCTTACCTTTAGAGTCCAAAACTCGTAAGATTGCTCGCTGATACGCGCCACTAAATTCGTGTACTTCCAGGTCCTGTTGTGTCTCGTGTGTGTAAATCCTTTGCTGTATCATCATTTTGGCCTTTATAACGCAATCAATCTCGCAGTCGTTGAAAGAATGGTCCTTCTCGCTACCTCAGTTGTGTCGCAACAAACGTTCTGGGATGAGAGTGAGTCTTCGGACGGGAACCATTTAACACCTAAAGCTTTTATGTGCTCGGGCGAACCAAGGGATAGTGAAAAATCGACTTCTCGCTGGTCTGCCGGTATGTGATGGAGAATATCATCAGAATTGCTCATCCATTTTCTAAAGATGAATCCTGCTGAGGAAAGCAAGGCTTGTATTTCTTTCCGTTTACGCAAGGCTCCTTCTATAGAACCAGTCCCACTTATAAGGTCATCCACACACAAATCTTGTTGAACCATTTTTGCTCGAAGAGGATATTTGTGTTCTTCCTCAGCAGCCAGTTTGTTAATGGTCCTTATAGCGAGGTAGGGTGCTGATGTTGTACCGAAAGTCGTTTTTTGATGTCAGGGTCAGAGAACTCTTTGGGCCATCCTTTAATAAAGCCAAGCGCGGAATTAGCTCTGTTAATTATGGAATCAATGTGGATGCAAAAATTGAGCTCAGTATCACAGATAACGTTGGGGTCCTGCATTGAAGTGACCAAGGCTACAGCATGGGTTGATATATGTATACATAGTAAGTTAGGTCAGGAAGTGTTACAGACGTCCGAGAATATGAGATTGCTTGGTATTTATTTAAGTTTAATTAAGCTTTTGTGGGCACCCTATTGAAAGAAATTGACAGTCAAAATGAAAATGAATGGACTAAGCTGACTGCCTTGTGGAACACCGAAAGTGGCTTTAATTGGTTCAGACAAACGAGAACATAGATGGACTTGGTAATAGCGTAACCAACTGCATTGAGTTTGAAAAGAATTAGCTTATGTTCGATTTTATCAATTCACTTGCTAAATTCAGAAGTAATCACATCTACTTCTTTCCCTTGTACTAAAAACGAACTCAATAAGGTTGGTAGTGGTTGATCTATTGTACCTTTAAGGAATCCATGTTAATTCGATGTAAGGGTAGATCTGCAATGAAATAACATTGCATCATAAATAATGCTCCCAAAGATCTTGGGAATGCAGGATAACTTAGCAAATTGTTGGATATTAACAACTTTCTTGTTTGAATAGGGATTAGATATTATATCTGAAGATACTTACAAGGGGTTGAATAGGTTTATTGGTACATTTTTTTAGACCAATGGCGGGTAAACCATTGGGACCAGGAGAAACATCTTTTTTAAGATTATTTGTCTAAGAGCAATGCTGGCATTATTCCAATAGACATTTGATTGTCTGTGTGCATTTACTCAAGTAACCGAAGTATCCGAGATCCAGACCTTTATTGAACTGCTTCTTTTTGAGAAGGGCTTTACAAACCGCGTATCACAACAAGCGCATAGCTGAAACTCGACAGAAAGGCAACTAAATATGTATCGAATTGAAATACGTAAGCAATCTGTCTATAAACTACGAAACGAAAAATGGACAACCACATCTGGAGCACTAAATCGAAATTTTGAGTCTTGAACAGACCACTTGCAATCGAACAACTTGAGAATGGCTAAGACTACTATGACAAGCGAAATATCATTGTAGCACACGATTTCCTTACCTCAATATTCACAAGGAAATATTGCAGTTACCTGATCATAAAAGGGTCAAGCCAATTGTAGCGATGGTTACTCTTGCAGTATTTTATTTGTATAATCGTTATAACATGTATCAAGTGCTGCTCATCAGTAGCATTGAGGGCAAGAAGGCAAGAATTGTTCAATCTATGCTCTTGTTTTCACCTTATGAAACCCTTGGTTATATGAAGTGTACTGTCAAGCATATGTCGTGAAACAGTTCGTCTACAAAACAATTCAGTACAAAAGGACGAAAAAAATTCGAGAGCAAACGGGCGAACTTCTTCATACACAGAGACAGAGTGTGATAAGCCCATGATTGAGAAAATGGAGAAGTGTACCCCAACAACAATGTTTAGAAATTTAACCAGATCTAAAATAGCCAACAGGATGTAAACAGAGACATGTGGGGTCTTTAGTAGTAGAGTCCCAACCACAAACCAGATTGTTAATAACGAAACTATCATCCTAGAGAGTTTGCCTGTAGAACTATTAGGTGACTTGGTAAAGAGCATACATCAATTCGTTCTCAGTAATTGGCCGCAGAAAAGCATAGTTTTCATATGAAACTACAGCATCCCCTGTCCAATTTACAATCAAGGAAACCCTCTAATCTGCACCGATCTTGCAAGTGCTCATTCGCCAAGTTTTTGAGCACCTGAAATCATTCCGAACTATCCGATTAGGGTCTAGTAAGCCCATAATCAATATATGTTCATACCATGACAAGTAGAAATCTGAAGAAGTTAAATCAGAGCAGAAAGACATCCAGTTTATGTCCCCTTTTTTGGAAATTAATAAGTTATCGCTGTTTTTTTTATGAAAATGCAACTTTATTGTGAAAAATGGGTACAAATGAGTCATTCTAAGTATTGCACATCGCTAGCTACAACTCTTTGAAATCTTTCTGGCAGAGCTCGAATACTGTTACGGTAAAAGTGTTCATCTTTTGAGGCAAACCCGGGATCAAGCAATTTTTTGGTGTCTTCACCAAAGCGGAACTGCTGATCAGCCAGATGATGTGCCATAGAACGGATCAAGTAATAATCGGACTCGCAATTTCTGGGGAATATGGCGGGTGGGCTAGGGCTTCCCATTTGAGCGTTTCCAGGTAGGTTTTGACGGGTTTGGCAACGTGAGGCCGAGCGTTGTCATACTGTAGAAACACTTTTTCGTTCCTCGTGCTCGCCTCAATCGCATCAATTGAAGTCGAAAGCATTCCTCAGTGATGACTTCATTGGGTTTCAACAGTTCATAATAAACAACACCGACCTGGTCCCACCAAATACACAGCATAACCTTCGCAGCGTGGATATTCGGCCGAGCCGACGACGACGAAGCATGACGGGGCAGTCCCCTTGATTTTCTTCTCTTTCAGTTGCTGTAATGAACCCATTTTTCATCACCCGTCACGATGCGATGAAAAAAAACTCTTCCTTTTTTGCCGCTGGAGCAGTTGTTCACAGGTGAAAAAACGACGATCAGCGTCCCTTAGCGTCAAATCATAAGGAACCCAAGTACTTTGTTTTTGAATGGTTCGCAACGCATGCAATTACTTGGAAATGGCTTGGCGGGTAATTCTTAATGCTGAAGCAAGCTCTTCTTGCGTTTGGCACGGATCCTCAATGCAATGGCATTCCTTTACGCGAACGGTCTTCAACATCCAATTACGGCACGTTGCTTCACTTAGAGCAGCATTTCCGTAAACTTTTTGGAGCTCTCGATGCACTTCAGCCGCCGTTTTCTTCGAATGAAAGAAAATAAATCAACACTTCCCGCAAATGACGATTATTTGGCACAAAATCAGACATTTTCACACAATCAAAATGACGTATATGACGCCAAAACAAAATCACGAATGTGTCGAAACGGTTTGTTTACCATATGATATGCCAAAATAGACAAGCACTTACTGCTCGAGCCATCGATTGACTTAGAAAGTTGCACTCCAAATATTTTTTGGAAGAACATTCGCTGAAGAGACATATGAGTGTATCCTTCTGATACCAATGGAGGGCTTTCCGATTCAGATTTCCTCGAGTATTGGGCAATATTTTCTGTCTTTTCTTTCTCTTTTTTCGACACCTCTATTATGCATATCTTCTGGACACCATAGGCATTTTCCTTTCTATTTTTTTGGCCCAAAATGTTCCTGGCTGCTTTGGTCGATTTTACAGAGTCAATTAATCGGACAGTTAGATGAGTAAAAGATGATGCTTCTCAGTACATATGTGAAGATCCACGCAGTACACTGTATAGGAGAGCACATGGTGAATCAAGTTGGCTGTTCGATCGTCTTGGAAGCCTTTCTGTGTTACTTATTGTAGCGAGATTTGCCAACCAGAACCAGTTATCAGTTGTCATTTTATGGTTGGTGTTATGATCATTATGTCGATGGAAGATGTATCCTTTATTGGTATTATCATTTAAGTCTATTGAAAGATTTTGCCATTATGCTTCAGTTAATCTAAGACTTGATAAGACTCCTCGTTGATGTATGTAGTCTTGAAACATTGTTCTTATCCCAGATTTATCTTAAGGAAATTCTCCCTAATTCAAAATAATGGTCTTAGGCCCATCTGAGCTGATTTTCCATGACAAATTCACGTTCCTCAGATCCTCCAATGCAATCTTGCATATCAGCCGTAGTAAGCCCCTTATATTTTTTTGTAATTTGCCTCTGTACATCTTGGACCGCAAACAAATCATTGCCTTTCTTCCACTCGGCTTTGACGTTTCACTAAATGAATCTCGCAAGACAACATCGAGTTACGTTCGTTTTCGATTGTATGAATCCATGCAACGTGACTCGTTTTGTAGCACGAATTTCAGAACATCCACTCTCTCCAATTCAAGTAGGTCACATACATATCTATACAAGTGTAAGTGGATGGTCTTTAAAAGTAAAAATATGGCACCCTTACGGCTATCGCTTTGGTATAGCTTGTCCACTACCGCAATCGTTACTTTGAGATGTCATTCTACACAATTCTTCGTTAAACTGATTCACTTTATTTTGTTTGCTACCGTCGAGTAGCCAATGTACTCGTATCCCTATGAACAGAGGCCAACCCTTTTCCAACATTAAACACGCTCCAGTGTCATTTCCTTAACCTAATGTCTCCATTTCTGATGAGAGCCTATTTCGTGATATTATATTTAATCACTATCAGGATTCAAGTCACGTTTCCTAATATCCTACATACCATTCCGTTACGTGGCTATTATAACAGAAAAAATGGCAGAGCTTATGCAGAAAGGAAAAAAAAAGCATAATTTTTCGAGATTACTTTTCATCTACAGTTACCGCAGGAGTTGAGTTTTCACTTCAAGCAAAAAAGGTGGGTACGCACCTATACTCGTACAACTCCATCCTAGTTTGAAAGGACAATGGCTAAATGAAAGGAAATTGCTTTCATCCATATAAACCGTGGAATGGATGCTGGAAAGCAGGCGTATCTGCTGCGCTCAAGGATCTGATCGGCTTTCCTGTTAAAAGGGATATCCTTGAAAATGTTGCATAATCACTTGTAATAGTTTGAAAAGGAATTTTCATTTTCGATTTAAAGTTTTCCTCAACTCAAATAATCCAAAGGACTCTGCTATACTCGTAATATGTTTTTGAGGGGAAGAAGGTCTTCGAGAAGACTGTTTAAATTTTCTTCTACATAAATAGGAGCAAAGTTTCATTGCCATGGAGGCATTGTGAGGGATTTAGATTAAAGATTTTCGTAATATGCTCGTTGGTGCGGTGATATGATAGTGAGAGGTATAGCTTAGCAGATAGCTATGGATTACGTGTTTAACCATTTAACTTGAGCTAGAAATTTGAAAATGTGTGTGTGTATACAAATATGACGATGCAATAAAAATTTTAGTTAAAATGACTCACCTGTCTGCCAGATGCTCTTCCTTCCATAAGAAATTGTGAGTTTGTGACAGGTTATCACAACTGTGTTTGGCAGTTTGTGATTTAATTGATTCGCAAGATGAACCTCAGCACCCGAACCCAGAACAAATGGATGCATGTAACACTGCAGATGGAAAACCGCTCACGACAGTTCCACTCAGGGTTGTTTGAAAATTTGTCGCCCTAACAAATAAACAAGATATGAAGCTTGCATGTTGTTTTCGCCAGGCCAAGTTGTACTTGGCGTCTTTCTCTGCAAAATAGTTGTTTAAGAAGATTAGGGCCACCTCATTCGACGAAAAAAATCTGTTCTCGAAGCTCTAATTTAGCCTAGAGAACATAGAAAAGTCGTAGGGACTAGATTTGATAAGTAGTGAGGGTAGTCAAGCAGTTCAAACCGTAATTCGTATTGGCAATTGTCGAACAATAACTGCGAGTCTAATATGGCTGATATTTTAGTGAATACCTTTCAAAGCATGCGTAAACACATTTCCAAACTTTTGTTGACGAGTGCCATATGATATTGATATTGGAAACTTTTCTGTACATCACTGTAATGTCCAGCTTGTATTTTGTGCCTTTTCAAGAACCAGGTGAAATGACAGATGCATAGGCAATGTTTAATTTTTACGATATCATAAAAAAAATGCATCAGACTCAAGTAATTGCACCATGAGAATTGCTGGCTTTAATCTTATTAAGGTCCTTGAAAAGAAGTGTCATCAGAGTTTCAGACATCTGAACAGTTACAGCTTACAATAGCTTAAGCAGGTTGATAAACTTGTGCTAAGGACAAAATTACACTCACAGCATTTCCTTAAAAGATCCCCACAAGACGTGTACCTTTGTCTGGTGTTCAATTGAATGTGATGGAACTTCGAACAGGACAATGAGCAAAAACCATTTAAAGCAGTAATAAAGTTGAAGTACATACCTTGCAGTCGAGCACTCTCCTCAAAAAATGGGGTAACGGAAAGACTTAACCGCACATTAGTGAAATTAGATGTACGCTGATAGGATTCAACCTTCCAGAGTTTTTGTGGGCGGAGGACTTCAAAACCGCAAAGAATGTTGGAATTAGATTTCCCGCTAAGATCGACACTGAGGTCGTCATAAGCCCATTTGAAATTCTTTCGATCTAAGATAGTTAAAAGGATGATAGAGGGAAAATCAATTCGCTCGAAGTTTCTGGGTCGGTTATTCCGATGAATTTTAAACATTTCTATTGGAAAGATTAAGAACAGCCGTGATGGCTTATTTTTATAAGACTTCCACACACTTGCATAGGACAGCACTAGTAATTTTCGTTACAACCTCAGGTAGAGCTGCTATAAGCTACAGTATGGCCCAATTGAACTACAACTTTTCAAGACGCTGTATTTTTTTTTTATGTGAATTCGAATTATTGAAGTAGAAGGAAGGAGTACAAGTACGAGTGGAGTTGGGCCTGCAAAATCTGCGACCATTCTGGAAGAAGGGCTTTCTTAAGCGCATGCAGACTTTCATATTTTTTAGTGCTGATCTTGGCCTGTAAAATGCATCATATGGAAAAGTCAAGTGAGTTTGCATCTGGTGACTGTGGAGGTTATTGTGTCGACGAAATCAGCCGTTTTGTAAGCACTCTGTGTGCTGATGTTAGAAAATCTATCCTCTGTCACTGAAAAGATTGGTAGCCCAGGGCTTCAAAGCGCCTTTCAGAATAATTTCGCGGTAGACCGCAAAATCTGGAGGTGCTCTCAGTGCACTACATCGCGAAGACACTCGTTCTGTGCCGATAATAGCCCTCTTCCGGTTTCTCACGCGAATTAAGAAGAAAATGAAAAACAAACAAATAAAAACATAACAATTCAAATGGTTTACAAAGAAATATTGTACAGGAATTAAAAAAAGTTAATCAAGAATGCTTATTAAAAATCTCCGTGCTACAAAATAAAAATACAGAACTTAAAACAACAGTGAGTATATTACAAAATCAAATTAATGTTTTTTTGAACAATCAAAACTCAATAATTCAATTGAGATTTTTAACGTGCCAAATGTTGACAATTCAACTGCATTGCAAGCAGCGTTAAATATTTTTCGTGATGGTGTCGGCTCCGACCTTGATGAGCGAGATATTGACTCTCTCTATGTAAAAAAGATAAAAACAAAGAAAAATGATGCTACTCCCACCAATGTTCTGTCTCTTAAGCTTGGCCCCCGCCCAATTATCAAGGCTTCGCCCATCAATGACGTTGTCTAATAAAAAGCGGGGGTAGATAAGTCTATAACTGGTCTTATCGAAAACATCCAGATATTTTGCATGAATGGATGATACGATTTGACCAGTTACAAGTTGCCGGTCATAGGTCTTGTTGGTAGGCTTGACCACCGGTAGTCCATACCAGGACTTAAATCACGGTACCATGGGAGTCAGGAGCCCCCCGGACTTCGGTCCGGGCCTGACTTGTTAGAGGTAGGCCCCCTTGTGGGAGCGTCATGGTGGCTGTGGTTTAAACCCAAATCGCGGGTACGGGTTTCCTTTTTGGTTTAGCCCATTGTAGAGTAGCAAATAATTACTGGGTGCTGCGACCCTAAGAGCAGCAAGAGGTTTTAGGTCGGCCTCGACTCATACCAAGGGTGGGACTTGTGCCTCCAACACAGTTCCGAATTGGTATAATTCAAATCCCGAAAGATTAGCGATGGCAAGGCGTATCCTTGCTCCCTATGGGTGTATGGGCACCTCGTAAACATTAAGTCTACATGACAGGAGGTTTACGTTAAAAATCCAGGTACGTTCTGTCTCTTAAGCTATGTCGGGGCGCTTTTTCGGTAGCGGTTGATTTAGGAGCTCAGATGGTTAGGCAGGGCTGCAGCATTGCCCTGGTTCAGAAGCCCTACACATCCGATGGATGTGTAAGGGGTTTGCCTGCAGGAATGCGGGTCTTTCTTGATACCAGAGAAAATGCTGCGATTATTATAAGGGATGTAAATCTAGTTTGTGTGCCTGTTTCCTCCAGCGAACGAGGTGTTTGCGTAAGCGTGGAAGGCGCTTTTGGCAGGATTTTTCTTGCCAGCGTCTACTGCAAATACATTGAGGCAATTGACCCATATATTGAGTATATGGATGGTTTGTTTTCGCTTGCCGGCAGTGAACCCCTTATTATCGGTGTTGACGCTAACGCAACCTCCCCTCTCTGGTTCAGCAAGGAAACCGGACCCTTAACGGGTAACCGGAGCCAGAATGGGGGGAATGTGCTTGGTGAATGGGTCGTTGCCCGCAACGCCCATGTTATCAACGAGCCGAGTGAGGTGTATACCTTTGATGCGGTCAACGGTCAACATCAATGTTACTCTTGCCAATGAAGCAGCTTTTAGGGCGTTTAGCTTTAGGTGGCGTGTTAGTGTAGGGGTGAGTGATCACAACTGGATTCAGTTTGAGATCGCTCACGAAATAGATTTAAACAATGCAGTTTCAGACAGGAGATGGTGTGTGCGAGGCGCTGATTGGAGTGTTTATGGTGCGCGTATACTTGCGGAGGTTTCCTCCCTGACACCGCAAGTGTACGGCAGCTTAAGCATAGACCAGCAAATCGCACACATTAATGAGTGCGTATGGCGGGTTAATGAGGAACTCTTTGAGAGGAGCCGTAGGGCGAATCAAAAAAGGGTAAGTTGGTCGAACCGCTGTCTGACAGAAAAGCGAAGGGCTGTCAGAAGCCTAAGGAAGCGATTCCAAAGGGCTAGGGCGGCTAACGCTGAGAACCTGGCTCAGATGGGCACTGCCTTTCGGCAAGCGCTCGCTGAGTACAAGCGGCTCATTGTCAGCACAAAGGAGTCTCACTGGAGAAATTTTGCCTCTAATAATAGAGATGATCCCTGGGGCAAACTATACAAGATTTGCGGTAGAACTAAAAAGACTGCCGACATTGAAGGCATACGTGTGGATAATACGGTTTTATCCACATGGAAAGACTGCCTTACTGCATTGCTTGGTCAGTTCTTCCCGAGGGAGGAGCGCTTTGAGGACTCTTCATATGAAGAGCCTCCGATCCCTCCGGAGTTAAGAACTGAAGAAGTCGACTATGGTGTTTCACTTCTTCGCTCCAGGAGATCTCCTGGAGCTTTGGGAAACTCTCAAATTAATGTTGAGAGAGGTTGCCCCCAGGGGTCCATCTGTGGTCCATTTATTTGGAACCTGATGATGGATCCACTCTTGCGGCGGCTAAATGAGCTCTGTGGGTTCTGCGCCTATGCAGATGACCTGCTCCCCATCCTTGAAGGCCAGTCTAGGGCCGAAATCGAGGCAGTAGGAGAAAGAGCTCTAGCAGTCGTTGCTGAATGGGGAGAAAGCGTAGGGGTAAGTGTGTCGCAGGATAAGACTGTCTTAATGAAGCTCAAGGGCAAGTTGAACGTAAGACGTCGGGCTCCTAAGATAAATTTAAACGGCGTTGGCATTAGATGTGTGACTGAGGTCACATATCTGGGCATAACGATGGGTGAGTGTATGAACTTCATGCCTCACCTGGTTCGTACTAGACTACGTATGCTGAGTGCCGTAGGCCAGATAAGGCGCATTTTACGATCTGACTGGGGACTCAACAGGTGTTCTGTTCGTATCATATACGATGGCCTATTTGTTGCCTGTGCAACATATGGAGCATCGGTATGGTACGACAGAGTTATGACTGTTGATGGCCAAAGGCGGATCCTGACTTGTCAAAGAGTCGCCTTGCTTGGCTGTTTACCGGTGTGCACACTGTCTCCACAGAGGCAATGCAGGTGTTGCTCTGAGTGCCACCTCTGGATCTGGAAGTGATGCGACGTGCTATTGCTTTCAAGATCAGAAAAGGTCTCCCTCTAAATGGGCGTGATTGGCTTTCCCCGGAAGAAGTGGATGGCCTATCCCTGAGGCAGCGTAAAACCTTGCTACACGCATGTGTTCTATCTATATGGCAATCTAGATGGGATACTAGCGAAAATGGCAGGGTTACTTACGGCTTCCTAAGGGATGTGCTAACCATGCGAATTTTTCCTGAACGGAATTTTAACCTCAGCCTGGGCTTTTTGTTGACCGGGCATGGCTCTCTTAATGCATTCTTGCATAAGAGGGGCTTAGCGGGGTCGCGCACTACTCATGTGGAGCCACTTATGAGAACTGGCTTCATGTCCTATGTGAGTGTCCCAATTACGCTGACATAAGGAACTTGCAGGCTATGGGCATCACCTTTAATGGTGAGACCTACGATGTCAGTGGAATTATCACTGATACCGTACGGTTTGAAAGAACCCGTAGTTTTGCAAAAGACGTATTCAATAGAAGGCGCAGTAGGCAGCTAGCGGGTAGTTTGTAGATATTCAAATTGTTGCAAGGCCGCCAGTCCTGAGCAGTTAGGTACCTAACTGGAAGTAACCTCAAGGTTGTGAAGCTCGACCGGAAGCTATATTCTGGTACCACGGGAGGTCAGGAGCCCCCGGAACTATGGTTCCGGCCTGACCTAGGAGTTGGCCCCCTTGTGGGAGTATTGTGGTGGCTGTTGGTTTAAACTTTTTGAAAAACTGATACAAATACGCATAGTATCATTTTTAAATAAAAACAAGTTTTTTTAGAAACGAACAATTTGGTTTTCGCGAAGAAAGATCTACTGAAGATGCTATTCTGAAGTTGTATAGTGAAATTTATGAAAACTTTAATTATAATAACACTAATCTAGTACTCTTCATCAATTTGACAAAAGCATTTGATATGGTCAATCACGATATACTTTTAGATAAATTGTATAGGGCTGCACTAAGAGGTGCGATTCATAAGTGGTTCTCAACGTATCTATCAGAGAGAACTCAACGAGTGAAATTAGAAGGAATCTTTAGCAGTCAGTTAAAAACCACAATTGGTGTACCGCAAGGTTCAGTTTTGGGACCAATCTTATTTTTAATATACGTCAATTCAATGTTTTACCAAAACTTCAGTAGTCGTATGACTGCATTTGCTGATGATATGGCGTTAACATATGATAATAAACGTGTTTTTGACTCAGTTGTTAAACTACATAGGGATTTAAGTATCCTGCGACAATGGTTCGCGAAACATAAGCTACTTATAAGCAATAAAACAAAACATATGATATGCACTTTAAGAGGTTCTTGCCCACGTAATTGTGATGTTATCTTCCACTCTAGCTCTTATAAAAAAAATGTCCTTATCTGTTCATACATGTGGCAATACCAACTTCCACAAAGATTTAGTGTGCTGTTCAAATTGTTTTCAGATAGAAGGTGTTAAGAGTTATAAGTATCCTGGTGTCCTAATAGACAACAACCTGTCTTGGAAGACACATGTCGAAGAACTAAAATATTACATGCTATCTGTCACTCGTAAAATGTATCTCTTAAGAGAACATTGTTCAAGAAAAATTCTACTAATGTTTTATTATGGACTTGTACACTCTAAACTTCAATACGGTATTGCGAGTTGGGGTGGAACTTACAACAGCACCATCGAAATTCTAAATATTGCCCAAAAACACATAATTAGAATCATTTGCAATAAAAATCGTCTAGCCCCTACTTGGCCATTGTTTTCTAGCCTACGCGTACTTCCAATAAAGCATCTATACATCTTTAAGGTCCTTAAAGTTTTTTTCATGCGAAGCGGCTACAGAGCTACACTAAGAAGCTCGAATATATACAGACTAATAGTAAATCATATGGCAATCGTTAACATTCCAATTTCCAATAAAACTCATTGCTTAAAATTTTACACTGCGACAGCACCAAGGCTTTCTAATAAATTACCAATCAAAATTAAAATAGATTTATAGTAGAACCCACTTTATTTTTTAGCGAAGTAAAAAAATTTCTTTTTAGTATGGATAGTTCTACAGTCAACAGATTTATAAATACAGCCGTTTAGTTTGTTAACTATGTAGCATATCTAAAATGTTTATAAAGTAATATTACCTGTTTTTCGTTATTAATCTTGTTTTATTTATCTTATTCTTGAATTTACCCCACATGAAAACTAAAAAATTATATTGAATTGAAGGATCATTCGCCTCTAGTCAATTATGTGCTAGAGAATGGTCACTATTTTGTTTCTTAAAAAATCGTAGTAAGATTATTTTATTCTATTGTATTTTATACAAGTATCCTTATTGTGAATTATATTTTTAATAATTTGTACCAACTAGCATTTAAGAAATTGAAATAATATTAAAAAAAAACATTCGCATCCACCTTGGCGCCACGGTCTGAAAATACAAGCGACAAACCTCAATCGGCCGTCACAGCTGCCCAAACTATGACAAACGGTGGCCCTTGACTTCTGGTGGCTAATCGAGGGTTCAAATTTTCGTATGACCTTTCCGCTAAATAGTCACGATGGTTTTGTTTCTTCACAAATTGTTCGATTTGGAAATTTTTCTTATCTGAGATCACGATATTCGGCAACTGACCACGTTCGTGCTAGCCCAACTGCTCCCTTGCTCTATCGAACCTCACTTTTTTGGGCATTGGTCAGATTTTGTCTTTTTCGGAACTTATAAGGCTTTAGTTTAAGCTTATCTTTCAATATCCATTGCATGGTGGTCTTCAGCTTAGCAACTATTTCCCTGCCACTCCGTCGAGGATTTCGTTCAATCCGAGCCTTCACTTTCCGAACCACTTCTGGCGCTGGAGAAGGTTTTTTCCCACATAGCAGCTTGCAACACTGCCAGTATTGTTGTAACGTGCTATGGTTTGGCTCTCCGAAACTATTTTTTGTCCCAAGAGTCTATTCTCTCCACTTAGTGTCTAAAAAATTACTTAAAGCTTAGTACATCCAAATGTCAATCGGTGATGTTGTAAGTGCAATCAATCTCCTACTCTATTTTCTGCATGGCCGACCTATAGCCTAGGTTCAATCTCTTCGCGACCTTGGAATATTATACGATTGAGGGGTAAACCTCCACTCGCATATTGATGAGATATTACTTAAAGCTGAGTCATCACTTTTTATTTTACCAAACGATGGTCCAAAGAATTTTCCAACCCCTATGTGAGCAGATCATTTTCCATTACCATGTGTGGTCCCCGAATCGAGAACATTCAACGCTATTTCCTTAGGACTATCCTGGCGTGACTCTTTTATTTTACCACCCTATGGAGGCCGCCTCAAACTTCTTAACTTGAATACCCTCGAAAACGTATGTAGCTGGCATCCTCTTCATTCATCGATTGCTCCATGGTTCGGTGGATTGCACCTCTTATGGTTCAAAGGAACTAAACTCGGAAAGGTCAACTCAAGCCTCTCCGTTTTTAATTTCAACCTAAGTACTCCTCGTCTCAAACTAGATCTCCTCCACCATTCCCTTGGTTTCTAGCTCCTAAGTCTTTTTATTTATTTTTTAAGTCCTAGTTTCTAAGATAGACTAAGCTTGTATTAAGCCGAATAAACGGCGGCCTGTTGAGCATTTTAAAAGTCTAACGAATCTGAATTACAAGACTAAAATATAAGTGCGTGTATAGATTAGATAAATGCCTGCTGTGGTGTGACTTATGTCGCAAAAATTATTATGATCATCAGTTCCATAGATATCGTTTCCAAGGCTTTTCCACCGCTATGAAACTTGACATTATTGTCTGAATATCCTTTGGCTCCAAGGTATACCAATCGTAAAATCATAAGATGAATATCGTGAGGAATTGCAGAACAAAAATCAGTCAGATAGCGACGAGATGGATAGCTAGGAGATAAGAAAGACTGACCAAAATCTCCAACGTACACGTACTTACATGAATGCCAGATGCAGGATTGAAAAGAACAGCGCATCAGATGCCTTGAATTACTGGCTATCTTCCAATATAAGCATCTGTGAAGAATTATCTCTTGTAATATCAGATATACGAAACATCCTTACACATCTAAGCAATGAGCACCTACTGAGCTCATCGATCTGTTTATTACAAACCAATCAAAGTTTAACTATATCCCACTGCCGACATCATAACTTTTAAACTTTCTCCAAAAAATAAAAAAGAAACCTCGTCCACCTCCCTTAGATATGACGTTTACATGGAACTATCCCAGATTTCATGCCTCACCTACTACACACATGGAAAATATCTACTCTTTCCACGAAACTTAATAGCACACTCATCCCAATTCTCTAGCCAAATGCTCCTAAAACTTCCCGAAAACAGTAGACCTTCAGAGCCCCTCACTTAGCAAATGACATGGAGACTGAGACTGAACTCTATAGCCGTTCATACACCGATGAAGCATGATATCCACACCCACACAGGCACATCAAAAAACCTTATTTATCCACTTTATGGTCCGGGGGTCAGAGCATCTGATTTATGCTTCTGCCCTCCTATCCATATTCGGATAGTGTCGTCTTTCGTTTTGGTTGCTCTATTTGCGGATACATAGTAGTCAACCCAAAAACCCAATTATGATTCTCTATTTGCTGACTTTGTACTTTCTTTCGAAAATGCAATTCTCTCTAGCTTGCTTGTAGTATACTTATGTCCTTTCAATGTATGTATTACCGGAAGTAGTGGTGATGGTGGTAGACCTGCAGTATACTTCTTTATCCTGTTGTCACCCCATGCAAAGTGTAGATGAATTTTGTGAAAGGAGACCACTTTCTCTAGAACAGCCAGAGAGATGGAAATGATCTCATGAATTATTTATGTTATGCATAATCGAAATAAAGTTTTTTGGAAGTTTTGAAGGATTCAACGTTCCGAAAAGTTGAAAGCTTAACAGTCATTGAGTCACCGCCAACACTATGTACAACCATCGACGACCGTGTCGGCTTGACTAAGACAACATTCTAGTTGATTCGTCTGTAGATGGACGCTCTACGTTTTCGGTATTCATTTATGTAGAATACTGCATTTGGAACGGCTAAAATAAAAGATACATTATTTAGACATTCAAATACCCATACAGAGTTTACGTACGAACTGGATTGACGTCGCTAAAGCGGGAGGTGAAGGACTAACTAGCTCTTGAAACTTACCCACCTTGTCAAGTATTGACATTGTTTTATAAGACGGCTATTCACAAACTTTCCAAGAGAGTTTGGCCTAGAAGTGTTTCTTAAGAAAGTTTGAGTACTGACATTTGATTTTCAAGTACACGCGTCTTGAAGTTAGATGGGGACTTATACAAACATGAGTAATTGCCGCGGCTGTGTGCTTGTGGTATTTTGTTCATAAATGGAAAATCCTTGCAATGGTGGAGTTGAAAAGATTCGATTGCATGGGTAATGTCCCCACTGTCCTTAGCATCACAAGACTTAAATTCATCAGGTGATTGATTCTACTTCATGATAGTCTACGGTTGCGGGCTCGTAACCATCATGAAAACGTTTCCCCCATCTTGGACATTTGGAACAGCATGGCCATTTGTTAAACGCCGCTAATCGTCTATTATTTACTAGTTGATAAGTCTTGCACCAGAAATGAGTGGCCATTCACTTGACCAATAATTCTACCATAACACCATTTCGTACTTTTTCTAAATATAACTTTTTGATCAATCTCCAGCTTGGATAGGGGGTGTGTGTGACGATCATAATACAGCTTTTGCCACTCAGGTTTTTGAATTAACTTGTCTTTAATCATTCGTTCCTGGAACGGTTCACGTGATAAAAGTTTGCCACAAATTAGTGCCCTTGTTTTAATACGGCGCCCAAACAACAACTTCGCTGGGGACATCGACGTAGAGGCCAACGGGGAAACGATATTCTCCAGCAGGCGGCTGTCTCATGTAGACGACCTTCATCTGAGCACTTTTTCAGCACATTTTTAGTAATCGCAACACCTTTTTCAGTCCATTGCTCAGTGGGTAACCCGGACTCGAGAATGTCAAGATGATGTTGGCCTTTCCAGCAAATTGATGAACTGTCGACAGTTAAACGAACTATCGTCAGACCGAATTTCCGAGGGATAACTGGCAAAGACACTCTCCAAGAATTTAATAATGGTTGTCATCGATTTATCCTTCAATTTGTCCGCCACTAGCCAGTTGGAGTGCGCATCCATCATTGCCAGGTAGCCCTTACCGGCAAACTCAAATAAGTCAATTCCGGAAGCTCGTTCTGTGTAAATGGCTCTCTTGGATTAGCTCGAGTATATTTCTGAAAAGTGCTCGAGTGCTCTGAAAAGTGATTTCTGAATGCCCAAATGTTGTTCATGAATCATTGACAGGATCGATTTCCTGAGCGATTTCGGTATGACCAGAACAATAAACCCTTCTTCAAACCTCAGCTCATCTTTTAACTTTGCTTAGCCTCACCGCTTAACTTTTTGAACTGCGGCCAGCCAGCTTGTAAGTAGCTGACAATTGACATCAAAACATCATCTGCCTGTGTTGCCTGTGCATAGAGGATTCGATTCTGATCTGACATGCACACTCATTTTTGAACCGCATGAACGATGGCCTGTAACTCATGCTCATCTTCTTCCGATGAACGGATATTTTGAACAGTCGCTGTAGTCGTGGAGAAACATTGTCAATTTATCTTGTCATCAATATCTCCAGTGGCCGATGATCAGATTACACATCCACTTCGCGACCATAAACAAAGTACTCACACGCGAAAGTGACCGCCAGCAATATTTTTTCTATTTGCTCCCACTGAGATGCATATGCGACTGGTTGACCTTTTTGCATCAGCACTGATCGGTTTGAATCACCATTCGCAATACTGGGTCAAAAATTCTTAATACGGGCATTTCGCTCAAGTCTCCTTTTAAGGCGAGCACTTCTGCCTCATGATCTCTGCTCCATTGCCACTCAGTGTCTACCCGTATGAGTTCTCGCAGTTATGCCGTTCGCCATGACAAGTTCTGTAAATACTGACTCACGTATTTTAACGAGCTACGTCTGATTTACTTTCAGGCAATGGCATGTTTATGATGGCATCATGACCCATGAATCGAACCTCAATGCTAGTTGCAGCTTTTCCTTATTGAATCGAACTCCGTTGTCACGAGCAATCTGTATGGGCTTCCTCAGTACCGCATTATGCTCCTCCACTGTCCGGCCGGCTATAAAAATATCGTCAAAATAAATCTCCACACCGCGAAGGTCTCCGCATTGTTTAGTCCAAAAGGAACTCGATTCCATCGATACCGGCCGAATGGTGTCATAAAAGTTGTCAAGCCAGCACCTTGATCATCCAGCTCCAGATGCTAAAATCCGTTCTTGAGATCCATGACTGTAAATACAGTCATTCCGGCTAATGGACCAATAATACACTCCGCGGTTGGAATCAAAAACTATTCTTTCTCGCCGACTACATTCATTTAATGGCTTTGGGACCAAGCATAGCCTAAGGGAGCCATTCGCTTTTTCCACAAACTGCAAATTGTTGATGCAATTGAGCCAATCTGTTGATCTGACTTTTTCCTTTTCCATCTCGTGTAACTGCGACTTTTGGCTCTGGTGAAGGCTTCTGGAATTCGTTTCCGATACCTCAGTACTGGCACAGAATCAGGTTACCTAATCCATCAAATGCCCCCCTTAATCCAGGTGGATAGCGCAACGCATTGATTTGTTGGCCATCAGTTGATGGGCACCTGGTCGAGACTCCTGGGTTATTTGAAGTTTTCCCTCTTGTTTGAATCGCTTGGGTCTCTTTCGATCGACAAACATTTGTAAAATGACTCAAGCGCCGGCACTTACTATATAACACCTCACCTTTGCGCTGGACAAAATTTGTCATGATTTCGTTCGCAGTTCCACCCCATCGTTGGCAATGCTTCTCGAATCCACTTTTCTTCATGGCCGGATGTTTCTTTTGATTTTGCACTCCATCCACTTTTATTTGCGGAACATGCAACAATTGTTTACTAGCGGCTGCCAGCTCAGTCGCTTTGCATCGGTCGATGGTTTGCTCCAGCGTATGATCACTATTCTCCAATAGTTTAACTTGCAACCGTTTATCAGCCACGCACAAAACAATGCGACCACGGAGTATGCGGTCTGCATACGTCAGTATGAATTAACAGTGGCTCACCTGTAACCGCAGCTCTGTTTCAAACTCCGTAAACGCCTGGCGCTCTTTTTGGGAATTCAGTTTGAATGCTCCCCATCACCGTGTTTTTCTGTGGCAAACAAAACGTTACAAAACGCCGTAAGACTTCTGCCATCGTGGCTCCTGCGACACCCTCCTGGACAGGCTCATCATCACACGGTTCATCAAACAACGTGTTGCATAAATTGATCCCTTTTTCTCCAATCAGGTGAAGGAAGATCGCAATTTTCACATTGTCTTGAATGTTGAACTTTTGCTTCCACAAGAGCCATTCTTTACCTGCTTCTTCGAAGTTAATTGGTGATGGATCCTGCAAATTTGTTTGTACCGCGATGCCTCAGGAGATCCCCTGAGCTGCGCCAACTACAGAGGAACAAGTCTCCTCAACATCGCATATAAAATCATGTCTGCCATATTATATGAACCATTAAGAGTCCCGTCTAAGCGTCCTCTATCAGTGCGATTTTAGGCCGAAAATCCGCCATACATAAAATTTTCACAATACGGCACCTTTTCATTCATTTCAAAGCTGCTTATGACTGCATCAGTAGAGAATTAATTTTGTTTTGAAATCTCTGAAAGCCAATTCTAATTTGCAGGATGACGATAATCTATAGATGCTACTCCCTCAAGGATGGAAAAGCCGAGACCTTCATCGATAACAACACGGATGTTGGATTTGAGTACTTCAATATACTCGAGATCGTTGGCCAAAGCCTTCTCTTTCATATGCCCTCAAAGAAAGAAGTCGGACAATCTCGGCGGCCAGTTTTCATTACCATTTTGGGAGTGACTCTCCCAGGAAACTTTTTTCACCAAAAAGCAAAGGCTTCATCTGTCAACATCGTTCAAATCGATATCTTGAAGTTCCCGCAGTAAAAATTCAATAATCCTGGTTCGACAGCGCCATCCATTCGCGGTAACAGCCACATGCATTGAATTTTCGAAGAACTAAGCTCTGTTGATGGATCCTGCCTAAAAATCGTACTAAAAAGCGATGTCTTGCAAAGAAAGATTCTTCTCGGCAATCATAGAAGCTCAGGTCTGCTTTACCCAACGATCTCAGTATGTCACATGAACGCCAATGTCCTGTAATTCCTTAGAGACACTGCAACCATTCAAAATCCTGACAATTAAACTTCAAACATAAATAAGACTGGTAATGGATGTACTAGTACTAATTCCAGTTGCATCCCTGGAGACTCTGTTGCGCAAATAATTACGAACAATTGACAAAATGACAAAGGCGTTCGAGCATATGTGTACATCTATAGATACATCATCCTGCAGAGCGTATCTCTAATTATCATAAAATCAACGCGCATTGTCCTCCTGGATCGTCTGCATACAATGAACGTGATATTATTTTAGCTAATGAAACGCCACTCACATCATCAATGCAAATGTGAGTTAATGACAAAAGTTCCCTTGCCAGCTGGCATTGTTGCGGACTAATAATACATGCAACAAGCATAATAATGAGGACACACTCCAATGCGATCCCTCTAAACAATGGTCAGAGTCGGTTTATCATTATCCGTTGGTTAGCATCTACTTTGACCATAAAACAATTTTTCTCAAAATTAAAACACACAATAGCAGTAGAAGTGGAATCTGTTGAGATCCAAGATATCTCTACTCGTACCTCCTCTCCATCAGAAAAAAAAAAAAAATGTTAAACTTTCTCAAGCTCAACCTACTTCCATAAGCTGTATGTGTGGGAGTCATCATATTCTCTTACTCAGGTATAACTGCTGCAAAGGGTTTCTACGAATGCTACGAGTACCTATTCCAGGACAAACCTTTTCAATTTGCTGTTGTTTTTGTAACTTCCACCTCTGCCATAATGCGAGTTGTACCAATCCAGATACCACTCAAACATCGGGTCTTTGTGTTTTTTTTTTTTTTTTGCTGAAGGCTATACGAATCCTTTTCCCATGAAACTGTCGTTGCTAAAGTAGGAGCAATTGAAAACATACAAATTCAATTGTGTACAGAGTTAGAGAAGGTGCTTCCATTCATGGAGGAATCACAACCTACAATCTCGTATTAGGGTTTACGAGTATTTTCGTATTTTCCTCCAGTCAGGACTTTTCGGGTTACTTCACATGGAATCCCAAGTGGGATTTGCCTTCGCCGAATCAGATTTAGCCAAGTTTTTGCATACTTAGTGGATTCGCATTTGGCAGAAGGAGATGTAGCTCTTGAGATGCATTATTTTATTTCCCATGCCCATCCCCATTGTGTTTATGGATCCTGTGTTTTTGTTCATGACATTAGCCGCAGGGCATTAGAAATCCCATGAAAATTCACTTTTGCCATCTGAAGAAATGTTTTCATGGTTGGATAAGGAAAAAGGATTTGAATTTGAAGCCATTGGTTGGGTAAATAAGTCAAACGACTCTCGGCCATGTGTAACATAGCCACAGTCAACTAGCTGTCGTCGTATACCTTCATTTCCCTACCATCGACGTCTGTACTGCGATATTTGTACGAGTTCTATTTTAGGACATAGATCGGGTTCTCATAACTGGTTCTTTAGAAATAGACGCTTTAAACTTAAAGTCATTGCAAGATACCTTAAAGCTCCTGCCTGTCTATCAAATAGTACGATTGCCGCCATCAGATCATCGATATGCCCTTTCAAGAAGCGCTGTTGTGTGCTCACTGGTTACAATTTCGCACGCCAAGCTGGTTGAGGTCCTCCACCTGATATTGGGGTCTTCCTTTGCTGTCTTTTCCATCGGCGGTGCACTCATAAACTTTTCGAGTTGAAGCACTGGTGTGCATCCGCTCTACATATCCCAGCTATCTAAGCCGATAAATTCTGGCTCTTTTAGCTAAATTGTCGAAGAGTTAATCACTCTCCTTCACTCTCCTTCGATGCAGACAGGCCCATAAATATTATAACTGGAAGCACTTCTCTCTCCAAATGGTGAAGCACTTTATTAAAGTCCATGCCTCTGGCTCATACAGGAGGACGGGTCTAACATTGCTTTACAGAGCACTATTTTGGTTGTCCGAGTGGGCTACCCAATTGCCTTCTGTGCCCAAAACAAGAGTGATTGCCAGGAGTTATTGCAGAGCCTAAGTATATGAGTCTACTACCTCGAAGTTATTCCAGTCTACTGTAACGTTTTATCTAAGTTGAACGTCATTTTTCGATAAAAGCATGAACTCCATTTTCCTTCATTTACCGCCAGACCTATCTTCGGTGCCCCTGCTTCACTGCTCACTATGTCCTGCCGACAATAATTAAGTCATGCATAGGATTGATGTGCTAGCCTCAGATATTAGCTTGCGAGTTGTGCGCAACACACTCATCCACGGTATGGAAGGAATCGAATGACAGTTGATCGCCTTGCCGAAATCTTTTTTTAACTTCAGTAAAATCATTACGTGATCTCAAGGAGAACCGAGCTTTCTCCATAGCCATCCTGCAGAGCATGACAAGTTTAGCAGGGATGCCAAACTGGTCACGACGTCGCATATTTCTTCTCGACACACGCTCTCAGAGGCAGCGTTAAACTCGAAAAATAACTGCTGGGGGTCTATTTGGGATACGAGGGTCTCTTCCAAGATCTACCGTAATATGAAACCAATTGGTTGACAAAGGTTTTGGCCGATTATATAGTACGGCAGAGAAGATCTTACAGATAGACAAGACTTTCTTAAGGATCGGTTTTTTTTCGCCTGGCAACCGATCATATTTTCGAATTGATTTCGTGTATTCTGGCCGGTGGATAGACCGTCGGCACGTGTAGCCTTGGTGGACTTAGGTCTGATATAGCTCTTCTCACTTCGTTGAGGTCAAATGAACAGTTTAGTTGTCCATCTTCGTACTTGTCGTTCAACCTGAAAACAGAATGTTGATCGTCATAGCAGATATGAATTCCCCATATCTTCAACAAATCGAAGACAGTGTTCTTCCGTTCGTACCTTCAGGCTCCCATATTTTTTTTGATTTCTGGTAAAATTTTCTAACCTCTTCATCCGAGTTTTATCGATTTCGCGCTTCTTTTGCTCCCTTTTTTTCCTTCTAAGCAGCCTATGCTCCATTTTGCCTCGTAGAGCTTACGAGCCGTTCTACTTCTTTCTGTTTCTCTACATGCACTTACTGGCATATGGCATATCGTTCTTCATCATAGACGCCATCTCTGATGGATTGTAGGCAGCTTTGCTTCTGGGCTTAGGGACAAGACACTGCAGGGATACTTGATCGGTAGTACGTTCTCTTCTTAACGTCGTAGCAAATGTTCGCATGCCAATTTTGATCCCTCAGAGCGTTCAGAATTCCACAAGGCTGGAGGAGTGATTTGCATTTATCGCAGTATCATCAATCTGGGTAGTACTAGCTTGATCAGAAGACTACCAAGCTCGCTTAAAATAGTCAAGACGCGGGAACCGCATGATTGGTACGCTGATATTTTAGTACGAAGCATTGAAACAGTTTATAATGCGGGGCTTTTTTATATGCTTTAAACTGAAGACATCTTACTTAAGTCTGTCGGTGCATCCAGCTCGTCTTCTTGGAAGCACTCACAGTAGTATTTGTCACCCTCGTTCAGTTGGATCTGGCTCATTGCAGTATAGGATCTCGGTCGAGTTTTTCCACTGCTCGTAGTCTATTAAGGAACCTAATAGTTCACGTCCAGCCCCAAAACTCGTTTGCTTTTTTGGAGTAGCATGGGTCGTCGACAGCAGAAACCTTGACATGTAGTTATAAAGCCGTTTTTCATATTTGATCTTTAAATGTGTCATAGTGCCATGTGGATGGAGGGCACACCCCTTGTTTATACAACCCGGAGTCCTGTCTCGCACCTGTAGTTTTAGCCTGAATATGTCAGGGCCAATATTTTGGTAGTCCGCATATAATGCAGTCCTTAAGATCAAATCAAAAATAATTGGATCCCGTTTGACACCTTTCATCCTTACATAACACATCATATGCAATCCAGAGGCTACAAAACACATGTATCCACTCGTACATAAAAGTGCAGCACGACTTCCTACCTACATACCATATACCGTCACTAACCTATGTATGTTAATTATGTTTTTCCTTCACCTACACCCACAAATGAATGCAATGCCGCACAAGTACGAGTACGAATGTGAAAATCAAAAGGACATGGAAGACCATAATTCCACTGACCTTATTCAAAAACTTCATACAAAAACTACTACCCTCGGTGACTATGCAAGAAAACCACCGCAAGCCAGTAATCACGTTTTTTTTTTCAAACAATTTGAGCAATCACCAGGTTAGAACTCCGGCATCAACCCCTTTATGACACGCTATGTGTCTGAGACACTAGTAAACTTCCCGACAGTGCACTCAATCCATGTTCGGCATGACCCACAACTTCTTTCAACTTCCTAACTTCTTCGTTTGCGCTAGCGGTATTATTATCCACGCCATTATTAGATCAAGAGATTAGAAAACTTTTTTCGTGAGCAAAAGTTTCCAAGGCTTGAAATGCACTTACGACATAACTGCAAAAACAATCAGGAGTAAGGATGGATTGCTGACTTTGTAGGGGTGCCAGTAGTCGCTTTCTAGGTCAATAGAATAAATTTCTTTGTTATGAGAACAAATTGGTGACGTGCGAGTGTTCATAATTGTCAGACAGACACTCGATACCGAATTATTAGCGTTACCATGAAATGATGAATGATGATGACATCTCAGACGATACAAGATACCCTCGGTATCAGTTGCCAGTTTGAGTCAGAAAGATTTATGACTTGGATAACTGCAATAACAGTTGGATGCGGCACTACTTGCATACTTGACCAGATTGAACTCGAAGTTATGCCAGACCATAATTTACTTCAACAAGAGTTATGAAATTTGGAAAGCAGCTGAACCTTGAGATCGTTCTCAAGGTCTAAGGTCTAACTTCAGTTCGATATGACATCACGTCCCTACAGAAAATGGGTAGACGATGTTGGCAAATAATGTTTTTAGGAATGCACATCTATAAATGGACTTAGCCTAACTAAATTCGCTGTGGAGTAGAATATCTTCTTGTCCTCAGAGGAACTTAGCGATGAATTGATCACTAGGTCTGCGAAATCGATTATGTTCAGAACGAAGCGAGGCACTACTCTGGTATTATAAGAGTCCGAACATTCCGCAAGGTACATCTACGGATATCTCAGATGCCACAACAATGAAGGAATACTGTTAGGAGATTTAACGTCTGCTGGCCGCAAACGCAGCAAGTAGCCAGAACCTTTACCCATTCCTCCAACCAGCATTCAACAGCATCGATACCAAGTTTGGTAGGTAGGTAGGTGAAAGTGGCTGTTGAAAGGACCAACCCACTTAGGCCCATTGTCATGCCACGTGGATCTATGATTCCCTTACTAATGGAAATAGTTTGGGCTTATGATGAAGCGTAGGATGAAGCGTGTAAGTCATTGTAGAAGAAAGCTCCTAATTGAAGTTTTCTTCTCTGGGAGAGAGCTGGACGTGTACAAAATAGGTGGAGGATTGTCGAAATCGTTTGTAAAAGCCCCAAGCCTTCCAGCCTACTTGCCTATAAGGCAGTGACTAGTGAAGACACCTACGATACCGCTGAGATGTTTCTTGTTTAGAAGGATCAGAATCTTCAAGAAAACGTCAGAAATACAGCAACTAATGTACTGTGTTACAGCGGTCACAAAACCGCCTGTTTGATGTAAAATACAGGCATTCAAAGAACTCGGCTATGAATCCAAAGATGGAAGAAAGATCATGAGACGCTAGTGATCGAGGAAATGGAGAGACAACACTTTTGGGAATTTTACCAGAAAACTAACATGTCAAAACAACCAGTCCCGAACAAAAGTTTGAAGGGATAACCTAGGATAGTGCTAAAGTCGGCAGGGGTGCTAAAAATATGGAAAAGTTACTTCGGTAAAAAATCGGGGACCACTTAAACTCCGCTGTCAAATGGAATAAACCATTCAAAGTCAACACTTACGATCACGCAAAATAGAGTAAAAAAAGCAATATCTAACAAAGCTGGTCGGGCAGAGGAATGTCTACCTGAGGAGATTTGTAAGGCAGCTGATAGTACGTGGGGCGTTCAACATATTCTCGATATCGGGGTGAAGCTGTGGTTGTATATCTAAATTGACTTATTTATCAAGTAATACTATTATTTCAGTGCATTCGTGTAAAATTTCATATAAATGTGATTATTAATTCGCGTTTTATCTCTAGTTAAACAGAATCATAATGGCAACTGAGACGATGATGGTGAAAATTGAGCATCGCGCTGTAATTAAATTTCTCACTAAGCAAGGAAAAAGTCAAAAAACTATTCATGAAGAGATGGTGGCTGTTTACCAGGGTTCCGCACCTTCATTATCAACTGTGCAAAAGTGGTCAAGTGAGTTCAAAAGAGGCAGAGAGAGCATTGAAGACGACCCCCGCTCCGGCGCCCCGGTTACTGCTTGTACGGGAGAAAGCATCAAAGAAGTCGAAAAACTTGTTCTTGAGGATGCCCGAATAAAGGTGAAAATGATGGCAGAGATCACCAAGCTTTCAATTGGTACCATTCACACCATTCTTCATGACCATCTTAACCTTTCAAAGGTCAGTGCAAGGTGGGTGCCACGAATGCTCACAGCGCCTCAGAAAAAAGTGAGAATCGCATGCTGTAGAGAGCTTTTGGAGATGTGTAGTGAGAACGCGGACGGTGTTATGGATCGAAATGTTACTGGGGACGAAACATGGGTCCACCACTATGACCCTGAAAGCAAACAAGAGTCCATGCAGTGGCATAAAAAAGGAACAGACCCCCCGAAGAAGTTCAAAGTCACTCCATCTGCCCGAAAGCTCATGGCCACAGTTTTTTGGGACTCAAAGGGAATCTTGCTCATTGAGTACAAAAAAAAAGGTGAAACCATCAACGCCACATCCTACGCTTCCACTTTGCATAATTTGCGGGAGGAAATTAAAAAGAAAAGACGGGGTAAACTCGCAGCGGGTGTGTTGCTTCTTCATGACAACGCTCCTGTTCACACGGCGCGAGTTTCCAAGGCTGCTGCGCGAGATTGTGGTTTTGAAGAAACCCAACACCCACCCTATAGTCCAGACCTTGCCCCTAGTGATTATTTCCTGTTTCCGGATTTGAAAAAATGTCTTCGTGGAAAAAGATTTTCGGATGATGAAGAACTCAAGTCGGTATTTTGCAGAGAAAGAGGAAATTTATTTTTTTGAGGGTTTAAAAAAGCTTATGTCAAGATGTAACAAATGCATTGATGTTAGGAGAGATTATATTGAAAAATAAAAACAATTTAAATTGAATTCGCATTTTCCTTCATATCGAAGTAAACACTTAACAATATTCTCGATCCGATCGGAGAAAAATATGCTTTTTTTCTGGCGTAGGTAGGTGAAAATATTCCATTAGACACTGTGAATATCACAAGGGCATGCGCATAGTAGTGTAAAATTCTTACTCACGACCCTTCTTTACAAGGTCATAGAAACGCTTATAAACAGTTAGCTCATGAAATATCTCGAAACACGAAAACTTCTCAATGACCGGCAGTACGGTTTTCGCAGCAACATGTCCACAAGTGATCTGATGGCATGTCTCACCGAAAAGTGGAACCAAAGCGTTCATCCATCTGGCGAAGCAATATAATTGCACTCTGATATTTCTAAGGCATTTGGAATCTGGTTCTTTTGTCGAAAATGCGTTCATTTGGAATTGACGACACTTTTCTTACATGGATTACAAACTACCTTTCGGAACGTTCAATTCAAGTTGTTTGGTTTCAAGTCTGATATTCACAAAATAAATGCTGGTGTGCCCCAGGGTTCCGTTCTGTCTCCGACACTCTTTTCAATTTTCATTAATAATCTCTTGTCTGCTACTTCTAATCCAGTCTATTCGTTTGCTGACGACAGTACTCCCTGCTCGTTTTCCGACTCACGTCCTTGTTCTTCGGCTGTAGAACGGGAACGCCAGCGTATGTTAAGCTCATTAGATTCCGATATTAACAGCGTAACTAATTTGGAAACCATTAACAGAGTAGAATTTAATGCTTGCAAAACAGCTAAAGCGAAATTTATACACCCAGCCGCGGCTCAAGTGGTAGTGGACTGGCTTCCAAATCGAAAGGTCGGGTGTTCGTATCAAAGCCTAGCCCGAAAGACATATCATATCCATTTTTTCATTTAATGAAAATCAAGTAAGATGAGAAGTTGACTAGAAATCAACATCAAGCCAACTTCCACTTAGTCTCCCCGTTAAAGGTTGGATGCCACCCATGGAGCGAAATAACCACTGAGCCCAAATATCTTTCTTTCTCTCTCTACACCATTTTCCAAAAAACTTAACACATGCTGAGGCATTATAAGTGTATTCATACCCACTTGAGTGGTAAGTTCTTTTTTAAAAAACTATCCATTTTCGGTATGATATGTCGCTGTGAAATATCTAGGTTTCTTCGAGCAATGTAAGAAATACTTCACCCCCTTCTCAGGCCGCAAAGCCGCAATATATAAGGCATTCAACATTCCAAAATTGATTTACAATGCCTACATCTAGTCGGATGCTCCTAAAACATCTCTGCATCTGCTAGATGGGATTCAAATTCCGTGCAATAAAACACATCCTGCCGAGCTCTCCATTCCCTAGTCGTTATAACTTACAAACATTTAAGACCAATGTACAGGGGTACCTCTCTTTTGTTCATTCCTAAGTTTCCTTCGCCCGCGCTGTGTACAAATATTTTTTTTTAAGGGTATACAAATTCCTTGAGCGTGCGCTAATTATAAAAAACAAAAAAAAAACCTCCCAAAGATGTTAATGTTCACGTTATCCCAATTAACTTTCGACTTATCAAGCAGTTTTTTTAGCATTAAATGGACGTAAAATGCATGTTCCGCTTTTTAACGCGGTATCATTTTATCGCGCTCCTTTGGATACGGCGCAATAGGTTTCCCTCGAATTTCTGTTTTCACGCGAAGTTTTTTATTTTGTCTCCGAGAGTAGAAATTCCAAGGTCTCAGTGTAAGTCACCTTTAATCTGTACTACGGTGCATGGATAATTTCACGTAGAATTTTATTTTCAAAAGTTTGTAAAATATTGGCATTCATTTTCTTGGTACAACCCCAATGTTGTGTACAATAGGTCCACACCGGCTTGTTTCCGATACTAAAGCTTGGAATGTTTATCAAGTAATCAATACATTTTGCTGTATTTGTTTACGAGTTCTATGCATTTTTTTTTGTTAGTGTGGCATCCATTACTCTGTACCGATGTATCGAGTGCCATTCCAAGGTGTTGAGCCTCGTTTGCAAATGGAATTCCATACAGAACGAATTTAGAAGAATAGACAACCGATTCGTTTTTTGTCGATTTGGTCCCATTGAGGGCTATCCACCAGTCCATTCATATGCTTTACGAGAGCGCTTTGCAGTTTCATCGTTGTTTTTTCAATCGTTTTACCTACGGTGTAGTAGTGTCATTGGCAAATCTAGCTTTTGGAGTATGTCTCGGGTATATAGGAGATACAGAAGTGGGACGAGAATACGTCCCTGCGGTACGCCGGCTAAAATCCCTTTGAATACCGAAGAAAGCATTTTTTATAATTCACCAAAATCTTAGAAGTATTAGTAAAAACTTTAATTTATTTCTGTCTCATTTAGAATTGTTTTTCAATAAGCCAGATTTACTAGTAATTTTCATATCTGAAATATGGATGTTTGACACTGAATCTATTCTTTTTAGTATACCTGGTTATATGTATATTTCATCCCACATGTAATAATCCTTATGCTGCTTTGATTCCATCTTTCAATAAACAGCACTATTTGAAGTTTTACTCTTCTGTTGCTTCAAGATTATACAATGTATTGCCGGTTGAGATACGTAAGACGAAGAAATTTTGTCGTTTACAATAGGAAAATTAAGGAGTGGGCTTTTGGCTTTGATCTAAATGAAATATATTTCCTAATTAGTCGAATAGTCTAAATTTGTTGAAAGGTTATATCACATAATTTATTCAATGAAGTTTAACATTTGTTTCCTTCACCCTTTTAACACCGTTTCATTTGAATGCCGTTAATTTAATTAGTTTAAGTCAAACTACAGAATGTATCTCTCATTTTACAATCTATGTATAATGAATAACTTCTTAATCGCTCGTCCTTTCTTGTATACTATACAGCTCTTCCTTTGTTTTGTTTAAGATCCTGAATTCAATAATTTGTATAATTGTATCTATAGGCAAGAAGTCGTTTTGTTAATTGAAAAATGAAATAAAAAAAAATCCTCCCAAATATTGGGAGGATTGAAATCGGTCTCTAAGACTTCTGGTCCTTCGGTGGTTTTCCTGGTTTTAGGACCATTATGATTTTAATGACTTTTCACTAACTCGGGAAAATATTCTAACATCAGTACGGCGTTAATAATATGAAGAAGGTTTGTCATTGCTTTTCCAGGCAGCGTTTTAAGGACCTCTCCGGTTATCAAGTCGTAACCGGAAGCTTTCATCGGTTTTTGTTTCTTTATTTTAGTGCTAAGTTCCGCAGTCGTTGCATTTGTCATCGTGCAATTGTCTGATGCTTTTCCGATCCTCTCGTACTAGGATAAGTGCTTAACTCAAAAGGGTCTCTTCCAGATTGGAAGCAAAGATGTCCGCTTTTTCCTTATCTCCCTTCGTCCATTCGTTTTTATTCTTTCTAATTAATGGGACGGTGGCTTAAGGTCTTTTAGTATCTTTTAATGATTTCTAAAGGGATTAGTTAGATTCCATTTTCGCTGTCAAGCTTTTAAGATACTTGTCTACTGCATGGTTTCTGAAGTTTTTAATCGTCTCTCTCAGCAGGTTACACAGGCTATTCAAATGCGTTTTATGCTGTGGATCACGGCTTTATTTATAGTTCTTAGGGGCTTCTATTTTTTCCTTTATCATTTCTTTTACCTCCAGCGGATAAATCAGACCATAGTTTGTTGGTTACTTCCTTTAATAGAGATACGCATTCTATTCACGCGGATTGAACGATTTCAGCGAATTGATCAAACTCGACTTCTAGTTCATAGGGTGTCTTAAGTGATACGTTCACTTCGACTTTTTCTTCAATTTCTATCTTGGAGCCTTCCCATTTAGTATTCCTGCCAGTTAGTCTTACAGATTCTTATTTTTTTAATTAGAGTTTCAAAATGCCTGGAGAATAATCAGGGGAAATGTCAAGGCTTTCATCAACTTTTATAGAATTGTTAGATATTCCTTTTGAAACGGAGAGATCGATGAGGTCGGGTATTTTTGTGGTTATAGTCAGCCCGATTTGCCCGTGGAAGTCACAATTATGCCCCATACCGGCTTCATGGAGCATTTTACCTTTCTATGAGATGCATCTAGAAGATGTGTTTTTCATTAAAATCACCGCTAATAATAAAACTAGATGCAAATGATTTGAATATATTTTTGAAAACACTCTTTCGAGCAGGATCGCAGTTGCAGTAAATGGGAAAAATGGTATGATTAGTGTTTACACATACGCACTATTTTTAAGTCTTCAGTATATTCGACAGACTGTTTAATGTACAAGGTGGATCTGCCTCCCGCCTTTTTAGAGGGAGGATAAGCGTTATAGTCCCTATGGCTCCTTATTTTTGCACACAATCCCCTTTTCATATGGGCTGCAGAGATCAAGCAAACGTCAATATTCTTCTCTCGTATGAATATATCTAATTCCTCAAGTTTTTTAAAGAGTCCATAAGCCTTCCAGGTAAGTATTTTGAGCACGTCTTCCATATTCATGTTCTCGAAATAGGTCGCTTATCGTGGCAGTTATTTTCGATCTTAACTAACTACTCAAAAATAAGTTTATTTATTTTGATTTGCTCCTCAAGTTCCTCAAGTGTAATAGAGAAAACATGAGAAGCAAGGCCCGTTGAGTTTTCGGTCCTTTCATTATGTAATTTTGCGGATTGAGCCTATGTTAGTTTGTCAGGTATCCGCCATCTAAGGCAGATATGGTTTTTCTTCCATAACCCTTTACACTTTTGTGACCGGAACCCGATAACTTTTCTTCAGATATTTTTAATTTGCCGGGCTTAGGCTTTTCCCTACTTGCCTCAAGTGCTCATTTTGTGGCTTTAGGAATTGGTCTTACCTTTTTTGCAACTTCCTGGCTGCTTCGCAACCTCGATAATTAGCTGAGTATTCTCCTTTGCAATTAATATACGCGGCAGAGGTCTCCTTGTTTACTTCGCACTTTTTGGTGTGAGGTTATTTCCCGTGCATTCCCCACAACGTGGCTCTTCCTGACAATACGATTGCGTGTGATTGAACCTTTAATAGCGTTTACACTGAGCGAGTAGTTCAATGTTCTTACGCAGAGGTTTGATTTCGATAGTCGACATATGCGACGTACGAAACATCTTTTGCCTGATACACAGCACAAAAAACCTTCTAATCTGCTCCAACAATAGTCTTCTAAGATCCACAAGATCGTGTCCTCCGCGTTTTGAGAAACCATTTGTCATATATGTATTTGATTGGTCTCAATCAGTTCGGTTTTAGAAGAGATTGGTCCACACCAAGAAAGCCAAGTCAACATCAAAAGTGGGCTGTTACCGCTGCAAGTATTGGAATCGAAGCGTCAAAAGTGAGTATAGCTGCGAATGAGGGCAACATCAACTATATATACATGCTATCACCAAGAAAGGACGCAGAACACCAACTAATCGGACATAACGCCACAATTGACTACCATGACTTTGAGGTCCTTGTAATTGAGGATTTTGTCTACCTCAGCTCTGCGATTAACTCTGATATTGGCACATCGTCGGAAATCAAACGAAGAGTAACACCTGCCAACTCTGTTTCTTTGGCCTTGGAAAGTAATTAACGCCTTGTCCAGAAACACTACAAAGTCTCTCAGAGTTCAGCTATATGGCTTAGAAGCCATGACCGGTCGACCATACGACAAATTCTTCGAGCTCTATTCTGGTCAAAAAAGTGCGCCACAATTGTCTGGTATGGCTATTATAGGTAGAATGCAGATATATCAATTGTTCCACTAATAATGGAGGAACAACACAGTGGAGGAAGACCTCGGCTTAGTTGGCCTGCAGAAGTAAAAGATGATCTCAGCCATCTTGGAGTGAGTACATACTTAGATGTAGGCATTTCCCAAAGACCACGGCAGCTAGAGAGGTTTCTAAGTTGAGGCTGAGTTTTACCACGGATTGTAGCGCCAAGAGTGTCTTCCCATTTCATTAGAAAAAAATCACTTCGTCCTGTTTCTCTTATTGTACATCAGAATATCGATGGGGGTAGAATAGGCCTTAATTGCATGACAAAAAGTAGTCGAGAAATCCAAGCACAGGATTTCCTATAATCTCCGAGAAAAGCAGGCAAAGCCATCGGTATACAAACGCATTTTGGACCAAAGAGGAGTACTTTTGCCACTGCTCTGATCTGAAATGTCACAGGTCCCATGTTAATGAGCTCTTATTACTCACAGGCTTGTGTAGGGTTTGGCCTAACCACCATGTCTAGTATGTTAACTTTGAAACTACCTGACGAAAAATATAATAAACCGATCTCTTTTGTAACTGATTTGCACAAGTAAGAAAGAAACTGTAACCAATACGTTTTCGCCAGCCGAAAGATCTACTAGCATTACGTGTCTCATTATTTGGTTTTTAAATTGCTGTCTATGGCAAACTGGTGGTCACGTTTGACTATTTCTTGTTAATAAAAAACAATTAATATTCATATACGAGTACCATGCAACATAACAAAACAATATCTCTGTTCTCAACTTAACTTTAGATAGTTTCCAATTATTGTATTTCCTCCACTCTCTGCGACAATCCTATGCAGGTAATATACAGGGTGTGTACTCTAATTAGAGTCCTCGTATAAGATAGTTATGTGCAATATCTCATCTGAAGTATAAAAAAGAGGCAAAAGAATGCGATTCTTGTGACTACATTCAGTTCATGACCGCAATTTATAAAATTACGATGTTCAATCACTTATAGTCGAGACAGAATCGATTAACTTGACGATATTATGAAGCGACATTAAAGGATTCTGTCATGCCACATATTTATACGAGTATGTGGAGGAAAGGAAGGATATAAATAATGAAATAGAGTGTGTCCTTACTTGAATACATGGGAAAATAGCCAAGATTAGGTGGATCCCACACTCTGGTCGGCGTTTTGATTTGCGAATACTTCTTCATATTCTTCTGGCCTTCTGCTCATCCACCCGTTTGCTTAATTTGTCCTACGAAGTAAAACATTTTATTTATGACATTTGTTATGAATAAAGCAGGGAAAGAATTAAGCGCTCTGGATTTTCATAAATCAAATTCTCATGAACCTATTACATATACTGAAAGCTGACCATTAACCGTCTAGACATAAAGCAAACGTCAACAAAAACGAGTAGAAAAAAGTGTGACAGCAATCAAATGACAGGACAAACATTTTTAACAGACCATAACTTAGTCATATCGATACGTATAAACTACTCTTTAGTTGGAAAAATAGACACGCCGACGACAACATAAATCTGATTTGAAAGCACTTATCTTAGGTTGAGGAGCGAAATGGGGTGTATGGAGCTGTATAAGAGTAAAAATATTGAGGAAAAAGGAGGTTAAATTAAGCACTATCGAATAAACTTCCATCGTTCAATAGAAGTTGAACTTGTATACACCCAATCTGACAGATCCCAGAACATGCCATATATTCAACTACGGCAAGACGATGATTACGTCAAAGCTCTTGGATTTACTATCCTCACAATAAACTGTTTAGAGTAGCCAGAAGACAAATATCCAAAAAAAATTTCAGTCTCCTATAGAGTGGAAATAGCCTCTTAGCCTCGACACTTCTATGGTTTCCAGGTAATGCATTGGCGACTACCAAAACTTTGTGTTATCTGGAACAATTGGTGGGAAGAGTTGAGGCTACGTACGAATGAAATATTGCCGCAGTTCGTTTCCCTACTTGTCTAGGCGGATGAATGTAGAAAAATCAGATTCGGGCACTTCTACACCTAAAATGGGCCTAAGACGTTTAAACATCTAATAAGACTACCCGAAGCCTGTATGCATAGTCGGGCTCTTACGTTTAGAGACTACAGGTAGGGCAAGGGAAAAGTCAGGTATACACTCATGTATCCACGCTTCACATGGATGAAAGGCGAATAATAAAAGTTCGGCAGCATCTTTCTCTCTTCTCTATCCAATTTTCCTAAAAACTTAAGATGTGCTCCAGTACCTTTAGAGTAAGTAGTAATACCCTCTTGAGTATTAAGTTCTTAAAAAAAATAAAAATTTAACTGAACCTATATGAATACTCCCGCTGGTGATTCCGGGGTGAATAGAATTATTCGTGTTCGACGGTCTTCTTTTCTTCGTCTGATTCTGATCCCTTTCCAAAAAAACTACGAATCGCAGGTTGGAAAGTCGGCATAACGACGGGGAAAAATTTCGAACTAGAAAACGTATTGTTGCTGGTTAAAGTGAAAAACCGTGAAAACTGGCATCAATCGGCTAAATAAACTAGTATGACCAGCTATTGACCAAAAGGACGAGCAAAAAGCGCAAAGCAAGTGCAAAAACTTCAATGAAAACATAAAAATAGTGTAAAAACCCTGCACTGTGCTATAAAAGGGCCGACTCCAAACGAATTAAGAAACGTGACAGTGAAACCATGAGGCGAAAATATCAGCAAGAAACAAAAGCCAAGCCTTTGAAGCATGGACTAAGTACAGGGAAAATAACGAAACTGATAAAATGCATGTTGACTTAGACTACGAACGATGCATGAAAGAGGTAATGAAAACGGTAGCTACAGCTCATGCTTAAACGGTGCCGTGACATAAGGCCAAACGATAAGGCCAAATCCCAAAATTTAGCATAATTACGCTTTGATAAAGCGATATTGGGCCAATTTAGCTTAGTGACATAAAGCCAAATTTTCGTCAACTGGTCGAAAAATGGATGGTGTGGTCCAATGCTGCCATAGGGGTGGTACGGGGCGCACCTTTAATGGCTATGGAAGCCGTTCTTTGACCCGCCGGTAATTTTCCCTAAACGGTTTTCTTGTGTTTTCCTTTCCATATGTAAGTATGGGTCTCACCGCCACCGTATACAGCCAGTACACCGTAGCAGGTTTTAAGCCCCAAATTTTTTCTATCATTCTTCTGCAGATATAAAGAGCGTTTTATGCCTTTTTGATCCTGTCCGCTACGTTAAGATTCCAATTCAGTTTTTAGTCCAGAATCACACCCATACTTCGCGCTGTCCGAGACGGGCAATACCACTCCCTGGACTTTTGGGGAGTTTGAATTGCTGTACTGTACTTTATTGTAAAAAGAACCAGTTCCGCTTTGGAAGGGTTGGCATTGAGTTCAAAGCTTTTTGCCCAAGTGCGGATCGTCTTCAGGGTAACCTTCATAATGTCGCTTAAGATATTTAAGTATTTTCCCTCCACTATTATGACCACGTCATCCGTTGTACTAACCTCTTTGAGAATATCATTGAACTAGCACCCACAGGAGTGGTGATAAGACTCCCCCTTGAGGGGTTTCCCTGGTTATGGACATTCTAACCGAGCTTAGCCCAATGGAACAGCTTATTTTCCTACTTGCAAGCATGTTGCAAACCCAGTTTGAAATGCTCCGTTCAATGTTAGCGTCTACTAGAGCGCTTTTAATGGCGGTGCACTCCACCTTACTGAAGGTGGTCTACACCGAAGTGTAAACTCTTCTCTATTATCCCTAGCACCTCCTGCAGCACGATTTCTACAAATTTTCCTTTCATATATGCATGCTGTGAGTCAGTCAAAAAGCCATTATTGCATCGGTTTCTAATATGAATCTCCAATAATCGCTCTAGGGTTTTAAGCATAAATGATGACAGGCTTATTGGTCCGAAATCTTTTGCTGTTATATGCCTCTGTTTGCCTGCTTTAGGTACAAAAACCACCTTAACTTCCCTACAAGCTATTGGTATGTTCCCTATTTTTAGACTGTGTCTAAGAATTTCCATAATTTTTTGAATTGCTACCTCCGGTGCTTTCTGTAGCATAATCGGTAGAATACCATCTAGACCGGGAGATATGTACGGCTTAAAAGACTGAATTGCCCACCGTAATTTGTTCCTATTAATAAGAACGCCTGTTTCCTCTTCAGAAAGAGAGATGAATGTTCTCAGTGTGCCGTAGCATGCCAGCGTCATCTGATATTGTGGATGCCGGAAAGTGGGTTTCCCCCAGCGTTGCCAGAATCTCTTTGGCTACTTTCAGCCCAGGTTCCTTAATTTTTTCTGAGATAGCTAAGAACGCTCGCTTCATTTGAAAGAATTTTCCGTAACCTAAAAGCCTCGCCTGTGATCGCGATAGATTCGCTACTCTAACTCGGTACTTGGATTGTCTCTTACATTCATAGTACTCATTCCATGTACTGTCGCTGCTGAAAAGCTTCAGCAGTTTCCTTACCTTTTTCCTTTTAAAACCAATCTTCCTATTCCACCATTTTGGTTGAGCCCTTTTATGTGCTCTGTTAGCCGGGCAATCTTTCTCAAAGGATATGGTTAGTGCCTTATTAATATTTTCTACCGCCCTATCTAAGTTAACAAAATTATCGCAGGTGATTGATTGGGTATCCAGGTGTATATTTACCACTTCTGTATACTTGATCCAATCAGTCTTCCTAGGATTTCTTTGAAATCTATATATCCAGTTCTAAAAGTGCAGCTTGAGGCGTATCGATTGGTGATTCGACATCGACGCTTCGTCGACGATTCCCTAATATCTAACCCTTCTGTATTTGTAGCACCACCTGCCTATTTTTCACCACAAAGGTGGGTGAATACCCTCCATGGCAAATATTAAGGATGGAAGATATAATTAAATCATGCAAACACTCACCTCTTGGATTAATACTACCGCTTCCCCATTATGTATGGGGCCAATCTTTCTGCCTTGTTAAGTCTTTTAGTTTCGCCAAGATTACTACCGCGGAGTCATAGTGGAAGTAGGCCGAGGTCTCCTGAGCCGTAATTATTGAAAAGAACTGCCTCTATTTGGTTTTTGATAGGAATGCAAGTCTTGATCTTACCTTCTACTTTATAGAACAACGCGTAATTTTTCAGGCTAAGACCCTGGATCTAATTGTCCTTATTGATCCATGGCTCTTGTATGAGTACGGCTGTGAAGTGCTATCTGGTGAGGTATTCCACCAGATACGCCGTCATCGCTGCCTTACTGTGGTGCAGGTTTAAATGCGGCACTTCCCACATCTTGTAAGAGTTCCTCATCGTCCGTGTCCTTGGTCGGTGGCTTAGCCATCAATCTTCCCATGATGTATCTTACCATTTTCGAGGTGCGCAATTCTATTATGATTGAATTGAGCTCTCCATAAGTCAATAGTTTTGTGGGCAATATGTTACATAGTGCTCTCCTGCTACAATTACATAAAACGGCATAACACTCAATGTCACCAACATAAAAAAGTCAATCATTGTCTGTTAAACGCTGGTTATTGACCGTAATGCGATCTCAGCCCTCGTATTTAAAAAAATTAAAACCGATGATGTCACCAGGCTGAGGACCGCGGCAAAGAGTCCTATTTTGTGGGCATGATTGGGTCTCGAGTATCTTCCGGATTTTTTTCACTCCAGGCGCAGCAATTTTGGTTGCTCACAAACTTAGAGAGCCAAAAGTGAGCGTCGTCACTAAGCACGATTTTTCGGTACAAATAAGGGTCGGCTTCAAGCTCTTTAAGGGCGCAATGACCGTACTCCTGAAATCTTTTCGGACAAGACTGGCCAAATTGTTGCCATCGACATCAAATTGACGGCTTCAATTTCTTTTGCACCCACATTACGTTAATACGCTGTTGTTGCATCATGAAGGCGGGGTATGTCTTATAAAAGTTATGCACGGCATTCCGAAATCCGCTAAAAAAAGTGCCCAAGCTGTGAAGTTGATTAAATAGCAGCACGTACCATGCCAAGTCCTTGCAACTGCACTACGATCATGATATAGGTCAAGACTATCTCAGCAGCAGTAACAATAAACAAATTAAAAAAGAAACACAGAAGAAACACAAAAAAACGTTGCCGTTCGCTGTTCTCCTTCTCCGAAATTTCAATTCAGCAAGGATTATATAATTTGTTTTCCTTTGAAAATCATAATGAAACTTATTCCGCATGAGGCACTCCAAAACTATTTTAATTACAAAAAGATGCATAAAAAAAAATTCCAAATCAAGCTGTAGTTATACAATGAAAAGCAAAGGACATCAGCGCAAGGAAATGCTCTAAATTCATGCAAACCTCTATCTCTCTCTCTCTCTGTGTGTGTGTCGGGGGACTCCGAAATTCCCATTACAAGTGAGCCCACTAGCATCTTAGGCACGTCCTTGATAGAAAATATCCACTTCCATCTGTGCCTCTCTGCGACTTTCAATAAAAATTTATATTTCATTGCAATTTTAATTGAAAGACTGAAATTACAGCGACAGACATCGCTAATGAGTAAATCCTCACGAAATTTGTTAACAAATTGGAACTTTGTAGTTCTCGTCCTTATCATCACGTTCTTTTGCCGTCATTTCGTTTGCGCCCTAGCACTTGCTACAGCTGGTGCTGCCGTACCGCGTACTACTACTGTCTTCCCCTTGTCTTGTCATCACTCTATTCCAAGGAATGACGAACGATAAAATATTAAAATGCAAATAGTTGACGAGGCGGTGGGGTAAATCTAAAGCCCTGCCACCTAAATACCCCTTTGACTGATAATAAATACGGGTATCCCACCTCATACCGATGGCGGATGGAGAATTTTCGGAAACAAATGAAAACATCTCGGTCTTGTAATTTGTGGAAAATTGCAGAATAAATCTTCAATTTCCGGTGCATTTTGTTGTTGTAAGTCTTATTAGTTGCGCATTTTAATGCTGCCCCACAGCTGTATTCAGATACAAGATGCTGAGACGTTGAAATGCTATTGCAATATCATGGTTTTGAATTTTCACAGCTTCTTACAGCTTGTGTTGTGTACTTAAAAAAAGCAGTTTCTAGTGAAAGCGAATTTAATTGTAAGAGGGATATCCTTTTTGTGCAGTTTTTCGTTTTATGAAGAATTGAGGCCAAGGCGTCTTAGCATGCAAGTGAAAGGGGTTTCATCCTTAATATTTTTGAAATTATAAAATTCTCTTGAACGGTGGCAGATACCGACTCTAGCCTAGATATATGGGAAGCTCTTGAACTTATATAAACAAAGACAGAGACAACGTTTTCAGTAAACGGAGACTCCTCAAAAACGGTGTCGCATTGGAGGACACACCTGTCACAAAATATGGAACATGCCAGTGTCGGGATTGTCGCCCGGCTTTATTTAACCAACTCTTGCGAATTTTTGAATTGGGAGGAGCGTATTTCAAAAGTTAAAAAAGAAAAGACGAAATCATGTCTGATACCATGTGCACAAAATATAATGGTTAGGGACATAAATGTTCCAACTTGACCTATTCAGGCTGATTCATGACTTCCCTTGACCTTCACTTAATTGAAATTGGCTTCAACGTTGGCTTCCACCTTGATTTTAGCCAGCAACGAGTGGAGATAACGCAAAGTCATTTTTAGTAAATCTGTCTCCATCTTCTCAAACACTCGAAGTGTTTTAACGCGGATCTCTACTCTGAGGGCCTTTGCATGCACAAATCCTTCGGCCTATCAAGGCACTATATCATATTGGAAGCCGAAGTTAAGGCTATTTATCAAGAAGCTACTTGGTTCAGCCTGAATCGAATATCCACGTCGTATATTGCAATATTCATACATAGTCAAGTCAGGCAGCTATCACATCCCGATGGTGTTCCCGAAGATTTGATAGTGGTCAGAAATGTATTAGCAACAGTGGATCACACTCTGTTGGGTCCTGGGACTGCGTCGCTGACTGGCCAGACTCGGATGCCTAGGAATAAAGTGTAGACAGCTTCCCAAGCAAAAGACAAGGTCAAAAGGCCTTGCACTCATCGATACGATGTGGATAAAGCATTCTTCTTAATCCGCAAACCTAATCAAGGAACTCTGAAAGGCAAGCATAGCGATTGCCTACTCGTCAATGTAGGACTAGAGGAAGAGGAATATGTGACGCATTTCTCCCTCAACTGCCCTGTTTGGTCACCCATCAGAAGTTGCCATTTACAAAAGCTACATCAACTCGGCTCTACGAAGACCACCGATCTATCAGAAAATCCCTTCGGTTCCCAGAGAATCGGCTTCCAAGTTGCCTCAGCAGTGTCTTAATGGATTCACAACTAGTCTAGGTGCTCCTTAACGAGGGGAACTCTAACCTAACCTAACTTATGGTAAGTCTCATTCAATTTGACAATATCAAACTCCTCCACGGGACTACACCTCCTAGTTTCTTCAAAAATTGCAAAGTTTGCAGAAATTTAATGGCGAGTTTCTTGTGCCATTGCAAGTATGGGTTAGTCGGTGCCGTAGCGAGCCGCAACTGTAAGGCATTTCATTGCTTCAAAAAGCCCCACGCGATCTAGACGGACGGATAAGTATCCGTCACCTATCGCCACGGATAACAATTGAATCCAGGAAACGCAAGGCCTTTCATTACAAACTTGACATTCTAAGAGCAAGCAACGCTTTCTAGTCGAATCTGAGAGATGGACTCTGGGAAGCGAATGAACTCCCGAATAATCGATATGGCTCTTACTTGCCCCTAAAGCTAGATACAGCCTTAGGAGCATAATCTCGTCACAAATGTAGAAACAACCAATAGCTTCGACTTTAGAGAGAATCGATGGTCACTGAAACGCTGTGGAAAGTGTTTCTACGTCTGGAACAGATGCCATTGACGTTAGAGGTCTATGATATCAACAGATATACAATATGTTGACAGATCGATGAGCGTTTTGAACTGAAGGGACGGATTGCAACAGCGACGTAAGTAAATCTCCTTACACTTGACGCCGCAGGAAGGGAATGTGTCAGGAAAATTTTAAATTTGCATCAGGGAAAACGTTGGGCTGAGATGGACTATGCCATTATCACGGAAGCCTCTTCACAACGCTGATGACGTTTGCCTACTTTCACGCAAGGCCACACAAATTCTATTCAGTGAAGAACAAGATGGGACTCAAAGCAATTAAGGTCAAAACAAAGGTTATACGGCAGAGTCAAAAAACATCTAATGACTATGGGAATAGCACAAGACAACAATTGTCGCAGAGCATATCCTTCGCCACTGTAACCGCCTAAGCAGAACACGTCTACGTCTTCTAGGTAAGCCATACTTTGAAGCGGACGACATAACTTCCAGATGGCATCATGAACTTGGGGAAATCACAATAGGCCTACCCTGGCTCTTAATCTATCTATCACTTCAATTTCTCGGCATAGCACCAGTAAGCCTCAACTCAACATGCCGAACCGGAAACCGAAAAGCAAGAGGAGAAAGCTCAGTAACAGCAGGATCTAAAATCAGCGGAAACAGTGTTTTTTCAAACACTCAGACGTCAGAAATCAATGGACGTCAAAATACGGAAAAGAAAGTGGCAATAAATTGATATCACCTTAAAGCAAGCACCTTAAGACAATTCCACTGCGAAGCATGCCTTTGAATTTAACTTGGAGAGAACGTTACAGCTCTGTATGTATCGACGAACAGGTTTTTTGGCGACATAGGCTTAGCTAAAGAATCGGAATTCTTCGCCATAGTTGAAAAATATGTAGCAAATATGGAACACCAGCGCTCTGGAAGGTTTTCGCATCCACTCCGCCTCAAACTCAGAGGGACCTCAGCCAAGTTGCTGCTTCCACCATACAAGCAACAGGGTTGACTGAAGATGCATGTTCATTGAGTCCACTCTGTCCTGTAGCGCCATCCATTCGCACCTTGCTGTGATTCCGGTTTTCAAGCCACCACAATCACCTCAATAAATAAAATAAAAAATAAAAAAATTCACAATACGCCACATCACGAAACCATTTCAAACTTGAAACTGAATCTGCCTGCCACCGGAGCGTATGAAATGGAAATAAATGTCGTCAATTTAGCCACAGGAAGCAGATGAGGAATACAAAATAATGCATACCTTGGCACTCGACAAATGCCCATGGAAAAGTTTTCCCATTTTCTTTACTTTCCCGGATATCCTGTACAAGTACATCCCTCAGATACACTTTGCTCCGCGCCACATTGGCCTTAACTTCATCTGTGGGATGCAAATTCTTTTAGACATGCAAAGAGCGATTGGCTGAAGTTTTATCGCACACTGCCATGGTGATTGTATGATATCATTCCCCCCTCTCGGTTTCAATTCTTCTTAATAGTTTCGCAATAAATTTTATTTTCAATTCTATCCCTCCATCTTGACCGCACCGCCTGACATCCTTTACCAAATCAATTTCAAATTTTTTTTTTTTTTTTCTTGAAAGCGTATTCTACTGGCATTGCGACTATATGGTACTCCGTATATTACTCGTCAACGTTGGTTGTTGTTCTTGCTAGTTCGTGTTGTTGTTACTGTTGTTTCTCTGTTGTTTGCATGCAAACAAAGTATAAATGTGCTGAGAGAGCTAAGAGCTGAAAGTCAATTTTAAACTTTTAATGAGATTTATTGCATTTCTTTGCGCTGATACTCTCAAGTAGCGTAATATTAACTTTTTTAAAAGACTATCGATGACTAGGGTGGATTGAGAGGTGGTACTTTGAAGTACTTATATATTATACTCGTACTTTGTTTATTGGCTTTTGGAACGAAGCTGTAGTTGTATCTTTACTTCATCGATATCTTGAGATGCCGTTGGACTGAGATAATTATTATGTCATTCTGTTTTGTAGACTGGGGATATTCATGAGGAGGTTGATGTAAATCTTAGTGATAGGAAACTTCTTGAGAGGTCAAAGTTGATGGAAGTAATGACATTCATTTCAGCGAGCTGACTCTTGGATTACTTTGAATGAGTGTCTTTCTTTTTCATGTCATACAGTTTCGTGCTTTCAATATACTCTGCCGTATTACTATGAAGCCTTTTCCAGATAGAGAACAACTAGCTGAAAGGGTTTTGGTGTGATTGCCAGAAGAAGGAATTCATCTGCAGAAAGGAACTGGTTCAATGTTGTAGCTAGATCTGAGATTTTGAGCTCTATTTGAGTTTAGTGTACGCACTCACAGAATTTTCGCTTTCAGAACCAACGATCGTGAATGCAGGAAAGATTAGTTTGAGAAACCGGACAAGACTCGAATGTGCCTCAAGCAGATGCATTTGGCTAGCCACCTGGCACTAATTGCAGATTACCATATGTCCCAGAAGCCACTGTTTTTGTCAATGAACTGGGCATTACTAAGAGTATTAAAGCCCAAATACGTAATAAAATTCTTCTATATTCCATAATAAAAAATTCAGGATATTCGCTGGGTTTTATAGGAACTTCAGTCGGTCACTTCATCCGTACCTAGATTGCAAAGTTTCCTGCAATCATGTTTTAGTGGTGCTCATTCTGAAATCCACGAATTTGTCTTATAGCAACCCTTTGATCAAAAAGATTGGAAGAAGACCGGGCTGTATTGAAAATGGGGGTAAGTTCCTTGAGTTTACGACCAAGTTCATTACCGCTGCAGGGGCGATTCAATAAGTGACTAATTGCTGGATTGCTTCCCCTGAGTGCTAATCTCTTGCCTCTTTCATCACATAAAGCTAATTAGCGAGAAGAATCATCCTCGAGATTTAGCATATAAGTAGCACTAATATATGCTGAAAATCCTCGAACAATCGAACGTGAACAGTTCACATGAAGCTGAACAATTAGGGATGACTTTAAACCACTACACGAAGTGCGGTCTTATGGGTCGGGAAAAGGAAGGATGAACAAATGTGACACCTACATCGGTAATTATGGCAGAGAACAGAAGAAGCGCGCATTTGGATATGAGCTCTTCATCAGAAGACATGGGCAAGAAGTATTGAGTTTCAGTAGAACAGTGCAACCTTGCCATGGATAGCTTTTACGAGCTTCTCGACAAGGCATAATGACTGTAGGTTAGGAAAGAGAACGCATTTGGCAGCACAGTTGAAAAACACAGCCTACACGACAGTCGCTCCGAAAATCTACTTTGCGGTGAGGTGAAGTGTCATCATAGAGAGCACATATGTACATATGTCCCACACCTACCGGTCACGCGATCTAAAACGATCAGTTTTTGCGAAAAAAATGCTCAAGACACAAATAATTGACGCAAGCATGTCACAGACGCAGCTGAAAATTTAGAAGGGTTGCTTCTACAGACGCTGAAGGAACCATTTAAATTTGTGCAATCGACTAAGACGAGGTCTGGAATACCTGCTGAATATTTAAAGTAGCGGAATTTGATTTTGACACAAGCATACATCAACTCTCTAATATAAAGTCATACCCAATGCATAAAGTCCTGGCATCGTCGGTCCAATAACCAACAGAGAAACTCTCCAAACCGAGTCAAATAAGGATGAATGAGTTTCCTTAGCATCGCCTTCAAGATTTTATCTCCGGCACCATGTGAGTGCTTTTGAAACTCTATACCAAAAATCTGAAATGACTTTATCAGTGTGGTTTTAGGCATGTTAGGTCCATCATCAACCAAATATTCAACTTACGGCAGATCTTGGAAAGAACCCGGAAACTTCAAATCAATGAACTAAAAGCCGGATATGACTCTTTTACAGGATGGGGCAATCCAGAATCAGGTCAAGTTTTGGCATCACTACCAAACTATGTAGGATAACAACGGAGTAAGGGAAGTTCTTCGAGTGGTCTACTGTCCCCTCTGCACGGAATTTGAAGAAGATCCATATGTGGGCTAGACAGGGACGTTGACTTTGTCAGAAAGCTAGAACTGGATGGTTAGAACAGTGCGCTGTAGTGGAAAAGGATATCAGCCAACTTGATGTGCACATCTGTATAGGGTTCGCGCAAACGGCGTGGCCTTTGTTGATTCCAGAAATAATTTTTTTTAAATATTTGACCACAGTACAACTCGAGCTGATGACAAATATTCTGCCGTCAAACAGTGCTAACCATGTAATTAAGACAACGACCAGACCTGATTACAACGAACTGGGGATAACATAATCCAGTCATTAACCCAACAAGGTCTAACATAACATCCATACGGGCATACGGGCATCGCCTATTCCATCTCCAACGCCACGCAGATCCTGGTGTCACTACAGATCGAAGTGAAAAGAATTGAAGACGTTCCTCTTAAAAGGAATTTTGCAAAAAGGTCGAAAAACTCGATGAGGCCACGAGGCTAGTCCAATTCTTCAAAAGTGGGAAATCAGACAAATTGGAATCATTCCGAAAACCTAATGGCACCTACCCCAAGTCGAAACGGAGGCTCTCTGTTTCATGCTCACAACCAACTCCTGTCAACGAAGCTGAACGTTAGCTGAGTAATATCTGTTATGGGTTGACGCCATCAGCATTTTTTCATGAGTTCAAGTTGCCTAAAACCGATGGCATATATCCAGTTATACTACAAAAAGACCAGCTGCTGGAAACTCTGAAAATAATCTTCACTGCCATAAAGATCTAATCAATGCGGATCAGTGAAACGATGGCAACGCTCACCCCAGAAATATCAGTCTAACCTCTTTCATCTTGAATAACAGGGAGACAATGGTCGAGCTTTGTGCACAAAACTCCTTTACGAGCGCATTCCATTTCCAAGGTCCAACATGCGAAGCATAGTATTATAGGAGATACTGCGAGACTGAGTTTTAAGATCTAGTGGGCAGAATTGGAGGCGGAAAGTGACCGGTCTGGCATATGTGGGGCATATAGTTATCACCATCCGTTTCCTATTGAAATTCAACATTTAGATAACAGTCCTAGATATAAACCTTCTTTGGATTAAACATGTCCCGTCAAGGAGCTGTCCGCTTTCTGGTAGTGTCAAGGAACTTTCAGCAAGACCTGGGCCTTGACACTGAGGACGGCCCTTTGGTTTTGATTATCTTTCTTTCTGGCTGTCTATTGACTCTGGTCTGATGCAATGACACCAAAATGCCTGTTGCTTAGGGACGTAGAGGCTAACGAAATCACTGCACGTATGCAAAACGCCCTTAAGATCATCTTAGACTGTTGCACCAGGGAGAATCTCTCCATAAACCCATATAAGGCCGTCATAGTTCCTTTCACGAGAAGAAGGAATAACAATCGTAACACTCGTCTCGCTATGAATGCTCATCAGTATACCCTCAAGCCTACTTTGGGGCGTACTCTAAAATATCGTGATTCCTTTTTAAGCCGAGCAACTTGCTTATGGAATGCCCTCCCGAGCTCTCTATTTCCTGGTCGTTATAACTTACAAACATTTAAGACCAATGGACAGCGGTACCTCTCTTTTTTTCCTCCCTAAGTTTCATTCGCCCACGCTGTGTACAAACATTTTAAGTGTACACAGATCCCTTGCGCCCGCGCTAATTATTAAAAAGGGAAAACTTCAACGAGGTCAAATATCTGGGACTAATGCTGGATAAAAGACTCAATTATAAGTCTCACTTAAACAAAAAAATAATTAAAGCAACCAACGCTTTGTGGGCCTGACCTTGCATGTATGGCAGCACATGGGAGATCCCTCCTCTGGATGACGGTCAAGCCCATCATAACATATGTATGTATCTGTAGTATGGTAGACTAAATCCACCCAAAAGACCGCTATTTTAAAACTCAAAAGAGTACAGCGTCTTGCAATTCTGGGTATTCCCTAAGCCTTTCGGACCTGCCCCACAGCTGCTGTAGAAGCAATAATAGGACTAACGACCTTACACTTACAAGTATATATTGTGATATCTGAATGCGAACAGCACCATCTATATTTGAAATGCAGAAGATTTCCATATTTGAATAGCAGAAGACTCAACCATTGGTGAATGGAGAATGGAATCGAATTTTCTAGCAAAATGGAAATTTGTATGGAAAGCTGGATGGCACAGAATATTCTCAAAAGATGTCAGGACAGTATAAATATCTACATCCCTCAAGGTATGCAACTCGGTTCTAAAGTGAAATTTGAAGAGTGAATTACGAGCAGTGATTCAGTATTAACAAAGTGTCACTTCGCAGCTCAGCAAGTCTGGTACAAATCAAAGAGTTAAGTCTTAGCGATCACCCGGACCTAAGGATCCTGCTCTCTAAAATACTGGAATTTGATATGATCAGCGTGGTAACAGACCGCCTTCAAAGAAGCATTATTCTTCAATTAAGGCTTCTCCATGGAGATTCCAAACAAAGAAACATATGTTAGCAATAACCCACCAATCGATATGGGAGCTGGTATACATGGGCCAAACAATAACATCACCTTAACAATGGGAATAAGCCTCAGTGTATTTCAGGCAGAGCTCCACGTCAAAGGCGCAAACATCCATATATTCACGGGCAGTCAATCAGCTATGCCCTTAGCTCGCATATCATTGACTCCAAATCAGTGATGTATTGCTCCAAAGCCCTCCAAAAACTAAGCTCTCTAGGAACAAGACCAAACTAAGGTGTGTTCCTGGTCATGAGGGCATTGATGGGAATGAAAAGTCTGACGAAGTGACAAGAAAAAGCTCAGAAACTGCCTTTAATGAGCAGTTCTGCTGCATCCCTAGATCACAGGACATCGCGGTTTAAGATATCACCTCAACAAAATGAATCTAATCGACTCTCTGGAGTGTCGATTTTGTCTTGAAGAAGACGAACACATTTTATGTGAATGTCCAGTCCTCAACGAAATATTTTCTTCAGGGAACAATTCGACACCAATGAATGAATGAGTTTCTTGCTGGTACTGTTACGAATATCAACTTCATTCGGAAGGTAGAAAATCAGCTAGGCTAACTACAGTTCTGACTAAATGGTACAAAAGATCTTTTAGATCAAAGCGCCTTACTTCACAATTGGAGGGTCCGAAATTTAAAAAAAAAAAGTCCTTTTGCTTGAAAAATACTAAATCGCCTTTCCCTGTGCTCAGGAATGGTTTTGTCTAAAATCTGAGCCAGAAAAGGAAAGTACGAGTAGTCCGGTCTTCATGGATGGCTACAAAACTGATTTATGATTCTGGGCTGGTGATTTTCTGAAGGGCAAATTATATTCCGAAAAATTGGTGGAAGCATCCGTGTTCGAGAATGAAAGACTTTGCTAAACGCAGTCGGAAGGCCGAACTTACTGAGTCTTGTTTGGGTCTCAGGTCACAATGGAATCAAAAGACATTAAATCGCCCACGGATTTGGTATGCAGTTTTTCAGTAACTGAGTCTTCGTTAGGTCTGCCTACGTTCTCGATTAGAGGTTTTATATGAGCATAACTTCAGATGGCATGACCCTTGAGGGCGCCGTCATACCAAAAGAATGCCTCCCGACATCTCTAAGATGTCAGTGATTTTTGTGCTGTCTCTCAGTAGGAAGAACTGTAGACTTGTTGCTGTCGTCATGACGGAGCACTACGCTTTTGGTTAGAGTGATGAGGACACCGCACTACCTCTTAAGTACCCGGCGTACGTTCGCATGAAGTTACTGCTTCTCTGCACTGAAGTGTTCAGCGCTGGTACTGTAAGCGCTTTGTCGCAAAAGTGCTTACTCACTTTTTTATCAAAGACTGAGAGATTTCAGTAAAACTGCCACACTAGGGGTACTATGGGATACTTATTCGACAGAAAAAAACACTACCAACACTCCTTGAATCTTCCACATCACTGTAGCGTATTCCAGGCGGAAATTTTGGCGATGAAAGAAGCTTTGTCCTGTCTGAAGAAAAACGTGATATCTGCAAGTGATATCCGCACCTTTTCGGATAGTCAGGCCGCAATCAAATCTCTGGACTCAGTCTCATTAAATTTTAAAACCGCCCGTTGAATGCCGATCATCTCTTATGAATATGGCAGAGCAGTTCAACCTTCACATTTGCTGGGTGCCGGGCCACAGAGACATTCCAGGGAACTCGCCAGTACTACGAGTACTTTACCTTTCCTACCAGAAATGGGTAGCATAGGTATACCAATCGCTACGTGCAAATTAATATTAAAGCTGGATGTCAAAAAAATAACAGACCTTAGGTGGACTGTTGGATCAACATATCTAGCGACCAAACAGATCTGGCCAAAGCTTGATCTGAATCGCTCTAAGAGTCTGATCCTTCTAAATAGGAAACATCTCAGCGCCATCATAGGTGTCATCACTGGACACTGCCTTTTAAGCAAGTATGCAAGAAGGCTTGGTGTTTTTACAAACGATTTCTGTAGAAGCTGTATGGACGAAGAGGAAGGAAGACAATCCAGTACCTACTCTGAATATGTCCAGCTCTTACCAGCTATGCCCAGAGCTGTACAGTTCAAATTGGTTTCATGAGTAAGAGGATCATAGATCCACGTGGCATCGCAACGGGCCAATAGGCCCACATGGGTTGTCCTTTCCAACAGCCACTTTTACCTACCTACATACCTACCTACCTTAAAGCGACACAATGTCACTTTAATAATTTTTGAATTTAACTCGTATGAGGCTATATAAACTAAGTTAACTAAGTCATCGTATTTCCTTAGAAAGGATATTTTACTGACTACAGGCATAAGCATTACTTCACAGCAGTGAATCCTTCCATATTCTCTCCACTGTGCAGAAATTATTCATTAGCCGTACTTGCTTTTCGATTCGATAACATGATGACTGCCGTCAAGCTAGTCACTGACCAATTACCATTGTCAAGTACCTAGCCCAGAATAATTATCCAACTCTGATGGTTATTTGGATTCAACCCTAACGTTCATCTTCTGATCTTTGGCTTAGATACGTACTCGCATCGCTAATTTGTCAGGACAACTAACATGAGTTATTTAGTTGGACAAGCACCATTGTAGTTGGTCGAAAAATAAATTCCGCATCCGCGTTTTCAACTCAAATGGATGCTTCACTTACAGCTCATTAAGTCACTACCTACGAGTACAGCTACATTGCAAACTACACCGCAACGGTAAGTGCAGTCAGGATTCAAATTACAAGTGCCCACCTCACAGTGGATATGGTTAAGTGGCGAATTCATGTTGCTGGTTGTCTGTATTACGTATATTACAAGCGGTTATGAGGATGAGGATTGATGTCTGACTTTCACAGCAGACAGACAGATAGACAGATAGACAGACAGATCCGAGGGAGAGTCCTGAGGTGAAATAAATTATTCTTTCCACCTCTGTCCGACAGGTAATGAATGAAATTGCAAATTATGCAGAATGACTGATGAAGATGTACGAGTACGTACCGTACTTGTGAAATTAGTGAAATTTTGGATGATAATTGCGATTTTCTTTTTACAATTTTTCGTTAATTGATTTACTTTTCAGAGGAGAGGTTGAAGAGGAATTTACATTCTAGCAAGGATTAAGTTAAGTGTGTCTGGTTGAAAAGATTCCCCCAAAGAGATGGATTGGCTCTGGGACCAGTCGAAGTTTCCAAACATCACCAAAGTTCGGCAGTTATTTAAGCCTTAATAATGGGTCCTTTTGGATGATGGCGTGTCTGCGTATTTCATTTACCTAACAATTCGACAGAAGAAAACCAATTCACATGGTAAATGTCACCAACTTGAATCGATGTTATGGATGAGTTATTACACCTCAGGGTGAAGTGACATACCTTGGGAAATATTGTTGCTATTGTTGGTATTTATCCAGGTCAGCTTTGGTCGATTGATCCTAGGGGAAAGCAACGATAAACTGCTAAATTATTTGATTTTCGGCCGACGTAAGTGAGCGAATGAATGAGTGAGTGAATGAAGCCTGTCTGCATCTTGTGGACCGACCAGGCAATGAGAAATGGGACTGTGGTTATATGAGTATCCATGTGGTTGGCCGTTGACATAAGGAACAAATTAGATTTGTGTGTAATCACTGGAATTGTTATCGAAGCAACGTAATATGCGCTCTGTTGTGGTTTCTGATAGCCTTGGTAGGCAAGTGCCCAAAAGCAATTGGATAGCATTTATCTTTTGAATATCTTCTATACAAAGATTTCCATATTTAACAGGAAACATGTACGTGCTCGTATATCAACCAACTAGACTGTGCCTCAGATGCTCTAAATCAGTTAAGAACGTGAAGTGGGTGGATATCAAAATTATTGTGTACGGAGATACATCCTCTAATGAACAATGATCTAACTGCTAACAAAAATGACACTATGCGACATCTAGGAATAGCAGCCCACTTATTGACCGAGAAAACGTCCCTCATGACAGTCATGACAATTTCAGATTTCGCCAGCTTGTTTTATCCGTTCCAAATATGACTTTGTGGAAGTTGAGTGAGATAAGCTATTAGGATACCAAAAAACTCATGCTCGCGGTACTCTATTCCGGAAAGCCCCAAGTCTAGACGTCCTTATTTTTTTGGCAGCATCATCTTTAGTCATCTTTAGTCATGATTATGTCAATCTAATCCTGGACTGGAGTCAGAACCGCTATAATATCATCAAGGCAATCTTACATCCCACCGAATGTCATGACTAAGAATAGAAAGGACTACTTTTAAAGCTGAGTGTGGTCAACAATAGTGAATGGAGATTTCATCGTAGTGAGAGACCTGAAAGTCCAAGGAAGGATTAACACTACGCGATAGCCAAAAAAGAACTCGGACAACGGAATGAATATACAAAGCTTTCTGCAATGTCAATGTCTTGTCCTATTTTTGAACACAAGGCTTGGCAATGTGGTCTACCACCTTACGAACAAAAATAGACGACCAGATATGCTTTCCTGGACCACAATAGGCAAGGTATTCGCTTATTGCTGGGTAAATTAGTAATAGAGCGGTCCTCGTTGAGGTATACTTATACTGGTTGTTAGACCATTAAGGTGTCACCAAGAGATCGTGGGAGGGTAATGCCCTGTTTATTCTAAATCCAAGGGAAATAAGGTATCTGAACACTACTCGTATATTCTGATACGAGTCATGGCAGGGCAGTTCCAAAACATATGGGCCACAGATTCCTCTTTCTCTTCGTCCCTGTAACCCCTGCAGAAATCGTGACGCGTACTCAATTCGTACGCATGTCTTCCATGGCACATTATCCCGTGATTATGTTTGCGAATGCTTCTTCTTCTGAGGATCAGTTCTCTTGATCGAGGATCGAGTATGGGTCATATTAGTCCTGATGTCCTACAGCCTTAGAGATCGTTTGACAATGCGTCATTTATATGACATAAGACATTGGGAGGCTTAAATTTGTCAAGTTGGTTGCCATTTGTTCCTAGCGAGTCTGGCTAGTAGATCAGCGTTGCAGTTCTCTTGGATAGCTGAGTGTCGCTGAGCCCTACATAGTGTGGTTTTGTTCTGTTTAGCCACCTCGTTGAAACAGCTTATAGTATTCAATGTTAGGGATCTGATCCGCGCTTGACTGTCTATGTTTATTGCAATATCCGACGTGGCTACTGCTTTCCGGCTGGGTGACTCAAGTAGCGCCCTGTGACTTTGGTTTAGACAATTCACCTTAACTAAACTAAAAAATGTGTGTATGCAAAAGGCCTTAATGGAAATCCCTGCGCCAATGTATTCGGGTGTCTTCGAGTCATGCGTGGAGATGGATGAGAGTCAATTGGTTTCATCTCCATTCGTTCAGTAAATTGAAGGCCGGATTATAATAGAAGGCTGCTATGCAGCTCCAATATATTGCCATGTCCTACACTTACCTCTTTCCATAACTGAGTGTCTAACAATCCCCGGGTAGAGTTCATTTCAATCTGCATTCTGAACAAGTGTATAGGTAGAAACAACATTTTGAAAGCCGCCGTTGAAGAGGATCTTAACGCACCAATATTGCTTACGCAGACAGCTCGTTGTATTCTTTCTATCTGATTGATGTCAACTAATCTTTCATGAACAGTAAACCCAGCTCATATATTTGAGTTGTGTTGTAGGCCCAGTATAAATCCTGTTTGCATGACTAGATAACAACTAGAGCTTTTAAATTCGCTCTGGAAGGTGAGTTATTGAAATGCAACCAGGAAAGTGAGTGTTCATAAGCAGATTTCAGAATTCTCCCAGTTCGAAATCCGGGATTTTTGGAACTGAACTTTCTGTAGTTTCGGGGATTCACTTGTGCTAGTGATGCTTTTGCAGAAACCGCGCCAGGTTACTTCTCCTTTGTTGTTCCTTAAGGATGCTTTGTACATAATATTCTTTATACTCCTGCAGTTTCTGGAGATCCGTGGTTTACTAGTGCGGGAGCTTACCATCTATCCGTTTTACTGTAGGACAAGATGAAATAAATTCAAGATTTAAAGAGGAAGTAATTTCGTTGTCTAGCAAGGATGTAGGAATATGACTTCGGCATTGCTCTGAGTGATCGTCTTGTGTTTTGTGAGGAATTTTCATGTTCGATATGTTGAACTGTTAGTACTGTTGGTCAGACACGGGTCATCCTCTACATTCTAGTTGTATATCGAGTATGGAAACTGAAACATTTTTTGATATAAGAGTCACACCCTTCCACCGAGTAGAGAAAGAAGACTCTGCAGGCGATTGATGTGCAGGTTTCTGACCAAGCCGATATCATTGTAAAACGTTCGAACAGTCCTACGCTCAAAATCCCCAAGGATGTCTTCATCTGTCTTCGATAACGTAAACGCTTCTAGGTAATAGAGATGAAGAGGGTTTTATAAAGATTCCCTTTAGCCTGTCTCTAAAAGTCTAATTACACAATTACCTTTCTAGACTTGAACAACACTGTGATGTGCAAGTCACTTCGTTTTATTTCTGACAAGATATCATTATCAGGGTAGATAAATTGCCTAACTACCTCAAAGTCATGGCTGTCTATTTGTCGATGATGTGCTTCCCATCCTGTTGCATATACCCGGTGTGTTCTCATTCATAGTTAAAGATGTCACAACTCACTGCGTTCTGCTAATGACATTAATGACATCAGCGTATGCAAATAGTTGCGCTAACTTTAGAAAAATTATTCCACTAGTGTCGGCCTGCAAGTTTCGCACTATTCTCTCGAGTGTAGTATTAAAAAATCATATGATAGCCCATCCCATTTTGTTAACCCTTTCATGATATCAAAGGTCTTAGTGTGACTATTACCAACATTTACGGAGAAAAGCTGCTGCTGGAGCTGCTCTCCAGCTTCGTTCTTTTCTGATTTATCTAGTCTATGTACATACGAATATAATAATCCGTGGTAACCCTAATGCAGATTTGCTAAGATATGATTCGCGTGCCCTTCAGATGAAAGATCAAGTTTCCACAGTTGGACTTAATATTGTTAATACCACATAACCACAGACTCACTCACAGTCTGCTTGGTCATATAATTGTTTCTGATCCATCGTTAATCGTATTATTTGACCAAATATCTCTCTTCACTCTGTTTCTGACCACGATCATCTTTTTTATACGCATAACGACACCAAAAACTTTACTTTTAAAGATTTTAAATCGATAGATTTAAACGCGCTTAATACTGCCATAGTAATAGCTCTTTGGGAATAATGTCAGTTAATTGCTGATCCAAATGCAAACATGAATTGCTTCCAATTAACTCTTTCAATTCGAACCCAAACAGTTCGAATACAAAACAAGGCTTGTGCATGGTTCACCTCTGATGTTGCTAGTTCGAGCAGATAACGTAACAGTAGGTGGAAGCGCAGATCAACAGATTCAACTTGGATTGCATAAAAGCCTGCTCGAAATTTTCCAAACGCAATCTGGAAAATTACCATGCCTCAAAGATTAACACCTCCCTAGCAGCCAAAAAACGTCGGAGAAATCTGCGTATCGAGCAACAATAGTGAGTTTAATTATAATTTAGATCCAGATGAATAGAATAATTTTTCCAACATGTAAATACTTAAAGCCCAGGTCCATAAGAGAGAACGGTTAAACTTATTCTGCCACATATTACCACCTACATCACTCATGTGATCAACTGGTGCATCAGGACATCTGCTTTCTCACAACAACCCAAATTGTTTTGGTGACTTTAGAGTTATTAGCAACATTCTTGTCTATCTAAGGTCTTCGAAAAGATCATACCGAAACAATTTATGTAACACATATCACCCAATAATCTACTGAAGTATCGGCAATCTGGCTTTAGAGCAAACTCTAGCTGTTTTACGGCTACGGTCAATTTACTAGAAGACAGAAGACAAGATTTTGATTACTAGACTTTTCGAAGGCATCACAAAATACTTTGCTGGGAACTGAAAAACTTCTTCGGGATTAGACAGATAGCTTCCTCTCTGAAAGGTCACAGAAGGTCATTTCAAATAGAAATTATTCTTCTCTAAAAGCAGTATCACAGTGACTATCACAAGGATCAATCTTGGGGCTGTTATTAGTTTGTATTTTTATAAATGGCCTCCCATGATCCTGCATTCAATGCCCAACTTCGTGAACTTACGCATGTGGTCAATGAGGACCTTAAAGAAATGCAAAAATTGTCAGTTGCAAAGGTTAAAATTAAATCCTAAGAAGTCACAGATAATTCCTAAGCCTCACATACAATTTAACTTGAGCAACTTAACGGATACATACAGTGGCGAGAAAAACCGATTAAATAATTGTAAAAATCCTCAAAATCTTTTGTAATTCATTTATGTATGTATGTGATTATAAAGTTTTCTATTGATGTAGTTAAATCGCTGATATTTACACAAGATACACAACATGGCTCCAAGAAAGCATGTTAGTCAGCATTTGCTGTTTCCACACTGCTCATGGTAAAGAAAAGACGGAACCTGGAAACCGAACGAAGATCCAGAGGTTATCCAACGCTGTTATCAGATGGGGGTGCGCGTTTTATTGAACGTATGAAAGCTCAAAAGAGGCTAAGACCCCAAAAGAGGCCGCAAAACCAATAAAGAAGAAAATCAGCAAGTGGACGGCTGGGAGAGCACTTCGCCAGCATTCAAAAGGAAAACACTTACCTTGCCTAGAGAAACATCAAAGTTCAGTTAAAATTTTACAAGGAACACAAATCCTGGACCATAGAAGATAGTATTGTCCGACGAAACGAAAATCATCCGTTTCGAATCAGATGGGCTCGCCCACATGACATTATTCAAAAATAACAGGTCAACAAAACAATGAATTCCGTTTGCAAAAACTGTAAAGGAATGGCTTGAGGATCAGCAGTTTCATACGATGTTTTCGCCGGCCCTTCGAAAACTATCTAACTGCGTACCTTACATTACTTGAAACCTGTGATTAGATATGCAAATGTCTCCCTATTTCAACACAAATTACAAGTGGAGTTTATTCAGTGCGGAACGTGTATGGACTATATCAATACCAGACACTGTATATTTCTGCTATTATAAAATTGTAATGAAGTCGTGTTTTTTTTAGAATTTTTTTCCGATTGTCTGTTTGTCCGAGCATCACAAAAAATATGATAAACCGAGTCTAACGCGGTTTTCACTGTTCTTTAACCTATTTCTCCACTTAAAAACTGCGTTGTGGTTCATTAGGATTAGAATAATACAACCCGAGTTACAATTAAAAAAACATTTCAATTTTTGGATGTTTTCATCTCGCGAATTCAGTTGATTTTTTTTTTTTTATAATGAACGCGCTCTTAAGAGGTTTGTGAACCCTTAAAATGTTCGTACACAGCGCGGGCGAAGGAAATTTAGGGAGGAAGAAAAGACAGGTACCGATGTACATTGTTTTTAAATGTTTGTAATTTATAACGACCAGGAAATACAGAGTTCGACAGGGCATTCCGTAAGCGAGTTGTACGCCTTAGGAACGCATCACGATATTTTAGAGTACGTCTGAAAATGGGCTTGAGGGTATACTGATGAGCATTCATAGCGAGATGGGTGTTACGGTTAAAAGTTAAAAGGGGTGGAATGCTACTGGCGATTTTAATGGAGCACTGGTGGTGGAAATAGCAATAAAACAAAGTGAGACAAGATACATTACGTCGGTGTTTGAGGGTGTCAATTGATTGACTGATATTAGTAACACCTATGAGCTTTATCGCACGGTTTTGAATCCTATCTAGCAGGTTCAAAGATGTTTTAGGAGCACCTAACCAGATGAGCGCATTGTACTCCAATTTTGGGCGGATGAATGCCTTATATATTGTGGCCAGTTCAGAGGGGATAAAATAGTTCTTAAGTCGCTTGAGGTAACCTAGACATTTCGAAGGATTTTTACGACACCGAATATGTAGTCACTGATACACATACAGAGAAACGAAAGCTTATCGGTTTCGACGACGCAAGTGCCATTCATGGATAATGGCTGGGTATTTGAATTTCGCTTTAATGACAGCAGACAGCATTGAGTTTTGGAAGCATTAAATTTTACTCAGTTGATAGTTCCCCAGTTGGTTATGCTGTTAATATCGGAATTTAATGAGCTTAGCTTAGAGAGTGCTGTCATCAGCAAAGGAATAAATTGGATTAGAAGTAGCAGACAAGAGATCATTAAAGAAAATTAAAAAGAGTGTCGGAGACAGAACGGAGCCCTGGGCACACCAGCATTTATTTTGTAAATATCAGACTTGAAACCGTCCAAGACAACTTGAATTGAACGTTCCGAAAGGTAATTTCTAATCCATTGAAGAAGAGAGTCATCGATCCCAAGAGCACGCATTTTCGACAAGAGAGCCTGATGCCAAACTCTGTCAAATGCCTTAGAAATATCAAGCGCAACTATCTTGCTTTCGCCAGATTGATGTACGCTTTGGTTCCACTTTTCGGTGAGACATGCCATCAAATCACCAGTAGACCTGTTGCTACAAAAATCGTACTGCCGGTCATTGAGAAGTTTTCGCGTTTCGAGATATTTCATGAGCTCACGGTTTATCAGCGTTTCCATGACCTTGGAAAGAAAGGACGTAAGTGCAATAGATCTACAGGAGGAGTGAGAAGAAGATTCACCTTTTTTAGAGACGAGCTGTACAAATGCTGTTTTCCATCTGCTCGGAAAGAGTCCTAAAGAGTAGGATTGATGAAAAAGCTTACGCAATGGTTTTGCCAGCAAGGAATAACACCTCTTCAGAAGAAGGGAAGATATGCCATCTGGAACTGCGGATTGATGGAGTACTCTTACTACTACACTAGTGCGAAAGTGGATTCGTCTCATTGAAGATTCGACGCACTCAACTGTTGGAGGGGTATAAGCACAATCTGGGAGAGTTAAACCGCAAAGTGTGGAGCAAGCAGATTGTCCTTGTCCAAAGAGCTGACAGCTGGAATGTCATTGCCAATGAGCGTTGGGATAGAGGATGAGGCTGATTCCTTCTAACTTTCCTTTCCAAAGCAAACCAATTTATTGCATATGATCTTCAGCACTTAATGCACAGATTTTTAGAGAATTGACAAAAGATTGAAACAGATGTTACTAGCAGGGGTTCTAGGGATTTGTGGCCATTGTAGCCATTCTGCATTTAGTCAGTTCAATTTGTTTTTTCATTGTTGCGATATCCGTGAACGTGCTTTAGCTGCAACTAAGCAGATAGGCCCGGGTTTTAACTGACCACACGAAAAATATAGTACTGGAGACGTGCTCTGCAGCGATCAAAACCTAATCAATTTAATTGATTTATGATGTTCTTTGTGCATATTGGGAAGAAACCATGTTCCGGCGATCCTGCTTACAGTAAAGTCAATTACCCTAAGTTGGTTTCCAGACGTGACTTCTCTCCAAACAATGCCCTCCTTTCAAGCTGTTGGCATTGAAATCACTTACACTATAATATGTATATGTAACAATTTCTCATCCTCATTCTAACCGGACACATCCCACCGTAGTTCCTCGAAATGGTGGTATCTGCTATGTAGCCGTCTAAAGCCTCTGCTGGTGTTTGACTGTATATGGCGCATATAAGAGCTGAGCATTTTTCGTGGAGATGCGAACCCCGTTGTCCTTTTTTTGTTTGACGACTTCTTCAACAGCGAATCCATCCTTATCCGGAGCTGAAAATTATCATTAAGGATTCAAACGTTCTTTGATTCAGTGATAAGTATGGGCAGAACAGAAATCGACCCGACAAAAGGTTTTTGTGTTCATTCTTAGACTTCGACGGAGGATGCTTTAACTAAATGAACATTAACAATACTTCGGCCTGCAAACTCTTCAAGGCAGCTATTTAAGATAGACGATGCGTTTCAGGAAGCCTTCGCATAAGATTGGTTAGAACCACCAGATACCGTGGAATATTCTACGATTCCCTACGAATTAGCTGAAGACATTCGAAGAGCACCATCAAATTCTATAAAACAATCTTACAGCCTATGTTAAATATGATTTCGGATAGCAAGATACATAGACGCATGGATTGACAAACATTGGAGTTGTTGCCTACAAATTACAAAACAAATGGCAAATTGTACCGGCGACATAATTAGATTATCAGACAGATGCTAATGGATTAATTCATCAATTTCAGCTGATTGTGAATACATAATTATACTTATTACCAATCCATGTAATTAATTCATTATGTTGTTGTACAAACAACAAACTGAAACCCCATCTAACAAATAATAGAATAATCACATCTCTTTTGTTGTGGATTTTTACGAGAACAAACACAAATTCATAATGTCCTATTCCATGTCGAATTGGAATTATACAATATTTAATTTGATTGTGTTCCATTAGCGTTAGCAATGATAACCGCCAAACACCGGATTTGAAACTAAACAAGAAAACAAATAATTAGGGATACCTCATCAAATTGAAAATCGACAAAAACCAGTGTGTGGATGCGATAAATTGCAAAGATAAATGTTATTCGACAGATTTAATCGCGTAGTGATTTTTGTGAAAGCATCCTGGCAATTTGTTGTAGCCCAATTAGCACAAACAATGAATTATTTAGAGCAAATGTCCTAATTAGGATTCTAATTTCGGGTTCTTTTTGTTTTGCTCTAACATTTTAGAATTAGCGGAATTAAATCGAGTTAGCAGATCAAATTTAAATGGATTTTTCTATTTTGCCAAATTGGCAATTTATTGTGAATTGGCATTGAGGCCGCCGAAAGTGGTGGCCTACAAATGGGGGGATTTTTAAAGCATTTGGTAGGAATTATAGCTTAAGCAGATATAGGGATTTGACAGAACATTGTGTACAAATGGATTCGAATTTATGTGACTAAAAAGATAGCAACTACTCACTTTATCTGTGAGACATGCATATGTGATTCTGTTGCATCTTTAGTAGGCAGGCATTAGTTCTTCTTAAAACCGCAAACGAAAAAGAACGACCAAAGAATGTCCTGCCAAAAGTAGATTCAGATTTACGCATTTTTAAATAGGGAGAATACGTTAATGAACCATGTCAACTATTATGACTCAAGCCAGTGTTAGAGACCCGTCAGTGGCCAAGACATTGCTGATGGTTTGGCAGCAGAGTGATTCAATTATACTTCTCTCGGCCCATTCGTCGAATCTCGACAGGAACTTGTGACTCTATTACTCCTTGCACCTTATTTTGCGACGACCTCGGTTTGAGGTTTGTCCTTAGGTGTCCTAAATTGAAAACTTCCGCAAGTATGGGCACTTCTTATTGGATCGCGCAGTAACATAACCGCCGATTGTAGTAGAATTTTCATCTCCGTTGCCCTCATTTTAATTCAATAACTTTCGTTAGCTGGGCGAACGTATGTCATGATAGGCAAGCCAAATTCGAATAGGCATTTATATATCAAAAAATACTGCGGAATTTACGCGCTATTTAAGCCACCCCTTCGAAGTTAATGACAGAGTCCCAGTATCTAAATTTTTCACGCTTCGCCAGTATTACTCCTTGAAAATGTGAGGTCTTTCTGGCTTTAGGCCAGGCTGTCCAAATAAAAATAGTGACTAGTAAGCCTGAAGTGAATCAACGGCTGAAAAGAAGGCGCTTAAGTTAGTTTCTTGTACTATGATCCAAAGGATCTTACTTTCCAACTCAAGGATTATGCCGTCGGATTAATTGACCGACCAATGCCTCACGTGGTCGGTAAATTGCGAATCAACAAACTCACGTCGTCTATTGATAGACTCACTATTGACGACTCAATAGTGGGATGGTGAATTCCTTTGACCACCGTTTTACAAAACCTAGTGCAGAGTTGGCTTTAGGGATCATCTCATCCAACGGAAGTTGAGCTCCTTATCACACAAAATGCAGATCGAAAAACTATCAAGGTCTTGTTGAAAGAGGTGGGAGTGATGGGGTGAGGAAATGGTTTTGGAAAATTTGGTATCGTCCGTCGTTTGATTGTCTTATCGAGATCATTTATGGTCAATATAGAAAGAAGTGGACCGAGATGACAGCCTTGTGGGAGTCCAGAGGTGGCCAAAAATGAAGCCGAGTGGACTGTCCTAGAACGAACACTGTAAAAATGGTTTTACAGGTAAGAAGATATCGATTTTAAAAGTATGTGTTCAAAGCCGAGGGCAGACAATTTGCAGAGTCGTAATCGATAAGAGATTTTATCAAAGGCCTTGCTAAAATCGGTTGCAACTACTTCGACTGCGTTGCCATTCTCCAGGGCAGGGAGGGCAAAGGATATGAATTCAACGAGATTTGTGGTGGTTGACCTATGTTACCATTTAGGAAGCCATGTTGTCTAGGGGAAATAAGTGACTTGCATTGGAAGCTTAGAGCTTCATACAAAATACTCGTACTTTCGGAGAGTTTAGCGATGGGACGATTGTTGGTTATTTCGTTCTTTGATTCTTTTTGTGGATCGCGGTTGTGAAGAAGGTTTTCCAGGCCAGGGAAAATTCTTCTTATGAAAGGATTAGACAAAAGAGAATATGGCAGGGGGGCCATCTGGGCCGGATGTGCAATCGTCATTAAGTTGGTATAACTTATATTCGATACAAGACAGGTCGCAGGTGTGAGAGTTCACACCTTGCCGAATAATTAGCGGAAGCCTTAACTGGATATCTGGCCGATAATTCCGATGTGATGGGCCAGGCAAAATACGAGCCGAAAATTCCTATATCTTCTCTAGTAATTGCTAAAAAGAGCAGAAAGGCGCCTATTTGGATGCAGACTTTTCATCAGAGGAAGACTTAAGCAAAAGCCTTGGACATCAAGTATTCGAACGAACTCCTAATTCAATCCTCATCGAGGCTGAATTAGGGAGAATAAACGTACTATGCGCTCAATCCCCCACAGAAGAAGAGATTGACTTTGCCAGAGACCGCTTCTATGAGACTTTCGACAAAATTCCTGAGCAATGTCGTAGGGACGACTTGGTGATTTCAACGCCGAGGATGAAAAGTTGAGCATCTGTGGCAGTTCTGAAAATTGACTTAGGCTAATGGACTTCGTGACGGGGAAAATTACTATTATAGCTAGCACGCGCTTCCCAAACCTCAACATCTACTAAAGTCACCTGAAGTCACTTGATCGGAAAACCGCAAACACAGGTCCAATAAAATAAAACAACAACTGTGTGAGATATAAAACTATTTCTGGCTTTATTTTGAAGTTTAAAGATTCACTGGTGGTGCTTAAATCGGTCGGTCCAAGTTTTGATGACTCGATCCAATATGTGCGGCATTATTCCGGCAATATCGTATCTAATGTTGGCCTCGAGCACGTCTAAAGTGGTTGGCTTTTTAGCGCAGACTAAGGACTTAACGTAGCCCCGGAGACAATAATCGAGTGGTGTCAAATCGCATGATCGCGTGGACCAATATATGAACGCTCGCCATGACATGACCCAGTTGTCAAATTTGTCCTTCACAACTTCGAGCGTTGCATCGATTGTATGACATGTAGCGCCGTCTTGTTGGAACCACAGCTCGGATATATTGCTGTCGTCGAGCTGTGGCCACAAAAAGTCGATTAACATCGCTCTATACCTGAGTCCATTGACGGTAACGATGTCTCTTTCCTCATTTTGAAAGAAATTTGGTCCGATGATGCCGCAATGCCATAAACCGCACCAAACAGTCAATCTTTGTGGATGCATTGATGCTTGGCCGAACACTTATGAATTGTGTTCGCTCCAACAATGGCAATTTTGCTTGTTGACATAGCCGCTGAACCAAAAATGGGCTTCGGCCGAGAAAATGATTTTTTGACCAAAGTCCGGATCTCCGGCTAACATTTCCAGCTCCCAATTAGCGAACTCATGGCGATGTCTATAGTTGCTCGGCTTCAATTCTCATATAGATGTAGGCCTAAATCCAACCGTAAAATAAGCCGGGTTGACTCTCTGGCGATGCCCAATTCATCTGCGTCTTCTTCGATACTGGCTGCTATGGCGGCTATATTTTCTTCATTTCGCATCAATCTTCGTCTGATTTATGGCATAAGATCCAAAAGAGTCACGCTCAAACTTTTCCACGGTACGACGAATTGCTTGCACACCGAAGCCATGATGACGTCCGACTTCACGACGAAATTCACATTGCGTATTTACAACTGAGCCGGAATTTCGATATTTTTTAATAATTTCCGCATGTTCGGCAAGCGTGAAACGATGCATGATGAAATGGCAAAACTTATTGAAGATTTTGACAGTTGGATGTTATTGTAAACTTTGCCATTGCTATCTGGTCAGTCCAATGTCCAATCTTTCGATGAGCCAACAACGTGCAAATACAAATATGCCGAAGTATGCAAGCGTGCTATGGTAAAATATGAATTTTGAAACGTCTGCAATAGCAAGAAACTAATTCTTTTCTGATCGAATCGCCGAAGACATTTGGAGTACATAGTCCTATGTTGACATCATCAAGCGCAGAAGATCAGTGGCGACATTGCTAGCAAGTCATATGAGACACCGCATCTGATGTGCTAGGTTTCACATGACCACCACTATCCCTTATAGTGGCGCTGTGATGAAGGACTACAACTGCTCACATACTCTATGAGCAAAAAAACTGGACGGAATGTTGGCTTTTTTAGAAAATAAAGATAGAAGCAGCGAACTGCTTAATCGTCGAACTGATGTTCGAAAGGTATTATAAAAGGAACTTGCTAGGACACAAATTTCAAACAGAAGCATACAGAGATAAAGACGAGAACGTAATGGAAGATTCACAGTCTGTGCTGAAAAATTGGAAAGATTACTTGAGCGGAACAGTCTGCGAAGGCGCCAAAATATGGGAAGCCGTCGTGCGGTCATCTGCAATCTTCAACGTGAATTTGAAAGAATTTTACGAAAATCCAGGGTCAATACCGTAGGCACAGTATTTTAAAATATTTCTCCACAGCTGCTAGCAGATCCAGATGACCTTGCTTTTATAAGAAGTGCGAGCTATTATTGGAACATTTGCGGTCATTGGGACTAAAGCAGCGAAGAGAAGTAAAGTCGTAAACGAAGATTAAGCAAAGCATACGAGGATGTGCTCGACAAGAATGGCTTCGACTTGACGCGACACAATAGCAAACCATAATTTTCAGACTGTTTTCCTGGGTTACACAATGACACCATTAATCTTACCAATCGCTATTTCTTCGAACAAGGCAACTGAGAAATAAGTCCATTTTAAGACCAAAGATCATTACCATGCCAGTCCAATTGTATGGTTTTCGTAGCAACAGGTGCCCCGGCCTATTGCATGCCTTACCAAAAATTAAATCCAGTGCAAGATAGCTGCACTTGATATGTCCAAATTATTTGACAGTCCGGCATCAGGCTATTTTGGTGAAAAAGCGAAATCACCTCTTTCAAGTAAATGCTGGTGTGCCCCAGGGGTCTATTCTGTCTCTTGCATTAGAAGTGGAAATGGAAATGGAAATGGGAATCAGTTGTTCGTTGAAGTCTACCTTTTTTTATTGAAACTAAAAAAAGGCCCTACAAATATTTTTGCGTCAAATGCAGTTCCCGTCATTGTGACTTCAATGACCAAATTGACTACAGCCCGACAACCACACTGACCCGTCAGTGCTTTGTATTACAATTAATTGCAAACAACTTTTTCATTACAAATTTGTTCATTTGCACACAAAGGGGGCAGATACTCGTATAATTTCCAGAAAAAAAAAAAAATAAAAATAATTTAATGCGAGAATAAACGACTACAAATAGGCCAATTACATATTTTCAAATAATAAATTTATTTATTTGCTATTCCTTGTTATGGCCCTGGTTCTCTTTTTTTATGATTTTGCAACTCCAGGCATTTGTAAAATTGAAACAGCGTTTTGTATGGGATGTGACGTTGTGCAATTGAACGAGGTTAATAGACAAGCGTCACGTCGGTAAATCATTAAAGGATTATTTTAATTACTTTAATTTTTTTCTTTTTGATTTCCATGGTATTTGAGTATTTATTGACTTGTTGGTTTTTATTTTTTTTTTGTATATTTAAAATTAATATTAACATTTAAATGACAGTATTTTGCAAACAAATATTATTTAAACGGAGGACACTTGAAATACAAATGATTGAAGATTTATTGGACTTGTAGTGAGGTTTCCTTTTAATGGTTTTAAATATTTTTTGATTTAAGAGACATGGAAGGTGGGGGTAGTATTCATTATAATTGTTCAGCTTACTTTCAGACCGTTTGCCTCAAGGTTTTCACATAAAATAATTTTCAATCTCTTCAATTATTTATAAATTCAATTCATATTTAGACCATACGGCAGCAAGGACCCGATACAACTCATATAGAGTCACCCAGAAATACCTCGTTTTAATCTAAGTAGCATGGATACCACGATGAAAATTAATAAGGCCATTAAAAATTTCGATTCACGTAATTTCAGAGCACCACATGGTGTTTTTCCTGTCAAGATAAGAAAAACACCTCCCAAATAGCGCTAACATGGCTAAAAGTTAAAGTGATTGTAAAGGGTCGGCTTAGTTTGGCCTACATACCCAACATAATGAGCGACATTATCTAATTTGTATCGACCCATTAACTCATTAATTCATCATAATTCCTTCAAAAATTCCTGGAAAGTTGAAAGACACCAAAATGGTAATGCAACTGTGTATATCCAGCAAACGGTTTCCACACCTTGGGACTTGGCTGATTCCAAGGCACTCCTCCAGTATTTTGGATGTCCGAGTGTTCCGAATAGCTTACATCGACTCGGACCTTTATCTTGGGTAGCGGTGGCCCAACTGGTAGTGTAATGACTACCAAATCGAATGGTTCGACGTTCAATCCCAACCGCTCCCGAAAGATATTTATTTTTCAAGCTGAAAAAATCAAGTAAATTGAGTGGTGGCCCAGGGTACAACAACACAGAAGGTAAATCTTCGAATGAAAAACCAAAAATTGAAGAAGACAACAAGGAAAACAAATCACCGAAGCGCTTAGTTCGGGGTAAAAGCCAACTGGTGCTTCCAGTGAATAAAGGCGTTTACAAGGTACGAGATCGTTCCGCTTCATACGGCTGTATACCCCATTACTCGTAGGTTGAGCAGAATCGCATTATGGTTTTCCTAGTCAGTCATTCAGATTTGCGTCTCATATCTCCAGATCGCAAGCAGGTTCTTCTCTACAAGGACTTCAAAGATGTGGCCAGTTGAGCTCAGGGTAACAAGAATGCGGATCACCGGGCATTATTTTCCGCGAAGGTCACAATTATGGATATATTGGCTATGTCAATCAGATCATGTGTGTGATGTTATTGTCACTGTAATATTTCACGCATTCATTACCTCCTCGGAGCAGAAGAAAAAAGAAGCTAGTTAAGTGTTCTCCTGTGAACGTTGCCCAATGCTATGGTATCACCCGCTCAGTTCAGATGTAGAAGGTTTGACTGAGAAGAAAAACACAAAATAAAATTTTTGGCCGAATTGAATCGCTGATTGATGATGAACAGGACATCATTTGGGCTAAGTATTACGACTCCGAAAAGACCAACTGTAGTTTGGGCGAACAAAATCAATCTCTTATGATGCGGGCACATTGTGAGTCAAGACAACAGAGACATGTCCATGATACACCTGAAAATCGGTCAGAGTTCTTAAATCACTATTTGGGAGGAAGTACGATTTTCATGATCGTTGACAAGTTCACCTGATCATCTTTTGAAGTGTAAAGCCAGTAAGAATGACATAAATATTCTGCATAATGTGAGAGATAATCATAGGATCCAAGTGAACCCTAGTAAACCGAATGCGGAACAATTGAAAGCACCAATGATGGATATTTTCATAAAAGTGGGCAACAGTCCGAAGGAGAGCACAACCCATCAGGGATCATGGAGATAGGCGATTTTAAACAGTGTTGTAACATCATCAAAAGGCATGGAAGGTGATCAGCAAGGCGAATTTTTATCACCAATGAGAGTTATTCAACCTAAGACCGGCAAACGTATCAAAGAAGAATTGCGAGAACTCTGGCGCACAGCTATACGTCAAACGACTCTCCAAAATCGCATGGAAACAGAAAATGCTATGTTACAAACACGCCAGAATGAAAATAAAATTAAAAAAATTAAATTAGACTACTATGAGATAGTGCCATGCGATAAGTAACTAATTGAACGTTGGAAGATGAACATTGAAAGAGACTCTGCGAAGATAACTAATGAAAAAGATCCGAGAGTTCTAATGCAAGTGATTAAAAATGGTGTACCACGGTGACGTTTGGACTTTCCTTGCCGAGCAGCATTCCATGCATCACGTACCTGTTGATGCAAAGAAATTTCCCAATTTCTGCTTAAGAATCTCACTGAGCATCAGCATGCAATTTTTATTGTTTTAGACAGAACCTTTCCGAATCATAAGTACTACAAGGATCGTCTTGGATCGTTGTCGTTGTCATAGCTTAACTTATTGAAGGTATCCAGAGTTGGGATACTGTCAGGGACTGGGATTTCTTGTATGGTGTCATATTACCTCATTTGATGAAGCAGATGCTTTCCAATTACTGAAACATCTCATGTTTCGTCGTCAAATGCGCACCAAATACTTGCCAGATATGAAAAAGTTTCAACTACAACTATACCAGCTGTCCAGTTTGGTCAAAGATCATCTGCCAGACTTGTACGAATGGTTAGACAAGAATAATGTCTCACCAACTTTATATGCAGCTCCCTGGATACTCACTGTATTCAGTTCAAAATTTCCCTTAGGATTCGTAGCAAGAGTATTCGACTTGCTATTCCTAGAGTCATCTGAAGTGATCTTCAAGTTTGCCAATAGACAAACTATTGGCGCGCGATGGATTTGAGGAAATCAGGGATTACTTGAAGAATGTTGTACATAAAATAACAGCAGATACTCGTACAATGGAGCAAGTTATGAAAGAGAAAAGATTACAACAACAAAGCATCTCCTCGAGATGCTAAATCGTGAAAAAGATCAAAGTTCACACTTGGACACACAACTACAGTTTGCTCAATCTAGCATCGCCCAGTTGGAGAAAACTCGAGAATCTCAGCAAACACAAATTAGCGCACTTCCGTCACAAGTTTAAATTCTCGAGCTGACAATTCAAACTCTCGGTCGATTTGTTGGCAGCATTGTCGAACGTAATCTTGAGTCAGATTTACCTGGTGATGTACGTCGCATTTTGCAGCTGTTAGAAGACATCGAAAAGCAACGCGGAAAACCGCTTTTCTCTTAAAGAAATATCGGTGAATCAATTTCGGTGAACAGTCATTTAGGTTATCCACTTAAAGTTGTCGGTACGTTCAGGCGATAAGGGACATAATCAAAACAATCAACAACAACCTTAACAACAACAGCAAAGGCCTAACCATCTCATTGATAATACAGCTACGATTCAGTCCCATCGAAGTTTACAGCGGTGTTGGTACATCTATCGTCCATTCCATTGGCAAATCATGAAATTGGCCCGAAACTTGAAGCTATGCATCCACTAAGCATGGTCGGAGATGTTAATTTGCAATCTATCAAAACCAAAAAATCTCCAAATGCAGATGGCATAAGGGCATGCGACCTAAAAAATAATGCAAACATTTTCGGCCCAGTTTTAAGCAAAATCGTTAATAGGTGTCTATCTGAGCGACAAATTCCGACTATTCTTAAGGCGGCAATTGTAAGACCAATATTCAAAGGTGGTGAAAAGAGAGATTTAGAGAACTATAGGCCAATCTCTATATTACCAATAGTTGAAAAATGTCTTGAAGAAGTTGTAACGAGAAGACTTTGGAGCTTTCTAGACAAGGAGAAAACCATAGCGAAGAACCAGTTCGGGTTTCAAAAGAATAAAAGCACAGGAAAACTACTTGGTGAATTTGCAAATTTAGCCAATCAGAGTCGGAATTTAAATCATCACGTAATGGTAATGTTCATCGACTTTAGCAAGGCATTCGATATGAATCGTGCTGGAATAAGAAGGGTCTTAGCAGATTGGTTATGCAATTATTTAAATAACAGAGGTTTTAAAGTGAAAATAGCAGGCGAATTAAGTGAGTGGAAGGAAGTCAAAGGTGGGGTTCCACAAGGCTCGAAACTAGGGCCCGTATTATTTATCCTGTACACGAACGAACTTCTTAAAATCTTCAAGAGTAGTATTTCATTCGCATATGCCGATGTATTGTATTGGGTATATATTGGGTCTACAAGTAAGTTTCCAGCGTTTGTCAGAGATGGCGCCACCAGTGGATCCCGGGCAGAAATGTCAGACCCCGTGTGTTTTATTTGTAGGTTTTGTATCTGTCAACAACTTTGCAGCGTTATATTTGAGCAGTTCTATCGGTGTCGTACATTTTATCGAGCAAAATCATGGCAAGTTTCCAGCCAAATAAACGTCATTTGCGGGAAGCGCTGCTTTTATTCTTTAATATGAAGAAAAGTGCGGCTGAGGCCTATCGTTTGCTTTTGGAAACTTATGGGGCGGAATGTATTGGTGAATCGACGTGCCGCGAGTGGTTCAAACGGTTCAAAAGTGGTGATTTTAGAGTTGAAGACAAAGATCGCCCCGGAAAGCCGAAAATTTTTGAAGATGAGGAATTGGACGCTTTACTGGACGAGGATCCATGTCAGATTCAAGAAGAAATTGCTGCATCATTGGGCGTTTCCCTGCGCCTAAAAGCACTCGGATTCATTCAAAAGGTTGGAAACTGGGTGCCGTACGAATTGAAGCCAAGAGACGTCGAACGGCGATTCTGCATGTCCGAAATGTTACTGCAGCGGTATAAAAATAAATCATTTTTGCATCGTATTGTCACTGGTGATGAGAAATGGATTTATTATGATAATCCTAAACGCAGAAAATCGTATACAAAGCCCGGCAAGCCCGCCCAATCGACGCCGAAACGAAATATTCACGTGAATAAGGTCATGCTCTGCATATGGTGGGATCAAAAGGGTGTCGTATACTACGAACTGCTTCCGAGTGGTGAAACCATCAAAGTACCATTATATCGAACCCAGCTAATTCGTTTGAAGCGGGCATTACAAGAAAAACGGCCAGAATATGAGACCAGGCATGAGTCCGTCATTTTTCATCACGACAACGCTCGGCCACATGTTGCGGTTTCGGTGAAAAACTATTTGGCAAATAGTGGATGGGAAATTCTGCCTCACCCGCCTTACAGTCTAGACTTGGCACCATCTGACTACCACTTGTTTCGTTCGATGCAGAACGCTCTTACGGGAATACGCTTCAGCTTAGTAGAGGAAATCAAAAATTGGCTCGATACGTTCTTGGGCTCGAAAGACGAGAAATTTTTTTGGTCCGGAATTCATAAATTGCCAGAAAGATGGGGGAAAGTTGTAGCTTCCGATGGACGATACTTTGAATAAAGCATTGTGACTATGTTTTCATAATAAAACTTCAAATTTTGGAAAAAAACGCTGGAAACTTACTTTTAGACCCAATAACTTAATGCGTGCGGTTTTTTTTTTTTTCAAAATTTGAACGTTTATTTAAGAAAAACATGTACAATAGTGTTATTCAAAGTATTGCCCATTTTTCTGGCAATTTGTGGATCCCATCCCAAAAGAACTGCGCCGACTTGGCAGCCAAGAATGAATCAAGCCAATTTTTGATACTCTGCTCTGATGTGAACCGTATTTCAGTGAGGGCATTCTACATCGACTGGAACAAATGGTAGGCAGAAGGGGCAAGGTCTGGGCTATAAGGCGGGTGAGGTAAGACTTCCCATCCACTGTTTTCCAATTAGTTCTTAACCGGAATAGCAACGTGGAGCCGAGCGTTTTCATGATGGAAAATTATTGCCTCGTGTCTGGTCGCATATTCCGGGCGTTTTTCGGCCACTGCTCCCTTCAAACGGATTAATTGTGTTCGGTAGCGTTGTCCATTGATGGTTTCACCCGGTTTTAGCAGCTCATAATGCAGCACACCCATCTGATCCCACCAAATACAGAGCATTACCATCGCGCCATGGATATTCGGCTTTGCCGTTGATTTGGCTGGTTGGCCGGGTTTCACATATGATTTTTTGCGCTTGGGGTTATCGTAATAGATCCATTTTTCATCACCAGTAACAATCCGATGCAAAAATGACTTCCTTTTGTGGCATTTCAGCAGCATTTCGGACATGCAGAACCGCCTTTCGACGTCTCTCGGCTTGAGTTCATGTGGAACGTTTTGAAATGACTGCTTGAGTGACATCCAAAGATTCTGCGAGCTCTTCTTGTGTTTGGCAACAATCTTCATAGAGTAGCTTCCAGTTCTTCATCTTCAAACTTTTTTGGCTGCCCCGGACGTTCATCGTCTTCCAAGCCAAAATCACCACTTTTAAATCGTGCAAACCACTTTTGGCACGTTCGCACAGCTAGCGCATGTTCATCATAAACTTCCACCCAAAATACGATGACTTTCGGCAACAGTTCTCTTCATATTAAAGTAATGAAGGAGAACTCCCCGCAAAAACACTTTTTCAGGCACAAAGTTCGACATATTTGAGTGAAAAAAATTATTGTTGTTTACGCTTCAAATGAATGACATATACTGAAATAACGTACAATGACAGTAGCCTTCCAACGCATGTTCCAATGGAATAATACAAGTTACGCCATCTCATAACAAACCGCACGAATTTATAGACCCAATGTTCAGCATGTATGCTTTGAAACAGCTTTTAGGATAATGCAGGAGGATTTCGGGGAAGCTATAAAGTGGTGTCATGACATGGGGATTGTAATAAACGTAAAGAACACGCGGTAGACCAACAAACCCTACTATTCATTTTCGGAACCCCGAGTGTCCGCATGCGAAAACTGAGCAAATAGAAATTGTAGAAGGATACAAATATCTTAGAATTGTAATCGACAGTCACTTTCGTTGGGAAAACCATATTCAGAGGCTTAGGTCAGATATGGAAAAAACACTTTTCGCGATGGTATATCTGAAGCAATGCTCAACTATTACAGTGCTTAAAAAAGTATATTACGCATTAGTGGAATCCAAACTAAGCTATGGAATATTGGCCTGGGGAAGTGCAGCAAAATATCATTTAAATAAACTGCAAACGCTGCAAGCAAATATACTAAAAGTAATGCATCGAGGTATGAGGCGGGACGAGGATGATTTTAAAGTTCTTACTGTAGAGTAAATCTTCAAGATGGTGACTTTAATGGAGTATGGCAGAGATGAAAGATTCCTGAAACCAATTTCACATCAAATAAACACTAGGCGAAAGGTTAGAGATATGCAGCAAACACCTAGGTTCAAGAATGTTTATGGCAAACGACAACTCAACTACATGATCCCCCACGTTTTAAATAATTTTCCTTTGAGATTATTAATTTCAAAAAAAGAAAAAAAGATATCAGGAAATTTTTGCTTTCATAAATCAATAGTATTGTATTTTAATTTTGATTAATTAATTAGTTAATTAATTTTGTTCTCTTAAAAATTTTTGAATTCATATAAGTAATGTTGTTATTTAAACTTAAAGTTCAAATTTAAATATCTTACAGTTTGATCTCCTGCATATAAGCCTATGCTTTGCGGGTAGTGCATATGTATTTGTTAACTCTTTAATTTGAATATTAATAAAAAAACTAAAACTAATTTAATGGTACTACGCAGCTAAAGAGTCTTCGCCCGGTGCATCATACCTGGCCGATTTCATTGGTACCGTATCCTCATAATTCTAGCACAGAAAGTGACCCAGGGGCAGCAAGTCGAAGCTAACGGTTTTGATTTATAACAAAACCTTGTCAAGGAATGTTCTAAATTATGCGCACTTTGTATGGATTAATGTCGCTTTATCTCTCTCTTATTGAGCTGCAGTGTTGAGTTGAGGGACATGGCATGAGATGTAATAATTTGCTCGACAAAAGAAAACAAAACTTAACAATAACAAGCGCTGATAAAATGTAGAACAACAAATCCAATTAATAATAATTCAGTATTCCCATTAAAAGCGGAGTCAGCAAAAATAAAAACAGGAGGCGGTAACAGGGAGGGAAATTTGGATTGAGTTAACAGAACAGACCTACGAGGGGCGTTCAAGATATTCTCGGTATCGGGGTGAAGCTGTGGTTGCATATATAAATTGACTTATTTATCAAGTAATACTATTATTTTAGTGCATTCGTGTAAAATTTCATATAAATGTGATTATTAATTCGCGTTTTATCTCTGGTTAAACAGAATCATAATGGCAACTGAGACGATGATGGTGAAAATTGAGCATCGCGCTGTAATTAAATTTCTCACTAAGGAAGGAAAAAGTCAAAAAACTATTCATGAAGAGATGGTGGCTGTTTACCAGGGTTCCGCACCTTCATTATCAACTGTGCAAAAGTGATCAAGTGAGTTCAAGAGAGGCAGAGAGAGCATTGAAGACGACCCCCGCTCCGGCGCCCCGGCTACTGCTTGTACGGGAGAAAGCATCAAAGAAGTCGAAAAACTTGTTCTTGAGGATGCCCGAATAAAGGTGAAAATGATGGCAGAGATCACCAAGCTTTCAATTGGTACCATTCACACCATTCTTCATGACCATCTTAACCTTTCAAAGGTCAGTGCAAGGTGGGTGCCACGAATGCTCACAGCGCCTCAGATAAAAAGTGAGAATCGCATGCTGTAGAGAGCTTTTGGAGATGTGTAGTGAGAACGCGGACGGTGTTATGGATCGAATTGTTACTGGTGACGAAACATGGTGGTTCTGCCACTATGACCCTGAAAGCAAACAAGAGTCCATGCAGTGGCATAAAAAAGGAACAGACCCCCCGAAGAAGTTCAAAGTCACTCCGTCTGCCGGGAAGCTCATGGCCACAGTTTTTTGGGACTCAAAGGGAATCTTGCTCATTGAGTACAAAAAAAAAGGTGAAACCATCAACGCCACATCCTACGCTTCCACTTTGCATAATTTGCGGGAGGAAATTAAAAAGAAAAGACGGGGTAAACTCGCAGCGGGTGTGTTGCTTCTTCATGACAACGCTCCTGTTCACACGGCGCGAGTTTCCAAGGCTGCTGCGCGAGATTGTGGTTTCGAAGAAATCCAACACCCACCCTATATCCAGACCTTGCCCCTAGTGATTATTTCCTGTTTCCGGATTTGAAAAAATGTCTTCGTGGAAAAAGATTTTCGGATGATGAAGAACTCAAGTCGGTATTTTGCAGAGAAGGAGGAAATTTATTATTTTGAGGGTTTAAAAAAGCTTATCTCAAGATGTTACAAATGCATTGATGTTAGGGGAGATCATATTGAAAAATAAAAACAATGAATTCGCATTTTCCTTCATATCGATACCGAGAATATATTGAACGCCCCTCGTAGAACGAATTTTAAAACACGTCCGATATGTTTGAAAAATCTTAAAACGTGCTCAGGTATTCTAAAAGTAGTTGTATCCCACTAAGTGTTAAGCTCTTCTTTAAAAAAAAAAAACAGATACGGGTGCGGATGTATTTATCAGCAGAAATTCAGCGAACAATTGTGAGGAAGTTCAATGTCGAACGGCTAGAAACACAAAAGACGTTTCCTACCGACACGTCTGATGCCACAAGCATCAAACGTAGAAGACTAGTGGCGTTAATGAGAAAGAGCAATCAGAGAAACTGCCACTTATATACTGGTTTTCAACCCGCCTCAACAAAGAAACCGCTGATTCAGTGATAAATGCAAATTTAGAAAAAAAATGGGTGCAAAGGTCCACCCTGCAGATAAGAACGAAAGTGGCTCGAAGCTCGAGAAGCTCGAGAAGCTCGAGAAGTTCGAGGATTTTTATAAGACAGAAAAAAGTAGAAGGAACACTAGAAACCCTCGATGAAGACCTTACAGAGGTGCTACTAGAAAAATGAAACAAACCTGCCAAAGCAGTAAAGCCCGAACAGAAATCTTCAAGGATACAGAAGAAAACCTCATAGCAAAACCGCATTTGATGCTGAGAATTTGGAGAGATTATTTCTGCAAACTGTTAATGACGATCACTATTCCACCTTCAAGCAGGATGAACCACTCAACCTTGACGACAACACCACATTTCCGATCACCCGATCAAGTTGAAGACAGGGTAGCAATTTCAAGTCTTTAGTCCAGTTTTGAACTGAAGCACTTACGGCTGCGATATTTTCGGTACTTCGACCGGTGGGTTGTTTCACTGGCTCACAAGCATTCAATAGTCTAGATGTTGACTCGAATTTATCCACTATACTTGTAGCACGTACAGCCTGTCTGGTGCGACGATTATTACGACCGAAAATTGGTGTAAGCATTCTTAAAGTTGCGACCACCGACTCAGGATTTCAGAGTAATTTTTAATAATTTCCAAACGTCGCAGAACTTGAGTAGTCTCTGGAGGATTCATTTGTGCTGGCGATCTTTTCGCAGACCCTTGGGCCTTCCTGAATTCTCATTTGATGATTCTTAGGGGTGCCTTTGGTATGTTTCCAGCCAGCTTCTGATGTACGACTCCACAACAAAGAGTGTCAACCTTAAATAAAATAAGATCGTCAATATTGCAATATTGCAAAAAAGCGAAAATACGATAGCTCCAATTGCCTTATACCTGGGATGATCAGGTTTAGTCAGAACATATACATGCTCGTACATGTACATTAAAAAGGAAAGGATGAGATTAACACATTTTAGCTTTGGTTTTTAAGGTGTAGCGCCCAACATTTTTGTAGTAAATGGTAAGGGACAGGCTGCTGCGAGGAGTTGTAGTTAAGGATGGTTGAGGTGAAAGTAAAGAATCCATGGTAGGTACGGCTGCTGGAGGTTATGACCCTTTAGAAGGTACACAGCTACAAAATTGATCAAGGTTGGCTTTAACTTTTTGGGAGCATTGTTGGCATTGGTAAGCCGTTAATTTTGGTGAGTACTATTTCGATGTGATTCTCAATGTCAATGTCACAGTAAGTTCATCACTTACGATTGCCTGTGATATGGTCGCTTGTTAGCGGAGAATTGGAAATTAATGTGTATGTCATCAAACAGGGAGTATATGGATCCCCACGTTGCCTTGTTACATATATTCTACCAGAAACAGGTGGCTTCGATGTAATCTGACATTCTATCAAGGTAACGGATGGAGGGTTCATCGTTCGCGGATTTTGAAGGGCTTAATTCGACCAGAAGAGCAGTTTTTTGATGAATTTGCTGAGATTGAGTTTGAACTGAATTGCCAAAGTCATCAACACCTGTAAGCTTGAAAATGTGACCGTGGTCTTATTGGCTAGCGAATTTTGATAATAGTCGTTCGATGCACTGGGACATTTGGCATCTTAGCACCATGACGATTCAACTTGCACTCCTAATAGTGTTAAAAACGTCAGAAAACTTCCAAAATTACATGTACATATAAAAAACAATCTCATTCTCACTACTATCCCAATAATTTGCATTTCCCATGTTGTTCAATTAATAGTCAGAGCAAAATTAACAAAGTTGCGCTCTCCTTTCATAACATCTTTACATATGCTTTAAAGTTGTAACACCTATTTCATGGTCTAAGCTCTAAAATTCCCTTAAAAATGTATCTACCTCTCATTGATAAAGGACACTTGCCATCCTTTTATATTCAAAACTTTCAAAATTACGGCATATTTACCACCAAGCTCATATATCAACACTCCGACAATATGCTCATCCATCTAATGATAATAAAATCTCTTGTACCTTACATGTTTCAGATGCATTTTATGTGGGAATTTTACCCTCATATAAAAGACGAAGTAACATGAAACGTTAAATTTTTAGTACAGATCCGATAAGTTGGATAATGTTTCATCAGCATAACTTGCAACATGGTATCTCAAGTGGTAGAGTGTCGTAAACAAAAAATTCATTTGTGAAAGGTTTCTGAGGGGAAATAGTTATCATGTAGAGATAAGGGTGTCAGCTTATGGACAGTCAGTGAAGTGAAGGACTTTCGTTTTCGATGGGTTAACCTCTTCCTTGGTGATAGATTTCATAGCGTAACAGAACATTGTACTAACCACGGTCATGTGTATGAATGGCTACTTCTTTTTCTCTGCATTGGAATTGAGAATGTTCACAAGTACATACTATCAAGAACAAAAATAAAGTCTTAGCTCATCCCTTTTACTGCCTCGTCATGACAGCAAAGTTAAGGAGTTCACAAGAGTTCAATCCTAAAGATTTGAAAGTATTCCAGATGAGGGTTTCCTATCTACATTATTGAGAGTTTGTTTTGCCAAGTAACACAGAATCCTGTAGATATATCGAAAACCTTCTACTGTGGTCTGTGTAGCGGTGACGAAGACCAACATCCCGCCGTCACGCTGAATAGACTCTTCAACTTAGATGACGATAGCCAAGAATTCCGAAGTAAGGACAGCAGTATCAATACTTCCATCCAACAAAATCTGCTGGACATGACGTCTTAACGGTCGAGGTTTTTAAAGCCGCTGAAAGTGACTTTGTGGAGAGTACACACCAACTCACTTCTCAGATTTGGCCAGAAGAGTGTATACCTGATGAATGGAATCTCAGAATCGGAGACTCCTCGACCACGCCAACTATAGGGTTACAAGTCTCCTTAACATTGCGTACAACAACACCATATGGTGTGAACGTCAGAAAACCTTCATCAACAACCTGATTGGCACTATCGGTGTGGTTTCATGTCAGGAAAGACCACAATCTATCAAATTTTCACACTCTGCCAGATCTTGGAAAAAACTCAAGAAGTCCTAAGCGATACCCATGACACCCATCATGTTTTCATCAATTTTAAAACCGCATATGGTAGCATTAATAGACACGAGCTATATACATAGAATCCTGTCTAGTTTTGGCTTCTCTATCAAACTCGTCCGTCTATCCAGAATGGCGATGGGGAACCCTCGTTGGTCCGTCAAGGTCGGTAACGACTTAGCCTAGATCTTTAATGTCAAAAAAGATTCAAGACAAGGAGACGCGCTCTCTTGAAAGAACTGTGCGGAACTCACAAACCGAAGGATAATCTTGCAGAAAACCTTGTACTATCGCGCTCCGATGATATTGACATCTATAATTAGCAGAACTCAGCGGGCTGCTAAATGGTTTACCAGTTTACCTCTATAAAAATAAAATGAAGAACCACTTTTACCAATCGCTGTTGTAGGGCTAAGAAAGCAATTTAGCAGTAAGGCTCTATCCCGAACAATTGAGGACACTCTGTATAAGACCTTGGTCATTCCAGTCCAACTTTCTGGAGCTGAAATATGAACGCTATCGAAAGCGGATGAAGATGTCATCGCGTGTAACATATTCGGTTCCGTTTGCATTGACGGGGTTTGGAAGAGAAGATTCAACGACGAACTATAGGAGCTGTACGACGACATCGATCTGGTCAGAAAACTGCCCATGAGTCGCCTGAGATGGCTAGAACATTTAGAACGAAAGAACACCTATATTCTGGCTCGCAGATTCCTCGAATCTAACCCAGAGTGTTACTCTTGTAGAGGTTTTTCTCTAATGTCAACGCAGTAAAAGAAGACCTCGCCTAAGGTGTGGCGACAAGAATAAGGAGACCTCAACCGACTTCGGATTGCGCAACCGGAGGGAGTTTGCACAGTATCGGGCTAAGTGAAGAGGCTTGTTAGTTGAGGCTCGGGTTCACCTCAACTGTAGCACCAGTTGTATAAATAACGAAACGAATGTATCTACTCCAAGAGATATTCGAAATAGAGAAAATATTTCTGGCGACGGTTGAAGCATGAATTCTAATGGCCCGAGAAAGCTCACATTTCAAAGCCCCGCAGGATTAAAGTCCTAACTTTCGGACTGATGCTTCTGACAGCTTTACTCTCTCAGTAGCAACGGTGAAGAGGAATATTACGACAAAAATCGAATAAAAAAGAACACAACGGAAAAACTGGAAGCAAAATACCCAGCCAAAATCCAGCCCGCATGTTCCCTTTTTTTGATATCGTGTAAGGCTCAGACATAACACTACGAGTATATAGCCTAACTGTAGCAGACTCATTTTCTGTTCGAACAGAATCAAGAGGAAGAAAATTGTAGCCACTCATTCTATCCATGGCTTCTTTGGCACAAGCTAGCCGCGCAAACCATGCTACAACTATAGACATTTCTAGCCCCGATGGAACGAAATCGTTTAAATCCACCAAGACAGTCAACTTCAGTTGAGGCTTAGTTCTGGTCCCACCGAAACCTATATTGCATCCGGCATCTTTGAACGCGAGTAAGAGAAGAAAATAATGGCAGTCAGGGTTTTAACAGGAAATCTGTGCCGAAAACTTCCCTGAAGCTCAGAAGTTCTCATCTTACCAACATGTGCTACGAAACAAAGCAACTAGCTGGAAACTAGTGGTAAATGGTAAGCGTGTTAAAGCATCTTAAAAGTTTCGACTTTGCTGAGGAGTGGAAATCAGTGGGAAGCAGACTGGACATGCTTTAAAGTGGTAGGCCTGGGTAATTATAGAGCTACAAGAGGCCTGAGGTACGGACGAATCTCAACCAACCTAGTGTTCAAAACTACATAGAGATAGCTAGCTAAAGATGGAGCTCGATGGAGATGCCTGTTAGTTGCGGGCCAGGTCAAATAAATAAAAATCAAATGCTTTAGAGAAGGGCTTGCGGATTCGTCAAATCTCTTCCTAAGTTCAGAACGAAGGAAACGAGTGCGACTCAGGGCCTAAATGGTACTCTCGTCAAATAATTCAGAACGATGTAACCTACCGGGACGCTTGCAGATTTCCTGTTTCATAGTGGAATGCACTTATATGGAAGCCACCTAAGACTAATTTGGAAGAGGACTGATACTAGATTGATGCAAAACGAATATAAGAAGCTAGTGGGGATTTCGAAGAGGGCCTCCTATAAAGACTTTTGTGAAATTTGGTTTCACCACCATCAGGGAACTTGACGACACCTCCACTGAATTAAAAGCAGTTACACTCCGCCTCATACCCCAGAATCACTTCCCAGGTAACCTGATCAGAATTGGCTCACAACTAGCTTCTATCACTGAAGACGCAAGTGAGCTGAGTAACACAACTTGCTCTAGAAAGTATCTGTCGCTAGTTGGAATGATGGATTCTACCCACCTGTCACCGATTGCATGTATTCAGTTACGCCACGCAAATTTATAGCCCAGCTGCTGTAACTCAGAAGAGAATCTCCACTGCTAGCCTGCATTGGTATACATATCGAATCTCTAGAGCGGATTATACAGAAATTTGGAAAAGATGATCACACGTTCGCCAAGAGCTTCAGACATGGAGAAAGTGCAGTTGAGCTTTACAAATGCATCCTCTTTCCAAGATGCAAAATGCTTACCAGCCGAAAGATTCCATGAGTCTGTGCTTTAAAACTAAGTAACTGGCTTGACTCATCTGGAGCTAAAAGGCATCATCCTTTCTCTAGCGAAACTACGTATCTAGGCGTTATTATAGAACCTTTGGGGCGCTGTCAGCTTTCAGAGAGTGTTAGGGAAATTTTTATAAGACACTTGTTTGATGGAATACATTTTTACGCGAATACGTGGCTACTGCTTTTACCATACCCAAAGAACGATTTGTCGCTGCTGCTTGGAAGCTTGTTTTTTTTAAATGCGAAGCTCTGTCGTAGATACGTTGATGACGGAACGTATAATTTGACTCCGATCGCATAGATATGCCGTGTAACGCGAATAGGAATTCGCCTTCCCTTGTACTCAGGACTGATTCGCTCATCATTTGAGTTGAATCTTCGCTTCACTTCACACTTCACTACTAGTTAAGCAGCCTGGTATCTGTCTTTCAACCAAAGACGCACACAATCCGGATTGTCATAAGCTAAGCGTCTGCAAGTGTTAGTTATAAATGACACCACTTTCTACGAGACGGTTGTTATAAAAGTAATTACGACCCCGCAGAGTACTTCCACTCTGAATTCCCAAAGATTTGGATACTAGGTTCTAATTTCGTGGGTGATGGTACTGTGGGACTTGATGACTTCATGAGATGAACTTATTCATCTTTATTCGAAGTGTTAGAATAGACTAGTTCTTTATGTTATCGCAGTCCTCTGTTTCAAATGCCAATGAACTGGGCCAATCGGCCAGAAAACGCACATAACACTGCGATTTTTGGACAATGTAGACGTTTTTGGTGAAGTTGCCTAGTATTGTTGAGATGCCACTAACGCACGTTTTGCTGATTCATATTGATTTGAAAATATGCTGCTTTACTAAACAGTATGCTTCCCAAGATTTGTTCTGGCATACCTGCTGACGTTGATGGTCTCGAAGGAGTTCTGTAGACCTTTGCGCCTTCATGTCTGAGTTCTTGCACCGACGGCCAAATCGGTTGCTAGTTCGGCTCATCTAAACTACACTTCCTGTATATTTTGAAGAGAATATTAGAGCATTCTGCAGTCAAGTGTCATGTCCTAAGAGATTACTAAAATTAGTTTTCGTTCGCTTTCAGTCCATCTCGAATGTCCTTCAACCCGCAAAAATGAACAGCGCTGTTGATTCCTCAGTATTCTCCAACTGGATTTCACTTTCCAAGCCTTTGAAAATCAGTCAATCTGAATCTGGTCCAGATACTTAAATATTTTTAAATTGCATAATCCCTTCCACTTTTAATTTTTATTTCACGCTTGTGTCGCTCTGATTTGTTGCAGTAATTCCTGCAACGCTGAAACACTCTTCATTTGCTAATCCGAAAAAAATGGTCTTCTCCCTTGAAAAAGTTTTAAACTTCAACAGCGCCAGCAAAGTATCTTTGTAAGAAGATTTGCGTACATGAGATACACCGAAAAGATACGAGTGCCAAACAACATTTTCTATTTTACTAAAGAAAATAAATCAGACAAAATCCCAGATTAAGAGCTTAAGAGCTCTTTCAAGGACACCGATTTAAGACCACAGATATATTTATTGAGCATAGAGTCTGAAATTGTGTTTTTTTTAGTTTGGAAATACGAATACTTCAAAATGGACCGGAGCATAAAGCCAGCATTTCAGAGAAATTAAAAATAAAATACATACTTCTGTTATAGTCCAACTGGGAAGTGGATTAGGATGTTTCCAATCACTTCTTGTGGAAGAAACGCGGATTGTAAGGCAAGTTACTTTCACGGTACCACTCATAAAGCAGGAAGTTCCTTCGTTTTTATTCTCTAGGAAAGACGTAGCAATTAGTTAGTTTGATGAACTACGAGTATTTTGTAAGCAAATATGTCAGGGTTTAGCCCATCTTCCGGATTGCCATTCAAGGACAACGTAGTTGGTTAGATGGTTGCGATTTTTGCTTGAGGTTTGTGGAAAAGACAAGCAAGTTTAACCTGCTTCATTTCCATATGGGTAAACGTGTTTATTTGCTTTGCAATCAGCTTATTTATAGGCATTCCATAAGTGGGTTACACGTCTTAGGAAAGAATCACGAAAAAACAAGGTAAAGTTAGCGGCATAATGTCGATATTGTAGGGTGTCAGTTGACTGAGCAATATTGGCAGCACCTATACTATGTCTATCACATATCTTCGAATCCTATCTATCAAGTGCAGAGAAGCTTTAGGAGCACCTGATCAGATATAGGTAGCAAGGAAGAGCTCATTAATGTAAATTTAAAGAGTGTTGGAGACAGAACGGAACCCTGGGGCACACCAATTTTCATTTTATTTAACTACCGAACAAGACAACTTGAAGTGTACTTGAAGTGTTCATGTTGGAGATAAAATTCATCGATCACAGAGCCTGACTTTGTCAATTACTTCTGAAATGTCAAGCGACATTACTTTTCTTTCATCAGATTTTGAAGACTCTGGTTCCACTTTTCGGTGAGACATGACATCAAATCATCAGTAGACCTATTACTACGAACGCCGTGCTGCAAGTTATTGAGCAGTTTTCGCGTCCCAATTTGCTTCATAAGTTGATCAGCGTTTCCATGACCTTAGAAGGAAAGAATACAAAGACAATTTGTCAGAGTAAATTAAATTCGTACAGTTGAAGGTTGAATGCTCTGTAGTGAAGGCGGGGACTTACAGGCTGAGTTAAATTGTTTTCCGCAGCAAAGGTTAATCGGTTTTTGGGTTCTAGAATATCGAAACCACCCAGGGTTGTGTAGATATACTAAATATCCCACCATAATGATTTGAGTTAGATGATATATGGATTCAATTCTTTATATGGAGTAAGGCAACGGATCAAACTGATTAAAAGTCAAATTTATATCCATTTTGGAGGTCCTGTAAATAAAGCAGCAGTGCATAGGCAATACATAGTTCATAGTGGAACCAGTTTTCGATTGTGCTCAACTGTTTAATTAAAACACCAGCGCAGGCACATAAACCTCTGCCTCTCAACTTTTATTATCATCTCCATGTGGTCAAGCCTGGGAGCCTAGACCCATGGACTGAAGGCTGCTGCTGACGAGAGTGGGATGAGAATCTTCGCTGTAGAGTACTGCTCCGTCATCAGGATCACGGCGGAGTAATCCAATATACAGAGCAACGGTGGCATCCATGGCTCTCCCATGGTGCATATCCCTCTTTAGAGCTACCTCGACTTATTCAGAGACCAGGTCGAAAGGTCATATTAAGAGACTTGAGTGGAGATGGAAACCTAAATAAGGAAACGGCTATAATCTTAACCCTCAGCACCTAGCCTTTGTGGATTGCGCGTAAGGGTCGATAACCCTGGGACAGGCAAAAAGCTGATGAAAAATTACATCTACTTCGGTGACTGCTCCAAGCATGGAAGGGGGTGTGAATTTGCTGTTCGAGGCAGAAAATAGACAAAAAGTGTGAAGCCATACATGCGGACGGATCGTAGCAACATATAACATTGTCTGATTTGTGTTCATGCTAATGATAGCATCAAAGACGAACTCTATGACCTCTTAGGTAGGGCCTATGCTCAGTGCCCCAGCTATGACACCCAAATTGTGCTGGGAGATCTTAACACAAACCTGGGTAAGGAAGCCTTCTTTGACCGGTCATCGGAAAACATAGCCTACCTAGTACCACGCCTCACAATAGATTCAGTTTTTCAGAATTTGTAACGTTGTGTAACCTTTTAGTAGCCAACACGCGGTTCTCACATCTCAACTTTAGTTAAGGGACTTTGCAATACTCTAATCAATCAACTGATCGAAACTCCCAAGGAGCTAATATCGGCTTGGATCATTATCTTGATGCATCCCGGATACGAATACGGATATCACAGGTACAGCAACCAAAGTTGGACTTTGAAAAGCTGCAGTCGCAAAAGACCAATCACGATGCCCTCAATTTCCCTTAAAATCATAGCTCTTATGCCCGGAACATGAACGGGAATGTTGCCCGAATCCATCAGAGAAGTCGCTTCTGGTGGGTTTGACGACAAATGTAGGCAGATATGTACTCGTATATGCAGCCGAACATGAAGTATGAAGGACGAGAGCTGCTAGTGAGCTCTACAAGCAGGAAAGAAGGGTGAGCACAGGCATTACTAAATAGAAAAGAAAGAACGAGAAATTTCTGAAATAAGTTGGTCTATGCTCTCTACTAGGGCATCTCCTGCTCAATTAAATAATATTGACAACGGAGTTTGTGTCGTCTTCGCGGCTGGTTTTTCCATATCTTCAGCACCCACTGTGAATCTACTTGTTTCCTTGTTCATCTTCGGGTCTTATTACCCTGACACGTTCTTTTTACTTTTTGGCAAAACTTCCGAACATTATTCCTGGAGTAGCACCCCTCTATTTCCTCGATCGCGCGGTTCTTATGCTCTTGCTCGTAGAGCTCACGAGCTGCTCTCTTCCTTTTGTGTAGCACCGTTTTGTAGGCATGTTGTTTTGCTGCATGTGCTTGCCGGCACTCTTCATCAAACCACGGGTTTCGTGGCGGTGGGCGGATGAAACCCAGTACGTCAGTTGCGACAATCCTGATGGCTTCTCGGCATCTAAGCCAAGGGATTGCAACCTTTCAACGTTAAATCTCCTCTCCTAGCTGCAACTAGGTAATGGTCCGAGTCTGTGTATATTGGCCGCTCGGAATATTTGGGAATCTAAAATTCTTGAGAAGTGCTTTATGTCGATTGTAACATGATTAATCTGGTGGACAGTTTGCTGATCTGGTGTCTGCCATGTTCCCTTGTGAATATTGAGGTGAGGAAATCGTGTGCTTGCTATAGTAACGTTACGTCCCGCAGCGAAATCGATTAATCTAAGTCCGTTTCTAGACGTGGTGTCATGTAGGCTATGTCTCTTATTGTGCAACCAAAGATGCCCTCCTTTCCAATTTTGGCATTAAGGTCGCCTAGGACGATTTTAACATCATCGTAGGTTTTATTGAGGAGCTCGTAGAAACTTCTTTGGTAGCATCGTCCTTTTTCTCTGTTGGAGCGTGAGGCTGATGTTACCGAATTGGCCTTTGATACGGATTGTTATAAGGCGTTCACTCACGTGTCGCAAGCTCGAGGCTTCTTGACTACAACAAGTCCGCAACGAAATCCGCAACGAAATATACGCTGCTAACGTTCCCTATAGCAAACACCGTAGTAAACATCAGAATTGTTCATCTTTCTTTTGCCCAGCCCATTCCACCGTACTTCCTGGATGGCGGTGATATACGCTCTATAGCAGTCTAGGGCCTTCACTAATTGTTCGGCTGCATGCGGCCTGTTCAAGGTTCGAACATTCCACGTGCAGATCCGAAAGCCATTGTCCTTTGTCGCTATCTGGTCGCTTCGTAACAATTAATTTTTTACGTGGTTGGGCAGTTAACCCCATGCACAACCCCAAACCTGGAGGGCCAGGCCCTTTTTGGCACCCCTAGGACAAAAGGGGTCGGACCAAATTCCGGAGCCAGTAACCCGCTTGGGGGATATTAGTGCTGCAGTTGGCCCTTATTAATGGCTCATCAGCCACCAACTTTTTTTCAACAACCCGACTTAGTGTCGGCTATCCCTATAGACCAGGTATAGTTGTTATAGACCAGGAAGCAGTTCATATAGAGATAGCACTAGTTCGACTTAACTGGAACTGTGGACGCCACCGGAGAAAGTGGCTTAGTGAGATAGAACTCCTCCACCCTCTCTTATCAGCTGCCATCAACGACCTACCACAGGGATTGGTTACCCCATCTCCAGTCGAGGCACTAGGCACCCAGCGGTCACCACTTGGAGGTGAATAGTAGGAGTTGATGGTGTGAGGCTAGAGTGAGAATGTTTGTGTTCTCACATGATCGCATTCAACACCCTTTTGACCGTCAGGGTTCCAGTTAAGCAGTTCAATTTAAGATTTACTTTTGAGTATAAGAGGTGACGATTATGTAGTTTTTACGTCCTTCAAAATTGTTGGAATTAGATGTGACACACCCCAGATATGGTCTGCAATGCAGTCCTATAAAATCATCTAAACTCACTTCAGTCAAAGTGTATCACCAATGGTGCCATTCTATCTTAAACATTATCCTTAATGAATGTTTTCTAATCTTAATGTGCGAATGTAACGAAAAGCCACTCCAAACTAACCAGCCAATTTTGCTTTATCCCTGCAACCACTCACCATTAGTCGCAGTACTCGTAACGTGTCGATTTCAAATTGATTCAGGTGTGCGTATATCGAATAAATACCTTAACCCATTTATCACATACCTGAGTAAATACTCCCAACTGAGCAATTAAGGCTGCCTTTCTGGCCTCTCCACTGTGGCAACCTCAAGCGATAAATTCCAATAAAAGTCAAAAATTCCCTCAAACGTGAGTGTTTACTTTAATTAACTGCAAAAAGAGTCAAAGCACGACCTGGCTAAAGGCTCTTCTATATATCGGGGAGGAACTTTTCTGGTGCTGCCATCATCAACCACTACACGATATCTACTAAAGAACTTTGTTGTTTGCCTTTGAAGGTACAAAATTTGTACACACAAAATAAAAAAGCAAGTAAAAGGTGAAGGATTAATCAAAGGATTCGAGTTATTTATGACGAAAGGAGTGTGATTCACTAAGCCAAAATGTACGGAGTTCCTTTGAGTTGTGAGCTGGTATTCGTACCACCATAGGAATGGTGTCTTTTAGGAATGCATGACCATGAGAACTCAAAAGGATTGCTCTGTGAGGTTTTACGTTTAATTGAAGGGTGCAAAAGTGCAATGATTTCAAAAGTGGTTCACTTCATCGTTTCAACAAATGACTGCATAGGGTAGTGAATGAGGGTAGCAGTTATTAACGCCATTCCTCACAAACACTCTTCAGAGAAGTATAACTCGTCTGAACGTAGCGTCGGAATGCTTAATCAAGTCAAGGTGCTAAATATATTATTTACTTTTGAAACCATCGATGAAGAAGCTCTGCCGGTGATTCTCTTTGTTCTCATGCAGTTCGTATTCGGAACTCACAAAAAAATGCAATCAACTTTGAAGATGCAAGTGGATGTTACGGCTTTCAAAGACTTTAAATATAAAAGGACCGTACGGCATTAATTGTAGCCAAGGTTGACCACCGTATGGCTCTAAGTACTTATGGCTTTCCATTAACGAACTGGAGAATAACAGTCGAAACGAAGGATATGGTATACCGAACCATGTCACCAATGTAGCGCTGTTAGAATGGAGATTTCGAAACACGGTCCACCTGACCAACTCGCGTGATCATACAACTGCAATAAGTGGAAGGGCTCCCTGGGAACTCTTCACTACGTTGATTATCAGGTCTTGTAGTCAAACTGGAAAATTTATAGGTACCTAGGTGTTGTAGACACTAAACGCGGCCTCAACTTGGTGGTTCCCTGTGCTGTAACTAAGAGCTAAGACGTCAATTGTCTTTATTTGATCGTACACCGGCTACTGGTCTCGTCCAACCGTTCGCGAGTATAGACACTTTCACAGTCAATTATGCCAGATTCCTTTAGAATATGTGGAGCTGAGGTTAATAAAGATTTTCAAGACTAGTCAAGCTGGTGAAAAAGGGAGGCAGCTCTCATATCCAGAAAACCTGGCTCTTTTCACCCTGGAGCCTAACGCTCCAGGTTGGGGGTTCATGGGACAGCGACAAGCTTTATTGCTGCGAAGCAATGAATAGCCTCAGGTTGGGCTAACTGTCGATGTTCGAATCTGCACATATAAAATTCGGAACTTTAGGAAATATAGTGGGATGGGCCGGACAAAAGGAGGATGAAAAACTGTGACTTATACCACGTTGACTGCCACAAAGAACAGAAGCAGCATCTACAATATTTGGGTCCGGATCAAGATGACTTGACCTTTTGATATGTGGTGGAATGCATTGTAACAATGCCTAATCTGCTTGATATGCACTGACACTGCCACGGAAAGTAAAAGGAACATGCCTTCAAGGGATGTTTGTATGTACTCACCCACAAAACCCAGAAGAATGACGACAAATCTTTTGAACTGTGACCAAATAAGAGCGATATAAAATTTATTCTGGCCTTATTTTGAAGCTTGAAGCTTCGCAGGCAGTTCTTCAAGAGGTCGGTTCAATTTCTGATGACTCGCTCCAATATGTGGGGCGTTATTCCGGCAATAACGTGTCGAATGTTGCCCTCAAGCTCGTCGGAAATCGCTGGTTTGTTAACGTGGACTAAGAACTTGACGTAGCCCCAGAGAAAATAATCGAGTGATGTCAAAGCGCATTATCGCGGCGGCCAATTGATGAACACTTGGGATGACCTAGTCGCCACATTTCTCCTTCACAATTTCAAGTGTTGCGTCGCTTGTATGGCATGTAGCGCCGTCTTTTTGGAACAACAGCTCGGATATATCGATATTGTCAAGCTCTGACCACAGAAAGTCGGTTAAAATGGCTCTACACGCTGTCTACTTCCTCATTTTGAAAGAAATAGGCCCGATGATGCCGCCATGCAATAAATAGCACCAAATAGTCAATGTTTGATGCTTGGTTGAACACTTCTGGATTATGTTCGCTCCAATGACAGCAATTTTGCTTTTTGACATAGCCGCTGAGCCAAAAATGGGCCTCGTCTGAGCGGATGAAATTTGGCCAACATTTCCAGCGCCCAATTAGCGAACTCACGGCGGTGTCTATGGTCATCCGGCTTCAATTCCTGCGTCTGCACAATGTTACACAAATGTAGGCCCAAATCCAACAGCAAAATAAGCCGGGTTGACTCTCTGGCGAGGCTCAATTCAGCTGATCGGGGCCGAATCGACATTTCTGGATCTTCTTCGATACTAGCCGCTACGGCGGCTATGTCTTCATTTCGCACCAATATTTGCCTGGTTGGTGGCTTAAGATCCAAAAGAGTGTACTCGTGCTCAAACTTCTTCTTCTGCGACGAATTGCCTGCACACTGAAGCCAAGATGACGACCTACCTCACGACGAAATTCACCTTCGGCAAGCGTAAAACGATGCATGATGAAATGGCAGCTGGATAACAGAGTTAATCCTACTGCAGCTGACGCAAAGAACTCCTTTAATATAATAGATGGAAGGAATATTCTGACTAATGTCGCCTCAGAAGCCATAAAAAGGGGGAAATGCTGTGAGGAGATCTAACTCTTCAATCGTAGCTCACAGCCAGAATCTTTACCGATCGCTTATCCATCAGAGTCCCATCAATACCTTTGCAATCCGCACAAAGTGCTGAAGACGCCACACTGACGTGCTAGGTTTCTGCAGACCACCCACATGAAAGCTGTAGTTTAATGAAGAGTGCACACGAGCGATCGAGGAAGTGAAGAGGTTCTACCTCAGGAGCAACGCTCGGAGATTCTACCAAAGGTAAGACAAATGTGTCAAGATATCCAGTTCCGAACAGAAATTTTCGGGGACCACGTACAGTCCGCTGCAAGACATAACGAATCATTCAATCGTCGATGAGGTTAGCGAAGGCGGGTGACATTAGCGAAGACGGATGGCTTTAGCAAGGAATGACGTTATCCTTGGCTGTTTTGAACGCAAAATTCTTTTAGCGGTTTTCTGTCGAGCTTACCTTGGCCCACTGCAGGTGTTGTGCTTGCGCGGGTGATCTGCTTCTCCTTCTGGAAGGTGCTGAACTTGAAAGTATAGGAAGAAGAGTGCTAGCAATTGTCGCCAGATGAGGCGAAAGCGTTGGCGTTAACGTATCCAGAGTATCTCGGTAGAAGACAGTCCTTCATGGCACATTAAACGCAGTCCGTCAGGCTCTCATAATACGCCGGAATGGTGTTAACCTTTGGTATACGACTGAAATCAAGTATCTTGACATGACGATAGGTGATCGGATGAATTTCCAACTTCATCTCATCATGTTAAGGGAACGATTGTCGAGTGTCGTGGGCCGTTCATACTGTGTGGCCCATTAGTTGCCTGCGCAACATTGTCATGGAACGGTAGGGCGATTTTAAAATGTGGCCGCCAGCGGCTCTTCGGTTACCAGTAAGTGGCCTTGCTTGGGTGCTTGCAAGTTTGCAAGACCGTATCTACGAATGTATTATCGGTTCTGGTGGGGGGTGTCTCCCCTAGTCAAGGAATCGCCCACAAGATTACGAAGGGACTCAAGCTGACAAATTAGCATTGGGTCTCCTCGAAGGAGGTGGAAGGCTTATCCTGAGGGATTGAAAGCTTCTAATTTCCAATTCCAAGGTGGGACATGAGCGGTAAAGACAGGGTTACTAATAACTTCTTTCAAGATATGGTGGCCATGGGCTACCACATCTGAGTGTCAACCTCAGTCTGGGCTTGCGTTTTCAATAAGAGAGGCCTTAGTGATGTGGCATATCTCTCATGCGGATGCATGTTCTGTGAATGTGTCCCATCTACTCTCGTTCTAGGGATTTGCAAGCTATATGCATCACTTATGATGGTTTGGCCTACAATATCAGCGCTGTTCTCGTTGACAGAGCGAAATTTGAATAAATTCGTAGCTTCGCAAATGAAATTTGCCGTCATAGACGGCGCAGGTAGCTAGCTGGTAGGGATATCGAGTAGTTTAAGGTTGGACTAAAGGCCGCCAGTCTTGGACTGTAGGTGCCTCACAGGGAGTGACTGCAAGCTTGCGAAACTTAACCGGAGGCTATAATACATTCTGGTACCACGGGATCAAGGGCTCTTGGAACTGTGTCCCAGCCTGACCTTGGAATTAGCCCCCTTGTCGAAATATCGTGGTGAGTGTAGGTTGTACTCAAATTCGAGGGTAGTCCGATTGGAGCTTGGACATCTTCAACCATTTGATGGCTGCACTGCAACCGGGTGCCATGACCCATAGAATGGCTGAGGTATTAGATAGGCCTTGACTCTTCGTCAAAGGAGAAGTTCGTGCCTTCCTCACGACTGGGCCCCCGCAGAATTATCAAGGCTTCGCCCATCAATGACGTTGTCTAATAAAAAGCGGGGGCAGAGCATATTACTGGTCTTATCGTAAACATTTTCAGATAACGCCTCTGAAGGTTGCTACGATTTGACCAGTAACAAGTTGCCGGTCATAGGTCTTGTTGGCGGCTGGACAATGCAAGGACTTAAATCACGGTACCATGGGAGTTAGTAGCCCCCGGTTTTCGGTCCGAGCCTGACTTGTTGAGCTAGGCCCCCTTGTGGGAGCGTCATGGTGGCTGTGGTTTAAACCCAAATCGCGGGAATGGGTCTAACCCATTGTAGAGTTGCAAATAAATACTGGGTGCTGTGACCCTAAGAACAGTAAGAGGTTTTAGGTCGGCCTCGACTCATACCAAGGGTGTCACTTGTGCCTCCAACACAGTTCTGAATTGGTATCAAAGGATTGACGGAGAGCGAAGGTAAGGCGTATCCTTGCTCCCTATGGATGTATGGGCATCCCCCACCTGTCTACAGACAGGTTTACGTTAAAAAAAACAAGAGACGTTCTTACTCACGACTTTGAATCTGATACTGGTGGTGACACTTACATTATCCAAAGAGCGCTGATCAACGCATTGTTTTTTGTTTTGTTACCTTCTACAAAGACGTATCGAAGGATTACGCCTTCACGGCAGGTACCTACGTAAAACACTGGTGACTTACCTTGGCCCTTGGAGGAATCGATAAAGCAGTATTTACGCGCTGCATAGCGAAGTTGCCGTTGTTAGAAACGTGCGCATCAATGGCAGGAGATGCCTAGAACATATGCAGCGAATGGTTATTTATCTTCTGCCAGAAGATTCCTTTTCGGAGTTGCAACGTAGTAAAGAAAAACCCCGTCTCAAGTGGCGAGTTCAAATGGAAAGGACCTTAACCACCTAGCAGCGCGCAGTTGGAGAAAGTAGAGCGATGTCCGTGCTGGCTTTTTAGTTTATTTTTTTGTGCTAGAATGTGGAATTGGAATTCGGGTTATAGCCGAATGCACCCTCAACCTCATCGTACTTAGGCCTGTGTAGACCCAATGTGATGCCCAGGCCGGGGGATTGAGAAGTAATGGGTATTCGATTGCGGTGGCTAATTGTGGTGTCACAGAAATAATCACTTTCAAAAGTTTTTTGCCTCTAATTACTGATGCTGGGATAGTTGTACAGAAAGTGGAGGGTAACTTCCCGTGAGCTCATGTTTTCACAGCCTCTGCAGAGTTCGCCGTTTGTATGGCGCAGGTTCGTTCCATATGCCCCAAAAGATTATGGCCTTTGACTAATTCAACAAGTGTAGATAGATCAACTCTGCATTTTGAGACATTCTTACTTGTTCTGGATTTGTTGAGTTCCGGCCATAATTATCTTGACGTTTCACAAGTTGGAAGATTAGAATGAAGAGTACAGAGTGGAGGTTCGATATTTTGATCTGCCAGTTGCCTATCAAGGGAGGGCCCTGTTCGAACTAACTCATCTGCATATTCATTGCCAGGTTCCCAGCAGAGCTTAACTTCAGCTGAACGCAAAGAGCCTTAAGCTCCTCACGACAGCGCTTTACAAGGTTTGATTTAAGCTCCATTGTAACTGTGGCTTTAATGGTAGCCTGATTGCCAATGAAGGTGGATATTGCCTTTAAGTCTGGCCGTTTCTAATACAGTCAATTTCTCAGCCTGGAAGGAACTGCTAAAGCGTGACAGGCAACGTGAATATCTTAAGTTCAATTGATCGGCGAAGATCCTAGCGCCGTATCTCTATCTTGGTTGATCCGTGAAAATGGATATCGAGACTTCTTCCTGTCCCATGCCACTCTGTTTAGCAAAATAGAGGGGAATAGTATTTCAAAGCCATGATGAGGTATTATGTAGTCCGTATTGAAGCATAAACCTATAAAGATCGGGTCTGCAGCCCTTTGAGTGTGGTATCCAGCCATTAATTCTGAATCAGTCTTAAAGCAATTTTCGCTGCCGATTCTTGCATGTTGACATTTAGTGTCAAGAAGCCAAGTATAGTGCCAAAACAAGCCATTGGCATTGTTTTAATGGCACGAGTTGTGGCAATATATGGATCCTCTGCGCTGATGTCACATACTTAAGGTTGCCAGTTTTATTTATAGATCGCAACCATACTGAGGTACCGTAAATTCAGACAGGTCTGACGATAGATGTGTAAATCCATAGGAGAGTATTGGGGTTAGATCCCTATTTTCTGCCAATGCAGGTGTAGATTTCTTTACACGTTCTTCAACATTGAGCTTCTAACTCTCACTGTCTAATACGATACTTAGATATTTAGCCCTGGTAGATAATCGGAGGGTTATCCCATCTATGGAGGGAAGATCAAATTTTGAAATTATTCTTTTATGTGTGAATAGGACAAACTCTATTTTGTGCGAGTTAATTCCCTGCCCAGATAGTTTGGCCCATTTACCGAGGATTTTGAAGACTACCGAAGACTCGGTTTCGTATCGTGCACAATGAGGAAACACGTGTTCCGCGTTTTCTTAGACAGTCTCATAGTATGGAGAGTTCGGATACTTGAAATATGGTACACACACAATTTCATGCTCTCGTCTGTCTGGTCTGTGAGTTTCCGTGTTAACAGCGAGGTGCAGCTGAAATTGTTTCGTTCCTGTAAAGTTGATCCTTTCTTGGGGTTTTGCTACGAGCAGCATAGCAATGTTATCATCAAATCTAACAGTTTCCTTATGATCTGTTGACGTAAAATTGCTCTATACACACTTAATGTTCTATAATAAAGGGCCTAAGACCGAACCTTATGGCACACCGCCAATAACATCGTCAGAGTCGTTGAGGAGGAGTCATAGAGGGATAGCTCGAGAAATAGTTCATTGTCATTTTACAGGGATTGCCTGGTATTTCAATCCGATGAAGACGGTTCATAATCTGGTCCCAGTTTACCGAATCAAAAACGTTCTTCAAATCTAGGATTATAATCCAGCGTCACGAGTTCTGACTCTGCCAAAGAGATTTATTAGTTGAGGTGCAGGTCCACTTCGGTCTGCAGTGCAATCTAAGGAAATCAACCATTCTACTCAGCTTCCACGCTGGAAGGAGTAACCTGGACAGGTCCGTATTGATAATTGTATTTAGGTAATGTATTGCTCACCTATGGTAGATACTTTTTCCCGTCCACTATCTGCTGGGCTGATATGATAGTGCCAGATAGGCCTGTAGGGATATTTTTTATTTAGTACTTTCAAACACGCTAACAATGTTTTACTTATTCACAATTCTTTCATTGAAATCAATGCCAATAGTCCGAGGTTTGGTTAAACTATATATCGGCTACCGCACTTTCGTTATGTAAACAAAATCCATACACTTCAAGCTTAACTACTTTTTAATCTAACATGTGACATTTATGTGATTATGTCACTCTCTCAGACATGTTACAGAATCAGTTAAAAACTTCCATTACTTGCCTGTCAAGACCTTCTTCTAATTGGCTTTTCTAACGCCAACCATTCCCTGCTTATCAGCTAAAACCATATTTCATTCCGGAAATTCTATTCGCGTTCCATAGATTCCATTTAAACTAAGACAAATGCTTAGCTATTAATTTCTAAATGCCTACATACATTAAGGAATTCATAGGTGATGACGATGTCCTGGGGGCTAATTATAAACGACCGGAAGTGTGGAAACCATAAATCTTTCTATCGGAAGCGAGAACTGTTACCACCATTCTCCATCTAACACAGACTTTTCTGTACATTCTTCAGAGTGAACTGGCATCCTTCCTGTAGGAAACGATTTTTTTTTTTTTTTTGCTTTTTTCATATGATAGATGATGCCTTCCTCTTGGTCATTATATAGCCATTGGAGGTAGTGATGATGCCTACAGTTCCCTGATTAATACTTTCTCGGGTATTATCTTCCACTGAACAGTGCCATAGGAATATTTGTAAAAGTATCTCCGACTATGCTGTCCACATGCATGTGTGGAATTTTTTTTTTTGCCCAAAAATCAGAGAGATTCCATGAAATTGCAAGTATTACGTTTCGTTATACGAATTCAGATGTAAGAATGATATGAGGGTGTGTGGTTATCTTCCTGGGTCGAATTGCTGTGAAGCTGCGGAAAGGTTCTTGGTATTTCCTATTAAAGTACAAAAGCATTGTCTGTCAGCTCCAGTTTCTCACTTTTTGAAACTGCTGGATGAATTTCCAGGTAAATTCAAACAATCGTCAAGTGAAATCCCAACGGAATTGGATACCTGGAAAAAGCGCAAGAAATGAATTCAACTGAAAATCAACTCCAAAGAATTGTAATCGTTAGGTTATTCAGAATTTAATCAATTCAATGGAACTCCATTTCAATATACGTTAGTCCACGTGCATCACTTCAAGGTCAATAAACGTCTTCCACATATCCGCCCGTCGGTCCTACAGCAGCGTACAGATACGTATCTAATTCGCTCCCTTCTCGTATATATCATCTTGCACACATATAAGCTCTCTGCCCAAAGAGCAATCATAAAATTTGATCGCTTACAAGTCAATAAAACCGCAGTACTACATCAGGAAATTAGATACTTCCTCGAACATATTACATTTGATGAGACGACTCATGGATATGGCACATACTCAAATGTATCTACAGTGGCATTCAAGGAATAGATATTATTCATAAATACTCGTATCCAGAGATCAGAAGAAGAAGAAGTAGAGTCGATTGGTTTTCGTTTCGATTTCTAATTGGGATATCATATCTGGAGGATACCGTCATTCTTCGTCCTTTGATAATAAGTTGTTCGTTCCCTAAAGTATAACAAAAGCGTAAATCGAGAACAAACGGAATATGGTTCTAATATCCGGTTATTGGCGAAGCGTCTGAACTGCCAGGTCTACATTTCCCAAAAGAGTGACAATACTGCCTCGTTGAATAAAGTAGCAATTATTTTGTGAGGCTGGTAAGACTGTTTCTGGAAATTCCAAGGCCGTTACAAGTTAATAAAATCTAACGATTGTTGTACGGTTTGGGTACTTGCGGGTTGTTATTGTATCTCAATTGATATTCAGTACCAATCGAAAAGTTAGCAGGTTAATAAAAGTATCTACCAATACACACAAGCCTGTAGATAGTGGTAATTTGAAGTTATGGTTGGGAAGGTACGCTGTACGATGACCTTCTGCTGGTTAGGGGTTTAAAGGTTAAAGTTCAGAGGGTTTTATTGAAGTGAAACAATCTTGAAGTATTTGACGCACTACACATAACTGGATATGTCTGAAAATGAAACCTGCCTACACAATCGAGCTTTGTTTGGTGGACAGATCGAAGTGGTAGAGCTAACCTCAAAACTGAAAATTACTTCCAAGTAAAAGTTTTCACCTGTGAGAGCAAGAAAGTAGCCTTGTCGCATGACGTTGTACATAACATAGATTGACGTGAGTACATAGTACAATAGATATGGGAATGCAACGTAATAGGTTTTAGGATATTGTTTGGTAACATTATATTGTATAACGTTCAATCTGCTCTGGAACACACCGGTCTTTCAGCAACAAGAAATGCTGAGACTTTGGACAATTTGCCATTTTTAGCTACCAACCGTGCGTATAGACAACTCCTACTTTATTGTCTGTTCCGGTTAGTACTCGTACTTCTATTATGGGTTCAAGAACCCTTGTGTTAGGTGGAAAATTGAATTCCTTGAGAAATATAAAATCGACCTGTAGATTTGGTTGAAAGTTGTGCCATTTAAGCCAAGGAGAGGTGTGCATACAGTGAATCAATAAGTTTTTTACAGAAATTTTTGCACCGGGAATGAGTCGAATATTACAATACAATAACTTGCACACGGTTTTAACCAAATTGATAATTTTACGATCCACGCAAAGTATTCCTCCTGTATCACAGATTTGGTCCTTTACAATTTATTTGGACTAGTTTTTGAATACAACATTAAGCAAGTGACCGCCTTTGCTGAGTTTTCCATCACTTTTTTGAGCATCTCGAGCGGTATAGCGATGATTTCGGCACGAATGTTTGCCTTGAGCTGGTCAATGGTCTGAAGCTTGCTGGCGTACATTTTATTTTTTAAATAACCCCACAAAAAGATGTCCGGAAAGGTTAAATCTGGTGATCTGGGTGGCCAGTGAATGTCACCATTTTTTGATAGCACACATCCAGGGAATTTTCATTTCAGAAACTGCATTGCTTGATTTGCAATGTGGATGCACCGTCTTGTTGAAGCCATTTTTCACACATTTGTGGGCAAACATAATGAACCAACATTCACCGATATCGATTCGCATCGACTGGTTCACCTACTCTGAAGAAAAATGTCCCAATGATGGTTTTGGAGCAAACGCCGGCCCAAACAGTCACTTTTTGGTCTTGCAATGGTGTTTCATGGATCTCGTGTGGATTTTCCGTTCCCCCAAATGCGGCAATTTTGCTTGTTAACGACGCCAGAGAGTGTGAAATGGGCCTCGTCGGTCATTAAAATTTGTTTCCAAAAATCAGCTTCAGTGTCAACCATTCGAGCGACTCTTTGGCCGTATTCCAAGTGACATGAACGGTCTGTCGGTAATATTCTTTAAGTCAATTGCGTATGCAAATCATTCTTCAAAATGAGCAGCAAGGTGGTTCCACTGACGCCTAATTGCTGAGTGCCGTGACGATACGACACATGTGGGTTCTCGGCAACACTCTCTCTTACCGCTTCAACCAGTTCATTGGAACGTCTTGGGCGTTGATGAACGGCATGTCAAGGATCTTCCACTGTCCCGTACTCAACAGAATTCGACACCAAACGACGAGAGTTAACAGAACTGAATGGTTATTTTCAATGTACCTCCTCACAATTTCAACGCGTTGTTTTGGTGTGAAGCGATTCATGGTTAAAATTGTACAATCGGTTGATAAATGTCAAAGTTATTCAATGTTTACATACTGTAGAAGTATAAAATAAACGAATGTTTTTTTTTGCACCACACTGTAAAATTGTACATTGTGTGATACGGTTTGTTTGCAGTTTTTCGGTTATGAAAAAGCCCGCTTATCCGATCAAGTGAATGACCCGAACTCTCCAAATTCTATTGTTCAATTATGTATAAATATGCTAGACGCCAAAGGCAGCGAGGTAGAAAATAAAGAGAAGTTATCGGTTACACTCACAGTATCATCTCCGTTTTTTATTTATCGGTGCATTTTCTCTCCTACAATTCTCAGAAGTGGGATCACGGCGAGTGAATCAATAGTTTTTCTCTAAATATCGGTGTTGGAGCTACTGTACTGTGCGAGTTTACGTTTGTGCCAAATCTGTGATTTGACAGACGCAAAAGTAAATTTCGTGTGGTATTTTTATTGAAAATGTCGGAAGAAAATATAAACTTCTTGGAGCCTGCTATAGTATCCAGGCTAAAGACCATACTGAGGATTTTAAAGTGTCAAACAACTGGTACCAAAGCCGAATTAAAAATCCGGGTGCAAGAAGCAGTGCTGAATTACACGAACGAAGACTACGCCGAACTAATGCAGGAGTTTCCATCGACGAGCAGAGAACTAAGCATGTTTCAAATAATGAATCCAGCGACGAGGATGAAAATGCGCTAGATGCTGAACTGTTGAAGCTACAAAGAAATTGTAAAAAGAAGGAGGAGATTATGAAACTTAAACAACAACTACGCGAACTGCAACTAGACGAGACAGAACCAAACTCTCGATCAAACTCTGTGTACAACTTTAGAAATGTGGAAGATTCAGTATCACCTTTTAGTGGAGATGACAATTTTAATATGCAGTTCTGGATCGAACAGTTTGAGGAGTGTTCGGAGGTCTTGGGCCTAGATGATCGAAACAAATTCATTTACGCAAAGAGACCTCTGAAGGGCACAGCCAAATTGTTTATCCGAACAGTTAATATTCGAACTTGGACACAGTTAAAAAGTGCTTTAAAAAGTGAATTCCTAAAAGTAGTGACAAGGTCCGACGTGTACAACGAGCTGCGGGAAAGAAAAAAGCATCGCGACGAATCAATGCAGCAGTATGTCCTACATATGCAAGAGATAGCATCGCATGGAAAAATTGATGAGGAGGATCTAATACAATTCATCATAAAAGGTATTCCTGATTCAGAAGCTAATAAAAGTCTTTTATACACTGCAGATAGCATTGAGGAATTAAAATCCGCCCTTCGGAAATATACCAAGTTAAAGAACAACCACCGCGACAACACTGAGCAAGTAAAGATATCGACATCACTTGCCCCGCATACGCGTCGAGTACAACCAACCAAATCTAGAACAATTGCCGATAATTTACCGATGCCTAAACTACTCACCAATTCGAAGTTCCAAAAGAAGGATGTGACATGCTACAAGTGCGGAAAACCTGGCCTTATTTCAAGGAATTGTGAAAGCCAAACCCCAGTCATGGCACTGCTTCGAGATGAACAGATTCATGCCAACAATACTTCAATACCAACACCAACAAGTGACAATGATTTCGAGCGTAATTTCCGATGCAAGTGGATCAGTGATCAAATGGAGGTTTCAATTCGATTTTGGATTCTGGAAGTCCCATCAGTTTTCTTCAAGAACGATTCCTGCCATCAGCTTTGCTATTAACACTGGAGAAACCCAAACACACTTACTGTGGCGTTAATAATAGTCCATTGGAAGTTATTGGAAGTATAAATACCATTATAGAATTTGAAAGTTTAGTTATCAATATTAAATTATTAATTGTAAAGAATTTTTCAATGATATATCCAATAATTTTAGGAAGAGATTTCATGAAGAAAACGGGCTTGGCATTTGGAAAAGTAACCTTTAATATCAACAGCAACCAAGATCAGAGATCGTTAAGCAACTCCATTGGTTTTCAGTCCTCATCTCTACTTTCTCATCCAAACAATCAAGATAAGCTAGCTGAGATCATCGACCAAATACTCAACGGAAAGCGGTGAGTTAGATTTAAATATTAACCCCGGTATATGTCAAGATATTCAATTTAGAGTTAGGGAAATAGTTTACCGTACGTTATCTTGCATTGAATTTCAATTTCGGGAAACTAATTTTGAAATGAAAATATCCCTATCGAAAGATATTCCATTCCGTTGTGCACCTAGAAGGCTTGCACATGCACATAAACTCTCACTTCAAAATATTATTGATGATTTATTGGCTAAGGGGATTATCCGTGAATTTAGTTCTCCCTATGTTTCACCGATTGTGTTAGTACACAAAAAGAACAAGGAACTTAGACTTTGCGTTGACTTTAGAGAGCTCAACAAAATCACATTGCGAGATAATTACCCCTTGCCATTAATTGAAGATCATCTCGATCGTCTAAAAAATAAAAAGTATTTTACTACGTTAGACCTGAGAAATAGTTTTCACCATGTAAAACTTTCAAATGATTCGATGAAATATACATCGTTTATTACCCCAATGGGGCAATACGAGTATACAAGGATGCCATTCGGGCTGAAAAATGCTCATTCTGTGTTTGAACGTTTTATGAAACACATTTTTAATGATCTTATTAGAAAAGGAAAAATACTTACCTACCTAGATGGCATTCTCATCGCTACCGTTTCTATTGAGGAACACTTAGAAGTTCTAGATACAGTGATTAAGCTGATAGTTGATAACAATTTGAAACTTAGGTTCGATAAATGCATGTTTATGCAAACTGAAATTGTTTACCTCGGGTATAGGGTTACAGAAGATGGTGTCAGGCCCAATGAAAGTAATTTAAATTCAATTAAGAGCTTTCCGATACCAAAGTGTACTAAGAACGTACAAAGTTTTTTAGGATTATGTTTCTACTTTCGGAGGTTTATAAAGCATTTCGCTTATATAGCTAAACCGCTTTATGACTTGTTGAAAAGAAACACTCCATTTGTTTTTGGATGAAATGAAATGGAAGCTTTCAATTCTTTAAAAAACAAACTTATTGCATCTCCAGTTCTTGCTATATATAGCCCGAATAGTCCCACAGAATTGCATTGTGATGCAAGTTCGAGTGGATTCGGAGCCCTGCTTATGCAGAGGCTGGAGGATGGGAAGTTTCATCCTATATTTTACTTCTCAAAGCGAGCATCAGAAGCAGAAAGTAAATATCACAGCTTTGAGCTTGAGACACTTTCAATAATTCATGCTCTTAGGAGGTTTAGGATCTATTTATTGGGAATGTCTTTCAAAGTAATAACAGATTGTCAGGCTTTGACTTTGACTTTGAAGAAAAAGTCATTGAATCCTCGAATTTCCAGATGGGCGTTAGAATTACAATGTTTTGATTTCATTGTCGAGCATAGGAAATGTGAGCGAATGGCTCATGTCGATGCCTTGAGTAGATCCTTCAATATCCTAAAAGTCGATGACGAATCCTTTGAGTTCGTCCTAGATGCTGCTCAGAAGCAGGACCCAGAGATAATTTCTATTGCAAATAATCTCGAGAAAAGTGAAAGTCCCTTATATGAGATGGTGGATGGGTTGATATATAGGAAATGCAAAGGCAGAGTATTTTTCTACGTCCCATCTCACATGGAGAACCAAGTTATTCGCACACATCATGAGGCGATGTGTCATTTGGGAGTAGGAAAATGTTTTCAGTATTTGTCAGATTGTTATTGGTTCCCAAAGATGAAGGACAAAATCAAATCCTACATTCAAACTTTACATTCGATTCCAAAAGGAAGTCTGCCATTTTGCACATTACATATTGATCACCTTGAGCATTTACCAAATTCAAAATCGAAAAGAAAACATGTCTTTCTTGTGGTGGATGCCTTCACAAAGTTTATCAAACTTTATCCGGTAAAAACAACACAAAGTAAAGAAGCGATTACTTGCCTCACATCGTTCTTTGAAAACTATTCGCGACCTATGCGCATTGTTTCTGATCGTGGAACTTGTTTCACATCCAAAGAATTCTTGGAATTTATGGAGGTAAATAACATCAAACATATCAAAATCGCAACGCAATCACCCCAGTCTAAGGGGCAGGTTGAACGTATGAATCGAATTCTCGTCCCAATGCTTGCTAAGGAATGTGATTCCAGTACAACCAGTGATTGGGATAGAGATTTGCCGAAGATAGAGTTTGCACTTAACAACACTATCAACAAAAGCACAGGGTTTACACCGAGTGTATTGCTTTTTGGTGTTGAACAAAAAGGACAACTTTCCGATAGGTTGAAAGAATTTCTTGACAGTAAGTTTAGAGGAGAACGGGCTAGTTTAGAAAACATTAGGGATAGGGCGCTTCAGAACATAGAAATTTCGCAAATGCAAAATAAAAGTTATTTTCATAACTGTCACAAGATGCTAACAAAATACAAACAAGGTGATCTCATTATGATTAAAAATACAGTAACAACACCAGGTGTACATACAAAGCTCTTAGCGAAGTTTCGAGGCCCATATGAGGTAAAAAAGGCTTTTACTAATGATAGATATCTCGTTTCGGACATTGAAGGTTTACAGCTGACGCGACTGCCATATAAGGTCGTATTCTTTCCTGATAATATGAAGCTGTACAAAGTAGAGACAGCGAATTTAAAGACCGACGAAGACCTGGAGGATGCTGAATGTTCAGAAGATCTCGGTTCCAGTGCTGAAACTTGAATCTTCATAACGTAGTACGCATTTTGATATTCAAATCAATGTATTTTTATAAGAGAAGTTATCGGTTGCACTCACAGTATCATCTCCGTTTTTTATTTATCGGTGCATTTTCTCTCCTACAATACCGACATGAAAGATGGCGCACCCTGCATTTGCAGTAAAAATACGTCTAAAGATATCTTAGGTATCTTACCCGCACTAACGGAGAAACACAGTAAGGAGATTTAACATTTAACGGCTGTATTCGCAAAAAACCGTCAGTACAAAGAAGGAAATGTTGCGAAACAATTCGCCTATAAAGTGACGCTTCGTAGGAGAACAATACCATTGTCTACGAGTAGAGGAAGAGGGCAGAACATCAGCTTCTCCGGCAAAGCAATCAAGGAAAACGTAATTAGAATTATTTAAACCAAGAACACCCGAACAGAAATCTGTAGAGATGGCTTATAGTCAAAGTCGGAAAAAACACTCCTACAGGCGTCGTGAAGACTTCCCAAATTCCGTTGTCAGACAGAACGAACTGTTAAATTTGAGCGATAAAAGCGGAATCTTCCATCTAACCAACCAAAATGAAATGTACGAGGTGTGTTCAAAAAGTAAGGTGGCTTTATCGATTTTTTTTTTTGCTGTGTTGGTACACATGTCCCGAACATATGTTCACAGTTTCAAGTATACAGCATACTTAGTTTGTTTTGGACAGATAGAAAGGTTAGACGTGTGATTATCAAAAATTGAGCAAAGAATTTGCATCAAATTTTGTGTAAAAAGTGGAATCAAGTGCTCTTGAGATGTTGACAGTGACATACGGTGAGTCAGCTCTAAGTAAAAACAATGTTTACAAGTGGCACAAGCTCTTTCAAGATGGCCGAGAAAATGCCAATGATGAGCCTCGGACGCCCCAGTAAATCAACAAAAGATGATAACGTCGAAGCTGTGAAGAAAATTGTTTTGGAAAATCGTCGAATTACCATAAGGGAAGTTGCTGAGGATGTTGGCGTATCGGTCGGCTCGTTTCATGCAATTTTTTCAGATGTTTTGAGCATGAGACGTGTGTCAGCGAAGTTTGTAGAAAAACAATTCATGACTTTTGCGTCACGATAATGCACCTGCTCATTCATCGTTGTTTGTGAGAGTTTTTTGGCCAAAAACAACACGACAAGCATGCCTCAGCCACCATATTCACCGGGTTTGGCCCCATGCGACTTTTTCCTGTTCCCAAAACTGAAGAGACGTATGAGAAGTCGGAGATTTGCAGCGATTGCGAAAATAAAAACGGCATCGCTGGGCGAGCTCAAGACTATACCAAAACGTGCTTATGAGAAGTCCTTCGGGGAGTTGAAAAAGCGTTGGCACAAGTGTATTATATCTGAGGGGGATTACTTTGAAGGGGACAACATTAATATTGATGTTTTATAAAAATATAAAGTCACCTTACTTTTCCAACGCACCTTGTACGAATAGATAGCAAAATTTAAATACGAGTTTGAAAAGGTTTCCAAAGCGGACTATGTGTTCCTTTGTGACAATTTAGCAATTTACACTCATTTCGACAGTATGCATATACTTTTAAAATAAATCACGTTTTGGCCAAAAACAACGGTTAAAAACTATCGAACTCACACTTACAGTCTCCGATCTTGTGTCAAATGACAAGTACAGCTCACGCAAAAGTTGCAGTTTTTTTTTTTTTATTGAAAAAAGGAATAGACACATTCTAAAAGATGCACGTTACAGGACTCAATCTTACATGGATCGATATTTGTATCTGTATACTAAATAATTTTTGCAAATGACGTCCACAAGCTATGGAGCGATACACACCTGAATTGGCAGCTTTAATTTCGTCGTCGTTTTCCCGTCGTCCTGCACCTTGTGATCGAACAATTAAGTGTTTGGCTGAGCATCTCGTGCAAAATGCGTTCACTAGAGATACGAGTATCATAAGAAGTGGGCGGCCCGGTATTGCTCCTTCGACTGAGAATTTCACTGCTGTGGCTGAGGACGTCCGTGAGAGTCCACAAACATCGACGAGACAACGATGAATACAATTTGGAATCAGCTGACGTTTGTTGCGTCGAATTTTGATGAAAGACTTTAAAGTGTTCTCTTATAAACTTACTCCCATGCTCTGTTAAACTTGGTGCAAGAAGAGGTGAGAATCCACATGGAATGCAGAAAGAGCTATTGTATCCCCTCAAAGAGTTATTGGTTCTTACTTTTTTGAGGACGCCGATGACACCACGGTGACTGTAACTGGTGAGCGCTACATACAGACGTTAAACGAGTTTTTCTGCCGCAAGTTGCTGAATCGGGTTTTGGGTTATTGTTGGTTCTAGCAGGATGAAGCAACCACTCACACAGCTCGGGCAATGATTCAAATTTTGAATCACCTATTGCCAAGCCATATGATCTCCCGTTTGGCTATTTACACTGCCCGACCAGATCGCCAGATCTGACGGCGTCAGACTACTTCCTTTGGGCTTTTTTCAAAATCTCACGTACACCACAACAAACCATGCAAATCTTGAAAACCAACATTGAAGATTACCAATTTGGAACTAGATGTTTAGTGAGCAACATGCAAAATGCGGTAAAATGAGCAAAAATGTTTATCAACTGAGGAGGTGGTCATTTTACCGATATAATTTTTCAACTTAATTTCATCAGTTTTATACCTGCCCCACCTTGTAACGAGTGACCAGATAGCAATGACAGTTTTTCAAATTGCTATGTTTCAGCAGCTGTCAAAGTTACCAATGACATCCGGCTGTAAAATATTCAGTAAGGGTTGCCATTTACGCAAAGTGAATTTCGTCGTTAGGCCGGTAGTCATCATGGCATCAGTGTGCAAGCAATTCGTCGCAACAGTGGAAATGTTTGAGCATGAGTACACTCTTTTGGATCTTAAGCCACCAACCAGACAGAGATTGGTGAAACATTAAGAAAACATAGCCGCCGTAGCGGCCAGTAGCGAAGGAGCCCAAGAAATATCGATTCTGCGCTGGTCAGCTGAATTGGGCATCGCCGCAGAGTCAACCCGCCTTATTTTGTGGCTGGATTTGGGCCTACATCCATATAAGATTGTGCTGATGCAAGAATTGAAGCCCGGCGATCATAGAGTCCGCTAATTGGGCGCTAGAAATGTTGGCCGGAAATCCGCATTTTGGGCAAAAAATCATCTTCTCGGACAAGGCCTATTTTTAGCCCAGCGGCTTTCGAAATGAGGAAGGAGACAGCGTATAGAACGATGTTAACCGAATATTTATGGTCAGAACTCAACACCATCGATATAGCTGAGCTGTGATTCCAACAAGAAGGCGCTACATACGAGTACAAGCGACAGCTACACTTGAAGTTGTGAAGGAGAAATGTGGCGACTGAGTCATCTCACGGCGAGTGTTCATCAATAGGCCGCCGCGATCATGTGATTTGACACAACTCGATCATTTTCTCTGGGACTACGTCAAGCATAGACCGCTAACAAGCCGACCACTTTGGGCGAGCTCGAGGCGAACATTCGACATGTTATTGCCGGAATAACACCGCACATATTAGACCGAGTCATCAAAAATTGGACCGACCGCTTGAATAATTCCCACTGAAGCTTCAAGCTTCAAAATAAAGCCAGAATCAATTTTATATCTCACAACGTTGTTGTTTTATTGAAAATTTTTTCCTATCGTTCTTATCTGGTCACCCTTTACAACAGATTTACTACTTGTTCATATTGGTAGATGCCCGCACTTCAGCTCTATAGTACATAATGGATCCCATAGCTGCCTCGTAAATTTTATATTTTGCGCTTAAATCAACACCTGTTTTACCAAGTATGATATAACATATACTACCAGTTACAGTTAATTGCATTCTCTGCCTCTTTTAGTTTTCCCTGAATGTGTTTTTAAAGGATAATCGCGGTATTATAATGACCCCGAAACACTTGTACTCGGTTCCCTTTTGCACATTTTAATCATATTACTTACAAAGATGACGCTACTCTCCGGAATGGATCTACACCTCTACTTTGCGCGGTATTTACCCAAATATTACCAGTTCTGCACAGAAAGTTTTGTGCCTCTAGTGTTGGTTTGCGAATTTTGTGGAATTTCCTAGGGTTTGGTGTACGAAGAAATCATATGACAACACGTAACCTTGTCTAAGACCATTAAAGGCCTCGGTGAGACATCTGCACCAACATTCTGCACAGTATAGCAAGATTGGCAGGGATGCCAAAACTAGACATGGCTCTGTAGATGCTTTCATATGCACACTTGAAATCAATAAAGAGGTCGTAAATATTTGTGGACTCATGGGATTTGGTCAATTATGGACTCACTCGTTTTAAGACCGCTTCAGTAGGAATTCCTACTATATAGCTGGCGCAGTTAAGATGATCTCTCTTATTGTGGATCGGGTAAACGGTGATAGGATTCCGACCAAGTCTTGAAAATAAGTTGGTATACGAATATAACTAGACAAGTAAAAGATCTAGTCGCGCCGGACGGCAATCTTGAATTTCATCGCTTAGCTCGTTCAATCTGCATCATCTCATCTGACTCATTTCAGTAGTGAAGCTATTGGAGGTTGATATGACGGATTCGTCGATTGGTCGTGTCGAAACAGAGCTTCTTCTGCTTCACTCCTAAATTGTTCTAAATTTACGGACTTAAGCACATCTAAGGAGGCGAACACTTGTGAAGTCTTTAACTCCAATTCCAAGAAGAATTTGTCTCAAAAGCAACGCATCATCAGATCCCATTTTAAGGGTATAACCTAAAATTCAGACCAAACATATCCCTCATGAGGCCAAGGCCTGTATTGTTACTTAAGTAAAACCGTAAGCCTAGTTTAAGCCGGTCTTCTTTCAAAAAAAGAAAATAGCTAATTCAGTTGCCAGGATCATAAATGCAGAACATTGTGTGCAAGACCAAGTCCATGGCCCCGGTAGCCAATTCAAAATCTTGACTAAGAGCGAAATCAAAACCTCAATTCCCAATCAAACGAGTAGTTTAAAATTCATAAATGCTACTTCTTTAGGCATAGAGTCAGAATAGCTTATGCTTATGCATAAGGCGGGTCTGTCACAATACCCAGTATTCCGTGAAAGATAAGGCCCCACTAGCTTAAGGCGCAACTAACATAGTTACAGTAAAGCACAAGAGAGTATGGAGAATTGGCTGTTTTATTTGCTTTAAGCTAGCACCTTACCACCAAATATTCGATTGCAGCACAGATGCATGGATATTCTCCAGATCTCACTCACAAAAAAGCAGATGGATAAGCTAAGCCATTTCACAATGGCACATCAGTTTACTTTTTGTTTCTGCCACTCTATTCCTGCAAGTCAGATTCGGCAAAATGAAATGAAATCAAATGCCAAACACCAAGATGCAAATGAAAGCCGTTTTGTGTAGTCCTTTCATATTGATGGGGAGAAAAAACGCTAAAGACATCCTGCTGATTCAGTGTGTTCAGAAAATATGATGTTTGAACCATTTTAAGGAGGAAACTGGCTCTGCCTTTTACTGCGGAGCTTAGTATGCCTTGGGATACGGATTCGAACAACGAATGGGTGGAATAGTTTATTGATTCCTTCCACCATGGCATTGCCTCGGATTGGTATCCAACTGTGCTTTTGTGTCTGGAACAAGGTTGGTGGCGCTACAAAATATGTGGTTTCTTTGAAATGGTAAAAATAAAAGACGGACCATATGAATAGGGAGCTGTAAATTGGAGGAAAAGAAAAAAAAATTGTGAAAATTGTGCAAAGGAGCATGAATTTTGCAAACAAGCATTCAGTTATCCTTTACTGTGTCAATGTCGTGAGTTAAATTCTGTTTACCCTCTAGTCTTTGTTCAATGTAATCTATTCGAGTCATTCCCGGAGAAGTCGAAAGACCATTAAGAAGTTAGAATGAATGACTTGGAGTAAACCATGTCAATGCTTTTCGAAACCTTAAAGCAGTATCTGCGGTTATTTTCGTATGCAAATAAGAGTACACGTACCAAAGCTGACCTTTGAAAATGTCTAATATATACGAGCATATCCCATGAGACAAGCGATGGATCCCTTTTCTTGTTTTGGCAGACGACTCAAATTTGTATCGCAAAAAAGAAAGGGCAGGGAGTTATATTTATGTGGAAAGACTTAATGAGCATCTGGGAAAATAAGTAGAACCTTTCATTCGTAACCGATACTAATGCTGAGATCATGTTCGCCATATAAATGAGTTCAAAGGAAGGCGTTTTCTACCAATTACTTGTAGAGATGTTAAATTCAGAGCTAATATAAGATTTAGATATCTAACGAAATAATTTCGACGAAAAGCAGTTTGGTGCCTCTCATGGCACGAGCTACTGAGTAAACGTGTTCTTACGGTCGGCAATTTTTCTTAAGATAACTTCAACTTATCACGAACCAAATCGATCTTTGTCTATTACTAATTGATTCAAATTATAAAGTTTCTCCAAGGTCTGAAGACTTTCCGTTCTGTTTCGAACCCTTTCAAAGAGTGTCAAGCCTATAAAATTGTGGGCCCAACTGGAACTATTTACATAAATGTCTGCTAACAAACGGTGCGCTACCAAGTTCGATATTCGTTACCATAACTCATCTAGAACTTCAACGGAATCGCCGCAACAAACAGCAAACAAAAAAATAGCAGTTAATGATGATACGATGTGGGAGAAAATGGACGAGAGACTCAAAGCCCAAAGTGAGTTTTAATCGGTCTGCTCTCATCAAAAATGAAGGAATACAATGACACTCTCTCATTGAAAATGAAGACCCAGTTCGCCGAGCTCACCAAAAACATCTCCGATGTCAACAAAAGGGTTACGCAACTTGAACTCACTCAAACAAGGTCTAGTCATAACATTGAGATGCTTAATTCCGAAATTTCACATCTAACCACTTCACTGTCTCATGTTAATAGCGAATTGTTAGATACGAAAAACAGATTGAACGGCTGTACAAGTGAACTGTCAGATGTTCAAACACAGTTTGATTTTGTCAAAAGCGCTCTTGAGGACTACGACAACAAAAGTGTAGCTCGTACTGCAGTACTCTTTGGTTTCCCCCACACTTCCGACAAAAACCTTACATCACTTTTTAATCCTATGTTTCACATAAATATTCCGGCCCCGCCCGAATAATAACAACTCCGCGATCAAAATTAAATTCCGGTCGCCGTATGATAGAGACTTACGTCAACTCTGCAAATAAAAAAAAACCTTGTCTTAAAGATATTGGATTACAATAACAACCTACTACGAGCGGCACTTGAATTAAAAAAACAAAACAGACTTCAGACGAGGTGTTCTTCCTCTCTGGCAAAACCACTACGTAAGCTTTTTCATCAATCATACTCTTTATGACTCTTTCCGAGCAGAGGGAAAACAGAATTTTTCCAACCCGTCAGTAAAAACAGACCCCTTGCACTTACGACCCTTCTTCCCAACGTCATGGAAACGCTGATAAACCGTCAGCTCATGAAATACGATGATACAATAAGTCCGTCACTTTTTGAATTTCTGACCTCTTTACTGAAACAGCAACACTGCTCCTGTCAACAGGCATCTGTCAGTTGACTCCTGTCAAAATTTAAACTTGCTGCGTCAGTTAGTTTGTGTTTGACAGCTATTTTTATCAGACTACTCACTAATTTGAGGAGGAAATGGAAAAAAAGTGAATTTCGTGTGCTTATTAAGCATTATTTCTTGCGAAAAAAAACCATTACCGAGACCAAGGCTAAGCTTGATAAATAGTATGGGGACTCTGCACCATCGATTTCAATGGTAAAAAAGTGGTTTACTGAATTTCGTTGTGGCCGTACAAGCACTGAAGATGCCGAACGTCCTGGACGCCCAGTTGAGGTCTCTACACCCGAAACAATCGAAAAAATTCACGATATGGTGTTGGCCGACCGAAGATTGAAAGTGCGAGAGATTGTGGAAGCCGTAGGGATCTCGCATGGCTCAGTGGTTTCAATTTTGAATGATCACTTGGGCATGAGAAAGCTTTCCGCAAGATGGGTGCCGCGTTTGCTCACAGTCGACCACAAACGCAATCGTGTAACAACTTCACAGGAAGGTTTGGCGTTGTTTAATCGCAATATGGAGGAGTTTTTGCGCCGTTTTGTAACCGTGGACGAAACATTCCACAGTCAAAACAGTGGGTTTCTAAGGGTGAATCGGCGCCAAAGAAGGCCAAGGTGGGTTTGTCAGCCAATAAAGTTATGGCGACTGTTTTTTGGGATGCACGCGGGATAATCCACATGACTACCTTCAAAAGGGAAGAACAATCAATGGGGAATATTATGCCAACTTATTGGACCGATTCAATGACGATTTGAAAAAAAAAACGACCTCATTTGGCCAAGAAAAAAGTTCTTTTCCACCAAGACAATGCAAGGGTGCACACATGTGCAGTTGCCATGGCAAAAATCCATGAATTGGGCTATGAATTGCTCCCTCATCCACCCTATTCTCCAGATTTGGCTCCGAGCGACTACTTCTTGTTCCCAAACCTGAAGAAATGGCTTGGTGGAAAAAGATTTGACTCCAATGATGAAGTCATCTCGCAAACAAAGGCCTATTTTGAGGACCTCGACAAATCATTTTTTTTGGAAGGGATAAAAAAATTGGAGAAGCGTTGGACAAAGTGTATAGAGCTCAAGGGAGACTACGTTGAAAAATAAAATTATTTTTTTATCAAAAAATCTGTGTTTTAATCCAAAAGTCACGGACCCGCCCTCGTATCACGAAACAAGAACGCTTCTTAATGACCGGTAGTACGGTTTTCGTAGCAACAGGCCCACTGGTGATTTGATAGCATGTCTCACCGAAAAGTGCAACCAAAGCGTACATCAATCTGGCGAAAGCAAGATAGTTGCACTTGATATTTCTAAGGCATTTGACAGAGGCTCTTTTGTCGAAAATGCGTGCTTTTGGGATAGATGACTCTTTTCTTCAATGGATTAGAAATTACCTTTCGGGACGTTCAATTCAAGGTGTCTTGGATGGTTTAAAGTCTGATATTCACAAAATAAATGCTGATATGCCCCAGGGCTGAGTTCTGTCTCCTTCACTCTTTTTAATTTTCATCAACGAGCTCTTTTCTACTACTTCTAATCCATATTCGTTCCCGGACTTATGTCCCTGTTCTTCGGTTGTAGAACAGGAAGGCCAACTTATGTTAAGATTATTAAATTCTGATATTAAAAGCATAACCAATTGGGGAACTATCAACAGAGCGGAATCTAATGCTTCCAAAACACAATGCTGTCTGCTGTCGCTAAACACCCAGCCGTTATCCATGAATGGCACTGTCATCGTCGAAACTGATAAACTTTCCATTCTTGCTATGTGTGTCATTAACAATTTACGTTGGAATGACCATATATTCGGTGTCGTCAAAAATGCTGCGAAATGTCTAGGATCCTCAAGCGATGTAAGAAATACTTCACTCCCAGTGCTCAATAGAAATCGCCATTCGTATTCCGCCCCTTCAAACTTTTAACCGTAACACCCGCCTCGCTATGAATGCTCATCAGTATACCCTCAAGCCCACTTTCGGGCGTACTCTGAAATATCGTGACTCGTTCCTAAACCAATAACTCGCTTGTGGAATGCCCTGCCGAGCTCTCTATTTCCTAGTCATTACAACATTCAGACAAATAAAACCAACATACATCGGTACCTATTCTGCTATTCTCCGCCCACGCTGTGTGCAAACATTTTAAGGGTACCTTAACCTTGAGCGCTCGCTGGTTTATAAAAAAAAAAAAAAGAATCCCAAAATTGGCCGCAGAACCCAAATGAGCAGATGTTCGAGTTCTCCGGGGTTGATAGCACAGACGTGGTTGCAAGAGCTTTATCTGTAAAATCGACTGCGGTCGGTATAGATGGAATACACCCAGTTTTTGCTAAGGCCATCTTACCCTCTCTTACACACATTTTGAATACCATCTTAACAAATAGTATTTTTCATACCAAATGGAAGCTGGCGAAAGTCCTACCGATTCAAAAGAGCGCTAATAACCATGAATATAGACCTACTCGTATTTCCATTCCACCATATTTTTCCAAAGTGTTTGAACGAATCATGCAAAAGCTAATAAATGCCCATATCCATGCCCATAGGTTTCCGCCAATACCACAGTTGTACATCCGCAGTTATCAATAAAGAAGGCAATAGATGATACCCAAGCAACGTTTTTAGTTCTTCTAGATTTCTCAAAAGCATTCGATACTGTGGATCACGACAATTTGTGTAACAAACTAGCATACTGTTTCCAATTTTCCACATCGGCCACTCGATTAGTGTCTTCCTACCTTCGGCTCAGAAAACAAGGTGTTTCGATTGGTCATATGCTATCTGAATTTCTTCCAACAACTAGAGGGGGTTCCACAGGGTTCCATACTAGGACCTGTTCTCTTTTCTTTATATCTCAATGAGCTACCCACCATTGTCAGTTCATCCTCTATACATATGGTATGTATGCCGATGATGTCCAATTGTTTAAAAGCCGCCCTCTTGGATTCATTGAAGACTGCGCAAGTAGAGTCAACGCAGATCTGGACAGGATCTCAGTATGGGCGGAGAAGAACGAACTATTTCTCAATCCTAACAAATCTAAATGTTTAGTGATTAGTAGAAAGCCCGTCGATCTATCATATTTTCGTAAAATTCATCTAAACGGCTCGACCATAGAATATGTTGAAACGACAAAAAATCTAGGAATGGTATTTAACAGGACACTATCTTGGGATACGCATGTTAATGCGGCGGTAGGCAAAGTTTATGGTATACTGCGCATGTTATGGGCCTCTCAATGCCATACGCCTCTGAACACACGTTTGCTACTCGCAAAGACACTAGTTGTTCCAACCCTCACATATGGCTGTGAAATTTTCTTCAAATACGATGCATTAAGCAGAAGAAAGCTTAATGTTGCCTTTAACAACACCGCGCGTTACATCTATGGTTTAAGGCGCCTCGATCATATCTCCAACTTCTCTCGACAAATCTATAACATTTCCTTCGACCACCTTTTACGTTTTAGATCACTCATATTGTTATTCAATGTAATTCAGACACATCAACCCAGCTATTTATCTAATAGACTACGTTTTGGTTCATCTAATAGATTCCAACAGCTTGTCCATCCGCGGTACTTCGTACTTCGGAGCGCCAGTTCTTCATTAATCTTGAAATTGTTCGCCTGGAAAGTTCTAGGCTGACTGAACCTCAAAAGAACCCGAACAAATTCAAGGAAGAAATCTGAGAGGACACAATCCCACTTTAATTTTACTCCATATGGTAACATATAATACCACTTACTTCCAAGTCACTGAAGTTTACGCAACAGAATAACAATGCACCATTGATGGCTACTTCTGATCATAGCAAATCGGGACGATCACAGAACATCGGTAGAGAAGATCGCAACAGATGACAGCAGATCACATTCGATCATGGTCGAATGCAGCTGATTTAACCCGATTGCAGTAGATCAGGATTGCAGGAGGCTATTGGTTGATACAAATAGACACCAAGCGAAGTCATATTTATGCTCCTAGCAGTCAGACAATAAGCACGCACCTAGTGAAAATCTAGAAGAACCTCTGCAAGTAAAACACGACTTGATTACCTTCCAGATTGAGACATTTTTCCTTCAACTCACAGTGAATTTAAAAAGAAAGCAAAAATTATTTTAAATTTGTCCAAATACTATTCCACAGGACCTTCCTTACCTGTGCTTTTCGAATGGGAATTCATTTTCTTATTTAAACAAACTCATTTGCCTCAGTCCTCTTTAAACAATCTTTTTTCTTATTTGACCCAAAACAAACCATGTCTAGCCATATAGCAATTGCGACTGATGTCGGTCGGCAGGAATTTCAACCAAATCAAAGGTAACCAATCTGAGGAATTTTAAGGTTCCCTTATAAATTCCTTCAACATCGTCCACCCACAAAATATGTATCTCTCTGTTTAATCGAAAAATATCAAGCCACCCCTGCACCCGACCATGGGCAATTTTAAAGAAATGACAACAGCAAAAAAATTAACAATGAACAGGAGTACGAAGGAAAATTCTTAAGGCATCTGTTTACCTTGTAATCAGGGAAGCATTTTTGTTTATCTATTCGAACACACTTCTAGTGAAGCGTAAGAAGACACCTACCCCCATAGAATGCCGACCCAAGAAGACAAACACGGAGGCAAGATGGAGTGATAAAAAAAAAAAAAAAAAAGCGAATCCCTAAAATTATCCCTAAATGATTCAGGGCACATAGTCCAGAGGATACGTTTAGTTAGGTTGGCCGGGGGGAATGGCGGGGTGGTTATATTAAGAAAGTCAGGTGGAAAAGGTAGGCAAGTGAATAAATGAACGAGAGAGAGAGAACAAAAAAAAAATAAGTAAACGTGTCAAAAGGCAACCGGAAATCCCAATCTTCTTTGAAATTACCAGAGCAGAGGGTTCTCGAAGAAGGTGACACAATGAAAACGGGCATAGGTCGAGGGTCAGAGGTTAAAGTTTTAAGAATTTCCTCAATTTCTTCTTTTGCAGCGGATCAAGTACCTGTGCTTGTTGTTTATTCAGCCTGGTTACTGTATACCTTTAGCAAACACGAGTTACAACTGCCCGGCAGAAACCATGTAATCGACATTGACTGATTGCCCGTCTGGGAGTATTGAAAAACTGGTTGGCTTTGCCGTAGGCTCAGTTCCCCAGACGACACAAGGCAGTGCAATCAGTTTAAGGTAGATATCCTTGCTTGAAGTAAAGTACTTGTAAAAGTTATTTGCACACGGAAACCTTGGTTTTAAGGCAAACGAAAGGAATCGCTGCTAATGAGGGCTATCCTTTTGCAAATTTTAAAAACAAGAATCTCTGATGATTGCTCAAAGTTAATCACCCGACGGCGCATCTTTCGACTAAGAAAGGCTAATCTAATTCTTCTTCACGTTTTACTTATGTATGTGTCCCTTTCTATAAAATACTGTATAACCGTTAACTAATGAAATATGTATCTTAATATACAGAAGCACTTAATGACTTGGGCATCAGTCCTCATAGGGAGAGGTATACTGGAGATTTCATCGTTTTACTAAAAGGACTCCGAAAGAATCGAAAAAGGGTTGACAGAGGAATCCCTCCTTCAGTTTTTTTTTTTTTTTTGTTGGTTTTAAATGTTTGAAGGTTATAATGGCTAGGAAATAAAGAGCTAGGCAGGGCATTTCATAAGCGAGTTGTACAGCTTGGGAACGAATCACGATATTTTAGAGTCCGAAAGTGGGCTTGAGGGTATATGGATGAGCATTCATAGCGAGGCAGGTGTTATGGTTAAAAGTTTGAAGGGGCGGAATACTACTGGCGATTTCTATGGAGCACTGGGGGTGAAGTATTTCTTACATCGCTTGCGGAAACCTAGACATTTCGCAGCATTTTTGACGACACCGAATATGTGGCCAGCGAGCTATGTGTGATAGCATCGGTTTCGACGATGTCAGTGCCATTCAGGGATAACGGCTTGGTGTTTAAATTTCGCTTTAACGACAGCAAACAGTATTGTGTTTTGGAAGCATTAGATTCCGTCCTGTTCCCAATTGGTTATGCTGTTAATATCGGAATTTAATGAGCTTGACATACGTTGGCCTTCCCGTTCTACGGCCGAAGAACAGGGACATGAGTCCAGGAACGAATATAAAAAGCAGGGAATAGTGCCGTCAGCAAAGGAATATACTGGATTAGAAGTAGCAGAGATCATTAATGAAAATTAAAAAGAGAGTCGGGGACAGAACACAGCCCTGGGGCACATCAGCATTTATTTTGTGAATATCAGACTTGAAACCATCAAAGACAACTTGAATTGAACGTTCCGAAAGGTAATTTCTAATCTAATGAAGAAGAGAGGCGTTGATCCCAAAAGCACGCATTTACGACACCAGATTGATGTGCGCTTTGGTTGCACTTTTCGGTGAGACATGTCATCAAATCACCAGTGGATCTGTTGCTACGAAAATCGTACGTCTGAAAAAGAACTCATGACATGCATGGAACCAAGCACAAAAGACGACGTGACTCGACGTTTAAGTGTTTAAAAATATGGAGGGGCCCCACAGGGCTATACTCCAGGTATTATCTGCAGTGACGTTTATTCAACCCTGCTCTTTCGACCCCGGAGAGAGCATATATTATGGTGGCCAGCCATTTAGGGGCTGACGGTTTTTGATAGATTTCTTAGATCTTTCGATACTGATGACTGAAGTAGCTCTTTCCATTTTACGCAATATGGAGGTCGGATCGAAACTTCTTCAATCGTTAATCGTGTCTGACTCTCAGCTAACATTTGATAGAAAACAGAAACACTAAAAATTACGCGTTGAAAATTATTGTCGGAGGCTTCCATCTCAGGCCGCTGGTACACGGAATACAGAATTGGATACGAGGTATCGGATTCGTTGAAGAGGAGGAATCTGAGAAAAGCCATCTGGAGCCGTTTCAAGCAGGAGCTCGGCAAATTCTAAGACTAAGAATGAAACAGTTGGGAAGGAAAACCGTGTGAGTCTGAGATTGGCATCTTTACATCGAAGAAAAAAGAATGTGGGAAGCTCATTCAGATTTTGAGGAGTGAGTCTTATACGAACTCGATCCCAGAACAGATTGAGAGCGAAGCACTCGATGGAGCTGGTGGATTGGTTGAAAGCAACATGAGAGGCAAACAGCCTTTACTGACTCAAAAGCATGTACTTTCTGCCTTATGCTTTAGAATCTCTTCCCAAGTAAAGCTTTAAGTAAACTGACTAACGCAATCTGCCTTAGCTGGTATGGTTGTGGTCACCAATGAGCCTCATATATACACAGTTTCGTTCTATACTTACTTTGACGGCGCTATTGTCCGGACCAGATCAGAGTGATCCAAGAGATGTGGACGGCGACCTGTTTCCCGCATATATCTTCTATATCCACTCTGAGTTCCCAAATCAACCGGGTATCTCGCATTCATGTTGGCTTTGGCACTCCTGATCCTTTTTAGTGTACTAGATCACAGTAATATCTACTCTATACTGTGTTAGTCTAGTTTACTCTTTTTAAGACGCTACTGGAGCTTGTATTATTCGTGCCATGCAGGAAGGCTGCAGGGTGATTAACAGCTAACATAAAGAAAAATATAGGAGAGCGGCCATAGCCCTCTACTCTTGCAAAGAGCAGTTGGAAAGGAGTGGTTGCATTCTTTTTTTTAAAGTCGAAACACACCACAATTTTAAATAATCTAGGACAAATCAAAGAAGATAGCTACTACACCACTACCAAGTGCGTCAAAGCTACTATTTCAAATCGTGAAGACAGGGTGGATGGCACATTACTTGATAAAGGCTCCATCCACATCAATACGGACGGCCCTAAAACCAAAGAAAGGGTGGGACCTGGTATCTTATCTGAGAAACTAAAACTTGATCTCTCCTCCGCCTCTCAAACGACTGCAGTGTCTATCAGGCGGAGGTTATACCTATCCGAAAAGCTCTCTTCTGCCTGAAATGAAATGTGATATCTGACGAAGATATCTAAATTTATACTGACAGCCAAGCAGCTATTATATATGTCACTGGAATCAGTCACTTTCAAATTAAAAACGGCCTTCAATTGCTGTGCCTCTCTTAACGACACGGCACCTCTGCTGGGTGCCAGGCCACTGTGACGTTCCAGGAAACTGTAGAGCAGATGAACTTTCTAAGGATGAAACACTGCAAATTTCACAAAAAAAGAGATCTTTGCTCAGCTTGTCAGTCAATACTCTTGACAGACGTGGATGTTTCGCGACTGCCTTGCATTTCTCAATGAGATAGCTACATCACAGTGTTTGGTACCGGTAGGCAGAATCGGCCGTCCAAAGAAACTGCATCGCTGTAAAAATATAATTCTACAGGATACAATTGACAAGGCAAACCGCAGGTGGAAAAACGGTGCAGCGTTTCATATAACCAAACAAATCTGGCCTAAGTTAGATCATGAGCGCTCTCATACTCTATTCATGATAAACCGGCCCCACATCAGTACCTTCATAGATGTCATTAGTAAACACTGTCTTATCGGAAGACATACCGGAAGACTCGGCAAATGACAAATGACTGGGATGAGGAAGAATAGGAGACCACTCTCGCACTAGGAAACCTTTCTAGATTTATACTTTCTAGACAACCTCGGCAAACTTGCAGAACCCAATGTTGCCGATCTTCTTCGCTTCATTAGAAGCTTGTTGAAAACTTCGTCCTTCTAACTTTTAGTTTTTCTCCACACGTATCCAACAGGCAGCCAAACTAACCAACCAACCAGCCATTCATACCATGTCATCAACCGAACGATCAGGCATGACAGGACGACATGATGACATGACGTCAGAATTCTCACTTCGCAGCTTTGCTTAGCATCGTCGGTGTTTGTATTTTTTGTATTTGTTTTTATTTTCTTGTAATGACTCGGGAATATACTCGTAGGGTGGACATTGTGAACATACGCGGGCTAAAAAGTAATCACTTTTCTGCGTACGTCCACGTCTATAAATTCAAGGCAGCTGTTTTGGCACTTAGTGGAACACAGGTAGCTCCCCGCCCAGACCTCTCAGATTACTCTGATCTAAGGCTACCTGGCTACGAACTAGTGCCATTATTCTTCTCTGACCGCGGCCTCGCCATTTACGTGCGTAGTGATGTAGATTACCAAACTCCACCACAACGTAGTCCCTGTTCCAATCCGGAATCCAATTTCATGTGGTTAAAATTCCATCTCCGTAAGCATATTATCCACTACTGCTTTATTTATAGAAGCCAGAAACTGGATACCAATTCGACCTTTAACGAGTTTGATATGCTGTCTAACTCCATACAAAGAATTGTATCCAATATGCACAATTCTAGGTGGCTTCCGCATTCTGGACAGACAACACCCAAAAACGGTGCGCTGAGATCACGCTGCAGAAAATAACTTGATCCAGCTTGTAAATAATCCCACGCGAATACCAGACGTTGATAGTCATACCGCCAACATCCTGGACTTGTTCTTAACTTCTCACCCGTATGGCAACGTATGGCAATACGACGAAGCCAACTGGAGCGGTCTAACAGCTTCTTTCGGAATTTTAACTGGTCGTTATGTTTCCTCGATAAAGACGTGGATGCCGCTGCTGATATGATCACAGACACCATTCTCTTTGGAATGAGAAACTTTATTCCTCATCGGATCAAGAATATCAAACCAAAAGAAAAAGGCATGGTACCACTCCAGCTGTAAAGAGGCTGTCAGAGTTCGAGAAAGGCTTTTCGGCCCTACAAGACCAACCCCACAGAGGAAAACCGAAAAAAGTTTAAACGAGCCAGAAATGACTGCAGCGTCTTTCTTAAGCGTGTGAAATTCCAATACGACCAAAAACTGAGGCAATCAATACTACAATGTCCCAAAGGCAGTAACTATTTTTAGTCGTTCGTCAAAAATAGAGGCAGCTCAACACTCCCAGATTGTGCTTTGTCCTCGCCTAAACTTAAATGTAGGACGATGGACAATGGGACAATTCCACTTTCGCGCTCGTGTAGTAGCAAAAGTGCTCAAAGATTTCAACATCCACAAATCCGCTGGTCCAGATGGTATATCCCCCCTCCTTCTGAAGAGATGTTCTTCCACGCTGGCAAAACTACTGCGTAAGCTTTTTCATCAATCCTACTCTTTAGGACTCTTTCCGAGCAGATAGAAAACAGCATTTGTCTAGCCCGTCCCTAAAAAGGCGAATCTTCTTCTCTCTTCTCCTATAGACCTATTGCACTTATCTTTCCAAAGTTATGGAAACGCTGATAAGCCGCCAGCTCATGAAATATCCCCCAACAGGTCCACTGGTGATTTGATGGCATGTCTCACTGAAAAGTCTACACCAATCTGGTGAAAGCAAGATAGTTGCACTTGATATCTCTAAGGCATTTGACAGAGCTTGACATCAAATGCGTGCTTTTGGAATCGAGGGCTCTTTTCTTCAATGAATAGAAATTACCTTTCGGGACGTTCAATTCAAGTTGTCTTGGATGGTTTCAAATCTGATATTCACAAAACAAATGCTGGTATGCCACAGGGCTGCGTTCTGTCCCCGACACTCTTTTTAATTTTCATCAACGAGCTCTTATCTGCTACTTCTAATATTCCTTTGCTGACGACAAGGGAGTATTGCTTTTCAAATTCGTTCCCGGACTTATGTCCCTGTTCTTCGGTTGTAGAACTGGATGGCCAGTGTCGGTTTAGCTCATTAAATTCCAATATTAACAGCATAACCAGTTGGACAACTATCAACAGAGTAGAATCCAATGCTTTCAAAACACAATGCTTGGTGCTGACGTTAAAGCGAAATTTAAACACCCAGCCGTTATCCATGAATGACACTTGCGTTGTCGAACTTTCTTTCGGTATATGTGTCAGTGCTAACTTACGTTGGAATGACCACATATTCGATGTCGCCAAAAATCCCGCGAAATTCTATTCCCCTTCTAAACTGGCCTCAGGTCGAACTTTGTGCCTGAAAAAGTGTTTTTGCGGGGAGTTCTTCTTCATTACTTTAATATGAAGGAAACTGCTGCCGAAAGTCATCGTATTTTGGGTGGAAGTTTATGATGAACATGCGCTAGCTGAGCGAACTTGCCAAAAGTGGTTTGCACGTTTTAAAAGTGGTGATTTTGGCTTGGAAGACGATGAACGTCCTGGGCAGCCAAAAAAGTTTGAAGATGAAGAACTGGAAGCATTACTCTATGAAGATTCTTGCCAAACACAAGAAGAGCTCGCAGAATCTTTGGGTGTCACTCAAGCAGCCATTTCAAAACGTTTAAAAGCAGCTGGATATATTCAAAAACAAGGAAATTGGGTTCCACATGAACTCAAGCCGAGAGACGTCGAAAGGCGGTTTTGCATGTCCGAAATGCTGCTGGAACGCCACAAAAAGAAGTCATTTTTGCATCGGGTTGTTTCTGGTGATGAAAAATGGATCCATTACGACAACCCCAAGCGCAAAAAATCATATGTGAAACCCGGCCAACCAGCCAAATCAACGGCAAAGCCGAATATCCATGGCGCGAAGGTAATGCCCTATATTTGGTGGGATCAGATGGGTGTGCTGTATTATGAGCTGCTAAAACCGAGTGAAACCATCAATGGACAACGCTACCGAACACAATTAATCCGTTTGAAGAGAGCAGTGGCCGAAAAACGCCCGGAATATGCGACCAGACACGAGGCAATAATTTTCCATCATGACAACGCTCGGCCCCACGTTGCTATTCCGGTTAAGAACTATTTGGAAAACAGTGGATGGGAAGTCTTACCCCACCCGCCTTATAGCCCAGACCCTGCCCCTTCTGACTACCATTTGCTCCGGTCGATGCAGAACGCCCTCACTGAAATACGGTTCACATCAGAGCAGAATATCAAAAATTGGCTTGATTCATTCTTGGCTGCCAAGCCGGCGCAGTTCTTTTGGGATGGGATCCACAAATTGCCAGAAAGATGGGAAAAAGTCATAGCTTCAGATGGGCAATACTTTGAATAATACTATTGTACATGTTTTTCTTGAATAAACGTTCAAATTTGGAAAAAAAACCGCACGAAATTAATTATATACCCAATATAAGACATTTATCCGCCCGCAATTGGAGTACAATGCCCACATCTGGTCGAGTGCGCTCAAAACATTTCTGCACCTCCTAGGCAGGATTCAAAATCGAGCGATAAAACTCATAGGTGATACAAATATCACTCAAACATTGGACACCCTCGAACACCGACTTAATGTCTCGTGTCTCACTCTGTTTTATCGCTATTTCCACCACTAGTGGTCCCTATAATTTGCCAGTAGCGTTCCGCCCCTTTAAGATTTTGACCGTAATACCCGTCTCGCTATGAATGCTCTTCAGTACACCCTCAATCGTACTTTCGGACGTACTCTAAAATATCATGATTCGTTCCTAGGCCGTACAACTCGCTTATGTTTCGCTTTGTTTCCTACCCATTATAACCTTCAAATATTTAAAACCAACGTTCACCGGTACCTCTCTTTGCATCCTCCCTGATTTTCTTTCGCCCGCGCTGTGTGCAAATATATTATCTGCTATCTCTGCGGTGTCCTTTGGATGATGGAAGTTTCAGAAGAAGTTAAATATATCACATGGTATCGCATTATATTTTGGAAGAATGAGATTGTTCGTAAGGCCAGTTTTCAAGTTGAATATTCCACGTCATTAATTGCTCGTTATGTGGTAAAGTCTTCGGGATTCGCAGTCTTAAGTGAGCATTGTAAAAATAGTGAGGGAGCTGTTTCTTCACTGGCCGAATATGAGGCATTGTGAATGATACCACTTTAAGACGCGTCGATTTTAATAAGCTCCTCTAAGTTTTCGCGTATCTGTCAAAGTAAAGTTGTTTCCATCGCCCCCAATGGAGGCGACACACTTCTTGAGGTATTACCTTGCTATAAATCGTACCCTTTCTTATAATTACCTCATATCTAAGAAGGCAATTTCAGTATCACAGGCCAAGTATTGAAGCCGAGTATTTGTCAACAATGTCCTCATGCTATTTAAATTAAATCACAGATTAAGATAGCAACTATTTTTAAAAAAGAATCATCGTCCCTTTGCTCATTCCTTTGACATCCTTTTGTCGTTTCAATAAATCTCTTAACTAATGCCACATCTTCAGTACTTTGCAGACCGGAAAAGGAAAAGACCACCCACCCACTGCTACATTCGGCGTACTGCAGTACCATGTCTGCCAGCTAAATATAAGTATTAGTTTGAGTCCTTCACAATTTTACATAAAACTTTTCCAAGTAAATATTTCTGTAGGAAATAAAGGATTCCACTCCGTTAGGCGTTTGTAAGTCAACATAATAAAATAAACAGTCTCTTCGTCGTGTCATGATGGTGCTGATGCTGGTCGACCATGGACCAGGTCTACCGGAAGTCAAATTATAAACTTAAAAAAAAAAAGAAAAAACAAAACCAAAGTCCAAGGATGGCCACAAAGGACTATTTTTGTGAGCGTATTTTTTCGGTTTATTATTTTTGCAAACGATACGTGTTTGCTTAGGTATGCCAAAAGGCCACAAATTCGTAAAGTGAAGTCCTTTAAAGAGAATTTTTTGTTTTCCAGACGACAGCGAGCGTGGATGTCTTTTTGAGAAAATAAATTTGCCAAAAAGAACTTGACTGGATGGCCGGTGGGAAAAAATAAATAAATAAAACAAATAAAGATGGAACGGTGAGATGCCGTGACGCTGTATGTTGGCGTAGTTATAGGAGCCGTTGTAATGAACTTTATTTCTTTTTTTCTTTATTGGAAAACATTAAATCCTATGGCGCTTAGGTCACAACCGACCCTATAGTTTACAGAGACGAACTTGAACCCAAGTACTTACTAACTTATCTGGCAAGCGAAGGTTGGACGTATCATATCCGTTCCAGACCTTAGCTTCGTCTCGCCCAGGGTGAAAAGTTCATTCTGGTATTTTTTACCATCATCCCTTTTATATAGTCTGCAGAAGTTTTCTTTTCATATTCTCTGCACCGATTGCAACTCTACTACTTTGAATATTTTAAATATTTAAATGGTTTTCATTGCTAACTATTTCCTGATCATCCAGCTTAAGTAATCTCCAGCGAACCGAAGAGCTAAACCGGAGTTAGGTGCACTGGGCTAAATGACAAGCAATCGCACCTTATAGCAAGGCTACCCATTCCGGTAAGTTCGATGGAGCCAGGTGCGTGCTGAGGCTTGCAAGGATGAGGAAGAGCTCAGTCGCTATCGCAAAACTCTAGACACCTGGGGACCTTTAGTTTTAATTCGATTCCCCTTTCCTGTATACAAGACGAACAAAAATAACAACGTCAACAAAGACGGGTGCAAATGAGCCGGGCACCTGTGATGCTACTCTAAGCGACTCAAACCAAGACCCAGTGCCTGAGGGAAATGGCCCCGTAGTCGGGAATCTGCCACCAAGGAAAATAGTTTCGGATGAGGGAAGCATCAGAACAATCGGCATCGATATGGAGATGCTAGTTCTCCGAGATAACGAAACCTGATCCATCGCCAGCTCATCCAAATTCCCTACATGGTCGACTGCATCTATTCGGAATAAGATAACGAATAGCAAGATGGCGATGAAAAGGCTCAGAAAGAAAAAGTAGCTCAGTAAATTCGAGCGTGAACGTCTGCAGCGCGACTACGACTTCCTCAAGGATATGAACTTAGAGGAGAGTGAGCCTACTGCTCAAACCTCAGAAGAACCCATTCCAAAAGTAGCGAGTGAAAGAGAGCCGACGGGATCACACCAACATATGCCACCTTCGGACACATGAAGTTGACGCCGAAAATGCTAGTACTTTGTGCTATTCGACACTCAGCCTATTGCTCATACCTCTAAAAAAATGACCAAAGTAGCAGAAAGCATTCAGGACACATAGTGAAGATAGTAAACATAGTGAAGTGGATAAATATGACCCCTTCAAAGCGCCAGCCTCAACGGTGAACGAGCCTATAGCTCCTACCTCTACGTAGCCAACGCTAAAGGATAAGGATGAAGAGAAGTCGACGGGACCCTCCAAGGTCTCCTTCAACCTCGCAAGCTCCACTGAGGTAGGTGTAGAGGACAACATCCTAAGGATAGCGCAGGGGAGGCAAACTCGACGTTAGACAGTGTCTGTTCTGTCAGAGATCCTGTCAACGGGGAAAGGGTAGACAACGAACCCAACTCAAATCCTCGCAAAGAGCAACCCAACGAGAGGAGACTACTTAAACGCTTTAGTAATCGCAACCGTAGCTCCTTAATGGAAACGGAAGCGACTATGCTAGGTAGGGCTCGTGTAATTGTCAAAGAAACTGCCGCGGGAGAGGAATAGGGGAGCCAGCAGGACTACAACTCCTAGAGAGGGATGATCAAATACCTCCTAGCCTGGCGGCGATTGCTGCCAAACTGCTCCAAACCTGAACCAGTTGCTGGTAATTCGAAATGAAGACCCATGATAGGCAGGAATGCCAAAAGGTAGAAAAAGAACTGACCCGAGTGCCTCTGATGACCAATGACGGCTGCTAGAACCAAGAATTCTAGAGGGTGTCAATGACGCTATCATAAAAGGGGCTGGTAATATCCTGCTCATCGGACAGCTGACCACCTTAAAAGGATCCAAGGACCGGGTGACAACATAACCACCCTGGAATGGCTGAGAGAGTTCCATGGCCAGAAGTAGAAATTCGTATTATCGAAAAAAACGAACTACTATATTGAACCCGACCAGACCTAAAGGACGGTTGAACATTCCTGGCCCCTGCATACCAAAGGAGAGGATAGAACCTCCGACACCTCAATCAAGAACTTAGCATCAAGGAATGGGAGGAAATCGAAATAGGAAATCATACCAAAAATGACATGGAAATTGTGGTTAAACTAAGCCACAAATCTATGAGACTAGCAAGCCAACTACAAGGTCAGGGTCGTACTCCATCAATCATAGCTGGCGACTTCAACGCATAGGCAGCATACGGTCCAATAGGAGAGGAGAGGATCTGCTAGAAGCAGTATCGTCACTTGACGCAATACGGGCAACGAGCACACATTCACCAGAAACGGCGTTGGCTCCAGAGTTGATGTAACTTTTGTAACAAGTTCCCTAGTGAGATGATCAGATGAAAAGTCAGTAAGGACTACACCCACAGTGACCACCAGGCCATCCTATTTTAAGTGCAAGCAAGGAGAGCAACCCAGAAGCACAACGAATAGTGCGGAAAACAAGAACACTGGACGAAAACACCTTTTTCCTGATTATTGGAGAACCCACAATAAACCCAGGAGCAGCAAATACGATGGCTGCGGAGGTTACTAAAACAGAATCTAGGACTTGCTACGCATCTATGGTACGGGAAACGTCAACAAACCAGTATACTGGTGCAACCAAGAGATAGAAGAGCTACGCAGAAAGTACCATAGAGCTAGAAAACTATGCCAGCGATCCAGAGATCAGCCCTACCACCAGGATTTACAGGTGCAATACAAAGATAGGCGTAGGGACCTTAAATTAGCCATTCGAAGAAGCAAAAACAACAGCTTTAAAGAACTCTGCGACGAAGCAGATATTAATCGTCATGGCAAAACTAAAGGGCTCTAGAACACCCCCACCCTCATGCTATTAGCTGATGCAAAAAATAGTGTCGGGATTATTTCCACCGCAAGCACCAACAGAGCATATAGAACCACCGCAGAAAGTAGGTGAGATCCCACCAGTTACGCAAGCGATTTAGCAATAATAAATCACCTGAATTGGACGGCATACCAAATAAGGCCCTTAAACTAGCCGTCAAAATGACCCTAGAATAATCCATTCAGGGCAGAAGATGGAGAGGAGGTACCAAAAAATACGGCGCCGTATTAACGTTGAACATCAAAAGCGCGTGCAACTCTGCAAACTGGGGGGGCTTATACGAGTAGTACACTCTCTTAGGTCAATGATGGCGCCATGGTTTTTAATAAAAATTATGCTAAATTACTTCGACAATCGGTTCCTACACTACGATACTGACGATGGAATAAGGCAGTACCACATAGATAGTTCCACAAGGATCGGTACTAGCTCTCTTATAGAACATTATGTACGACAGGGTTCTAAGACTTGGAATCCCGATTGAGGCTAAAATCATAGGCTTTGCAAATGATAGTGCAATCGTTGTGGCGGCGAAACACCTGGAAGAAATAGAAGACATTGGCAATGAATGCATTCGAAAAGTTAGACGGTGGATGGCAACAGCTGGGTTAGAGCTGGCAGAACATAAAGTGGAGGTAGATCTGGTAACCAGTCGCAAGGAAAGAGAAACAATCACCATTAGGGTGCGCGATCACTATATAACATCAAAACCGGCTATCAGATACCTAGGTACGATGATCGTTGCTAGGCTCACTTACAAGGAACACCTTGACAAAGCCGCAAAGGTGAGCTGCCTTATACAGAATAATGAAAAACATAGTAGGACCCAGACAACAAATGAGACTAGTTCTGTCAAGGGTGGGGCAGTCAATCACAATGTACGCGGCACCAATATGGGCGAATACACTGAAAATTAAGTTATAACTCTGTCAACAGGCTATGTGCTCTGAGAGTTTGCTATGCATATCGGATAGTGTCAGATGGTTCCATGTATGTCATTGCGGGAGTGCTACCAGCAGATATACCATACTGGCTACTGAGCTACAAAGGACCTACAATGCCAAAATTCGGGAACTCGGGGTTTCAGTCAAAGATATCAAGCTGGGAGAAAAGCAGCGCAGCACAAGTGCGTGGCAAGAGAGATGGGACGAGTCTACAAAGGGTAGATGGACCTACCGACTTACTATATACCCGTATATGGTTAGAACATAATTACGGAGAAGTAGATTTTTACTTAAGTCAACTCCTAACTGGGCATAGCTGCTTTCAATCATATCAATACAGGTTTGGTCTGAAGGAATCTCCCTTCTGCTTAAACTGCGGAGCGGCCAGAGAAGATGCACAGCACTTATACAGCACTACAGGAGAAAATTGGAGAGATACCAACTCCTGAAAACATCGTAAACCATATGGTAACATCAAGTATAATATGGGACGCGGTGAAACAGGTTGCGGTGCGGCAAAAATATTGAAAGCACTTCGGTGGTTGCACTAATGAAAATCAAACCCAGACAGCATCTCTAATACAACAAAGAACAGTAAATACTGTACAAAATGTCGAACCAGCAAACGGAGATAGAAGTGCTTACAAGACCCATGAAGTAATGGCAGTTCCGTGGGGGGAGTGGTAGAAGAATGCAGGGTGTGGGTTAGTACGTAGGCGCACCCCCGAAAACGAGTACTTGGGGATTGCGAATCTTACATGCTGATAGCCTCGGCTATTAGTAACTTCCGAAGATTGCCACTTCCTTGGGCGCCACCAAAAAAAAACAAAAAGGAGTGTGCGAGGCTAAGGAAAGTCATATCTAATTAACATACAGTACTTCGATATAGTAGCTACACAAAATCCAACACTGAAGCTTTGGGACTCCTTTTAGAAACCCACTTCTCTGGATGCACTCCAATTCCAACACCAGTAGCAAATACTCACATAGACTCATTCCAGCTTACAAATCCCCTGGACTAGACGGAATCATACCAAAGCAGCCTGTGATCCCTTGTCTAAAAAGACAGTTTAGCTGTAGCATCAAGTGTGGATATGTGCCAAAATACTGGAGGGAGTAAAGGTAGTTTTCATTTACTGCCACACCCATACAAAAGACTTCAGGCCCATAAGCCAAACATCGTACAATTCGACAACTTTAGAAAAACCGCTCGACACTCATATTCGAAGTAATCAGCACCCAGCCTCAACACAGTATGCCTATACAAAAGGCGGGGAAATGGCCCTGCATAAAGTTGTCACATTAGCGGTCTTCCTTGACATCGAAGAGGCCTTCAATACTGCCGCTATAAGTACAATAGAAACACAAGAAATGCTGGAGTTTCTCCTGCAGGTTATCAGGTTCATAACCTGTATGCTCCGCAACAGGAACACCAATACAACACTAGGTAACACGGTATTGAGGATCACCACCTGAAGGGCACCCCTCAAGGAGGAGTGATATCACCTTTTCACCTCTTTGATGGATATCATGGAAGTGGAATTCTAAACTACTCGTATGCCCATAGAATCCTTGGAGACTGAGCCGAGCTCTGTTGGCTGAGAGTCAACCCGAAAAAAATAGACCTGGTTCTATTCACATATAAAAGGATAATGCCTCAATTTGACCTTCCTTTCACAGATAGGACAACCCTCCGACTATCGAACAGTGCTAAATACCTATGTGTTGTACTAGATAGTAAGCTGAGTTGGAAGCTCAATGTCGAAGACCGAGTAAAGAAAGCAGCAATCGCCTTCGCAGCTGCATATTCGCGAGAAAATGGAAATCTAACCCCGAGATTACTTTATAGATGTACACTGCTATCGTCAGACCTATCTTAACCTAGAGCAACTTAGTATGGTGACAATCCACAAATAAAACTAGCAACCTAAGGTTAATGACAAAAATACAGAAGATTGCATGTATAGGCACGATTCATACCATGAGAATGTCGCCAACGGCGAGGCTGGATTATATACTTGCCCTCCTGCCCCTAGATCTTACATGCAAGAATCTGCAGTCAAGAGCGCTTTAAGATTGAGTTAGCTAACTGGGTGGAAACCAAACCCGAAAAGCCACGTCTCGACCATTGCAAGTGAACTGCGTTAACGATTTCGAGACACCATTGGCCTGCATTTTCCCAAGAAGAGAGCAATGGCATCAGTACCAAATGGAAGAGGACTCAATATCCGTTTTAACGGATGGTTGAGACAAGAAACGACGCCAATGCCTTCTTCGATCAATTGAGCTTACGATGCTCACGTCGTCTGCCGGACTATATTAGCATCTTCTAGGCTGAGATATCGGCTGTAGCAGAAACAGCTAAACTTGGCAAGGCAAGGCAATATTCCACGAGGATATTACTATATTTATTGACAGCCAGGCATCCATCAAGGCCATCGCGGCATTCGAAGTCAAATCGAGGATTGTGAAGCGTTGTAGCGAAGAGCTTACGGTTACACTATGCTGGGTCTCTAGTCACAAAGGAATGGCAGACGAACTAGCTCGAAAAGAAGCTGGCAGATAAAGTATCAAAACTCCATTCTACACCTTGAGAATGCAAGTGCAGCGAACGATACAAATAAAATTCGATGAAAGGTGGAAAAACCTTCCAACCTGAGAGACTTCAAGACAACTCAGCTAATCCAGAAAAAGTAAGATTCGCTTGAAAAGCAGAGCTGAACTATCTACACTTGTTGGATTGCTCACAGGCCATAATCTTCTGGGGGGTGCACGCAATAAAGCTGCGTCTTACCGATGACGACCCCTGCAGAGGCTGTGGGGACATAGACCCACGGGAGGATACCCAGTAATTTGAGTCAAAGAACTTTAAGAAGTTATTACTTCCACGACCTCTCAGAACTATCTGCTGCTTCACTTACATCTCGAAAAATGGCTTAGCCCCCCCCGGGTCAAAACGACAAAGCAAGATCGGAATGGAATGCGGAAACCAGAACTAGGAACCGCAATCAAATCCCTATTCCCTTCCAATTCCTCCACTCGGACACCACAGTGTGTCTACACAGACTTAAGTGCGATGAGATATAGAATGGACCTCAGCTACCAGCCAATCTAACCTTGTCATCCTTAAAGCTCGCAAGGTAATTAAACTTTCCTTTTAAATGAAAAGTTGTTTGTGTCTTCTACAAAATCTTAAATTTTTTAAATTGTTCCTAAAAATCTCACAGTACTCGGAGCACTCAATTGTCATTTGTCTCTTGTTTACTTGTTGAGTTTTCAATGTTACCTTAAAATCTTACCACGCAAATGCCCTCCTGTCTCTGGTTTTCTACCCAATTTTCATTACTTTTTCTTAGAAACTCATAAATTCACATGCTCCGTCATATTTTCAATTAAAAAGGACACAAAAAAAAATAAAAAAAAAAATAGAAAATAAAATACGAAATAACAGACAGGAACACTCTGTTTGAAATTCCCACTCTACAATGCACTCAATCAAATTGCGAATTTCTGTTTTCATTATAAAAATTCATCTTCGCACATGATTCCTCACTCCAAGGACTCAACTAACAAAAAACAAAACAGAAAAAAAATCGGAGTAAAATCATTTGCGGATCCTTGCTAAAAGAAGCGAATTCATATTCCACATGCGTTGCTTGTTGCAGTGGCATGTGCAAAAGGGCACTGAAAACCCCTTTGCCGTCTTCAACCAAGCATAGAAGAATATTTAGAGCATCTAAAGCAATTGAAACAAAAAAGGATTCGTACGAAAAGTAAGGAAAGACCACGATGGTAGTGTACAAGCTACTGGCAACAGCAGAGGAAAACACAATTCATTGCTTTGTGCATGCATCCAGATACCCAGATACCCAGATACCATATACCAGATACCAGATACCAGATACATGCACTCCATACATCATCTGTTAGCCCGAAGTTAAAGTTCATCTCCTGGCCCGGAGGAACTGGGTAGCTGTAATAGAAAAACGTGCCGAAATCAATCTTTTTGGTGGAGTACTTGGACTTGTTCTGGTTTTTTTCTCATCTTTTTTTCCACATTTCTTTTTTCTCCTTGGTCCGTCCTTCTGTTCCACTCTGAAATGGTATTCGTATTAGATTATTTGCTGACGTTGCTCACTGCCCCGGATTGCACTGCCACACCATGCAGCGCGACGTTACTCTCTATTTTTAATTGAATCCTTTTTTTTTTTGACTGCACCCATGTGTGTCGTGGAAGAATTTAATTTTGATTGCTCGTGTGGTGTAATCTTGCGAAAGTTTGATTAGAGCAGGGCAACTGATTTCAATTTCAAATAACGAGTCAGACTTGAGATACTTTTTTGTTTTTCCTCCTGCACCAAAAATTCAAGGAGAAATGGAGGAGTTTTTTTTTGATTTTTGAGGGGATGTATGTACTTGGAAAATAGAGCAAGGACACGAGACTTGTAACCACTTACGATCTGTGAATGAGGTTTAAAAAAAAAAACAGAATTGGAAGCTACCCGTGAGCATCCACAAAACAAAGATTCATAAATGAAATACACAGATACACATTTGAACGAGCAGAGGATTGCTTCAAGAGGTGTCAATACAAGAAGGGCGGTGTCCTCAGAAATAACACGAACAGGTGTCCTGGGCTTATTTAGATGGTTGCTGGGTTTACTTTTAAAACATATTTGTGGAACTGTCTTCGAAATGACGTGGGGTGGCCATCACATTTGTGAGCTGCGCTAACTGTCGCTAGTTAAAAACAATTTGTCCGGTGTGTTCCGGGTAAATTGAAATACGTTCCATTCTAAAAGTATCTTTTGATGATCACACTGCGCTTGGATAACGATGTTAACTAAGCAACTGATTTGAAAAAAGTGTTAATGTTCCACGTTTTCCAAATGACAATGAAATCGAACCATGAAGAACTTGATTTAATCCAACCGCAAGGCGGTCTTATACTTTAAATTGTCCTGATAAAGCTATTCAACTTGTTTGTGCATCTGAAGTGCATAAATTTGATATCATCGAGGTTGTTTTGGTTCGAGTATGGCCCATGTACAAAAGTCTACATGTGTCGCGATTGTGTCGATGAGTCTACTGATAACTGGCCTTAAAGAGCGCTTAATCGGCGTTGTCAAGCTGCCTTCTGTGGATCCGAGTCTGGCCAGTTTACCAGCGACACAAGCCGGAACTCAACATGATTTTGTGCTGTAAGCCATGTCGCAGAGGGATGACCGCCGCGCCGGTCTGATCCCTACTTTACTGTCTACGTACTCGTATGCATATTGCAATATCCGACACGTGTATTGAATTTAAGCTGAGCCAAGACTTCGTCTTAAAAGCCACTATAGTCAGTAAATAGGCAAGAAAACGCATCTTGATCCACTTTTTGTCGTGTGTATTGTGTTTTTAACTCCTCTCAGCTTAATTGGTAGGGTGTTCCACAGACGAGTGGCATGCCCGAAAAATGTTCGCTGTGATGTTGAACAAAAGCATCGCGATGAGCTAAAGCACAAATCCACCTTTTTTTTTATACCTTGCACGCACTCAAGGGGTTTAAGTATCTACCCATAAAATGCCTTGTGGGAGGAGGAAACTCGGGAAAGAAAGAAAGAGAGGTACCTATGAACGTTGGTTTTGAATGTTTGAAGGTTATAATGACTTAAAAATAGAGAGCTAGGCAAGGCATTCCATGAGCAAGTTGTGCGGTTTAGGAGCGAATCACGATATTTCAGAGTACGTCCGAAAGTGGGCTTGCATCACGGTGTGACGGGTGTTACGGTTAAAATTTTGAAGGGGTGGAATGCTACTGACGATGTCTATGGAGCACTGGTGGTGGAAATAGCGATAAAACGGAGGGAGACACGAGGTATTACATCGGTATTGGAGTGGGTTCATTGGCTGGGTGATATTAGTTTTATGGCACGGTTTTGAATCCTATCTGCCACGTGCAGAGATGTATTGGGCGCACCCGACTTGATGTGGGCATTCTACTTCAACTTCGGGCGGATGAATGCCTTATATATTGAGGCCTGATCAGAGGGAGCTAAGTATTTCTTACAACACTTGAGGAATATATGGCTGATCGAATATATGGTCATTCCAACGTAACTTGTCATTGACACACATACCGAGAATGGAAAGTTATTCGGTTTCACTTTAACGACAACAGACAGTATTGTGTTTTGAAAACATTAAATTCCACTCGGTTGATAGTTCCCCATTTGGTTATGCTGTTAATATCGGAATTTAATGAGCCTAACATCGGCTGTTGTTCCCGTTCTACAGCAGGGACGTGAATCCGGGAATGAATATGAAAATCAGAGTGTGCTGACGTCAATAAAGGAACATATTGGATTAGAAGTGGCAGACAAGAGGTCGTTGATGAAAATTAAAAAGAGTACGCCAGAACTTATTTTGTGAATATCAGACTTGAAACCATCGAAGACATCTTGCATTGAACGTTCAATCCATTGAAGAAGAGAATCATCGATTCCAATTGCACGCATTTTCGACAAAAGAACCTGATGCCAAACTCTGTCCAATACCCCAGAAATTTCAAGTGCAACTATCTTGCTTTCGCTTTGGTTCCGCTTTTCGGTGAGACATGCCATCAAATCAGCAGTGGACATGTTGCTACGAAAACCGTGCTGCTGGTCATTGAGAAATTCTCGTGTTTCGAGATATCTCATGAGCTGACAGGTTATTAGCGTTTTCATGACCTTGGAAAGACTTGGACTTAAGTGCAATGGCTCTGTAGGAGAAAAGAGAGGAAGATTTGCCTTTTTTAGGGACGGGCTGGGCAAATGTTGTTTTCCATCTGCTCGGAAAAAGCCCTAGGGTGTAGAATTGATGAAAAAGCGTACGCAGTGGTTTTGTCAGCGTGGAAGAACACTTCTTCAGACGAAGGAGAGATATACGATCTGGATCAGTGGATTTGTGAATGATAAGATCTTTAAGAAATCTTGCTGCTACACGAGTGCGCAAGTGGATTCGTCCAATTGAAGATTCGATGCACTCAAGTGTAGGCGGAGTTGAATAATCCTGTGCAAACGTAATATTGAGCGATATACGAGGGGCGTTCAATATATTCTCGGTATCGATATGAAGGAAAATGCGAATTCAATTTAAATTGTTTTTATTTTTCAATATAATCTCCCCTAACATCAATGCATTTGTTACATCTTGAGATAAGCTTTTTTAAACCCTCAAAAAAATAAATTTCCTCCTCCTCCAATTATTGCCGACTTGAGTTCTTCATCATCCGAAAATCTTTTTCCACGAAGACATTTTTTCAAATCCGGAAACAGGAAATAATCACTAGGGGCAAGGTCTGGACTATAGGGTAGGTGTTGGATTTCTTCGAAACCACAATCTCGCGCAGCAGCCTTGGAAACTCGCGCCGTGTGAACAGGAGCGTTGTCATGAAGAACGCAACACACCCGCTGCGAGTTTACCCCGTCTTTTCTTTTTAATTTCCTCCCGCAAATTATGCAAAGTGGAAGCGTAGAATGTGGCGTTGATGGTTTCACCTTTTTTTTTTGTACTCAATGAGCAAGATTCCCTTTGAGTCCCAAAAAACTGTGGCCATGAGCTTCCCGGCAGACGGAGTGACTTTGAACTTCTTCGGGGGTCTGTTCCTTTTTTATGCCACTGCATGGACTCTTCTTTGCTTTCAGGGTCATAGTGGTGGACCCATGTTTCGTCCCCAGTAACAATTCGATCCATAACACCGTCCGCGTTCTCACTACACATCTCCAAAAGCTCTCTACAGCATGCGATTCTCACTTTTTTCTGAGGCGCTGTGAGCATTCGTGGCACCCACCTTGCACTGACCTTTGAAAGGTTAAGATGGTCATGAAGAATGGTGTGAATGGTACCAATTGAAAGCTTGATGATCTCTGCCATCATTTTCGGGTATCCTCAAGAACAAGTTTTTCGACTTCTTTGATGCTTTCTCCCGTACAAGCAGTAGCCGGGGCGCCGGAGCGGGGGTCGTCTTCAATGCTCTCTCTGCCTCTCTTGAACTCACTTGACCACTTTTGCACAGTTGATAATGAAGGTGCGGAACCCTGGTAAACAGCCACCATCTCTTCATAAATAGTTTTTTGACTTTTTCCTTGCTTAGTGAGAAATTTAATTACAGCGCGATGCTCAATTTTCACCATCATCGTCTCAGTTGCCATTATGATTCTGTTTAACCAGAGATAAAACGCGAATTAATAATCACATTTATATGAAATTTTACACGAATGCACTAAAATAATAGTATTACTTGATAAATAAGTCAATTTATATATGCAATCACAGCTTCACCCCGATACCGAGAATATCTTGAACGCCCCTCGTATCAGGAGATTTTCAAACGAGCAGCCGAATATATGTACGTTTAGCGGAGGCGGATATATGATCATACAAGTACCTTGAGAGGTTGTAAATTTATCGGGTGATGCTACTAAAAGCGACGTTGAGTTTTCTACTGCAATTATAATCAGCATTACAATAAATTTCATCTGTACCAACAGTGTTTTAAACAGCATCATTCTTCCGTCTATTGGTGTGAATCTCTGAGTAGCCCAGAGTGCTCGGAGCCCTCTATAAACAGTGCCATTAAAAGTGTGTCCCAGATTCTTGGCGCTAGCGGCATATATCATATCTGTCCCAACGGTAATAAGTGGACAGACAGATAGGTCAGGGTTTCATATGGATATCAATTGTCTTGGATTTTTCCGGATTGAGACAATGAAAGTTACTTATTGACCAGTCGAGTATAGTTCCTAAGTTCTCATAATTTTTGCACCATCTAAATTCTTCGTGGTGCTACTGAAAACGAGCTGAACGTCATCGTTGTACAACTATATTGAGCAATGGTGAACCAGAGTTGGAAGTTCATTAATATAGAGGGAAAAAAGGATCGGTCCAAAAGTTCACACCTGTGGTACTCCACCAAAAACCTTTTGAAAACTATTCAATGCTCATTGGCTACAACGCATTGCTGTCTTTGTGAGAGTAAATGAGTTTTGGAGCTTGTATCCCTGCACTTTTTCCCATAATAGTTTATGTTTAACAGTGTCAAATGCTGTGAAGTAGTCTAGGAATGAAGGAGAAGAAAGCGGTTTTGCAGCTTTGTTTCGGACGGAAGAAAGATTAGTTGACACTTTGGATTTGTTTGCAGATTACTTTTTCAACCACCTTGCTAAGAAATGGTAGAATTTGCTATGGGCCTACAATCTTTCTTTTCGGTATTCGAATGATTTCGGCTTTTCTCCACCGGGATGAGAACTCGGAGGTAATTACTATATAATGCTGTTAAAAAGTTGTGTCAAAAGCGGTAAGATATAGGGTAGTAGCAGTTTAATGGCAGCAGTTGATCAAACTACGCCTTCATCAGAAAGACGTATAAATCCGAGCTCAGTGTGTGAAAAGATGTCCAAGATTGCATTGAATGTTGTAGCTGGATACAGAAGTTGGTGTTGAAACAAATTTTTTATTAAGAAATTCGCAATTAATTTCCTCGGGGATTACTGAGGTGGCTTTACCGATGCCAAGTTCTCTCAACATTTGACCCAGCTTGCTTGTATAGTGTGCCGATTTGGATCACAACCTGCATTTCTAAAGCGACAATAGGAACAGGACCAACAGTATGCGGTATGAACTTGCATATACCAGGATTTAACCAGGGAGGCAATGTATGTTTTACAGCTCATATGGTAAATGGAACATTGTTATTGAAGGTATTGTAGTATACAGGTTATATTCTAAGAAGCGATCATTAGTGGATTGCAGTAGGAACATCCTCTTCCCTTCCGTCTGGTTTATATCCTGTAACAGCAGCTCGAGATTTGTATTTACTTCGGTTATAATTACGAGTACTTCGCGTCACTTTACTTTAATTTATGATTTAAAGTCAGAAGTAAGAGGTCGTGCTTAGAAAAAACGGGGAGCCTGAAGTTGATTACAGTGTGGAACTCTTCTGTGAAACGAGTGGATTGGGCAGAATCTATTGGATGTAAGCCGAGTGATAGGAAACTGCTTTGGAAATGAGAAAAAACCTCACGCTCAAGAAGATTGCAGAGAAAATCACAACATAGTATAACGGCCACGGTTGGCATGTGATTTCCTCTAACGTGTTAATGAGGTCCAAAGATTTAAAGAGTATCCCATCCTATCCCAGTATTGGTGAAGTGTTCCCAATGAAACAAAATTACTGCGTGACAGCTGACAGTTCAGGGTTATTAAAAATAGAGCGCTAAACGAAAGAACAACACGATTTCCTAGTTGAGCAATATTTTAAAAATAATGAAGATTTGGCAGCTACAGCTCGGAATTTTCGTACAAAATACGGTCGGAGTAGTGTTTTAACTTCATCAACTGTGAAGAGATTAATGCAAGAATTCAGAGAAACTAGATTAATTAGTAATCTTAAACACTCTGGCGTCCTTTAAAATGTCGCTCAACACAAAACAGATTGTTGCAGAGATTTCAAGTATTGGACGTTTCAAGAAGCCCTCTACATCGTATTCTCACGAAAGGCTTGCATCCTCATGCATACATGGTGCAAGCCTACTGAAGCCTACTGACCACTCACACACAATATCAACCTGAGAGTGAGCAAATAAATAATTGAATACATCCAATTTCAACTTTAGGCTCTGGGTGTTAAGATGACGAGCATGCAATGACAGTGTCCGCTCCCTTTTTGGCAAGAGCGCCACTCTTGTGGTAGGTACATTGTTCAAGTACTGCAGTTCGGCTTCATACCAATTCATATCCAAACAGGTCGGTCAGGCTAGCCCACCGCTTGGTCGTAGACATCGGCAATTCTTCATGCATCCTTGCAATTTACCATCGCTTGGACGATCATTTCGGGTTCCCTTCGCCAGAGAGAAGGTAGTTATTGACCTTGTCATAACTTCGGTCCACCTACGGGTGCAGCACGGGTATGACTCAGAGTGTCCACCCATAATCTCCCCATCCCATTCCATATTCCATTAGCCCAACGTTCTATCCAACCAGTTGCTTTGAGGTACGAAACTTCTCCCGAGGCAGCAACACAACGGGCACGCTCCTAGCAAAGCTACAATGGATGCCGCGAAGACCGTTCGGTGATCCCGCGAGTAATATATGCGATTCCCAAGCCTCCGAGAATGGGGTCACAAGCATTTATTCCAACATCAGCAGACAACAAGCAAAGAAATACAGCTGGCTCAATAATAAAAGACTATAAAAGTAGTTTGCCAATAATGGGCAAGTGACCAATATTTTGTTTATAGCCATTGTTGATCGCAGCGAAGAAGAAGACGGCTGGTAAGCATAGACTAAATTACTTGACGATTGTGTAAACAAAATAATATCGTAATATAATAAACGAACGGTCCCCGTTGACCAAAGGACTAAAGATTGTTCTTTTTCTTTCGCGATCCAAAGTGGAATTTAACTCGCGCGATCCGGAAGGACCCGACGCGTTATACCGAGGTAAGACACACAACACAATACTTATGCTAAGGTATTGCTTTCAAGACCAAGTTAAATGGTCTTTGCTGCTTTACACTCTGCAGAAGTGACTCTATAAATAAATTAAATTTGGTATTAGTACAAGTTTCTGATCGGGTCATGTCGGCGCGGAATGTTCTTTCTAGTTCTTGGTAACATTTCTAATATTCTTTCTTGAGTACCACAATACTTTAGCTGCATCGCTTTATAGACAAATTGTTTTGCTATATAGTATTGCATGCGCATCAATCGAGTAGATTTGTGGCAGTAGTAGCACATCAGTTGCGGCATTTGTGATGTATTCTTAGTAACTTCAATGCAGATATACAGCACCTCATGCAGGTATAGAACCGGTGGCGTCGACTAGAGGTTAAAGAATAAGAGTAGCTTCTGACGATTGCAACCATTCAGTATTATCGATATGGGTTCCAAGATGTCCACGGATATACACTGACTGCAACAAAGTAGAAGTCCGAGTCGACATTCGCCTCCCGGAATGTTCGGACATCAGTGCGCAGTAGAGCCATTTACCCTAAGTCTTGGTACAGACGTGGTGACGTGAAACTTATAATTTTCGATCTTACTACGAAAGATATTCTGCCTTATTATTTAGGTATTTAAATTACTTGTAATGATCTCAACGTTTTACTTCGGGCAGTTCCCATAAATTTTGTCGAGGAGCTCATGGATATCGATTCATCTACTTGCTCTATAGGGACGTGAGTGCATATCAGTCTGATTTTCTATAACTTAGCGATGATCCGGATTGCTGCAATTTATTAGCTCCAAACCATTTCATCGCAAAAAATTTAAACATAGCACGCAGTACAGTGGATTCTGTTATTAAACGATATTTGGAGACGTTGACAGTTAAGTGAAAACAGAAAAGTGGAGCTAGAAGTGGAGCACATGATACAAATTTGGACAGGAAAATAGTGGGTACCATCGTAAAAAACCGGACTATATCATCCAGAGATGTTGCTCGGAAATGGTGCAAAGATCTAAAAAACGTAACGGTCTAAAAATACAAAAAAAAAAACAAAAAAATACCAAAAGTTACTGAAAACCAAAAAAATGTCATAAAAACACGAGCCCGAAAGCTATACGAGCTATACGAAACCAAGAAAGCGTGCTTGGTTTTGGATGGCGAAACTTATGTCAAAGCCGATTTTACTACTCTTCCAGGTGCGCAGTTTTACAACTCGTTTAAAGCTGAGATTCTTCCGCTATCAACAACATCGATTGGGATGGAAAAATTCGGGTCAAAATATCTCGTTTGGCAGGCCATTTGCCAATGTGAACACAGAAGCTCACCGTTTATTACAACGGAAACAATTGACGGAGAAGTGTAATTTGCGGCCCGGGTCAACCCTGGACAGATTTATTATTGCTTATTGCAAGCTTATTCTTAGAACTAACAATTTTCACTTAAAACTAAAGATAAAAACTAAAGAGTGGGAGCGGTTAAAAAAAGTTAGGATGTGAGGCATAGGTGGAAATAAGAGTGTTTTTAAGAGAGAATTAGGTGAGATGGTGGTCGAAGAGAGGCAGAATATCGTTAACTTCACGAAGCATTCTAGACATTGGCTCCAAGTGTCCGTAATTCGTTCGGTGAAGATTGAGCCGGAAAAGTGGCACAGACCTAAGATTGCGTGGGTTGGTATTAAAAGAAATAAGTCGAAGTAAAGAAGGACAATCGATATTCCCAACTAAAATTTGATGAATAAAGAGAATGTCGGCAACTTTTCGACGTATAGAAAGGGGTTGTAAATTTATAAGTTTCAGCCGGTCGGTATAAGGTGGTAAGTTTTGGCTACGAGTATCATCCCAGGGAAGACCACGTAAAGCGAATCGTAAAAACCTGCGTTGATCAGCTTCTATCCGGGTGATGTGTGTTCTGTAGTAGGGTGACCAAACTTGGCTTGCATATTCAAGAAGAGGCCTAACAAAGGTTATGTAAAGAGATTTGGTAACATAAGGATTGGAAAACTCCTTAAACCAGCGCTTGATGAAGCCAAGGGCAGAGTTGGCTTTTTTTATTATTTTATCAATGTGAGAACGGAAATTGAGTTCCTTATCACAGATAACATCTAAATCACGCAACTCATTCACTAAGGGAACAGGCAGATTAAAGATTAGATAGCAGCGAGGTGAAGTAGGGGGCCGCTTACGGGAATACGTTATAGCCTGATACTTATTGACGTTAAGCTCAAGAAAATTCTTCTGACACCAAGTACAAAATCTGTCAAGATCTTGCTGCAGTGGTAGGCTGTCTGAGGAAGAGGATATATATCTAAAGATTTTCATATCGTCTGCGTAAATCGATATGTATGAATTTTTAATGATGCAATCAACATCATTAATGGCCAGAATAAATAGTAAGGGGCCAAGGTGGCTGCCTTGAGGGACACCAGTGGAGGCTTTAATTCGGTCAGAAATCATGGACCTAAATAAAACATAGTATTGTCTTTCATTTAAATATGATTGAACCCATGTTATAAAGTTTATTTCAGAAGGATTATACTCGTATCATGTGAAATCCTATCAAAGGCTTTGCTGAAATCGGTGGCAATCACATCAACTTCACTTCCAGATTCCAGTGCACATAAAATGCTTGATACGAATTCCGTTAAGTTGGTGGTCGTAGATCTACCTTTTAGAAATCCGTGCTGGTTTTGAGAAACAATAGGTTTACAATGGAAAAGCATTATATCATAAATAAAGTGTACATTAACGAGTGCCTAAAAAAACGCGTCGATTCCTTTCTTAAGCAAACACGAGGGTTCAACATTATTTTGGCCAGATTTAGCTTCAGCTCACTATGCTCATGCGCGGTTGAGCTTTCTTGTTGCTAAAAATGTCGACTTTGTCCCAAAAAACATGAATCCACCCAATGTTCCACAGTGCCGTCCCATTGAAAGGTATGAAAGGAGCTTTGGTCAAAGCTAAATTGAGGAAAAGTGAGCAGTGTGCAAAGGACATAAAAGATTTTAGTGCTAAATGGAAAAGAGCGTCCAAAAAAATCACGGATGTAACTGTCACCAACCTTTTGAAGGACATTCGAAAGAAGTTGAGGAAAGAATGGGAACCCAAAAATAATTTTTTTTTAATTTTTTGTAATTGTGAATGAATTTAATAAAAACAGAGTTTTAAAGCAAATAAAAAAAATTTACTTGAATTAGGAAATATTTTTTGTTTGCCTTGAAGTTTCCAAATTTTATTCGTTTCAGTCCTTAGGGGACTGGGACACCAGTGTGCCAGTGGTCGATAAGAAACACTATTTATGAGAAATTATTTTCTTGTTCTACTGATGATTTTTTTCAACTACCCTCATTTTCTTATTGATATTATTACAGATTATGGTTCGTAAAGGACATGGGGTTTTTGAACTCGGAGAGGATGAAATTCTACAGATTTCGATGGGCGATAATAGTGATGAAGAAGACGATCTACAACTGGACGAAGATGATCAAAGAATTTTGACGCAGGATGATGATCACGGGGTGTTTGACGTTGAAATTGAAGATGATTCTGTTCAATTCCAGGAATCAGAAAGTCCGCCATCTAACCCATCGACATCTACTGCTGTTTTACCCGACACCGTAGCACACAGTAATCAAGAACCAGTTTTCCAGTGGAACCAGAAAACATATATCCCAAATACTTTTCGTGATGGGGAATACGAATTCGGAAAAGTATAAATTTGTCAAGAAATTGATGCTGGTGTATTGACTCCCTTTGACATATTCTGTAGAACCACAAATATTGATAATTTGGTTCGAAATATACTAGAGGCGTCAGTACGATACGCTCATCAAAATGGCCGGGCATTTACTATAGATACAGAAGAAATGAGACCATTCCTTGGTATGAATTTAGTTATGGGCTATCACATTTTGCCATCATTGAGAGATTACTGGTCTACAGAACCACATATGGCAGTACCTTTCATATCAAATGTTATGCCAAGGACTCGATTTGAAAAGATACGCAGAAATCGACACTTTTGCAATAACGAAGAAGTGGGAGACGTAAATAGCCCGGGTTATGACAGAGCGTATAAAATTCGCCCAATTATCGAACATTTGAACAAATCATTTCAAAATGCCCTCAATAATACAAAAAGACAATCTATCGATGAACATATGATAAAATTTAAAGGGCATAATGCAATGAATAAAAAACAAGCCAGCCAAATGGGGTTTTAAGTTATGGTGTAAATGTGATGCGGCAACAAGATACCTGTTTGAATTTGATTTATATACAGGCAAGAAAATCTCTGGGACTGAATACGGGTTAGGTGAATCTGTAGTACTTCAGGTTACGAAAAAGTTGAACGGATTAGGATGTGAAATTTATTTTGATAGTTATTTCAACTCACCATTGTTGCAGCATAAATTGATTGCTCAGAATACCAAGGCATGTGGAACCGTTCGAACAAGCCGAAAACATCATCCGAAAACTGCACCAGTTGATAAAAAAATGACGCGAGGACAAGGTTTCAGGGCATATCATACGTGAAGTGGATGAATAATAGAGCAGTGCACTTGTCGCCTACAGAAACAGACACTGTAAAACAACGCAAAGCTGAATCAGCGGAAAAAATTTACGTGAACAGCCCAAAAATTATATCACACTATAATAAAAACATGGGAGGAGTAGATCTCATGGATCAACGTAAAGTGTGCAATAAAATCGATCGCAGATCGAAAATAAAATACTACCTTCGATTGTTTTTTGATCTCTTTGACATTTCAGTGAACAATGCATATGCTCGTACCATCTATACAAAGCTTCACGATGAAAAACAAATGGAAGGAGGTATGTTGTCTCCCTTGCAATTCAGACAATTCGTTGCACGAAGTTTGATAAACGGTTTCTCTGTCGGGTAGCGAGATGTTCCCACTTCAAAATCAAGTTCAGTAAGCAGATCTATAAAACGACAGTTACCCACGTACCCCATGGAAAAATCAAACACCAGGAAGAGGTGTGTCAACTGTGCTAAGAGTAAGATTGAAACCCAAACAAACAACACTTGTGTTCTATGTAAAGTTCACCTTTGCTATACTAATGAAAGGAACTGTTTTGCTGAGTACCTGAGTAATTAATTACTTTATATGACCATAGGGACAGATTTATTCCAAAAATTTCCAAAGATAGTATAATTATTTTTTGTATTTTTATTAACGAGTATGTTTAATAAATGCATAATTAACTGTTCTATACAGCTGTTATGATTATAACCCCTCCCATATTCTTATGGTCCTAAAAGGGTTAACCAGCCACTTCCAACAAACCCGCACCTACATATACGCTGCTTCTAATCTCTTTTGCAGCCAATGTAGTATACTACGAGGGCGTGACGTCCGTGACTTTTGGATTAAAACGCAGATTTTTTGATAAAAAAATAATTTTATTTTTCAACGTAGTCTCCCTTGAGCTCTATACATTTTGTCCAACGCTTCTCCAATTTTTATCCCTTCCAAAAAAAATGATTTGTCGAGGTCCTCAAAATAGGCCTTTGTTTGCGAGATGACTTCATCATTGGAGTCAAATCTTTTTCCACCAAGCCATTTCTTCAGGTTTGGGAACAAGAAGTAGTCGCTCGGAGCCAAATCTGGAGAATAGGGTGGATGAGGGAGCAATTCATAGCCCAATTCATGGATTTTTGCCATGGCAACTGCACGTGTGTGCACCCTTGCATTGTCTTGGTGGAAAAGAACTTTTTTCTTGGCCAAATGAGGTCGTTTTTTTTTCAAATCGTCATTGAATCGGTCCAATAAGTTGGCATAATATTTCCCATTGATTGTTCTTCCCTTTTGAAGGTAGGCAATGTGGATTATCCCGCGTGCATCCCAAAAAACAGTCGCCATAACTTTATTGGCTGACAAACCCACCTTGGCCTTCTTTGGCGCCGATTCACCCTTAGAAACCCACTGTTTTGACTGTTGTTTGTTCTCTGGTGTGTTGTGATGGATCCATGTTTCGTCCACGGTTACAAAACGGCGCAAAAACTCCTCCATATTGCGATTAAACAACGCCAAACCTTCCTGTGAAGTTGTTACACGATTGCGTTTGTGGTCGACTGTGAGCAAACGCGGCACCCATCTTGCGGAAAGCTTTCTCATGCCCAAGTGATCATTCAAAATTGAAACCACTGAGCCATGCGAGATCCCTACGGCTTCCACAATCTCTCGCACTTTCAATCTTCGGTCGGCCAACACCATATCGTGAATTTTTTCGATTGTTTCGGGTGTAGAGACCTCAACTGGGCGTCCAGGACGTTCGGCATCTTCAGTGCTTGTACGGCCACAACGAAATTCAGTAAACCACTTTTTTACCATCGAAATCGATGGTGCAGAGTCCCCACAGTATTTATCAAGCTTAGCCTTGGTCTCGGTAATGGTTTTTTTTTCGCAAGAAATAATGCTTAATAAGCACACGAAATTCACTTTTTTCCATTTTCTCCTCAAATTAGTGAGTAGTCTGATAAAAATAGCTGTCAAACACAAACTAACTGACGCAGCAAGTTTAAATTTTGACAGGAGTCAACTGACATATGCATGTTGACAGGAGCAGTGTTGCTGTTTCAGTAAAGAGGTCAGAAATTCATTATTGACCCGCCCTCGTATATGTCAAAGTTTTCGTCCTCTTTCTGTCTGGCTTATCCCTTTCTACATCTCGGTTGTATCAGTTAAAGTCGTCCCCTAGTTGTTCGGTTCCACGTGGCCTATTCAATATGCGAACATTTCTTGTGCACATCCCAAACTCGTAGTCCTTTTTTCATTTTGGAGAGTTGATGAGCTCCGTAATGATATGGTTTCATGTGCTCGGGAAGATTACCTAGGCATAATTCGTAACATATCAGGTAGGTTTTTTATGCATACTCTTGGACAATTCGGTGAAGTTATACCAATACCCTGATTTGGGAACTTGATAGTTAAGAGTTGATCTGACAGAATTTCTATTTCAGTAGCCTGAAATAGATTGATTATATCATGTGAATTCATCTGCCGCTGTACGTCCTTCTTCATAGGTTCAATAATTTTTGTCAGGACGTTATGGTGCTACTTTCACCTCCTCAACGCTCGCGCTTATAAGTTTTAGTCGGATTTAAAGAGAGAAGTGTCCGGTGTGTAAAGAAATACGAGTATAGTTACTGCCCTGGGAATCAACACGTTGACACCTCTTGGTGTCTTTTCTAATCGTTCAACACCCAGGCACCATGATATCGTCACCTATAAAAAAATGAATATTACTGATACCAATAACGTCCGTCATTTACGTTAGCCACTACTTTAACTCCTTGCATATTAAATTTTGAATTTCCTTAACAGTCATAAGCCATAGAACTATTGGGTATATAAATTAATTCGTGCGGTTTTTTTTCAAAATTTAAACGTTTACTTAAGAAAAGCACGTACAATAGTATTATTCAAAGTATTGCCCATCTGAAGCTATGACTTTTTCCCATCTTTCTGGCAATTTGTGGATCCCATCCCAAAAGAACTGCGCCGGCTTCGCAGCCAAGAATAAATCAAGCCAATTTTTGATATTCTGCTCTGATGTGAACCGTATTTCAGTGAGGGCGTTCTGCATCGACCGGAACAAATGGTAGTCAGAACGGGCAAGGTCTGGGCTATAAGGCGGGTGGGGTAAGACTTCCCATCCACTGTTTTCCAAATAGTTCTTAACCGGAATAGCAACGTGGGACCGAGCGTTGGACGGATGATGGAAAATAATTGCCTCGTGTCTGGTCGCATGTTCCGGGCGTTTTTCGGCCACTGCTCTCTTCAAACGGATTAATTGTGTTCGGTAGCGTTGTCCATTGATGGTTTCACCCGGTTTTAGCAGCTCATAATACAGCACACCCATCTGATCCCACCAAATACAGAGCATTACCTTCGCGCCATGGATATTCGGCTTTGCCGTTGATTTAGCTGGTTGGCCGGGTTTCACATATGATTTTTTGCACTTGGGGTTGTCGTAACGGCTCCATTTTTCATCACCAGTAACAATCCGATGCAAAAATGACTTCCTTTTGTGGCGTTCCAGCAGCATTTCGGACATGCAAAACCGCCTTTCGAAGTCTCTTGGCTTGAGTTCATGTGGAATCCAATTTCCTTGCTTTTGAATATATCCAGCTGCTTTTAAACGTTTGGAAATGGCTGCTTGAGTGACACCCAAGGATTCTGCGAGCTCTTCTTGTGTTTGGCAACAATCTTCATAGAGTAATGCTTCCAGTTCTTCATCTTCAAACTTTTTTGGCTGCCCAGGACGTTCATCGTCTTCCAAGCCAAAATCACCACTTTTAAAACGTGCAAACCACTTTTGGCACATTCGCTCAGCTAGCGCATGTTCATCATAAACTTCCACCCAAAATACGATGACTTTCGGCAGCAGTTTCCTTCATATTAAAGTAATGAAGAAGAACTCCCCGCAAAAACACTTTTTCAGGCACAAAGTTCGACATGTTTGAGTGAAAAAAAATTATTGTTGTTTACGCTTCAAATGAATGACATATACTGAAATAACGTACAATGACAGTAGCTTTCCAACGCATGTTCCAATGGAATAATACAAGTTACGCCATCTCTTAGCAAACCGCACGAATTAAATTATAGACCCAATACAATAGAAGGAACAGGAGATTTCCCTCTGAATGCATTATTGCTGAAAACGTTGTACCCTATGTAGGACTGAATGATTCTGGTGGATAGGATGCAGTTCACTCATAAAGAATGATTCCATACAAACTTCAGAAAGGCAGGTAATAGGTTCTTCAATGAATAGCTGACGCTGAGGTACCTCGGATTTGGATTCGGTTATCGAAGATCCCACGTTCTATTAGACGTGATGATATGAGTATAAATAAGGTTTTGAACACATTAAGATTTTTGCACACCATTTTAAAACGTGGTAAAAAGAAAACTAGTTCCTACGTTTGCCAAGGATCATAAGACGACCGTATCCCGGACCTTATGCAATGCATGACGAAGTAAGTAGATACGAGTACATACCAACAGAACCAGGCAAAACCCATGTTCTGGACGAAGGAAAGATTCTCGAATTCATAACTCGAGAAGTGCGAATTCATCAAAGTCTCGTTAGATGAATCAACGCAAGCTCCATGCAACTCTTTTGCGGATGACGACTTGGAGTGGTATTTAAGCATAATCTAACTAATCCTGGCAGTACTACAGTCGAATTTTACAATGTTTAGTCGCCCTTGATTATGCACTCTATGTACTTTCGTTTTTCATTTTGCTGAAACACTTTTACCAGAGTTCGAATAAAAACAAAATTTAACATCCCCAAAATAATTTAATTAAAATAAAGGACTACAGGATTTTTCTCTCAGATCCTTTCTTTGACCTATTTTACAAAAAAGAAATGAAAATAGTATAAAGGTCGCCTATAAGGCTATTTTAAAGTCTCCTTCTGCTTTTGGTTTCTTTATTTCATCCCTCGAGACAAAACAGGCAACTTAAAGGAAACCTTATTCAAATATACACAAATCTATTCACAGTATAATAACACGCAAAGACGTCTGTAGAAGAAGGTATGTATTTACCATCGGAAGCGGTAAGACAGGTAATCCGATTTCCGATTGAAATGGCTGAGTTCTTTTGCCAACACCGGAAGGTACGAGTATCATTCAGGAACTTTGCCCTAAGTCGTCAATGGTTAAGATTTTAAGTAAATTTAGGTGATTTCAGACTTCAGGACGAACCAAAACCATCAACTTGGGAATTAAAATTCTCGAGGCCTTGAAGTTGAAAGACGTCATTACTAAGAATATTTAATGGGAAACAACATTTAACAGAGAGACAAACTTCTTTTTTTAGAAAAACAATTCGAGTGGTTACCATTTTAACATCAATAATCGATTCAGCATTGCTTTACTCGTTCATGTCAATTTTGACACAAACTAAAAAGTAGATAATCCCTAATATGTGTATGTTAGACAGATGTATTGGCAACGCAGTCATTCTGCTTTACACGGAAGTCCTGTCAGCTCGTGGGAAATTATAAAAACAAACACAGAAGTTGTTTTATTTTTTTTCCCCCTTATAAAAGTATCTGTGCAATACAGTGAAGACTTTTGACGTTGGTATGACGTTCTGACAGATATGCCAGATATGCCAGATATGCAAATACCATAAACTTCAATAGTGTTGATGCATCCTTATTCCGATTTCAGGTATCCGGACTTTGTTACGTACGTGTCTGATATCCATTAAACTGACAACTGAAAACAGAATGAAATTCGTTAAAATGTCACGAACATAAAAGCACGCAATGATGGGTTTTTATTCCTATTTACAAAAGTCCACATTGAGTTTGAGTTAAAGATTATTTGCAGAATGAGTGGCAAGGATGTGCACGAATTTGAGGGATACATTTGGCCAATGTAAAGAAAATATGTTTGATTTGATGATGGAAATAAATTTGTACAAAATTCATTTAACAGATACGAGTATGAAGCACGCATTTAAGGTTCCGAGAATCTTAAGAGGTGGATTCTTGATATAACACATTGGCTGAAAAGTCCGTGCCGTTTTTAAGAGAGGGCACCACTTGAATTAAATCCATACCATTTTCAGTTAGTACCAATCTTCAAAAGATACGTGTATAAATTTGACAGCTGTCGGACGATTAGTTCTAGAGATATAGCGTTGTGAGTGAAGCAACTTTTGTTATTGTGAAAAAAATGGATTCAAAGCAATTTCGTGTATTGATTTATCATTGATTTTTGATGCAAAACATGCAGCCGATGCAAAGAAATGGCTTGCATCGGACTCTGCACCTTGCGAACGAACCATTCGCAAGTGGATTGAAAAATTAAAAAGTGGTCATACAAGCACGGAAGATTATGCACGCAGTGGACGTCCAAAAGAGGCTGTTTCAAATGAAAACATCAAAAAAGTCCACAAAATGATTACGAATGACCTTCAAGTGAAGTTGATCGAGATAGCTGAGACTCTGAAGATATCAAAAGAGCGTGTTGGATATACTCGTGTCATACACGAATATTTGAACATGCGAAAGCTCTGTTCAAAGTAGATGCCGCGTCGACCAAAAACAACAACGTGTTGATGATTCAGAGGAGTGTTTAAAACTGTTCAACCGCAATAAAGCCGAATTTTTGCGTCGGTATGTGACAATGGATGAAACTTCGCTCCGTCACTTCACACCAGAGTCAAGTCGGCAGTCAGCTGAGTGGCGAGTAGGAGACGAACCTCGTTCTCGGCTGTTAAGGTTATGGCATCCGTATTTTGGGATGCACATGGAATAATTTTCATCGACTATCTCCAAAAGGGACAGACTATTAACAGCGACTATTACATTGCGTTGTTGGAGCGTTTGAAGGACGAAATCGCAGTAAAACGGCCGCATTTGAAGAAAAAGAAAGTGCTGTTTCATCAAGACAATGCACCGTGTCACAAGTCGATGAAAACGATGGCAAAATTGAAAGAATTCGGCAACGAATTGCTTCCCCATCCACCGCATTCTCCAGAATTGGCCCCCAGCGACTATTTTCTATTCGCAGACCTCAAAACAATGCTCGCCGGAAAGAGATTTAAGACCGAATCGCCGAAACAGAGGCCTATTTTGAGGCTAAACCGAAATCGTTCTACAAAACTGGTATCGAAAGATTGAAAAATTGTTTCAATCAGTGTATCGCCCTCGAAGGCAACTATATTGATAAATAAAGTTGAATTTTGCAAAAAATTTGTGTTTTACTATAAAACGGCACTGACTTTTCAGCCAATGTGTTACACCATTCGAGATACAGCAGTTTCTTAGTCTTGTTTTGCCCGCTATGTGGCATGTCTAAAATTGAAGCATGTGCACTGACACTTAGACACACTGTCTACCACTCTCTAAGACGCCTGAATCATACCATCCTCATCGACACGTGGCTGTGCCTTACTTCACATCCGTATAAAACGGATCGAATCTCCTTCACAAGAAAAATCAAGATACCAACCTTTCCAAGCCTCATCTCGGATAGCAAACAGAAATAGGAGAAAAAAAAAGTTGTACAACGAAATAAAAAGGATAGAAAGAGAGGTACCGGTGAACGTTGGTTTTAAATGTTTAAAGGTTATAATGACTAGGAAATAAGGAGCTACGCAAGGCATTCCACGGCTTAGGAAAGAAACACGATATTTCAGAGCACGTCCGAAAGTAGGCTTGAGGGTATACTTATGAGCATTCATAGCGAGACGGGTGTTACGGTTAAAGATTTGAATGTGCGGAATGCTACTGGCGATTTCTATGGCACACTGATGGTGGAAATAGTGATAAAACAGAGTGAGAGACGAGACCTTACGTCGGTGTTCGAAGGTGTCCATTATTTGAGTGATATTAGGATCACCTATGAGTTTTATCGCACGGTTTTGGATCCTATCTACACGGTGCAGAGATATTTTGGGAGCACCCGACCAGATGTGGGCATTGTACTCCAATTTCGGTTAGATAAACCCCTTATATATTGAGGCAAGATGAGAAGGGGTGAAATATTTCTTACATCACTTGAGGAAACTTAGACATTTCGCAGGATTTTTGACCACACCGAATATGTGGTCATTCCTATGTAAGTTGTCATTGATACACATACCGAGAATGGACAGTTTATCGGTTTCGACGATGCAAGTGCCATTCATGGCTAATGGCTGGGTGTTTAAATTTCGATTTACTGACAGAAGGCGGCATTGTGTTTTGGAAGCATTAAATTCTACTCTGTGTTTCCCCAATTAGTTATGCTGTTAATATCAGAATTTAATGGCGTTCCCGTTCTACAGCCGAAGAGTAGGGACGTGAGTCCAGGAACGAATATGAAAAGCAGAGAGCACTGTCGTCAGCAAAGTAATATATTGGATTAGAAGTAGCAGACAAGAGATCGTTGATGAAAATTGAAAAGAGTGCCGAAGACAGAACATAGCCCTGGGGCTCACCAGCACTTATTTTGTGCATATCAGACTTGAAACCATCCAAGACAACTTGAATTGAACGTTCCGAAATTTTCGATAATTTCGACAAAAGAGCCTGATGCTGATGCAAACTCTGTTAAATGCCTTAGAAATATCAAGTGCAACTATCTTGCTTTCACCAGAATGATGTATGCTTTCGTTCCACTTTTCGGTAAGACATGCCATCAAATCACCAGTAGACCTGTTGTTACGAAAACCATATTGCCGGTCATTAAGAAGTTTTCGTGTTTCGAGATATTTTATGAGCTGACAGTTTATCAGTGTTTCCATGACCTTGGAAAGAAGAGACGTAAGTGCAATGGGTCTGTAGGAGGAAAGAGAGAATAATTCGCCTTTTCTATGGACGGGCTTGACAAATGCTGTTTTCCATCTGCTTGGAAAGAGTCCTAAAGAGTAGGACTCTTACGCAGTGGTTTTCCCAGCGAGGTAGAACACCTCTTCAGAAATACCTGGCTCTCTGACGGGTACAAATAGGATCTTGGATCGAAAGAAAAATGGAACTGAGCTCTACACCCTGAATGCCTCGAACTGCAACCAACTTCAGACTGCTATAATTTCCAAACCGACAGTGAGCTCAAATTTTGACGCATGACAGATAATTTTATCATTTACAAGCCTTTTAAACGATTTGCGTCTCAGTTGTGTTGCAAAATTTTTATCCGCGATGGAATTCAAACGTGATAGTGTGATTGCTTTATATTTGGCCACATTTGACCACAAGTAGCTATTGTTAGAGCCCTCCAGCACCTCAACGTGAATAAATCATTTGTGTCTCGAACCATAGCTCGTTACCGTGATACTGGCAGCGCGAGCGTTGCAAAACGCCATAGAGGTGGTCATAAAAAAACAGCAACATCGACAGAAATGGTTCGGAAAGTGAGGGCTGGAATTGAGTGAAATCCGCATCGAAGTGGAAGAAAAATGGCTCGTGAGCTCAACATATCATTGGAACTGATGCAACACATACTGAAAAATGAGCTTGGGCTCAAGCCATTGAAGTTCCAAAAAGCACACGATCTTACACAACAACAGAAAAAAGTTAGAGTCGAAAGAGCGAAGGAGTTGTTACCCTTGCACGAAAGTGGTGAGTTGCCGAATTTGGTTTTTTCCGATGAGTCGCCATTTGCTATCGAGCAATATGTCAACAAACAAAATGACCGAGTTTACTTGCCAGAGAGGTCCTTCGAAAATTTACACCTTCGGACGGCCACCGGAAAGCAGGCAGCACGGATGGTGATGGTTTGGGTCGCCATTACCGCCGATGGTCGCTCCTCGCTTGTATTTTTGGACCGTGGCGTCAAAATTAATGCCATCGTATATCGTGAAAATATCTTAGAGGCAGTATTGAAGCCTTGGGCAAACAATCATTTCGGTCGGAGACCGTGGACATTTCAACAAGACTCGGCACCGTCTCACAAAGCGCGCGTCCACCCAGATTGGTTAAAAAACAATGTTCCACACTTCATTTCTTCGACACAATGGATTGCAAATTCTCCGGATGCAAATCCGTTGGATTTCTCTGTCTGGGGTATTTTGAAGGCGAAGGTTGGCACTAAAAAATACCAAAGTTTGGACCACCTCAAACAAGCACTTCGCCGGGAATGGGCCAAAATATTGCAGAGCCACTTGCGTCCAGCGTGCGATACTTTCTTCGGCCGTCTCAAGGCCATTATTCGCGCCAAAGGTGGACATATGGAAAGCTACTGATACAATTTGAAAATTGATGTATTTTCCAACATTTTTTGCTTTGGAACAATAAAATTTATTAAAAAATAAAAAAATTCACCCTGTAAGTCCAGACCATCCTCTTCAAAAGGGAAGCTCGCATATAGCAAGGCAAACGTCTGATGCATAGATATTTTGGCATGCATGGCCAATGAACCCCAACTTAGCAACTGGCTAAGTTTTACATTAAATTAAGAGGACATGCTGTTTAGGTTTTTAGGCATTAAGTGAGTAATGCTAGCTGCAGTTGATACCTGTGATAGGCATGCGTAGGTGGTCACGAGTTTCATCCTGCAACTTAGAGTTGACTCTCTTCCAGACTGGTTGACATTCGTCCAAGTAAATGCCCGCCCTAAATATGCTACAATGGCTCCATAGTCATGCCAAAGACATAAAGAACTCAAACTAAATAAACTTAGACTAAGATTCTGCAGGCAGCAATGCCAGGTCGTACGCTTTCTCCTAATTCAATAAACCAAAGTATGTCAATTAACAAATTCAAAATAATTTGCCCCGGCAAGACCAACTTTGGATCCTTGCCGTCACAACCCTCAGTACTCGTATACACAGTCCTTTGCTGATCTGGAAGCTGCGGAAGTTAAAAAAAGAGGAAACCTTTTGGCCTTCATTATGCACTTAACTTTCCTGAAATAGATTGTAACGAAAACTGGTACTAACAAAAAACAACAAACTTTTTCGTTGCGAATTTTCCGTTGAAAGGTAGCAAATTTTTTATTGTGTCCAGGGAAAAGTTTTAATTTTTTTTTGCTTCTCAGCTTTTTTGTATATTTTTTGAACTTCTTCCGCAACACACAGAAACCGGGCGGTTGAAAACTTCATCGTCCTGATTTTTTTTTTTAAGTTTATATACGGTGGACCCAGCACGGTGTACGAGTACTTTAGAATTGAGTCGATAGGATTCGAAAGAAGGCATACCTGTTGCTATGGTATAAATTATTCTTTCATCGATTTTGGGTTCGGGTTTGGTTGAGAACTTTATTTCGTAGGAAAATGGATGTTGGAAATTGAAGTCGGAAGTCAAAAAGTAAACTCGTTGTTCGTCTTTTCTCAGTTTTGACATGGTAAGTAGAAGTACTTGTGACAGGTTCAGTAGTGAAAATATGGATTGGAGCCCACTTGTGATTATGTAGTGGAATTTATAGGTTGAGGACGCTAATTCTAGGTTCCAAAAAAATAATCTTGATCTTCGAATTTATGCTAATAGTTCCCTGGAAAGCATTTCCCTATAAAGGGTTTCATTAATAAAGGAAAAGAGTATTTCTATGAAATTGGATTTGTTTTTAATTTTAAAAGGGTTGCCATTAATAATGTAGACCAGTGAAAGTCAAATCACCTCCCCGAACTCTGTAGTACATCAAGACTCTTTTGATGAAATTGTCCATCAAATTTTTGCATTGATAATAGATCAGATATTCAGTAGAAAACATCGGCATGAATCTCCTCTCCACATCCATTTCTTCAAGTTCGGCCATAAAAATTCATTGATCACACTATCCAGAGTATCAGTCATACCGCCTTCATTTTCATACAAATAAGGTCCGAAGATGCCTTCAATGCATCTCAATTCTCCACCAATGACTCAAGGCAATCATGCGATGTATTTCAAAGGTCTCTTGGTGAGATGGTTGAATATCGGTTTTAGTGCTGCAGGACTTAGTTTCTCATTTACACTGGCTCGCCCTAGCCACTTTCACAATAAACCCTTGTATTCATAGTCATATTCCTATTACTTTGGTCACCATCCAGATGCCAAGACCTATGATAAGTTGAAGACTGCTAACTGCTAAACCAAGATTTGATAGTTACTGCTGACATAAGCTGCGAAACGAATGGAGAATGGCACAAATTCGTGCCATACCACCGGAGGAGGTAGCAGAACTCATTGAATATTGTGATTCCAGAAAGATAGCACTTATCATTTGTGATGCTAATGCTCAGAGCTCTTTTTGGGGCAGTAGCAAATACAACGTGACAGGTAATCATCTCCTGGATTTCATGCTATCGTCTGACCTGGCTGTCAACAATGTTGGCTCCCAGCCAACTTTTGTTACGAGAGTAAGACAGCAAGTAATCAACTTAACTTTATCCAACACCTATGCTAAGGAGATTACTAACTAGAAAGTGCTATTGGTGATCTCCACATCACACCATAGATACATCGAATTCAAAATCGGATGCGAGGTCTCGAAGAGCAGGAATCCGCATAAAGCCAACTGGACACGATTTAAGGAGGAGCTCGACAAGTACAATAGTGCTCCCCCTAAACGCAAACCAAAACAAAAGCTAGGGGAAGCTGTTCAGAACCTGAACGGTACCGCCAGCAAGTCTTTCGAAATGGCATGTCCAGCTAGTAAGCAGACCTCCATCGTCCTCCTAAGGAATCCAGGAAACTTCTAAGCATCTTTACAGATCGGAGCAAGAAGAGGCTTATTCGGATTTTTGCGAAAAGATCGAAACTATCGATGAAATCAGTAGGCTGGCCAAAGTCCTCAAATGGGGAAGAACAAGAAAATCTGACGGCACCTACACTGAGTCGAAAGCAGAGACCCTCCGTTTCATGCCTAAGTCTCACTTCCCACGTAACCTAATCCGAACCAGCTAAACAACACCGTGACGGATGAGAACATTAAACATGCTGTTGCTTCCTTTGATTGCTTCAAGTTGGTATTGAACCGGTGGTACAATACCATATATACCCAGTTATGTGACAAAAAGCTAGCCCAGCTGCTGGCAACTCTGAAGGGAATTTTCACTGCTATCCTGGCACTGGTATACATATCGGAACCCTGGCGAACAGTGCGAGTGACTTTTATACCGAAAATCGGAAAAGAGGACTACTCGCCCGCCAAGAGTTTCAGACCTATAAGTCTGACTTCCTTCATGCTGAAAAGCATCAAGTGATTGATAGAGATCCATGTGCACAAAACCGCCTTGCGAATGCATTCTCTGTCGGTGAGGCAACACGTCTACCAAAGGCGAAGTTCCTGAAGGCGCACTTGACTAGAATAAATACGCCTTAGGCATTTTCATCGACGTTGAGAGTGCTTTCGACATCGCAACTTTTGACAGCATATGTAACTCGGCCAGACAACACGGCGTAGATGAATCATTAGTTTTGTGGATAATAGGACATTGATTGCTGATGCTGGCTGTGGCCAAGACGCAGTGGCGGAGGTAAACAGGGGTTGCTCGCAAGGCGGCGTTCTGTTTCCATTTCTATGGTGCATGTTGGTCGACTCATTGCTTTACGTTCCTAACAATTGTGTCGTCTATGCAGTAAACGGAGCTATACTGTCTGTTGGATCGTGTTTAGCGCAGGCAGCCCTAGACGTGGTCGACGACTGGTGCACTAAAGATGGGCTTTCAGTCAATTCTCTTAAAACTGAAGTTGTTCCCTTGACGAGATGGATGAAGGGGTCTAGTCTGACTCATCTAGTGCTTAAAGGCGTCACCATCCGATTCGCCGAAGAAGCTAAGCGTTTTAATGTCATCCTGGATAACAATCTTCTCTAGACTAAACATGTTATGTCGAAAGCATCTAAGGCGCTGTAGGCCTTCTTGCAGTGTAGAGGAGCTATCAGCAAGACATGGGGTCTGTCACCGAAGAGGATCTGTGATAAAGCCAATTATATCCTATGCATCGGTTGTCTGGTGGAAAAATTTCTCGCAAAAATAAGTGATTTTACTAGACTCCAAAGAACGGTTTGTCTCGGATGCATGGGGGCTTTCCCCAGAACCCCTGGCTCCGCTCTAGACGCATTGATGAAACTCTCTCCCCTTGATATTCATATCATGGGCTGCACTCTCAAAGCCCTCTTGTGTCTAAAAGGAAGTAGTCTTTGGTATAACACTCACTGGAGCTTTGATGACCTTGCGCGCCGGCTGTCTTATGACTCTGGTCGTATGAACATGCCATCCGATGCAATGGCACCAGAACTCTTGTTGCGGAAAAAATATGAAATCGTCTTTCCCTGACTGGTTTCCGCCAGAATCTGAGCCAGGAAAGGAATGCAGTCGGGTCTTCACGGACGGCTCCAAAACCAATATAGGATGTGGCGTTGGTGTTTTTTTTGGAGGACGACTACGTTAGATTTCACTACACTTTTGCTAAGCACTTAAATGTGCTGGGCTAAGTGACACAACATCCTGCTGCAGGTACTCGGCGCTGACGTGATGGGTGCTGGCACTGTAGGCGTTTTATCACTGAAGCGCTCACTCACCTTTCTTCGTAAGACTGTAAGATTTCATTAGAAGCAATTACAAAGAGTACAAAGGGCTAGTTCTTCGTCTGACTGCTTTGCTCCGACAGAAAAAAATTAAAAAAACTTCACCCTGACGTTAATTCGAAATATTCAGACCCGGCAAGGTGTCTGCCATAACTCATGAAAACTTTTCAAAGTAGCTCGTCAATGTCTTTGACTTACATGCAGAGTTCGTTGACCAAGGGATAGCTGGATGCCTAGCGCGCCCTGAACTTCAGTAGTTCTACTGTAATCTTATATCCCTACGCCGATGAAATCATCGTCGTGATAAGATAACTCCATAAGTCTCCGAAGCATTCGGTCGGATGATATAAGAACAAAGTTTTGCTTCTTCAAGTCGAGGCGACCGACCGACGGAATAAAATGCCAAATTGAGCAACTAGGCGTCTCCACTCTGTTTGGCGTTTTCTCACAAAACTCTTTGAATTGATTTCTAAACAATGAAGAGTGACGACTTCTATTGGGAGCACTGGCATCCTTTCCTGACCGCCGCCTCGATGATTAAGAAACTTATCATTTAAAATGACTCTACCAGTCTAGTAACAATAATGGGATCGATTCTCTCGCATGCTTTCTCTTTTTATCAGCATGATCTATTGCGGTGAAAGACACTCTGGAATGTAGCCACTAGAGCAATACAAAATGTGTATGTAGAGGGTGTTCTCAGCGAGTCTCAGCGTTGGTTTGCAAAATTTAGAAATGACAATTTTGACCTAAGGGATGAACCTCGTTAGGGTAGGCCAGAAAACCTAGACGATGAGCTCCTGAAGTCCATCGTCCTATACCCACGGTTATGGTAAGGGAACTCAACGTAAGCTATATGACCATCCCTCAGCTAACAATTATGGGAAAAGTGGGTACCACACCACCTATCGCAAGTTTGCACCGCGCTTCTTTCGCGTCACAATCAACAGCGGACGCAGTTACAATAAAATTAAACGTCTCTACCAATTTTTTGGTTCAGAAGACAGACCAGCACAGATTCCAAAGACGGACTACACCCGCTCAAGGTGTTACTGTGTGTGTTTGCCTCTTAACCAGACAACCACCGCAGAAGTCTACTGTCACCAACTGTCACCAGCTGTGCATATTAGATTAGAACAGAAACGGCCAATCTGGTTAATCGAAGGGATGTTCTATTCCATCAGGATAACGCTTGCCCACATACAGCTAGGTTGGGAAATAATGGTGCATCCTCCGAAGTCTGCAAAACTTCCCTTGAACTTGAGAGTCAGCAAGAAATGCTGCCCATGCTGCCACTTTGGGTCCATATGAAGGCCTCTCCATATACGGGCTTTTAGTTCTCGGTTTTGCGCACTAAAGAGCCACAATAGTTTTTTCGTTTATGGTAAGTACACGGAAGCTATACCCATGCCAACGGTCGAGAGCAATTGCAAACTTGACGTAGTTTATGCCTATTCGTGCATCGTAAACTTTGGTGATGAGGCGTTGTTTTCATATTTCTTATTCTCAATCAGCGCCAACAAGTTTAAGATCCCTCGTAGCTTACAGTTGATTGCACAAGGCGTACTGGAATTTTTCTTCGAAATTCTTCGTCTTCACCTTGCAATACGATGCATATGAGTCACCAGCATTCACCATTTTCGCTTCATTGGGCTCTGCGTCGTCTGATATGCTCCTCTTGCAGCCGAAACGGGTCCTTTTTTCCAGAGATGTAAAACATAGAGGATGCTATTTTGACATCCTTTCCCAGCTGTTGATCTACCTCTTCTATGAATAGCCTAGTGCTCCGTAGCAGGCCTTTACCCTTTGGTACGCATTATGCCCACCGCAGATGTCTTTTTTTAGGACGACAATATTAATAAAACTTTTGTCTGTCTTCCAATTGGTGTTATATGCCGTCTTGATGGCAATGAAGAATTGGTGAAATGAGCAAGGTAACTGTGTATAGAAGGGCTTTACGGAACACCGTCCCTACTTTTAAGACAACTCGAGAATGCAAAATTTTCTAAACGGGTTCGATAGACTGAACTCAACAAGCTCTGTTTGGGTCTCAGGTCACAATACGTTCTTGGGTAATGAGATCGCCGATAAACTAGCTTATCAATGCACTCTCAGGATCAGAAGCTACGTTAAGACTGATTTTGGTCACGGTTAGGGATTCCAGTTTCATGTGAGCACAACTGCAGATGTAAACGGATATTTCCTGACGTCTTCAAGAAGTCAGCTGTGGCTCACTAGAAAGGCTGTATGTTAGGCATACGTGAAACAACATGTTGTGACGCTGACTGTCAAAGTGATGACGATACTGCGAAGCACTGCCTCAATGAATGTCCAGTCTACGCTCGCATCAGGATAAAAGTACTAGGCGCTGATGTGGTAGGTTCTGGTACTGTAGGCACTTTATCACTGAGGTCTTTACTAATACTTTTACGGAAGACTGAACAATTTCATCAAAAGGAACTTACAAGGAGTGCAATGGTCTAGTTCTTTGTCTAAGTGCTCTGCTCCGACGGAAACAAAAACCTGTCTGGCACCCTTTATTTAAGTGTTGCAGTAAGCCAGCACTATCACATTTACTTGCTAACTCGCTCTATATCCCAGTGACTTTGAAGCCAGTTTCAGTGGCAGCTTAAGTTTCAGATGATGCAAGCGCAAAAAATTTCCTTAACTTCCACCAGTGTGAGTTCCTGCCTGCTTAATACTAACTCCCTTATCGTGAGTGAGAATCTTGTCCAAATCCTCATTCTTTCATGCTATGAAGAAAATCGACTCCTCCATACCTTTATAAAACATGCCCTTGCCAAGGAAGCTCGTAAGCGGTTGGTTTTACTCCCACTTTGCACTCTAGGGCATAGTTTACATACCATCGCTAGAATATCTCAAATCAAGAGATGAGTTTTCGGCGTGGTTTGTTTTGTCGTCAACACTGCCATGACTAGCTAGATTCGCTATATCATAACTTATCTTTTGAAATATGATGCTGCATAAACAATCAAACTCGCACAAGTGGATCCCCACTTCAATATTAGGTATCTACGCACCTGATACTATGGAAACTTGATGATGCAATTTCCCGGCTTATTGAATAAGGAAGTACAAAATTACAAAACTTCAGTAGGATCCCTAATGACACCATGTCTCTATGCCATATGGAGCTAGAAACAAAATACAAGGCATTTCACATCTATCTACGAGTACCATTACCTACAAGTTAACTCCTCCGTCAATAGCAATCGTCATCACATTTCCTTCTAATTTGTGACTTCTCAGGCGGAAATCCGAATACCTCCTACATCTCATCTCATCATCCGCATCTTCCTGTGTCTATCTTTCTTCAAGCAATAATTTTTTTTCTTGAATAGGACGCAATTTAAAACTCAACAGTTCTCTGCATCGCCAACAGTAAAACTTCTGGATTCATGCAATCTTCAACAATTGAATGTGTTAAATGGAAACATTACCCTTGAAGTTCCATTGCAAGTGCAACATCCTTGTGATGAGAAATCTTGATTCTCCGAGTCGTGTCGGTGTCGTTTCTGCTTTCAGTGCAAATCCTTATACCGACACTACGCCTGCTGTCGCCCGCACTCCAGCTAAGCACGTCAGCGTTTTAATATTTCAATTCACCAACGCTAAAAGAAGACTAACTGTTGTTCACAAAAAATGTAAGAAAAAGATAATTAAAAAGGAAATATTGTACAAGTAGACGAAGGAAAACTTTGAGATAAAGTAGGACTAAGCACTGTGAAGAGACACAGATATTATCCTTAAATTTGCCTGCTGATTCAAAGAGATTTGCTCATTAGCAATGCCAGAGTATGAGTTTTTATTTATAAATCTTCTACAAGAAAGGACGAGGGATGAAACCGTCTTGACTGGCATCGGGCTTCGGTTGTTGGTAGTGGCATGAAATATGGAAGAAGGCTGGCTGCTGTTGCAATCAGGAAATTCATCTTTCATTGTTGTTTATCTAAAAATTTTGTAAAAATGCTAAGAAAGTAAAAATTGTCACATGCAGGACATGATAGTAAAGGAAAGGACTCAATTTCAATTGGATATAAAAGGTTCTCACCGAAATTTTGGCGCATTCATTTATTTTCCTTTTTCCAGATATTATTGTGATGTCGGACCCCCATTCGGAATCAGGCCACTCACATTCAAATGAATATGAGTATGCGCGTTGATTCTCGAGGACGAAAGCAAGTTCAAAGAGTTTCCCAACTCTCGCATCATCGGATCTCTGTATAAGTGCAGAGTACTCAGACAAGGAACGTTGCCATCACAGTCTTTTTAAGTCCTTTGAATGAAATTACTTAGTATTTTGGGAAAGGATAGCTAGGTTCTTCAGAGATGAATGCTTACATTAGCAGAAACTAACTCGCCAGAATAGCCCAGAAGTTGTAGCCTAATGTGATCGTAGCACATGCAATCGCAGAGGAATTGCTCCGTGGAGCTGTCATCGTTCTCGAAGGTAAACATTGTCATTTGCCGTGATGCGATTGTGACCTGGAATTGAAGCAAGATTTTTTGATGTTAGACTTCCAACTAGATTCAAACAAGCTTTGCATTCTCGAACTAGCTTGGAGGTAGCGGGCACTAAGAGTAGGCGAGCTGTCGGTATTGAAGCAAATGCTTCACCCCTTTATCATTGCACTACGGTGTGATTATATATCCCTCTTGTCAAAATTGGATGGATTCAATTTCAAATCCGAAGAAGAGTGGAGGTCTCAAGATGTTTTAGATGCTTTGGATACGGGCATCAGCAGGCAACCTGTAGTGGTGCTGACAAGGAGTCATAAAAAATCCAAAATCATCTAAAGTGCTGCCTATGGATATAAAAACTCCACCAACAATGTTGGAGCATGTGCTGGGCTCAGGCATATGTCAGGCATTCAAAGAAATACTTGAAAAGGTGAAGAGAAGCAGCTTCTGTGACCAGAATACATACTTCAAGGAAATCTTCACAGTAGTCGAACGGCTGACAAACTCCTGGTTAAAATCAGAACTGAACTGCGAGCAGATATGGTCATCAACAGCGAACAATACACAAACAATATAGAGCCGAACTGGGCTGCGGACTCATTAAGAACATCTGCTATCTGGATTCCAGACGCAGCGAAATACCCCATCAAAAGCCAAAGCACACAAAGATGCTTTCTATCTCACGCCAAACGAAAGGATAGACGAGTTCCGGCAAAAACTAGACCCTAGTCGGTGGAGACTTTAATGCTAGAGCCTAGGCAAATATTGGAGATTTCTGCAAGATGCAGCCTTAATGTAGTATACGTAGGAAACCCGGCGTCTTTCACGAGACCTGGATACGAAGGAATTATTCCAGATGCCACAATTGCGACGGAATCAACATCTGGAAGAATAAAGAACTGGAGAGTCATCGAAGACATAATCTTTGATTTACAAGAGGACCAACGAGTTCCAAATTGGTATCCATCACGAGCTCCGAGGTGGATCGTTTATAGACTCAACGAAATGCTTCTCACATCTGTGGTCGAAGAACAAAAAGGTGCTGTACTCCAACTTGAAGATGCAGCAGAAACAAAATCTAAAGCCACGATGCAATTCATACGACTTGCATTGTGGTGTTTCGATGCCCGAGTGAGTAGCTCCAACAGAAACAGTGTGGATGGAGGAGATAGTCGCGCTACTGAGAAGACGACTGCAGCTGAGACACACAGTCACCAAGGAAGAAGAAGACACACAGTCTATGGAAGACATTCTGTCGGAATACGAGCAAAAAACAGAAGTGGGAAAACCTTGCCAAGACGTGATCCATCGATCTATAGAAATCGCCCCTTCAAACCTTTAACCATAACAGCCATCTGTGAATGTTCATCAGTACGCCCTCAAGCCCACTTTGTCTAGCAAGTAAGAGTACTTTAAGTGATACAATAAAAAATGCATATAAACTAAACACAAGCCCACATTCCGACGTACTCTAAAATATTGTGATTCATTCCTAAGCCCTAAAACTCACTTCTGAAATGCCCTGCTGAGCTCTCTTTTTCCTAGTCGTTATAACTTGCAAACATTTAAGACCAATGTACATAGGTACCTCTCTTTTCTTCCTTAAGTTTCCTTCGCGAGATCTGTGTGCAAGCATTTTATGGGCATCATAACCCCTTAAGCGCACGCTAATTATAAAAAAAAACTAGGAACTCGGGCGACCAGGCCTACCATATGTGAAGAAATGATATAGCGCATAGCAGACAAGCTTTTCCCAACTCACCCTGTCAGGCCCCCCGACACGGCTCTGCCCCATCGACAGAAAATCTCAGCTTTCAGGAAGAAGATATGAGTTCTAGCGGTGAAAACCTTACAAAACCAGAAAGCCCCTGGACCGGACGGAATACTGGCGGAAGTGCTGAAAGCGATTGTCCAACAGCCGCATTGAAGAAGCGGTCTTTCTCAGGAGTTGGAAGAAGCAACGCTTGGTGCTGATCAGCAATGGCGAAGGAGGCCTGGATTCCCCATCTGTGTACAGACCACTTTGAATGCTGGACACTGCATAGAAATTCCTAGAAAATATGCTGAAACCAGGCTCACATTTGCAATACCAAGATCAGGTGACCTCACCACGAGGCAATATGGTTTCAGAAAGGGCTACTTTATCGAAGCTATCGGGGAAATAGTAAAGGCTGTCCAAACCGCCAACCACTACTCAATGAAGATCGTGCTGTTGGCAACTCTGAATGTGCGAAACGTCTTCAATTCAATCAGGTGGAGTGACATAGTGAATGCGCTTGAACATACTCTCAATATTCTTGTTTACCTCTTGCGAATACTGAAGAACTACCTCAAAAATCAGGAGCTGATATACAATACCCTTGAAGAAATGAAATCGCCTCCGGGGCAGCACAGGGATCGATCCTGGGACCTGGCCTCTAGCGCATTTCATATGATGGCATACTTCGCATGGAGATGCATGAAGATGCCATTCTGGCAGGGTACGCAGATGATATTGCCGCGGTGATTACGGCAAAAGACGCGGAGAACGGACAAATTAAGCTGGCACAGATTATGAGACGGGTGAACTTATGGAAAGATGAACACGCTCTTAGCCCAGCTACAGAAAAAACCGAACCGAAGTTATAACAAACAAGAGAGCAGTAAAATACATGGGACTGAGTATCAATATGAAACTCATCTAAAGTCCATATCGGAACAAGCGTCGAAGGTCGTAATCTCACTAAGCAGACTGATGACAAACATAGGGGGTCCTACGGCCAACGAAGGAACGCTTTGAGATCTGAACAGACACACTCCGACAAGAAATGTACAGGAAACAAATGGCATCAGTGCAGAGACACAGAGCTCTACGCGCAGCAAGCTGGTACCGAATGGTGTCGGAACCAGCCTTCCTTGTATTCGCAAAAAAGTGACCCTTATCGATCTTTTAACGGCGGAAAGGAAGTACGTCTCCGACAAAAAGGTGGAAAAGGTGTAGTGGAAGCGGCAATCGAGGAGGCAAACGTTTTCACGGAACGCCCAGTGACAATAGCGTTGGAATTCGGAAAGTAGAGAATGATAGAGGACCGATCAAGAACGTGACTAAATGGATTGGACGGAAACGCCGCAAAGTAAACTATTACGTCACCCAGTTTCTCACCCGACCCGGTAAAGCAAACACCCCAGCCTGCCAGTACGGAGACCCACCAGTGGACGATGCACACCACACTTCGTTTGCAGGAGGTGGGAATCAGCCCAGAAAACATGGTGGAAAATGTGCTGACCAGCGATCAAAGCCAAATTTGTTACTCACATTCAGGACAAAAAAGGGACAGCAAGACGCAAATATACTCTTAAAAAAGTGATGAAAGCCTCATCACCAATATAGAATAGACCCGCACAAGAAAGAAGAAAGAGTACGACACCACTCTGAAGTAATGCGAAAGTGGTTCTGGAATAGATGGTGTCCAGATGAAAGGGATTAAGGTAGATTTTAGTGGGTGAAAGTTTCCTTCTCTTCGTTATTAGCTTTTCCACCATCCCCTAGGAAAAAAAAAGTAGTCTCAATCGATTGACTGTCATCCCATAAGGTCATGTTGTACTATAGACCTCTTTATTTTAAACGGAAGATGGCCTTGGTGAAAATTGAATTTATCAGTACGTATACAGAACAAGGTGTGCTAGTTTAATTTTAATTTTGGTGGGGGCGAAAGCCCCCATTTATTCGGCTTAATACAAGCTATAACTTAAAATTAAACTTAAACTAAAACTTAAAACTAAGGCTGGTTATTCTGGTGAAGGAGAACCGATTTGAGGTAGGAAGTGGTGCGGTGGAAGTCAAAGACGCTAGGGTTTCAATTAATTTTTCGTAGCATGCGGGAGATTGGTTCGTTCGCGCCGTAGGTGGTGTGGTGGGTTGGGAGATAGAAGAGACGAGGGGTACGTAGATTACGAGGGTTAGTGTTGAGGAAAATAGAATTGTGAAGGGACGTGCATTCAACCTGACCTGAAAGAAGTCGATGAATGAAGAGAAAGTCGGCTGCATCTCGGCGTTCCTCAAGGGTGTTTAGGTTAATAAGGTTGAGACGGTTTTGATAGGGGGGCAGAGTAAAAGAATCATCCCAGGGCAAACCTCGAAGAGCAAATCGAAGAAAACGGCGCTGGATGCTTTCGATTCTCGAGATATGAACGCGATGATATGGGGACCATACTTGACTGGCGTACTCTAGGAGGGGACGAACAAAGGTAATATAGAGGGACCTGGTCACGTATGGGTTGGTGAATTCTTTGGACCATCGTTTTACAAAACCCAGTGCAGAATTGGCTTTAAGGATTATCCCATCCATATGCAAACGGAAGTTGAGCTCCCTATCACACAAAATGCCGAGGTCGCGAAGAGATTCAACGGAGGAGATAGGTTGGTTGTGGAGAAGGTAGAGTCGGGGAGGAGATTTGAGCCGTTTATGTGAAAAGGTGATGGATTGGCATTTGGTGATATTAAGTTCCAAACAATTTTTGAGGCACCAGATCGAAAAACTATCAAGGTCTTGTTGAAGAAGGAAGGAGTCATGGGGAGAGGAAATGGTTTTGAAAAATTTGGTATCGTCGGCGTAAAGGGAGACGGACGAGTATTTAATGATCCTATCGAGATCATTTATGGTTAATATAAAGAGAAGGGGACCGAGATGGCTACCTTGAGGAACTCCAGAGGTGGCCAAAAATGGAGCGGAGTGGGCTGACCTAAAGCGAACACTGTAAAAACGGTTTTCGAGGTAAGAGGATATCCATTTTAACAGTATGGGTTCAAAGCCGAGGGCAGACAATTTGAAGAGTATTAATCGATGAGAGATTTTATCGAAGGCTTTGCTAAAATCGGTCGCAACTACATCGACTTCGTTGCCGTTCTCTAGGGCAGAGATGGTAAAGGATACGAATTCAACGAGATTTGTGGTGGTTGACCTACCCTTTAGGAAGCCGTGTTGTCTAGGGGAAATAAGTGATTTGCATTGGAAACTTAGAGCTTCATACAAAATACTTTCGAGGAGTTTGGGTATATGGGAGAGTTTAGCGATTGGACGATAGTTTGTTATTTCGTTCTTTGATCCCTTTTTGTGGATTGGGGTTATAAAGGAGGTTTTCCAAACCTGAGGAAATTCTCCTTGTGAAAGGGATAGACGAAAGAGATCAGAAAGGGCAAGGGAAAGAGACGGAGAACATTTTTTAAGAAATATGGCAGGGATGCCATCTGGACCGGGTGTAAATTCGTCATTGAGTTGGTGTAATTTATATTCGATATAGGAGGGGTCCAAGATGTGAGAGAGAAGTGGGCCGTTGGAGAAGTTCAGTAGGTAACGAAAATAGGATGGATCTGGTACAAAGGCGTCGTTCGTAAATGATTGTTTAAAGAAGCTGGCAAATAGGTTGGCAATCGTGAGTTGATCGGTTGATGACTTGTTGTTGAAAGAGAGGGAAGGAGGGTAACCATCGGACTTTCTTTTGTAGTTAACAAATTGGTAAAAGGACTTAGGGTCATTTATAAGGTTGACTTGCGCATTATTAAGGTAACGCTGGTAAAGGGAATCGTAAAGTTCGGTGAAATGAAGATAAGCACCAAGATAGTTGGAATAGCCGGACAAGGATCTGGTACGCAGGAAAACAGCCCATAACTTATTTCTCTTGTTTCGTAAGGAACGAAGTTTGCGATTATACCAGGGAGGACTAGTAGATGATGTTTTAAGGCGGGAAAACGGAACGTAAAGGCTGAAAGAATTAAATATTTCTTTATAAAAAATGGATAAGGCATCATTTACGCTTAGGTTGTGAAAGTTAAAGGGGGATCTGCTAAGATAATCACTGATTTTGTGAAAGTTTGCTTTGTGAAAGTCGTAGGATGAGAGAGTTGTGGGAGGAGTGGACTGGAGAGAAGAGTTATGAAAAAATGAAAGTAGAAGGGGGGGGTGGTAGTTGTCGATTGTAGAGAGAGATAGGGGACAAAGTGAGACTGAGGAGTTGATTGAATCTGTTGTGAAAATAAGGTCCAATTGCCTGCCTATATAGTTGGATACACCACTGACTTGGCATAGACTTGAGTCTGTTAAGCGATCTAAGAAGAGACATTCCTTAGCTGAGTTGGCATTTGAAGCGATGAAGAACGATTGATCGTCTGATGGAATCCACTGTAGCTGAGGAAGATTAAAGTCGCCAAGAACAAAGATATCGTCAGTAGAGTCAGACAGGTCAATTAAATAGTCGATCGCATCGACAACAAGTTGGTAAGATTCGGTAGGTTGAGCTGGCTAGAGACACTCACCTGCGACAGACCGTTCTTTGTAGAGCAGCATTGATGCATTTTCGTGAAAGCTTGTTCCATCAGGCAACCAACGCATAGAATATTTGGTCTTATCAAATCCATGTAGATCCAGACCGTCCTCCATGACAAGCTACACGTCTTTTCAAAACCTTCTTTAGAAAGTAAGACTGCCGACAGCGTCTAAGATGTAGTCGGCGTCAATAGAAGTATGTATTCCAAGATAAACTATTTGGGTGTTATCATTACAGAAAGGAAAGGTAATGTCCTAAGCATCAAATCAGTCAACTTACTCCTTCTTGTAAACAGAAGAGGAAAGCAACTTAGATTTTGAGAGGGTGGACAGAAAACCCATTTTTATTAATCAATTGATCGATCACGTTTAGGAATGCCCGCGCCTTAGAGCAAATGGCCAAAAGGCAAGATTCCACAAAAAAAGCAGCTACATCATCCGCATGCACAGATATTAGAGATGCTGAGAGTGTTACGCAGAGTGCCGACCAGAATGCACCACTCTGCGGCCAATTCTGTCTTCCTACTCCATCACATAACTTTCACCCACTAATCCACAAAACTAGTGATTCTTCTCCCCTGTGTTGCTTGACCGAGTTAGACATTCCATCAAAATATGCATTGCAGTACCTTCAATGTCGTTGGAAATACGCACCGCGTACTGCTTCCTGTATATCATCTGCCATCGTTAGTTGAAGTATACCATCGACATTAATGGCCTCGTTTGTCACCACGAGATGTGAGTGCAAGTGTTCTTCCATCTTGTTTTTTGGTTATGCAAAGGAATTGGGGTTCTTCAGCCCGAGAAGTCTGGATGGATTTGACCCCACCAACCGGGTTCGGTCTATCAAACGGACATCGTATTGGCTTTGTTCGTCTACCCCGCCAAAAATACTAATCCTGAGAGCAAAAACAGAGTTCTCAGCTAGAAAAAATGCAAAATCTTACCATTTTTAATCGTCCTTTTCTGCATACTTAATATGCACTGCCTCCATATTGCAACACTGCTAAAATTCTTGTCCACTCCCTCAAGAATTTCTACGTGTTGTCCATTTATCCATAATATTTTTGGATCTCGGCCCAGCATTTATATTTACGTCAAGCACAGCAATCTCTCATATCATCTCATCGTTTTACATTGGGTCCAATATAAAATTTGGTCCTTCGAGCCGGATATGTGTATATAAACCAACGAAGTATGAACTTTCGTTAGCAAATTTGCTTAGAACCTTTGGGGAATTGTGGATTCAAAGCAGAAGAGCTGGTCCCACTTCTCACTTTCTTTATGAAGGATCCATTGTCAACGACGTATTCGTATATTTTATGTACAAAACAACTCTTGAATATACAAGACGTTTTGTCCTCTTAAAGTTCTAAATTTCCTTAAATTGAAGCCAAACCATACTTCAATTTCCATTTACATTGTCTACAGAAACATTTTACATCTCGCAAAAATATTATTCCTTGTCATACAAGCCTCTGATAACGCCTAATTATTGATATCCTTCTTATGATATCCTATATCACATTGCAATCAATCCCACTCAATTCTCTCTCCCCCCCCCCCCCATGTCCCTGTCCAATTCAACGCACAACATCAACGCGCACCATCTGCGTATCTTCTACTCCGTATCTAATTTGCATTTGAAATCAACAGAAAATCGATAACACCAGATCCTAGCCCCATCGCCCCATTCTCCCAAAAATATCTCATGATAAATTTCATCCCATGAATATGGGGCAAAAATTCAATACCAACCCCAGCACCAAATCTCACTCCACTGTCGTCTATCCATCAATAAAAGCGGATCTAGAACAAAAGACAAATAGATGGCTCTGGTATTTTCAATGGCAAAATTATGAAAAAAAAAAAAAAATACTAACAAATCCATCAGCCGCCCGAGGATAAATTGGTAAGGAGAAGCAAAAACAAAACAAAAAAAAAAACATGAGACAGATTGTTTCGAATTATCCTTGACGCAAGTGGTGGCTTACCTGATTGCACCATTAAACTCTCCAAGGACTTTCAGAAAATTTGACAGAATATCACGATCGATAATGGAATTGAAGGAGGTCTATTGTATATCTAATTTAACTTGTAAGGAGTCATTCAATCGACTTTAAGTCGAAAACCATCCTTTTATGTGTGAATGCCAATCCTCTGCTAATTGTCTAGAGAAGGTCTGTTCTCACCTCCACTTGCGATTTTTTTTTTCCTCCACACAAATACGTCTGGCACACATGGATTCGAATTGGAATTGAAATTGGAATCGGGCAAATCAATGAGGATATTTCACGGGATACAGGCTAATAAAATCCACTAACAACGACACGTGCGAAACATGCGAGAGTACCTACATATCTGAGTATCTTTTTAGTGGTACTTACTTCCACATAACACCCAGCAGTGGATACGATATAAAAAATTTATGACAATCCTCCCCAACCCGGTCCTGTCACTAGTCCACACCCATATCACGCCAATAAAAAAAAAAAACTGGAGCTCAATACCTTCAGATCTCTGTACTTCTTCCCTGGCCAAGGGATAAGAAGATGGATGTGGGCACATATCTTACATCAGTTGGTAAACTAACCATTCAAAAGCAATTTTCCTAATTGATTTGAGATATAGAGTTTCCACTCCATCATAACCGAATTTTATCGCAGCCTCTGACTTGCCCCAACCCTCGTCCTTACAACAATGAAACGGAAATTGAAAAATACAGGATGCCCCTATAATATCCCTTTCCTCTTCGTTGCTACAATTGCTACATGATGCCACAGACTGAGGATGCCTCATGAAGGCACGTATTATACTCGACAAACAAAGAAACAATTATCTTGTGTTGGGAGCCTTGGGAAATTGAATAAAACAAAGACAATCAACAGCCCGGTGAGACTTATAGCGGCAGGGATACCTAAGGAACATTATCAAGGTCAATTGATAATGAACACCAAACGGAAGAAAGATCACAAGGACACCGCACCGGTGAAAGCTGTAGGAAACAGTAAAACCAAATTCCATTGTTACTCGTGCCACAATAAAAAAAAAAAACAAAAAAAAAAACCCAGCATCACCATCAGTTTCAGAGTCCTTGTCAGCCGAGTCAAATGCAGCTACAACAACAAGTACAGTGGTAGTACGAGTGTTGTAAGAAAAATACGACAACAAATGGAAAGGTAATGTGACGAGTGGGTGTCATTTAACTTACGAAGACGAAACAAACATCAGGACAAGACCAAGATGCGGATGAAGACCATGACAACCATGACAACCATGACAACCATGACGACCATGACAACCATGAAGACCATGACGACCATAATGACGATGACGATGCCGATGACAACAAGACCAGATATGGACGACTGACACTGGACATAAAACTTTACGAGCGGAAATTAAAATACGCAGTGTTGACTTTCTGGTTTTATGGCCGGAAAACTGTTGAATGCGAAGGAGGCCTGGATATGGACAATATGCAGAAGCTGAAGGTGTATCTTCTTTTTTTTTTAAAAATTTAAGATTAAAGGAACGCATCTTGATGATAGTTAGGCGAGAAGAGACCTTTAGATGGAGTCGGATTCCGGCTAATCGGGCTTCGGAAGTATGTTTATTAAAAGTGGGTAAATATCTGACAAATTGGAGAGATAAATCACGTTCAATTATTGTACAATCTAAAGGAAATCACAAATTTTATTGGAATTAGCATTTTTATGGCCTATTGGGCCATCATCTATGAGGCATGACAAGGAATCTCAACTACTATCTACCGGGCAGGTAGGATATTGCGTCTTCCTTTCTGTTGACAATTTACGAATAAAGTGCGTTCATCCAGTGAAGTCATGTTCCAGGAGTTGTGCTAGTTTAGTAATGAATGGCACCTCACTCCCCATAAGACCACCAAGTCTTCGCTGAGAGTCTCACAGTCTTTACTTTAGCGGAGTGGACTTGTCCATCTGATTCTGGGAATATCTAGACAATTTTGCCTCGAATCCACTTGCTTCCGAGTCCGACTTAAACCTGGTTTCCAACTCTCCGCGGCGGCACCACCTCGAACCATTTACCTCATCTAGGTACTCAAAGAGATACTCACTTCCTGAAATGATCCTTCGGCTAACTCTTCGCGACAGAACTACACAGTCGTCGATGTTGTTTTGGACACCGAATTCGACGGTGATATCCACCAACCATACTTATGTCCAGTTACTGAGAAACTTCCTACCAATCACCCTCTATTGACCAGTCAACGTGTATGTGATTCGTTTTGATTCGGTTGTGGTGGAAATGTCTGTTAAAGAACCCCAACTCGGATGTGAATGTGGTCGCCAGTCGCTGCTCATGAAACCTCAATTTGTACTGATATCACTTTGTCTGAATACTTCCGTGACATGGCTTACAATGTATGATGGCTGATTCAACATATCGTTGGGCCGAAGCGCTTCGTAAAATTGCAGGTCATCTTGCTCAAATTCCCGCGAGTTCTGGTTGCCGAGGTTATTTGGGTGTTCGGTTGGACTCACTACCGACTACGAACGCACTAGTCACCTAAAATATCTTCGCAATCTAAAATGAGAAGGTTCTGTTTCCATTGTTGGTCCCATATCATCACCTCCTGGTGGTAATTTCTCCGAACCTGTCACATCAGTTACTCTTGTTATTGTATAAGAACTTTGGGGCTTGGGCAAGAAACTCGCACAAGGCAAACATTTCGAGTCCTTCCACTGGTTACTCTCATACAGTAAATTCACACGTCCCCTAGGCAATTTCCGGCAAGAGGAGGAGGATAACTCTGATATTCTGAACCTAATCGCTAAAGCCTCATTAGCTGAAGCAGATAAAATAACCCTCCAGGTAGCTAAACTTTTAAAGGATGATTTCATACAAGAGAGCTCGTTTTCGAATTATGATCGCTCATATCCCTTCTGCAAGACGGTTGGTGTGCTTAAAAACTTGATCGCCTTCTATGAAATGGTTCGTCAATGAGAGAATAAAATCACGTGGAATCTAATCGGAGGAGCAATGACCAACATCACGTACCAGCTCTCTTCAATGATGTTCAGGGTCCCGTCAAAGAAGGCGAAGCCAAAATCAGTATTTTCTAACACATACTTATGTAGTGTACGCGATTGAACTGGACCAGGAATTTTGGTCTAGTCTGGAAAAAGTGAATGCGCAACAATGGGTTATCGTCCTCAACTGAAATCCACATATGCAGCTACTCGTACTCTGCAGAGTTTCAAGAATCGGCGTCATATGTGGCTTCCCATACGTAAAGGAACGTTCTCAACATCCATCGACGTGTGGGTTCATGGAAGAGTTAGACACTAACTCGACCTCAACTAATGCGAGTTCCTCTAAATGAGATTCTTGTTGAAGGTCTCGCTAGTCATCAACTCCTTCTTGGAGCCACGAAGTTTATTCCTCCCGTCGATTGATCAAAGGAATACACCAATCCGTAGACAAGTCGGTTGTTATTTCTTAGTTCACGACAGGGCTTCACTCTTCGAAAGCGTATAGCAACATTATCTCAGAGGAATAATCGAGGTCTGTACATGTAAACGACCTGGCCTGGTTTATAACTCCTCTGACAGCTGACCTATTTACGGCAGCAGTGACTAGGAGCTTTAAACCTGGCTTAACGCACATTCAGATATGAATGACCGTTTTACCCCAAAATCTTTACCATATTTCGATCAGTGTGATATCATCATTTCGACGGCGGAGAAGACAATCTTACTCACTCGTCAACTCGGCAAAGTTCACAAGCAAATCCAAAATCGTCCCGATATCATCTTGTGTCATCTTCAAGAGCTAACTGCTCTGCATAATTAAAGTTTCTGCATAAATTTTCGATCTATTCATCGTGGACGTCTCTCTGTTTGTGATGGTATATGAGATCCTCGGCTTTTATTAGCCCGGCACACGTTAATGCACCAAATCAATCAGGGCGGTGCATTAAAGGTTTGACTGCTGGGCGAGTTATGCTCAACACGTATTTCTGGTTGACAATTGGTTGACAATGAATTTTGTTAGGATACTAGGACTACCCATCTATCCACTTGTGACTGGCTCCAAAAGAGGGCCCTCGCCCAATTATCAAGCCTTCGCTCATCAATGACGTTGTTTAATAAAAAGCGGGGACAGAGCAAAGTACTGGTCTTATCATAATGGCTTTCAGATGACGCCACCTTCGCGGCGGTTGCTACGATTCGACCAGTTACAAGCGGCTGGTCATAGGTCTTGTTACCGGCAGGACCACCGGTAGTCCCTACCAAGACCTAAATCACGGTACTATGGGAGTTAGGAGCCCTGCACATCTACACATTTCCGTCCGGGCCTGACTTATAGAGGTAGGCCCCTTGTAGGAGCGTCATAGTCGCTCTGGTTTAAACCCAAATCGCGGGAAGAATCTTCCTGTTGGTTTGACCCAATGTAGAGTTGCAGTAAGTACTGGGGGCTGTGACCCTAAGATCAGTAAGAGATTTTAGATCGGCCTCGACTCATACCAAGGGTGGAACTTGTGCCTCCAACACAGTTCCGATTGGTACTCAGGAAGGCGGCAGGCGATGGCAAGGCTCATGGATATATGGGCATCCCGTCAAATTAAGTCCGCACGGCAGGTGTTCACGATAAATTCTTGACTCTACGGCTCCAAAAGACTAGATCGGAAATATGAAGATGTGTCAATCGCCGACGAAATTATAAAGCCTCGTCGGAAGAAGCGACACTAACAGCTCTAAGAGGGAAATGAACATGAGTTTCTACGGTATTCTACGGTAGACTTCATCCTTGCTTTTGATACATCAATGTTAAGGCTTCCTTGCTGATGCCAACAATGATGCAAAACCACTTGGCTGGCTCATTTTAAATGGCTATTGCCATCAAGCGATCTTCCATCATACTGGGTACGGCATTTGTAACTTCTCCTCTCTCCATTGTGTGAAGGATTCTGAAGCACTAGGTTGATTCAAGTATCAGTTTTAATGCATTGAGGTTCTTCATAAACAGTCAGCTCTAAAGATCATCGTTCTCATTACGTACGTATCGATTAGCTTCTCATAGTGTTCTCTATCCGTATACTCCTTATGGAACGTACTTATCTTTTACATCATCAGAGACTATCACAGGTCCTTTGCTCCTGTTGTATAAGGCCTTGATCACTTACACCCAATCTTCCGGTCCCTCGAACAATTTATGAATTTATGGATACGTCACCGTCATGAATTTTGGCAGTACGTATCTTTATGAAGCAGTCGGCGATTTGGGTAGCTTGTAGTTGACCGGTAAATGAAGTTTACCTTGTTTCCACTGCGTGCCAGTTTGAAACTGTTTATTCAGCGTAGCATTAGATACGGTAATAGTGATGTTGCCAACATCAAACCACCCCTTTGCAAAAATCACTAAGACTGCCAACCTAATGCGGTCAAGCCTTGAAAGACACAGGCCCTCTAGCTGCTTTTTGAATAGGATGCTAATAAAATTGAACAGGGATAAGCTTCGGATAGTAATAGGAATTCTGATAAGGCACTATCTCCTGCAGAAACACGCAAAGAGACTCAAATTGTCAGATACGGATATTTACAGATTCTGTGGTGATCTGCAAGCTTTTGAGGACATAACATACATACAGTGTGAATGCGGGGCAATATCACGTAGATGAAAATTTTTAGTAAATATTTTTTCAAAGGCCTTCTTGGCTTTTGCAGGGAAATTGAGTGTTTCACCAGGGGGATTATTTAGGTTTTTGCGATTTAAGGGTAAATTCAAGTGGTTCCACAGGAATCGCGATGGGCCCGTTTTGGTGCGTGATGTCTATGTGATGTCATATCCATCATACCCCTTGTTTAATCCAACCTAACCTAACTCCAAAACATTTTACCCAGAAGCATTTGCCGACATGTTAATTTAACCAATAATGCTGTCCCGGATATTAGCTGCACAGGACATGATGTTTGCTCCCATCATATTTTGTTCGTCCAAGATTCGTGAGCGCAATGGCCAGACCTTTCCTCTGGCATTTGACTATGTCAACTGAGGATCCGAGATGGCTGTTGCCTAGAACGATGAGTATTTCTGATCTGGTTTGCGTACAGTTGGACAAAGCTGCATCGAACTAAATTCACAGGAGTAGAAGTCTAGATTGTTGGCAACATTTTTCCATCATTTAGACTTCACGTACCGAAAATTTATCGACTTTCTCCTGGGCTACAATAGTCATTATGCTAACGACGAAATACCTCTTGGTTTCCATTTCATTTCCTATTAAAGTCCTTGGGCTTTCCGTTGGGACTCAGCCATTTGGTTATGTCGAGCGGTTAATTGTGATAGATGAATCTTCATCAAATAAGGCCGAACTCTCTACAAATTTCTTAGTCATTATAACATTCATACATTTAAAACCAACGTACATCGGTACCTATCTTTCTTTCCTCCCTAATTTTTTTTCGCCCGCGCTATGTGCAAAAATTTTAAGGGTACCTTAACCTCTTAAGCACGAGCTATTTAAAAAAAAAAATCAAATAAAGCAATTTTCGTATCAATGTACGAGGGTAGCCGACCTGACGTATAGATGACGATTGTTGTTTGAAAAGAATGACTATTGTAGAGATTTGTTTCATCAAAACAATGCACCAGTTCACTCATCTGTCATCACAATGGCCAAAATCAGTGAGTTAAAGTTCAAATTGCTTCCTGATGCACCGTATTCGCCAGATTTATCCATTTTAAGGAGCTCGACGATTCTCACTATAAACAGGGTATCGAAGCTATTGAACATCGATGGGAAAGGTGTATTGAACTAAAAGGAGAATACGTAGAGAAGTAAACATATTTTTCTTCAGTTTTTTTTTGTATTTTTTTTGTTAGGTCGGGTACTTCTGGGGCTACCCTTATAAAAAAGGCAAAATTTTGAAGAGGATTCTTGCTTCTTTAACGTCGTCATGACAAAGCACGGGTCCTAGGTTACCACACGTTCCTTCTCTTCGACTATCGTTGTTGATTTCTTTGAATACAAGTCCTAATATCGTGCCCATATTTCAAATATTAAAAGCAAAGATTGTTTCGCTTCATGAAATCTTATTACGATGTTTGTTTATAATCAAATGAGCCTGTTGCAATTCACTATTGGATTTGATGTTACCTCGCAGTATCGACAGTTATTGATTCCGCCAATCACCTTTGTCTCGATAGTGTGCAGCACGTTCCCCTGCTTAGTATCGGTGGTGTTTTGTTTCGACTGGGATACTGCAATAATGCTGAAGTTATCATACAGGCTAGTCGACCTTGCTAATCATCAAAATGTTTAATAGTACGGGAAAAGTTGAATAAAGCTTAATGCATCAGCATCCACTCGCTTCTAGGAACATGCACAGGTTTTGCACCTTGGAGCAAATGGCACCATAAACTGCAATCGATTGAATTTTCGTCTTTTTCTTCAGTTGGATCTGAACTATGAGTGCTGTCCGAAATGAAACTCCTAGTTAACCATTAAATGATTGACATTGCTGAGGAGTAGGAGTAAAGTCTGGACTGTGTTATTTGTTCCTGCTTAATTTTTTCCTGCAAACGGAACGTATTTTCATCATGTTCGTAGATTCCATAAAAGCCGTAGAAAACACGTGCCACACTTCAGACCATCACGAAGCTCCCATGAATTATGAAAGGGAGATGGAAGAACGTAGCTCTAATATTCAAAGCAAAAAATACTTAGAGATGAGAATTATACCCTGCCTTCAATGGGGGGTTCCAGCATATAATATAGGTCCGCCCAGAACGACTTGAAACGACTGTCACTCAAAAATTTGAATTTATTTTCTTAAACAAAAGATTTCATTTTAATTTTTTCATTTATTTGTTTTACAGAATCCTTTACATTGAACTTAAATTAAAGTTCCTAAAACTAAAAGTTAATTTAACATATTTAAGTTTAAACATTTCACTTCCTTGCTTTTCTAATTGAAAATTAAAATAAACTATCCACGTTAACACTGGAGAAGTTGGTGTTCGAAAAGAAAAGGCAAAAAAAAATAAATAAAAAATTATATGTACTATATAAGTAATAGGAAAAGAAAAGATACATTTTATCGTTACAAAAATGCATTTAAATGCCTTTTCATGATAAGAATTTATCATTCAACAGCCCAGGAAATAGCTAAGCTTCCCAATATTGTTCTTCTCTGTGATATTCGAGATTTTCTTGTTTACGCCACCAAATTCGCCTTGCGTTTATGTCATGAATTGTGTGAGATACAGATCAATCTTCGTCCTTATCGATTCATCCACCATACGTGTGGGTGTCCAGGTGGAATTCGTCAAGGATACTCGTAATTTGGGAGATGATTCTTGAGTATACTCTAAGAAAAAAATCGTTGACATCATTTATCGAGAATTTTTGAAAAGGCTTACTTTGGTGTACTCTGAACCATGTAAACGGAAATTGCTCAGGAAAAATACTAGCTTTTGTAACTGCGTTTAAATAATGTTGATATCTTGTATGAGTCTTTAGATATTCAACTTCTAAGCCTCTTCCATTTTTCCTGTCCAAGCTGATTTTTGATTTTGAAGGCACTTTTCTCCAGAAAATGCATAATAAACATAACGTCTTACTATTTTTTTCTTATGAACGTAACAATAATAATAAAAAAAAACATCAACAAGTTCGCAGAAAAAGCCACAGATTTTTTGTTACTTGCGAAACCAGCACCAGGTAAAAAAGGGAATTTATGATTTTTTTACTTACGTTTCGAACAACAGTTGAGAATTAAAGTGGTTTTCCAAGAATTAATAATTTTCCAATAATTATTTTTAAAATTGCATAGCTACTAAAGCGGTTTAAAGCGTGCTCTTTTACTTGACTACCTGTCAAAACCCTGATTTCCTTAGACTGCCCTTTAAAAGTTCTCAGAAAGAGTTATGTTTGGGGTATGCAGGCCTATTTGGAAAATTTACGTAACGAAAATGATTCATCAGTTGCTTAGAAACGCTAATTGAAATGTCTGCATCTCTAGTCTGAAGTTCAACTAGAGCCCGACAAAGACACCATGAACTTTATCCTAACCGACAACTTTCTAGCGAAGGGGTATTTGGAAATACACATCGAAGGCTTCGAGAAACGGAATCAGTTTCAAATGTAGGACCTTACGCGGGAGCTCCACAGGTACCACGAATACTGGAAACTGTTACAACTGATCCATCAACCAGCATCAGACCCATAGCTTTGCAATTCAATGTTTCCAGACATAAAATTTCTAATGTAGTGCATGGAGAAGATCTTTATCCACACCACCATACGAGTACACCTGTCCAGAACTGCTTCCCGATGATTTGCAAAAGAGACTTGAGTTTTCTAACTGGTTTGCTATAGTGGAGCAGAATTCTTTGGACGGACAAGCCATTTATTCGCTTAATACTCGTACAAGCTTAATCTAACTTAAAAATTAGAACTAAAAACTAACAGAAAAACTTAAGAACTAGGGACCAAGGGTGTGATGGAGGAGATCTTGTTTGAGACGAGGGGTGCTCAGGTGGAAATCCAAAAAGGAGAGGTTTGAGTTGACCTTTCGGAGCATTCGAAAGATTAGTTCGTTGGAGCCATAAGAGGTGCGGTGGACCGGTAGATAGAAAAGACGATGGCAACGTAGATTGCGGGGGTTGGTATTGAAGGAAATGGAGTTCAAAATGGATGCACTGTCGATGGTACCTGAGAGAAGTCGATGAATGAAAAGAATGTCAGCAGTATTCCTACATTTTTCTAACGAATTCATATTTAGAAGTTTGAGGCGGTTCTGATAGGGAGGTAAGATTAAAGGGTCGTTCCGCGGCAGACCACGGCAGAATCGGAGGAATCGACGTTGAATACCCTCGATTCGAGAAACATGGACTCAAGCAGGGGGCGAACAAAGGTAACATAGAGATCTGGTTACATACGGATTGGAAGATTCCTTGCACCACCGTTTATTAAGGCCAAATGATGAGTTGGCTTTGAGGATCATCTTATCGATATGCGAACGGAAATTACGAACGGAATAATATGCCAAGGTCTTGAAAAGACTGAACCAGGGGATTTGGTTGACCATAGAGAAAATAAAGTCGGAGAGGAGATGGGTTGCCATTACGTGAGAAGGTTATACATAGATTGACATTTGGCTATATTAAGTTCTAGGCAGTTTTTGAGGCACCAGATTGAAAACCGATCAAGGTCTTCTTGAAGAAGGGCAGAGTCATGGGGAGAGGAAATAGTTTTAAAAAATTTTGCGTCGTCAGCGTAAAGGGAGAGGGAGGAATGTTCAATGACCCTCTCAACATAGTTGATAGGAAGAATAAAGAGAAGAGGGCCAAGATGACTGCCTTGTGGAACTCCAGATTAGGCCAGGAATGGAACAGAAAGGGCGCATCTAAACCGAAGACTATAATATCGGTTTACCAAGTAAGAAGAAATCCATTTTAATAAGAGAGGCTCAAAGCCGAGAGCAGACAATTTGAAGAGGATCAGTGAAATCAGATGCGATAACATCGATTTCTTTGACATTTTCCAAAGTTGAGAGAGCAAAAGGCACGAATTAAACTAGGTTTGTGGTAGTTGATCCGCCTTTTAGAAAACCATGTTGTCGGGGCGAAATAAAATACTTTCAAAGAGTTTGGGTATATGAGAGAGTTTAGAAATGATACGATAATTGGTACCTTTATGCTTAGATCCCTTTTTGTATATCGGGAATATAAAAGAGGTCTTCCAAATCTGGGGAAATTCTCCCTGTGTAAATGATAGACGAAAAAGTTAGGAAAGGGGTGGAGACAAGTTGGAAGAGCATTTTTTAAGAAATACGGCGGGGAGTCCGTCTGGGCCAGGTACAAATTCATCTGTAAAATTTGGTTACTCTTCTTCAATAACTGCAGGAAGAAGGATCTGGTACGAAGGAATTGTTGGCAAATGACTGTTTGAAAAATGTAGCAAAAAAGTTGGCGATGGTAGGAGGATCACTTGGATATTTGGTTTCAAAAGCGAGGGAGGCAGGATAATCAGCAGTCTTACTTTTGCAATTGACAAATTGAAAAAAGGGGACTTGGAGTCATTTACGAGATTGGTTTACGCACTATCCAGGTAGCGTGGATAGAGAGAGTTATAAAGTTCAATGAAAAGAAAATATATCGGAAGAAGAGTGGGTGCGAAGGAATACCGACCACAACTTGTTTCTTTTGTTTCGTAGAGAGCGGAGTCTACGATTACACCAAGGAGGGGATGTAGAAGAAGTTTTATGGCGGTAATAAGGGACATGAAGAGAGATGGATTTGAATATTTCTCTATAAAAAATGGAGAGGTCAGCGACCGGAGATAGATTGCTAAACTCGAAAGAAGCTCTGCTTAGATAGGTATTGATTTTACGGAAATTAGCTTTGTGAAAATTGTAAGAAAATAGGGGAGGCGACTGAAGGGGAGAGTTGTGGAAAAATGAGAGAAGAAGTTTAGGATGAAAGTTATCAATAGTTGAAAGAGATAGGCGGCAACACGATACTGAGGAGTTGATGGGATCAGTTGTGAAGAAAAGGTCTAATTGCCTTTCCATATAGTTGGAAATGCCACTGACTTAGCATAGACTAGAGTCTTGTTAGCCGATCTAAGAAGAGGCATTCCTTAGTAGAGATGGGATTGGAATCGATGAAAAAAGATAGGTCTTCAGATGGAGTTCACTTCAGCTGAGGCAGATTAAAATCGCCGAAGATAATGATATCATCAAGCGAGTCTGATAAGGCGATCAAATTGTCAATTGCTGCAATAGCAAGTTGGTAGGATTCGATAGGCTGCGCCGGAAGAATGTAACAACACATAACATACAAGCATCTACGAGTAAGGGTTATTTTAACCGAAACAAAGTCGAACTTAGGAGAGGATGAAGCAACGAGAGAGGAGTCCAAGCTGTTGTGAATAGCCAGTAGGACACCTAGTCAAGGGGATTCAATCATGGGCGATCATCATCTCGAAAAACATTAAAAGAAAGAGGGAATAACTCTTGGGGATAAGATTAGTTTCGGTCAGAGCGTAGATATCAAATGGGAGAGCATGAGATTGGCGGAAAACAGCGTGGATTTTAGAACATAGTCCTTTTACGTTCTGATAATAGAAGGTGAGAAGGAGGTTTTTGCGTGACTTTTTAGGGTCGAAAAAATTTATCGAGGTCCAGTCGGCTGCGTTGGAGGTGTGAGACTCTTTTAGAGTGCACATAGTGGCGAAGAGCGGCAAGATCGTCTGCAACTTTTTGGGGAGGCGTATTGAAAATCTCGTGATACTTTATATAAAGTTCCCTGAGACTGGTAACGTCGGTAAGGAGGCCTTCCTACAGTGGGTGGCGAAAGGGGGTCAATAGAAGAAAGAGTGGTTAACAAGTTTGGTGTCGCAACGAATGGGGTTTCTGAAGTAAAGTTTAAAATGTGAGAACTGATGAAATTTTGGTTCTAAGGTCAAAATTAGGGAAAGGCGTGTGTGTAGAGGAGGGAGTTTGAGTTGTAGGGGTTAAGTCGAAAGAGACACGTCGACGTTGGGGCTCGATTTGGGGTGGAATAGGGGGAGTTGGAGTATGGGTGGGAGGCTTAAAAACTTTTACTTTTAAAATTCCAATTGGGGCTGGGTTTGTTGTGGGAAGAGGAGATGGGTCTTGGCAAATTGGATTTACTTGCTAACTTATTTTCTGGTTTGGGTATAACGGACTGCTTGACTTTTCCTGCTTATTTGCCGTATTTTACAACCATTTGCAGACACGCATCTTTCCAAGATTGAAACTGTTGCTGGCTGGATTATTGAATAACCATTCGAGTTTGACATTTCATTGAAACGAAAGTGGAAGCAAAAAATTTATCTCCGGATCAAAAAGCAAAAAATAAAAATGATTTAAGTGAAAGTTAATTGAGGAAACAAATTCACCTTATAAATTAAGAGACGCTTTACCTCAAGCAATTGAAATTCGAGTAAGTTCTAACACCTAAGCTATTTTATAGCCAAGTTAAAAAATTCCATCATTAAACTAACCTATAAATGGTAAAAAGAGGAGTATCCCACACCTCTCCGGAACACCCAGGAAACAGAAAACGCCACCAAAGCTTGAGTGAAATTGAACCAAAACCCGATATGGGATCTACTTCAACTCTGAGTGTTGAGAGAATGCAGGAAATTCTACTCGAAAACAACAAAAAACTTGTGGAACAATTAGCCTCAAAGGCAGATCTGCAAGATTTCTTTAAACAAATCTCAGCATTGAGTATGCGACAAGAAGAACTTGAGCAAAAAGTTGTGTATCTGGAAGAACAAAACAAACGTCTTGAGAACCAGCTTGACCGACTCGTACAGATGAGTACTGAAGCGAATCTTGTTGTTCAACTGCCTGTTGAAGATCAAGTAGACATGAGCGAAAAGGCAAAATCCATTTGCGCCGGGTTAGTTGACTCAACTCCGAATCAAATCGTCGAGTCTGCGTATAGGATACACAGCCATAACACGAACAAGTCTACGATGGTTCTAAAGATGAGATCGAAGGAGTCTGCCTGGAGCGTGATGAGGAATGCCTTCAAATTGAAGGGTACTAGAATAAGCATCCAAAAGGACTTACCCTTTAACGTTAGACAACGTCGGGCAAAAATGATTCCAATCATGAAGGAGCTTCGTCAAAAAGACGCATCAATAAAAATTTCTCTACGGGATGACAAGCTCCACATTGCCAAGAATGTCTTTACTTGGGACTCCACGCTTGGATTGAGATGTAGTGAAAAAAGTGGCATTGAAATAATACAATCTATTTTTGGTGACATTTCGTTAAATAAAAATCTTTTTATTAATGAAATCAGAAATACAGACAAAACAGTTACGAAAGAGAACACTTCTCACAAAACTTCACATTTGACGGCTAATGTCAATCGCAGCAGTGATGCCAAACTTAGCAAAACACCAATATGCGAAAAATCTTTGGGTCCATCCACAAGCTCTAAGGCGGCTGTACGTGACGCATGATGTGCCCATGTCTACCAGAATGATGCTGAAAAAAACATAGTTATCAAAAAAATTAAAATTTTAAGCTACAATGTGTCAGGTTCAAAAAACAAAATGAATTTTGTAACATTTTTGAATTATGTAAGAAGTTTTGATATTTTTGTATTATTTGAAGCACATCTATTAAATAATGAAGAAATTAGATTTTCTCAAACTATGAATTAATCTGGTCTCCTGCTATAAAAACTTCACTTTTTGGGAGAGGAAGTGGTTGAACACTAATCGACTTTCGTGACGACCTCGAAGTACTGTATACGAGTATCTTTGTAAAATTTGGCGAAATGGATGTTATTAACTTAAAACTGAATACACTGGATGTAGTTTTGGTACCAATCTACTTAAACTGTAATCATTGGCAGCGTGATTTCGATAAACTCCGCGACTCACTGCACTCCTTGGACTGTACGGATATAATGCATATTGGGGATTTTAATGGTCGTGTAGGACTCACACAAAATAATTTCGCATCGGGATACAACAGTACTCTGCTGGAACCATGTCGCAGATCTAAAGACCTAATTTGTGATAACAAAGGAGCAAAAATAATTGAACTTGCTGATTAGTATGACATGTACTTGTTGAATGGTAGTTGCGAAGGAGATCCAGATGGCGAATTGACCTTTATCAGAGGAACATCATGCTCAATAATAGATTACTGTTTTGTTTCGGGAATTTGGCTCAAGCTTCTAGACAGTTTTCAAATAGGAACCGAGATCTTTTCGGACCACATGCCCTTGGAAGTAACCCTTAATTCTACTGCTAGCGGCAACTATGCTTGCCATTAAGCCTTCTGCCGAAATTTGTCTGGAATGACCGAATAATGGAATCGTATCAGCGAAACATGAATGTGAATCTTATGGAACTACGCACACAGCGTTATACAGCCAATATTGAAGTTCTAACGGAAATAATAAAGAAATCCATTCCGCAACAGAAAGATTTAAAAACTCATAAAATATATAAACAAAAATGTTGTGATTCTGATTGCATGAAAGCTAGAACCAAATCTTTTAAATTTCTCAAACTTCTAAAGTCGAAATAGCCTTTGAACAACAAAACATTGCGATTATAAATAATTCAAAATCTTCTGCTCAGTTCTGGAAAGCTGTCAAATACCTAAACGGACACACGTCTAACATCTCTGTAACGATTACAGGGACCCGAATAACTACAGAGGAATCACATTTTTAAACACTTCAGCCAAATTGTTTGCTTCATTAATTTACAAAAGATTTTATGAATGGGTACAAGAACATAACATCCTTAAAGAATTCCAAGCTGGATTTAAGAAAGGTTATTCTATAATCGACCAGATATTCTGCTTAACAAACATTGCTGAAACATATAAGAGCAAGAAAAAAAAGTTGTACGCCTTCTTTGTAGATTTTCGAGCAGCGTTCGATTCAATACCACGTGAAACACTCTTTTACAAGCTTTCCAAAATCGGTATATCAAGTAAAATTATTCGAATCCTGAGAGCCTTGTATGAGAATATGGGAATATGTATGGGATTTCAATTTCAATTTCAATTTTATTCGGTTAAGGATGTACAAATAAGACTTAGTCTTTTATAGTACTTAATATTATGGATAATATACAAGATTAGTTTAAAATTTATATTTAACAGTAAGAGATACTTTAATCAGGAAAGGAAAACAAAAGGATGGATAGAGTGGAGGAGGGGAATAGTAAAGGACAAGAAATAGTCTGATATTGCATTTTTATAGAATATGCTCCAAAATGGCATTCTTAAATTGTATTGCTCCAATTATTTGTTTTGCTGTTGTGGGCAGAGAATTCCATAGTCTGGGGGCAAAGACGAAGAAAAGGCGCGAGGAGTTCAAGTAGTTCGAGGATGGAGTTATAAGGCTGTATGTTTTAGGCGAACGAGCGAACTGAAGTTTCTCAAAAAGGTATGGTGGCGACTTGGTCTGAATAATTTTGTGCATGAAGATATAGCACCTAATATGCAAGAACTATTGGAGCGTACAACCGAGGATATTTGTATGATAATTGGATATGTGGTCGTGCCGAGGTAGCCCATACCTTACCATATCATTGAATGCCACAGTAAGTTTATGCTGAGATAGGGAGTCGAGTTTGCAGTACACTGCTGATGAGTAATCAATATACGGAACAACTAAGGTTTTAACAACTCTCAGCCTCGTATTAACAGTAGTAAAACTAGAGAGCAGCCAAAGTTTGCGTAGACCTCCGTAAATTCGTCCCACAGTGTAATTGATGTGGCTTACACAGGAGATGGATCGGTTTATCTTAAAACCCAGGTTGGTTACAGTCTCGGCGAACTGCAATTGCGTATCGTTGAGGTAAATGGGTGGCAGTAGTACAGCATTGTGCAGTTTCTTAGATATTAAAATCAGCTGAGATTTTGCTGGGTTGAGGGTCAAACAATTACGTAGCGACCACTGGTAGATTGCGGATAAATCCTCATTAAACCTGCAAACAAGGTCCTCAACTAGACCAATAGGTCTAGATAGGTATATTTGAGCATCATCCGCATAGAAGTGAAGACAAGCATTTGAGCAAGCTTTGGGGAGGTCATTAATAAAGATGCAAAACAATATTGGACCAAGTATTGAGCCCTGTGGTACTCCTGCTTGTATATTCCTAATACGAGAGGATTTGTCACCAACCACAACCTTTTTACAGCGATTATTTAAGTAATTAGTTATGAGACGCGCCGAACTTTCACTAAAACCAAAGTACCTTCTTAGTTTATCAGAAAGGATTGAGTGGTTGACTGTGTCAAAAGCTTTTGAAAAGTCAAAGAAGGCAAAGTATAGTGAGGAAGTCCGAGTCATAGCTGATCCTTATGTCATCGAAAATTTTAACCATAGCTGTAGAACAACTATGGTTGGCTCAGATGGAGACTTAATTTCTGAAGAGTTCGAAACTTCAATGGGTGTTAAGCAAGGCTGTATTTTAAGTGCTCTGCTTTTTATATTATACATCAATGATATAACAGATGATATCAAAGGTGGAATAAGATTCAACGGTGTATCAATTCGTGCGCTGATGTATGCTAATGATATCGTCTTTCTGGGTGACACAACCCAAGGTATGCAGTTAATGATAAAAAGGCTTAATGCTTTCTGTAAAAGTTGGAATCTCACTGTAAATCTTGATAAATCAAAAATGATGATATTCAGAAATGCAGGAGGACGCTTCTCACATTTGGAAAAGTGGAAGTTAGACGAGGAAGAGATTGAGGTAGTATCCAGATACAGATACCTAGGTATCCTAATATCGTCCTCCTTAAATTTCAAACCACACTTTGAGGAAAAATTAGCTGTTGCTAAAAGAGTTATCTGTTCGATTTGGGAACGATGCTTCAAAAATAAATATGTATCGCAAAGTGCAAAACAAACTTTGTTCCACTCAACCGCAACGTCGATAATGCTTTACGGAGCTCAGGTATGGGGTTACAAAGGCTACGATGTTGTGGAAAAATTTCTTCGCTACTTTTTGAAGAAGATTTTCCGATTACCAAAAAATACCCCGAACTATATGCTACATCTTGAAACGTGAACTCCTCCTTTGCTCTTGTACACGCTCAAAATGCACTTCAACTATATCCTAAAAATACTAGAAATGAATGAATGCAGAATACCAAACGTAGTTTTAAGAAGCATAATTAGAACAAACGGAGGTATTTGCGGGGAATGGGAGAAAACAGCTCCTGAATGCGGATTAAATCTGTCTATTCAAGTGAATCAGCATCCTCATCTTTTAAGAGAAAAATTTAACTTGGTTTTGGAAAATTTTGCCAGACATACATATGATCAATATGCCGAAGAAACTGAATCGTCACTGTTTAGGAACTATTACAGCAAACTAAACCATGGGGACACCTTTGGTAAGAAGCGTAGTGACCAATTGATTCTTCGTAGTGTCCAAGTTGAATTAAAATGATTGATAAGCTTCCGTGGGGCAGCGATTGGAGGAGCTGACATAGATGTGTTCTCTGTTGTAAAGTTGGAAGAAACTTCGCAGGAATCAGTGGGTTGAACCGTCTGCAGATGACTTATATGTGAAATTCAAAAACGGGCTCTAGCATTCATACAAAATCAAGGAGGACACTTGGAGATAGACCCTTACTGTAGAACGATTTTTTTCTTAAAATTATCCTTGACGAATTAGAGGACACCCTGTATAGTGTTACCGATATCGCTCAATGTATAAAATGTCTTTTCCACTGCAATATATATCTGCGCTGACCTTCTTATTTGCAATACAACTCCGCAAAATACTGATTTATTAGATTTTTTTCAAATTATAAGGAATGGCTCACATTCAAACTGGTAGATACTTTCAATGGTAGCTTAGTCTTGCTTAGTCTACACTCTAATACAAAAGAAAAAAGTATCTTGATCAAACTGCCAATGTTGTTTCCAATGAAATCCCTTTATCGACTTGTAAAATCCTCCATCTATCACAGTTCTGCTTGTATTACTTGTTCCACTTGTCAGCAATCAAAGCTGCGAGGAAAAAGGGAATTCCAAAAGTCTGTCAAGGAAGAACGTGCGACTCTGAAACAGTTGATATACTTCATATCAGATTTACTCTTCATTATGAGTGTGAAGCTACCAACTAACGTAACGCGCTTTTGCCTATCATGGCCGAGGATACAAACAAACAAAAATTAGGTCATCCAATAAAGCCAATGCATCTTACTGCTGAATGCCATACCTGATATCAGGGATTTTTTTTTTGTTTTCTTCTTCTTTTTTATTCCAGCTACAGCATCACCATCAGCGATTCCAATTCATTTGCCAATTGTTACATTGCCTGTCTGGTTGCTGTGGATGAATCTTTACAATAGGAGCACTTTGTCTGCTACGGATATAAATTCGTTTCCTTCACATTCGCCAACAAGCTCCGATATTTTCGATTCAGCATCCTCCGCTTGAAAAACAATCCACGGATGGCTTTTCGATAGTGCTACCAAACACATAAAGGAATCTACCAGAAGCGGTAGCCATACCAGGAACATGTACCGGGAAAAGCATTGCAAAAACAAAATGTTGCGGAAGGGATTGTTCTGATTGAATGCAAGGTATATTGCTGGTACCGACAAACGAAGATATGGGAAAAAACGGAGTTTTGGTTCGAGATAGGTACCTTGCCAGCGCATCCATGACATGACTAATTGATGTGATCACTGCGAATTCGCTGCCGGAAATGTTAGATGTTAGACGCGTACGCGAATGGAAATTGAATGCACGAATCAGAGGACGAGCACCTACTATAGATACGAGTTCTCGTTTGTACTCGTATCATATGAGTGTGTGCCATGCAGTGATATTGCATTGAAAGTGAGATGAACTGAGGAATATTGAATGGAAACCGAAACCAATGCGTCAATAGGGATTGAGTTGGATGCGGACCTCCGCAAATGATGATTCCATATCCATCAATTGAAAGTTGCAATCGCAAATTATTTCCCTACCTCAGCTAATAAACTTCGTTGAGTTCGGCCAACAGGGTCAAATATATTTTGCATATCTTGTATGGGGGACTAATTTCTGATTTGTTCGACGGTGGTCTGTTAGTGTGTCCTTGGTGTACATGAGCTCTTTTCATCCTGGAATGTCCCATATTCAGTGATGAAAGATGTTAAAGTTAAAAAATAAATATAATCGATTGGATTAAGATCCGGAAATCCAAATTAAAAGGAACTTCGTTGAAGTTTCAGTGAGAAGTTAAGTCCTTGTAACATTATCCCAAGGACTCAGCACAAAATTACGTTCGACATGAAGACGTAATTCAAAAGGGGAAGAGTTGCCATTTGCAAAAGAGGTGACGATAAGTGCTAGCAGATACGAGTATTGCATAATGTATTAGTCTACAAGAGTTTTCTAAATATTCAAGACAAGTTCGTAGAATTTGTCAATGAAAGGGGCTTACATATGTAAGTGGCATCACACTTCGTAGGATTAACGTGTCAACCAGCAGGTTATAACCTCCGTTTGGAATGCCAGAAGACTTCTAAATACAATTGCCGCATATGCTGCTAGTTTAAACGGCGAACATTCCTTATAGAGCGGAGCCTGGAACATGACCATATTCCTTCTACGTAGGGAACGAGCTGATGCGACGCACGCTAGAAAGTAACTTTCGTCAATTGTTTCTCGTTGTTTTACCTTACTGTAGTAAATCAACTGAAAGCGTGAATACTCACTCTAAAAACAGCAAAGCCCTTCATATCATAGAAATAATGCGATGATCGAATATTGGCGACAAGATATAATATAAGGTGGGAAGGAGTAAAATCACCATCATATAGTTCTACACACCCACTGAAGCCTGAAGGAAAGGAAACCCCTTCTATCAACTAGATGTCGCTTAAAACTTACATTTAGAAACCGGTGTGGCAGAAGGACAGAAAAACAGTTTATGCAATTACCAAAGTGTTTATCGAAGGAGAGAGTTCGCAAAGCCTAGACTATTCCTTGCTGATGTCGAATGGGGCTCAGCTCAGAGGATGAAGGTAGCATTTCGCTATGATCTGCAGTGGCGACAAATCCTGAGGAAAACAGAGGTGTAAGTGACCATAGTTCCCATTCACAACAGATCCCAGAAAGAGATTCTTCTATAAGACACCATCTTGGATTGTGTTGGGCTTAAGAAAAGAGTAGACGCCAATAAGCAGTCTGCAGTGTTCTGATAGACAGTAGGATAGTCGATGATTCTTCAGAGACATTTGACCTGCCGGCATCCTGAAGATCCATGCCAAAAGGTGTGCCTACTGCAGGCATACCCAGCGTAAGTTCGGATGTTAAGAAAGTCCCTTCTGAGCAAAGTTCTTTGGCGACGTCATTTCCCGTGATCCTATTGTGACCTGGGACCCAAACGAGACTCAGTGAATTTAGCCTTCCGACAGGGCTTAGAGAAATCTTGCATTCTCAAACTCGCTTGGAAGTTTCAAGAGATGTAATGGGATGAACCGGTCAAAAAGAGAATGAAAAACTGGGACATCAACTATGGCGACGGTTAGCGACGGCAAAAGCAGCTCCTATTTGGATGCTGATTTGTTTTTAGAGGGGGAGACTTAGGCAAGAAGTTTTGAGTTTCCGGCATGTTAACGAGCGCCTCATAACAATCCGTATTAAGCCTAAATCTGCCAACATTAGCCTTATATATGCGCACGACCTCACGGAGGATAAAGATGACGACACCAAAGATAGCTTCTACGAGCTCTTGGATAAGACTTACGAACAGTGCCCCAGCTATGTCATTAAAATTGTCCTCGAAGGGAGGACACCTTTGGTAGTACTATCGAAAGTTTAGCCCGCACCATATCACCAGGGATTCACGCTAATTGGCTTTGCGACGGGGCGAAACATTTTCGTAGCTAGCTCGCGGTTTCCGCATCTCGATACTCATAAGGGGACGTGGAGAACTTCTAATCAATCAACCGTCAACCAGATTGACCAGATTGCGATCGACCCAAAGTAATCGTCCAGTATTATGGGTATCCGAACATTCCGAGGGGTCAACATCACCTCGGATCATTAGTTTGTTGCAGCCAAGGAACGGTTGCGGATATCCTGAACATCACAAAGGCAAGCTAATACTGTGAGGAAGTTTGGCGTCAGATGGCTTCAATCGCCAGAGATCGCCAAATCTTTTTCTGACCAAGTCTACTTCAATCTCTTGAGAGGTTGAAGCATTAAGTACCGTAGACCGGTGGCAACATCACCAAAAAGCCATCAGAGATGCTGCCTCTGATGTGCTGGAATTCACTCGACCATCACAAGGAAACCCCTGATTTGACGACGAGTGCTGGCAAGCACATGCAGCTAAGCAAGATGCACACAATTTACAAAGCGGCATTCCATAGAAAGACTAGAGCTACTCACGAGCGGAAGAAGAGAGCCGAACACAACTGTTACACTAATAATTTAGTCTCCCTCTTAAATGATGGATGCCACCTATGGAGCGAAATAACCACTGAGTCCAAACATCCCTCTCTCTCTCACTCTCTATCCAATTCTCCAAAAAACTTAACACGTACTCCGGCATTTTAAGAGTGTCACATCCTCTGGCATCGGAGAAATTGGATGCTAAGATTCGGAAACTTGCCACGGACACAAACCCCGAGCGGAACTCTGTAAAGACGAACAAGTGAACATAGTAGTAGAGTCGCAGTCGATACTGAGAATTTGGAAAGAGCCTTTCTATAAACTGTATAACGGCCATGACGAACCAAATACAGCTATTACGCAGAATGAACCCTTCAACCTGATCGATGTGAACCAACAATTCCGTCCATCCGCCCTGGATGAAGTGAAGATAGCCATGTCCAGGCTTCAGTTCAACAAATTTGCTTGAGCTAACGGCCGGGCTGCTGTGGTTTTCAAAGCGGCAGGCGATCACTTGGGAAGGAGCATACATCAACTCATTTGTAAGATATGGTCGGATCAAAGTACGCCCGATGAATGAAACCTCAGCAATATTTGTCCAATCAATAAGAAATTAGACCCTCTGAACCGCGCCAATTACAGTGGTATTAGTCTTCTCTACAAGATCCTATCTGCCATATTGTGGAAACGTATGAACACTTTCGTCAACAGCCTGATTATTCCACATCAGTGTAGAGAGTCCACCATCGACCAAATATTCACACTAAAGCAGACCTTGGAAAAAACCCAAGAGCTCCAAGTCACCACCTATTCATCGATTTTAAGGCCGCATATGACAGGATCTTGGCATTACCGCCAAGCTCGCCCGTTTATGGAGGATGACGATAGAAAACTCACTGAGACCTTTGACGTCAAGAAAGGATTTAGACAAGGCGATGCGCTGTCATCCGATTCCAACACCAAAGCACAGTCTTTCAAAAGTCCCTCCAATTACTCGCATACGCCGATGATATTGACATTATTGGAAGGAAGTAGCGTGATGTCAGTGGCGCTTTCGCGAGTATTGAAACGGTAGTGGCGAATATGGGCTTAACGGTCAACGACCAAGTATATGCTATCAACCAGGAAGGACACCGAATACCGACGTCTTACATAGAAAGTCACCCTCGATAGATATTGTATAACTTTGAGGTTGTTAAAGACTTTGTTTACTTAGGCTCCGCTATCAATCCAAACAAAAACACCAGAGCTGAGTTCAAAGGAAGAACAACTCTTGCCAATCTTGAGTAGTGAAGCCCTTCCTTGAGCGATCGAAAAGTCATTATACAAGACACTAATCATCTCAGTCCTGCCTTATGGCCCAGAAAATTGGCCACGGATGAAAATGAACTCGGACGCTTCGAGAAAAAATTGTTTGGCTTTATAGTTGGTCTCGTTTGCACCAATGGAGAATGGTGAAAACGTTTCAGGAGAATAGCGCATGAACACCAGGCTACAAGCCTTTAAATGTCGCGGGTTCATCCAAGAGGGAGAATCCGGCAGAGGACGTCCTCGCACACAAGTGGAAGGGAATCCAGACAACTTAGTCAGCGCAACTAGAGCCAGCTAGACAAAAGAACGTGCTAGCTGTGTTAGCTGAGGCCCTGGTAGACCCCGGACTGCTGCCTGGTGTAAATTAGTTGCGTTTCCTTGGTTGATGATGATGTCTTTGTAATCTATGTTGTTGTTTGGATATGGTTTCCTAAGTTTAGCAATATATTATCGTTAGCGAATGTTACCACCATCGATCGCTCTCTATCAAGAGGGTAAATACTGGTTTTTTGAAAGAGGTAAAGGACAGGTCCCAGAATGGTGCCCTGTGGAACTTCAGCATTAATTGCGTGATTTTTATAGAAACACCTGTTTTCTGGGTACGTTTTAGTGATAAGCGGTAGTCCCTTGGAAAGGTTTTGCTGAGTTCATACAAAAATCCTTTATGCCAAACTGAGTTCAGATATGTAGCTACGCAGAATTGTTTGTTGGCTAGAAATTCAATTCAAATTTGTTCGTGAGTCTGTGCATTTGTTCAATACATGAGTATTGCGTTCTGAAACCGAACTGACTGAGTGTTTTGTTGCAGGTAGCTATTTTTCCCGAAAATCTTGTAAAAGAAAGGAAGTAGATCGAAAGATTTAGTATTTAAGGTGGTCTTTCCTGACTTGAGATGAGCTATTACTTTTGCAATTTGACAAAATTTTGAGATGAGCTTGAGTCGTTGTATGCTATTGAATCGATTGTGTGGAAAACCGAAAACTTCTTGGAATCTTGGATCCTTCTTGGATCCCTAGAATGCTTTTGGTTATTTGCTCGGATTCACAATTTCTACGCGGAAGTGTCAGTCGCTGGACTTATTTTTCTACCGATCGTAAATGTAACCACTCTCAGCTATTGGGCCTCAGTTATATTGTTGAGAGTCAACAGTCTCCCTTCCAGCGCCATGTCTACTCTCATACTCGATGACTAAAGTTCTTGGTGGACAGTGTTAGTTGAACTTTTCTATCTTTTCAAATGATTAAATGCAACCAATGAAAGGGGTTACTTCATTTACTCACCATTCATTCTGTCTTTATGGCAACACTGAGAAGAAACTACATTTTCTTCTACAAGTTAACACGCCTTAGAAATCTTGCTCATTCATTACTTTGCTTTAGAAAAGCTCCTCAAACGACGAAAGGATCCTGATTTCCTCTTTCTCTTGACAAATGATTGAGGTTAATACTTTAGCATGAGTGTATATAAATGCCACTGATACTCGTATCCACGGACGGAAATTCAATTTAATTTACGAGTAATCTCTTTTGGCAAATCCATTTGGCCATCATTTCGTTTTAACGACATTGAAGCTTTGTCAGCAAACTTCTATCCCACTTAAATTTAGACAAACTAACTCATCAAATTTTTAGTGGTCACATCGCAAACATGATAAATAAGGGAATACATCCAGGAACTACTCCAAATGCACTTAAGTTAATTTAATCGCTTTTTGTAATCAGGCAGTGCCATGGTGATTAAACTGATGCTACTCGTATACGAGTAAGTGGTCGTTCGGAAGTTAATTGGAAGCCCGAACTCCGGATAAACGATCTGCAAGTGATGAAGTTGACAATTAATTTTGGGTTTTAGGTTTGCAGCCTGTCTTGAAGCCACCTAAAATTGAGTTAACGAAAAGCATAACAGACGGACTTGCGCCGTACATCTGAATGAAAGAGAAATTCTTTATAAGGAGGGCGTATCCAACGTTGGTTTATAAGCTTTTAAGGAGCGCAACAATAAATTCAAACCATAAGTCACTGTAGACTTAAAGAGCTAAGCCTGGAGTTCTTTAAGTGAGCATTTTCCCTTATACCATTGAATCTACCGCAATTCAGATGATACAGTCGGGCGGAACCAAGTACCCAAGACCAAAAGAATTGGAATCAGTTTAAGAATACAAACTCGAAATGACACATTGGATCAATCCGACTAAATGACCCTTCAAAAACTGCCTGAGTGGTAAGTATCCTGCTCTGTATTAATCAGTCCCGCTTTTATGATAACTCCCTTCCTTTCATAATTGAGTCTCAGGTCTTGGAATGACTGATTTTTTGCTCGTTATATTCTAGCGCCTTTACCAAATTATCACGAATTGCCTTAAGAAAGCCGTCCTTCCAGCGAGTGGGATCTGTTTGAAATTCGAAACCTTGATGACTCCGGGGTCATAAAAATTTTAATTATCAAACATGTCTGTCTTGCCTGAAATTCGGCTCTCTGCACCAAGTAATGGTCTTTCAACCCTAAGGGTTTAGAAAAAGGATGAGCTGGATGCTAATAAGCAACATCCTGGTTGTTTAATCGAAATAGGAAATACAGCGTCAGATCTCGGAGCGTCGATATGCTTTCCGAGGTGATAATCAAGCCGAAGGTCTCCATCTCTGACCCGAATTCGGAAATTAAGACCGACGATGAATCCAAAAGAGATCTTTTACAATCAGAAGTTAAAGATTAACTTTTGGGCGCATTTTCAGAATCGGAGGAATCAACTAACACAGTGGTGGATTCTTCTCTGCTTGATTGTAATTATGACGCTTCGATCTCTCCAGATCAACCTCCATCACTCCAAAAAGGCCTCGGCCGCACTCATTCTGCGTCTATTGATCCAGGAACCATGGATTGTATGATAGAAGGGGGGGTTTATGGACTTGGAACACCTGAAGACATTCCACTCTCCACAAAATAAAATGGTAAGATCTGAATTTATATATTAGTTAAACGCAGCCTTAATGTGAACTTACTGCCTAATATCAGTGACCCCGACATAACCGTTGCTACACCGGACGCTGCCAAAAGTAATTACTGGCTGGCATCGGCATATCTTGGCCTGATGTGAGCCCTGCCCCTGGTGATAACCTAGTAAGGGTGCTTTCGGAAACTGGAAGGCAGAAAACTGGCCTTATCATCGGGTGCGATGTTAACGCACATCACAAGGCTCTTAAGCCCCCTCATTACACCAACGAGCTAGACATGAAAATCAAGGAATTCACCCTGCCTCTTAATCAGGCTACGGCTGCTTCCTAGAGGAAAGAAAAGGCCGCACTGATGGACATCAGCACTGGAACCGCTTAGAAACATCTGCAGGAAACTTTTTAACAAAGCAAAAAGCACAAGAAAACTGACAGCTTGGGACTTATACAAGGAATCCATCAGAATATATAGGAAGGTACAGCGACAATCCTGGAGGTCATTCTGTGACAAAATAACAGAAACCTCTGAGAGATCGCGGATAAGAAAAATCCTCTCTACAAATCCTATGACACCTAGCTGTTTGCAAAAAACCGATGGCTCTTGGACAACCTCAAGTAAGAAATCACTCAACCTGCTACTGGACACCCATTTCCCGGGTAGCTCTATATTCACGGTCAGTAGCAAGCAAAACAGGATTACTGCTTCATACCTTCAAATCATACAAGTCTGAAGGTCTGGACGGTGCCGAGCTACAAAGGTCCTCAGATATTATCCTGCCTACGCTAGAGAATTTCATGAGGAGCAGTGTTGAACTGATCCACATTCCACTGTCATGGAGAGAAGTCAATGTAGTTTTCATTCCCAAAGCCGGAAAATGCTCTCATGTTGTCCCAAGGAACCTCAGACTTATAAGTCTATCATCTTTCCTTCTGAAAACTCCAGAACGACTAATTGATACCCATATGCGAGCTAAAATTGAATCAAGACTTCTGTCAACGACTCAACATACCTAATGTAAAGGAAAGTCGATAGAAACGGCCCTGCGTTCACTGACTAGCCTATAATATAGAGAGTACACAATGGTTGCTTTCCTGCACATAGAGGGTACCTCTAACAATGTCAACACATCCGCAATTACGACTGCGCTGTCTACTCTGCAGGTAGACGACTCACTTGGGGAGTTGATCAGTCTTATGCTAAACAACAGGATAATCATCTCCAAACTAGGTGGAGCTTCTGCTGAAAGACGTGTCAGCAGAGGAACGCCACAAGGGAGTGTTCTTTCACCACTTCCGTGGAACTATCAGTAACATAATACGGTGACTACACCGACTACCGACAAGGTTCTTGCAATGCTAAGCAAAAGCAAATCTGTGGCAGACCATGGGGTTAAAGGCAATCGAAACGATACACAGCCCAAACTAGCAAGGTGTGCCAAGACTATGGCAAGCCATGGTAATACCAACTTTTCCACCTCTAGGTCTTAATACTGCTTCTAAAATTCCTCCCTCAAAACAAGAATCAGAGACTCAGCCGCGTCAGTAAACCTGATCCAAGGTGTTCCACATAAGACGCCGAAATCCCACACGCATTATCAAAATCCTCAGATCCATTCCGGATGTCCTGGAAACTACGGACATGAGTGGGCCAACAACATCCTAGAAGACGGATGCTGCCAGATATCGTCGGAGGCAAACATGCTGGGCTTCCTAACGTCACATCTTTGAGCTCTTTTAGCAGTTGGTCATGTGAAATCTTTCCGTCAGCTTCTCGGTCATCATCCGTAGGCTTATTCATCAACCCTACTCTTTAGGACTCTTTCCGAGCAGATAGAAAACAGCATTTGTCCAGCCCGTCCCTAAAAAAGGCGAATCTTCTTCTCTCTTCTCCTACAGATCCATTGCACTTAAGTTCTTTCTTTCCAAGGTCTTGGAGACGCTGATAAACCGTCAGCTCATGAATTATGTCTAAACGCGAAAACTTCTCAATGACCGGCAGTACGGTTTATGTAGCAATAAGTCCACTGGTGATTTAATAGCATGTCTCACCGAAAAGTGGAACCAAAGCGTGCATCAATCTGGCGAAAGCAAGATAGTTGGACTTGATATTTCCAAGGCATTTGACAGAGTTTAGCATCAGGTTCTTTTGTTAAAAATGCGTGCTTTCGGGACTCTCTTCTTCAATGATTAGAAATTACCTTTTGGAACGTTCAATTGAAGTTGTCTTGGATGGTTTCAAGTCTGATATTCACAAAATTAATGCTGGTGTGCCCCAGGGCTCCGTTCTGTCTCCGAAACTCTTTTTAATTTTCATCAATTGTCTCTTGTCTGCTACTTCTAACACAATATATACGTTTGGCGACGATAGTGTACACTCTGTTTTTCATATTACTTTCCGGCTGGAGAACAGGAAAGCCAGCGTATGTTAAGGACATTAAATTCTGCCATTAACAGCATAGCCAACTGGGGAACTATCAACAGAGTGGAATTTAATGTTGTCTGCTGTCGTTAAAGCGAATTAAAGCGAAAAACAGCAGGATTATCCATTATCGGTATGTATGTCAATGACAACTTACGGTGTAGTGACCTCATATTCGATGTCATCAAAAATGCTGCGAAAGGTAAAAGTTTCCTCAAACAATGTAAGAAATACTTCACCTCCTCTGATCAGGCCCCAATATATAAGGCATTCACCTTCTCAAAATTGGAGTACAATGCCCACATCTGGTCGGATGCGCCCAAAACATCTCTGCACCTCCTAGATAGGATTCAAAACCGTGATACTAACGTCACTCAGAAAGTGGACACCCTCGAACACCGACGTAATGTCTCGTATCTCTCTCTGTTCTATCGCTATTTCCACAACCAGTGCTCCATAGAAAACGCCAGAATCATTCCGCCCCTTCAAACTTTTAACCGTAACACCTGTCTCGCTATGAGCCAGGTGTCGAGCTCTCTATTTCCCAGTCGTTACAACTTGCAAACATTTAAGACCAACGTACATCGGTACCTCTTTTATCTTCTTCTCTAAGTATCCTTCGTCCGCGCTGTGTGCAAACATTGTAAGGGTATAATAACTCCTTGAGCGCGTGCTAATTATAAAAAAAAATCCGGGAAACCCCGAACTACCTCCCATCACAGTCCATCGCTTGTGCCGATCAAAAATCTCTCGACCTTTATACAAAAGCCGTGGATGGATTAGGAGAAGTCTGGCCGGGTGTTTGTGTTAAAGAGGATATCCCTAGTAGAATTAGAACCCGAACCTGGATCCCAGCTGAACCCTTCTACCCAGAAAACATTCTGAAGATCATTAGGCTTAGCAGCCCGACCCTTCCGACTCATGACTGGAAAGTGGAGAAACTGGAGGAATTAAGAGGCTATTATAGATGTGCGTTAATAGACGCAGACTAGAAACGTGATTCGATCCGCATTCCAAGCCCTCAGGGTGGCTTACAAAAAGGATGAGCAACCTCTTCCTTCCCTGAAGTGCATACCGACGACTCCAATCTCTCCTATTGTCTCCATCTCTGACACTCGGTCGAGAGGTCTTTTCAACGTCTAACTTGTGTCAGATGCATTCTACTACCTTCAGCTGCATATCCTCGCTTCACATCTAATTTTGACTAAATCTTAAAATGTTTGTTAGATGAAGAGAAATTACTTTCAACTTCCGTGACTCGCTGAGAAGCTCAACTTTCAAGGTGTGGATTAAAATTCCTCCCAAAGCTAACTTTCCCTTCAAAGTTAGTTCGTTATAAAATTAAGTGCCAGTTTGTGTATCACTTCGTCAACTTGACAAACTTGAGGCATGAAAAAACATTGACAATTCTGTTTCGAATCCTGGCAACGAAACTTTAATTAGTTTTCCGCTTAAAAAAATATCTGTACGTACCTTGAAATTCAGCGGCAACTTGCACGACTGGAATCTCGTGTATGCAAGGGAAACTTTTTCAAAAATTCTCCCAAGTAAAGAACTGGAAAAATATTTTGCACCATATTGACGTACTCGTACGTATGAGCAATTGTTGCTGCAGCGTCGACATTCGCTCGAAGTCGCTCTTCCAATTAAAAAAGAAAAACTTTCTCAAGATACATTCTATCAACACTGTCAATATTCGCGCATACAGCGATGCGATGTTTTTCGAAAGAACGCCAAGTTTTTTTTTTTGTATCTAAATTGACTTGCTGGGGACTGCATCTATGTAAAAGTTTCTCCTACGGACCGGCAGTGTGGTGCAGTTGGAAATTTTGCAGGTATCCGAACGAATAGGGATACATGCTGCAATAGGATAACAATGTGTGAACAACGCCAACGTTAAAAGGAAAGTTTCGCGGTTTTGGTAATGACAACAACTTACGGGAAAGCGTTTTACATGGGGCTTACATGTGTACGTCGATGTTATGTTTGGCATCCAATCTAGTGTGGGTTGCAATCTGTTTAATGCTTTTCGGATAGCAATTTGCCAACAAGGCGAAAGGTGGTAACGTTCAATTTTGGATATTAGTTTTGGCACGCAAACTTGACGTGGGAAGTACGGATAATAAGGTATCGAGTGGAGTGTATTCTTAAGTTGTATCTTGTGAGTTGATTACGTTGGGTTCCTTTGGGGTGTGGTTTCAGTAAGACTGAGTCTTCTATGGTAGTACAGAGTTGTTGTTTAAGGAAAGTCATAACAATTCGTGTTGACGAAATCAAAACACTCCTTTTGTGGACATGACTTGCAGTGAAGTAGAACTGAAAGTGCCTTTAGGCAGTTTGATGGCCGAAGTGATATTTTCTCCAATACCCTGTGTCATCTCATAGCGCCTAATAAGATAGAATCTACCATGGCTATTAAGTCCACGATTTGCAAGGTTAACTTCAGTCGAAAACGCGTCAAGTTGCATCTGTTGTTCTATTTGGCTCATTATGTACTTAGTTAGATGACAATACAGGCAGAAGTGGACCGTGATCTTTTGTCAACTACCTCCAGCTGTGCACTCAAAGATGGTTGGAAACCTTTTCACTTGTGCACGCCACCTCAGATAAAATATTCTTTCGTAAAGGAATCGAAGACCCTTCGGATCACCACTTAGTAAATCTTTTGATCTACATGCTCAAGTCATTTCAGGCTACTTATACGGACCTCTCCGACTAGGTCTTGCCGAAGCCTTATTACATTATTGGCATGTGCAACTCTTCGTCTAATGATGCAGAGCTGAGCTAGCTCAAACTGCCTCTTGCGATATTCTGTTCAATTGGACGATGTTACGCGTCCCTTCATTCACATCCAAACCCATTCTTGCCGCTTCTATTTGAACACCCATGTCATCAACGTGTGCACAGACTTGAAAATGATGACGGACGCATGAAAATTATCCCTCTGGTCTTGGCTTACAAGTTTCGCACAATTCTAAGATATAGTGCCTAAACCCTTTCGACGCAGCAGAAGGCTTCAACGAGTTTTGCAAGGAAGTCAAAACTGAAAATTGCTCCGTACAGCATCTAGTCATCTGCGGCCTATACCTCGATAAACAGGAGGTGTGTAACAATCAAGATTTTTTAAGTTTAACGTCGTGTTAATATTTGGTAAACTCTGGACCTACACGGTATAAAAACCGCACTAATATGGGCCAGTAACAACGTTGGCAAATGGTTTCAGGCATTTACACAATTCGACAGACAATCCATAGTTGGCTCAGTTTAGAAGGTTGGCTTTCTTGTTAATTGGGCAAAGCAAGTTCCATTCCATATGCACACTTCCTTCCAGTTCGTCGGCCCTACAATTCCCTGGAATGTCTCTGTGCCCCGCCACCCAGCATTGGTGAATGTTAAACTGCTCTGCCATTCTCCATCAGCAGTCAAGGGCGACTGTAGAATTTTGTGAAACTGAGTCAAGGGACTTGATAGCGGACTGACTATTCGAAAAGTTGCGGCTATCACTTGCAGATACCACGTTTTTCTTCAGCCAGGACAGGACTTCAGAACACGCTACAGTGATTTTGAAGGCAGAAGGAGAGGCTGAGATGAGAAAACACCGCCATCGACCCAGCTATCAATCTTGGATATACCATATACTGATCGTCTGATGCCTTTAATAACATGACAGGTAGTCCGTCCAGTACGGCAGGCTATGCTTGAAGTAAGACATTGTTATCTGTACTTCTTGAGCTCTCGTCGTCCATATTGAATTTGCCTGACAGCAAAGTTTCGGTCGTCCTCGACATTTAGTGGCCTACAGCATCGATATTACTCTACTAATGAACTTCCTTGTACATCTCTACCGGTTTTTCTTCGAGTCCTGACGTACTGACAGATTTCTTTCAGCTTTTAGCAAAATTTTGTACCAACATCTCGCAAATTCCTTGACAGCACGCTTCCATCCTCTTTCTTTTATCTCTTAAGAGGCCGCGATATTTCTCTTCATTGTAGATCGCCTGCATTCTTCATCAAACCAGGGATATCCTGCGGGTGGTAGGGTGAAACCCAGCACATCATTTGCGGCATCTCTGACGGCTTATTAGCATCAATGCCACTGATCTTCAGCAGCACTCGGACTGGACGGAATACTGACGGAAGCTACTGCTGAATATTTACAACGGCTGCCTTGAGGAAGGAGTCTTTCCCAAGAGTTGGAGTAGGAAGACGCAACCTTTAGTGCTGATAGGCAAAGGCAAAGGAGACCCGGATTCTCTATCTGTATACTGAAAAGATGCTGAAACCACGACTCATATATGCAGTACAAAGATCAGATATCCTGTCCACGAGGCAGTATTACTAGAATAAGGGCCACTCTACGATCGGTGCTATCGGAGATATAGTAAAGTCTGCCCAAAACGTCCACCAGTGCAACCACTATCCACAGAAGATCTTACTGCTGGAACTCTAGATGTGCGAAATGCCTTCAATTCAACCAGGTGGATATAACGAATGCTCTTGAACATACTTTCAACATTCCTGTTTACCTCTTGGATGTTGAAGAACTACCTCAAAGACCGGGAGCTGGTCTACGATATCACGGATGGCCGCCGAAAAAGGAAAATCACCTCCGGAGCATCACAAGAATCGATTCTGGGACCTGGCCTCTTGAACATCTTCACATGGCAATGCCGTAAGATTCCATTCTGGTAGGGCAAGCAGATGATATCGCCGGTGTGATTACCCCAAAAGACGCAGAAAACGCGCAAATGAAGCTGAATTAGGTTATGAGACGGGTGAACTCATGCATTGCTGAACACGGTCTTAGCCTAGCTACGAAAAAAAACGAAAGAGCCTTTCTGACCCAGAAGAAGATTCCGACTTCCAAATCGGGATCGAAGTTATAACAAGCAAGGAAGCAGTGAAATACGTGGGACTGACGATCAATACGAAACTCACCTTCTGGCAACAGATAAAGTCCGTATCGGAACGAGCGTCGAAGGTCGCAGACTGATGGCGTACGAAGGCTATTAATGCCAAGCACACACGCCTGGGCAGACCCACTCCGACAAGAAAAGTATAGGATGCAGATGGCTGCAGTATAGAGACGCGGAGCTCTACGGGTGGCAAGCTCGTACCAAACGGTGTTTCGCACCAGCCGTCCTTGTAGTATCAAAAATGAAGTACGTCTACAACGAAAAGGCGGAAATTGGAATGGAAGTGGATATCGAGGAGGCGAAAAAGCTCACAAAACGGCAGTGGCAAGGACGTTTGAACCCCGAAAGCAGAGGACCAAGGATAGAGAAGCTGATCCAGACCATGCCTAAATGACAGAACGGACAGAAACACGGCGAAATAAACTACTACGTCACCCAATATCTCACCGGACACGGATATTTCAACGCCTTTCTTTACAAGATCGCTAAAACAAAGACTCCAGCCTGCCAGCGCCATGCAAATCAAACTTTGCATGAGGCGGGAAGCTCAACGACGGGAGTTGCAAAGCAGCACCGGTTAATTCAGCCCGAAAACATGATCGGAAAGATCCTGACGAACGATCAGACCTGGAGGCAAATTTTTTCCTTCGTAGATGTCACACTCTGGACATAAAAGGGAGAGCAAGACGCAAATATACTTTTAAAAGACTGACGGAAGCCTCACTGGCAAGATAGAATAAACCCACAATGGGAATGGTAGCTTTTCTACCATCCCCTAGGAATGATCTGATCTTCAGTACTTTATTCAGATCGACGACAAGTTGAAGGATACGAAATTGGCAAAGGTTATGGTGGTTTGACGCGATTGCAACTATAATTTTGAGCTGATATCATTGCTGCTTGTAACTGGAGAGCCGATATAAACGAAGCTCTTAACCACCTCGAGGTTATAACTGGCAATGATGATGAGTTTCTGGCCAAGCCGTCGGTGATGTGCGTCCCTTTCTGGTGACAGCATGTGATTTGTTTTGCCCTCGTCTACCATCCGATCCATCTTGGCCGTTTCAATACTCACGAAAGGTTTATTGGCGGATACCTCTGTTCCTCCAATCACATCAATAGATCGTGTCTCTTTTGTTATGGCAGAAATTTTTCTTCGCCAATGTGTGAAAAGTCACATGACATCGCGCCGCCTTGTCTTAAACCTTTCTTGGCATTGAAAGTCTTGGTTAGTTCATTACCATGGTCATCCTATACAACCTGATGAGTTTGGCAGGCATGTGGAAACTAAACGTGGCATATACATCATCCCTATACGCCACGTGAGGGTGAGGGCCCCTCTAAAATTCCCGGGTCATTTCTAGGATCTGCCGTAGTGTGAATATTTGGTAGAAAGTGAATCTTTCTGGACTGAAACCGCACTGATATGTTCTAACCATATTGCTCATGAATGGTTTTAGAAATCTTAGTGGCGATGTTTAGAAGACCTATGCCTCTATAGTTGCCACAGCCAAAAGGTCTCCTTTCTTGTTGACTGGACAAACGAGATTCCATGCTTGGAGAATATTTTCTCTGACCATATCTTATACATAAACTGGAGCTTGTTCCCAAATAGATCCTCTCCAGCTGCCTTAAATAGCTCAGCGAGAACAAAACCTGCACCAGCTGCTTCATTAGAATAGAGCTTTGATATTGCTAACCTAGCTTCCTTTAGGTGGACGGAATTCTCTGTCGTTTTCGTCCAGAGTCGTTCTCCCTAATAGCCGTGTTTTGACCATCATCGCTGCTATAGAGTCTGCAGAAGTAGTCTTCCAATATTCATAACATCGACTGTGGCTCTACTACTAGCTGTCCATGTTTATCTTTGCAGGTTCCCATTCTTGCTTTGTAGCCCCGGCATGTTCATTTTATTCTTTGATAGGTCTTTCGACTGTGATTCCCGCAGTAACATTTCTTCATTTTCTTGACTGCGCGCTTCTCGTGCTCTTTTATTTTTCTTTCTGGAAGCATGTGCTCTTCACTCCTTTTCTGCTCGTAGAGCTCACGAGCAGCACTCATCTTTCGATGCAGCACAGCTTTATATGTTTCCTGCTTGGCTGCATATATGGTACTTGCTTTGAAGCTCTGTTGGTCTCATTTTATGGTTTGTGAATGTGGACAAGGATTTTCAGAGAGCTTGAGGGAGACGCGATCGGCAAAGATTCTAGCGATCTTTTGATATTACAGCTTTTTGACTTCGAACACTGGTGGTCTCACTTAATGTCCATGTCATATCTGCATTCGTACCCTGGCTCCTCGGAGAGTTCGAACATGCAAAATGCTGGAGGAGTGTCTGGCGTCGATCGAAATATGATCTCAATCAGATTGATTGATCAGAGGATAGCCAAGTCACTTTGTGGATGTTGCAATGTGGGAACTTTGTGCTGGCTACTAACAGTTTAGAGCCCATTACTAGTTCGAAAAACCTGAATTCATTATCGGACGTGGTCTTGTGTAAGCTGTGTTTTCTGACAGACCGCTTCAAGACGCCTTCCTTAGCCAGCCTGACGTAAGATCTCCTAACACAATTTTGTTGTTATAGCTGGTGTACTGTGTACATATTTTCGATCTATCATTCCTATCCTCTGTAGGGGCTTGAAGGCAACGCCATTAGGGGAAAGTAATAGCTCGCCCTAACAGTCACTGCGGAGGAATGTTGACCCAATTCACAGTACTTACACAGAGGTCTGAATTTAGATACAAGTATATCCTTTACAGGTCAATGACCTACATAATTATCTGCTTCAGGTAGTAGATTTATTCTAGAGATAAGTCCAATCCTTAACTTAATGAACCACATTTCAAGAATTTAAGGACGAAATTTAAAGTATTCGTACATCCTTGCATCGAAGCCGTGGAAAAAACCATGTGAATGTCAATCAGTTTCAGAGAAACAAGATCTCTGTCATCTGGCTATGGAATATCCTGTCAACAATTCCCATAATACACCTCAACGCTGCGAACTTTCCTCACTTCTTTCCTCACCCATCCTGGATCCGATACCATCCGCACTACATACTCGTATACTCGTATTGCAAGCCACCTTTTTTGATTTTCTTTTTAATGCAAGCCCGTGCGACTTCCCTGACGAAATGTAAATGTAAATGGAATTACATTGTTGCCTGTAAGTCCAACAATTTAATCTGCATCCTTACATAAGTATCTCCATGTATTGTATACGAGTGTATCCCCTACACACTCACATCTATCGTACATGTGTACGTCTGCAATTAATTACAGAATCACTTAATGCAATAGCCCTCTCCTCCACCGGAGGACTTGCTGCCTGGCTGAATAGCTGGCATTCGGCTTTCAAGAATTCAATCTACCAGTGTTCGAGTGTACGACGCGAATACTCGTATCTGTGAGGCGCATTTCCAAAAATGAATAATTTATATCCACGGCATTGTGAAAGATTATCCAATGTTGAGTGTCTCTCACTTAAGCCTGAAAGGGTATGCACTCACATGTGCCAAATGTTTTGTATCATTCGTTCGTCATCCGAACAATGAGTAATTATGGTAAAATTCATCCTTCTGGATATGCTTACATACTCGTATGAATGTACCCGTACATACATATGTACTTGCTCTATTGTACAGGGTGCAGGATGCTTACATGAAACGCGTAAATGATTGTGCTTTTACTTATTAAAAAGTTGAAATCATACAATACAAAAAGCGAGATGTGAGCTGAAGGAGCGGAGAAGGGTTGATTGCCGAATTGAACGACTGACAACGCACGAAGAACGAAACATCAAACAAAGGAGCCAACCGAAAGAAAAACACACAAAAGGAACTCTAAATTAAAATCCTTAATTTTAATGGATTCTTTTTTTTGTTGTATCTTTTCATTCTTCGACGGAACTGCCTTTTGAAAGAAGTCCAATAAATGGCGGGGGATGGAGGGTGGGGTGGTGTCCCTAAAGAAAACCCTTATCAGGTTTTCAAAGGAAGTGAATGTGCAAGATGCCCGCTACGAGTGCACTTCGTCTATGAAAATCAGCCAACAGATAGACGGATGTTCGGTTGCATTCAGGCGCACCTAAAGATCACTGTGGTTATGGGAGGAAATATAAGGAATCACCGTTGTTGTATATGAAACTGGTTTTACATTTATACCCAGCAAGAGCTGATTGCAGAACTTGGAACTCCAACCCAATATACCTCTCTTGGTGCTATGTGATTTGGATAGGCACTGAGCGGCGTTGATTTGCCGATACCCATGTTGTATCTATGACTACTTACGAATTGTGCTTATTTCACCTATACCTGATCTTGACCCACCGGATGTGAATTCACCGTAAAAGGAAGACTTGGGGAACAAGTCTTGAGATTTCGGACTGACGAGGATTCGCATAAAGGGTAAATTCGCCAACATCGCTCACGCCCCGACAGAGGAGAAGCACGACCTTACCAGAGACTAATTCTACGAGCTCCTCGAAAAAATCTACGAACAATGCCCTAATTAGGACGTGAAAACGGTCCTTGTCGATTTTAAGGCATGGCAAGGAGGGTATCCTTGATAATACAGGTTTATTGGTTTTGTAACCGGAACTTAATATCCATAAAGGGACCTGACAAACAAATCATCAACCAAGATGAACATACTGCAATCGACGGAAGGCATTCCTCCAGTATTTTGGATGTCCGAAAGTACCAGCTAACATCGACTCGCACCCTTGACTTCTTGTAGCCTAGACAACGACGTGGATAACAGCCAAAAGCCACCGAATCATTGTGAAAAAATTCAACGTCGAACGGCTACATTGAATTCCTCGTAGCCTCTCGAGAAGTCCGTTGCCGACAGCATCGAGCGTAGAAGACCAGTGGTATTACTGCCAAAGCACAATCAGGGAGGCCGCCTGTGATGTACTGGATTTCAACCAGCCCCAACCAAAAAAACCCTGGTTCGAAGACGAATGCGGACAAGGAAGTCTAGAAAATCAGCGCATGTACACAGCGGCCCCGGAGAAAAGAACAAGCACGAGCTCGACGAGCAGAAAAAAGAAGAGAACATAGGCTCCTCAGAGAAAAAAGACAGAGCACGAGTTGCGCTCGATCGAGGCATTAGATATGTGCTATCAGAAGGAAGAAGTTTGGAAGTTTAACCAAACAATATAACGAATATGCCAAAGCTGGGAAGCCCGAACAGAAATCTGCAAGAATGAAGAAGGAAACCTCATAGTATAGCCACAGTCGGTGTGCTGAAAATCTGCAACCATTATTTCTTCAGTCTTGTTAACGGTGACGAACAACATCACACTCTCAGGCCGAATGCACCATTAAACCCGGACGAAGACACAACATTTCCATGAACCCTAACAAGATGGAATCAGGATAGCCATATCTAAGCTTTAGACTAGAAAAGCAGCAGGATTTTTTTGTTGTATAGCAAGCATATGTACGTCAACTCGTCTCCAAAATCTAGGTCGACGAAAGAATGCCCGACGAATGAAACCTTAGCATTATTTGTCCGGTCCTATACAAAAGAGATCCTATGAGCTACGCCAAGGGAATGAGTCTGAATGCCTAAGACAATTCGTCAACTGTCTGATCGACCCGAATCAAATTTACACATTACGGCGGATCTTTAAAAAAAACCCAAGAAGTCTAATTCGATACGCACCACCTCTCTATCGGGCTATCACGGAGCCATGTCGGGTTTTTGCATCCCTACCAAGACCGGGCCTCCAATTATCAAGGCTCCAATGACGTTGTCTAATAAAAAAGTGGGGGCAGAGCATACCATATTACTGGTCTTATCGTAAACATCTTCACATGACTCTACGGAAGGTTGCTACGATTTGATCAGTTACAAGTGGCCGATCATAGGTCTTGTTGGCGGCAAGACCACCGATACTCCCTACCAAGACTTAAATAACGGTACCATGGGAGTCAGGAGCAACCCGGATTTCGGTCCGGGACTGACTTGTTGACGTAGGCCCTCTTGTGGGAGCGTCATTGTGGCTGTGGTGTAAACCCAAAGTCGCGGGAAGAATCTTGCTGTTGGTTCGACCCAATGTACTCGTAGAGTTGCAATAAGTACTGGGTGCTGTGACCCTAAGAACAGTAAGACCTAAAACGGTCGGCACCGACTCATACCAAGGGTGGAGCTTGTGCCTCCAACACAAGTTCTTCTTCAGTATCTCAGGAAGGCGGCAGAGTGATTCCAAAGCGCATCCTTGCACCCATGGATGTATGGGCATCCCGTAAACTTAAGGCTACACGACAGGTGTTTACGTTAAAAACCTAGAGACTATCCTCACCAAGATCATTCGACTAGGCAGATGACGATGAAGAATACACGCTGCTCCGTCAAAGTCGATTTTGACAAAACCGAGACCTTCAATGTCAGAAACGGACTTAAAGAAGGCGATTTTTTAACATCGTTCTTGAAGGAATTGGGTGAAACTCAGAAGTCAACTTTAGAGGGACAGTCTCACAAAAGTTTGTTCAGTTAGACAACATAGCTAGACAACATTGACATATTTGAACGAACAAAGCGATCTGTCTGTAAAGCGTTTGTGACTATTGAAGCAACAACGAACCCAGCGCAAAAACTATGCGAAGAATCACTCTTGCTAATCACTGCTACTTTGGGGCTAGAAGGCAATTGAACAGTAAAATCCCCTCTCTACCAACCACAAAGACATACATGACACGGATCATCCAAGTCCTGCTTTGCGACGCAGAAGCTTAGACACTAACGGAAGCGTATGAAAATGCTCACAAGCCCTTCGACAGAAAAGTTCTTCGGGTAATTTTCTATCCCCTTTGCATCAAGGAAAAATAGAGGAATCATTTCAACAGCGAACTCTACGGGCTGTACAGCGATAACCCAGCTTATGTCAGCTTGAATGCACCCAAAAAGTTTCCGACTCCAAACCAGAGTGGCAACGCAGTAGACGACGACCCCATACTAGATGGCGCTCACAATTGGAAGGGAACCTCAGATAACTTTGCGAGTACAGCTGTAGCCGGCTAGAAAAAGGGCGCGCTAGCTGAAGAGACACGTTAGCTAAAGCCCTGGTCAAATAAGTAAATTCTTGACCAACCAAACTTGACTTCCCAGATTTATAAGCGAACGACTTGAACGGGCGAAACTGGCGAAGCTATAATGTCCTATCAGAAATCAATGCACCTCAGAAGGAGAACGTACGGCGATTGAATTCGTGTGGCTTAATCAAGAGTGGCATTTTGATTCACAGTCTTCATAGCAGGTTCCTTATATGAGACTCGTTACGGCTGAGTTTGATAATAGTTTTACTGGATCAGTGAGTCCAGTGAGTCAAGGACTTTCGGATCTCCGCATAAATGCTGTTCTCGGATCTTAAACAGGCCATATACAGCCGAGCAACTAGCGGAGACCCTATACACCTAAAAGATATCAGATATCAGCGCCATGCAGGAAGTTCGGTAGGATGTGTCGGACAAAAGGGAGATGAAAAACTGCGATACATTCAACGGTGACTGGTACAGATAACAAAGACACCGTTTATTTAAGCGCGGATTTTTTATAAGCCCTGGACATAGGCGCTTGTGCATTTGGAACATGGGCAAATCCGAATCTACGAGTACCAAAGAATGTCGCAATGGGCTCCCCAAGTAAACCTACATGCAATGCCCCACGTATAGGAAATTGGTAGTACAATCGGAGAACTTCACTTAGACAACACTCGGACTAAAGATAATTTGATTTGCTGCGGAAGGACTACCACTAAACCAACCACACGGTTTCCTCATTGCAATATTCAGAAGGGAACATGCCGGTAACGTAAAACATAAAAAAATTCAACAAATTGGTCATGTTGTGATAGCCGGCAGTCACTCCTCAATTCTTATAGACACAGACCATATCCTTATTGCAGCAAAGGTTTGTCTAGATACTTGTCCTGTTGGTGAAGCCAAGTATGAAAAATAAAGGATTCATCAAAACACAACGCTAAGCCAATACCACCAATGCATAACTTGAAGCACTTCGATGATGAGAGGAAGGAGTTCATCTATGGACGTGTCTTTGCGTATCCGGTCCCATCGAACCAGCAGAGTATAATGCGTGGATCAGCTATGTACGAGTTGAAGCCTGTCGGCTACTTTGAACTAGTGGTTGAAATCATTCGACTCGAAGGTGCGTCACTGTCTGAGATCCAGTGTTGCATATTGACAAGCCACTTTTAGCCGAATTAGGTCCGGGTATTATCGACAGCATTTTCGACGGTATCCAACGTTCGTTGAAAGACATTAATGAGCTCGCGGAGCCCATTTACATTCGGTCGCATGGGATTTCAATCCATTCAACGTGAAAGTTGGATCATACATTACCAGAGGTGACTTGTACGGTTTGGGACAAGATGATTGTTCGACCTCACACAAGTAACTATTGTATGTACGATGGAAACCGAATTCGATGAGATCACCAAACACAGCACGTTGCAAATATGTCCAGTTACTGAAAAGTTGTCTGCTAATCATCCACTTCTGACTGGTCTACGTGTATCGGATTGGTTGTTCCCTTGTATTCAACTTGGTGCCACTGCCATTCCTGAAGCTTTCGATGGTAGTAAAACTAGGTTTCTCCAAGAACTCCAACTTGGATATCATCATATACATTGGTTGCAGAGAACGTGGTAGAGAAATGGCTGAAGTCCTTCGTGATATCTCCGAGTTGTCAGTTGAAATCGATGGTGTTACAGAATCTATCATGAAACGTGCCACTCTTGTTGCCAACACATTCAATATGCTGTCGCTGCTCGTGAAGCTTCCATCTACACTAGGACTACTTTGTCCGAATACTTCCGTGGTAGGGGTTACATACCTATGATGGCTGACTCTACCTCTTTTCGTGAAATTTCAGGTCACATTGATGAAATATCTGCGGATTCTGCGTACCCAAACCTACGTGGGTACATGTTTGGCCTACTTCTAAGAATTTGCCGGTCATGTTAAGTATTTGGGTAGCCCAGAACGTGAGGGTTCCGTTTCAATTGTCGGCGGTGTATTACCTCCTGGTGGTGATTTCTCAGATCCTGTCACTTCTACCACACTTGGTATTGTACAAGTGCTCTCAGGAAACTTCCCCGATGCAAATATTTCACCTCCATCAACAGGCAGCAAATACAAACGTGTCCTAGGCGATTTCTATAACAGGGACTTTGCCGAAGTCGTACTAAGGTCGAGGAAGATAGCAGGGATAGAATGGTTGAGCAACTCCGAAGATCCTGCGAAAATTGCGCTTAAAGCTCGAATAGGAAGAATTGAAGGGCAACTCGACATTAAAAGTGCATTCGACAATGCAACTTGTCTAGACAACACGGCATAGGCACTGGTTTTGTGGAGATGATGACTGCTGTCAATATATGTGATGACGATGGAGTCCGTCTGCTGGCCAACTGCTCAAGGCGCTCAACAATTCTGACGTCTGTGTTCAGGCATATGCAGATGATGTAACTCTACTCTCTGTTGGATCACGTGTGTCTACTTTAAAGCGCATATTGGCCTAGACGCTATCGACAATCGATGCACTAAAAATTTGCTTTCAGTCAATCTTCTCAGAACTAATGTTGTTCTCTTCACGAGAAGGAAAATAGTGATTGGCTGGATGTATCCATGCTTTTCATCAATTTTGCCAACGAAGTTAAACGCGTCACATTGTCACATTTTAAAGCCACAATGACGCTGTCGGCTTCCAAGCAGTGCAAGGAATAATTGGGAAAGGCATAGGGCTTACCACAGAGGAGGATCTTTGGATCTACTTGGATCTACACGGTTTTGATAAGACAGAACAACAAACAGACCACTGCTGCTTTCAACAGACTCCAAAAAACGGTTTGTCTGCCAGAATCTAATCTTTGAAAGGAAAGTAGCCTGATCTTCATCGATGCCTCCAACTAAGGCGCTAACGCCTTTGTACTAAGGAAACTTGTGTCTGTCTTCCTAGCGGAGGTATAACCAGCCCTATTGACAATGAACTTTATTGTGAGGAAAAGGTGGAGTATCTGCCTATAAAACGACAACCAAGCTGCGCTCCAACCTCCAACCCAATACAAGACTTCCTTGAACGCAGTTGGAAAGCTGAATTCACTCAGTCTTGTCAGGCTACCAGTTCAAAACGGAGTCGTCGGAAATCTAATCGCCGATGAAGTAGCCAGACAAGACTCTGAGGAGGAACTCTCAAGGCACAATCCGTCGTGTGATTGCCTGGTGGTTGGGTCTCTTATAACTACAACTATAGGTGGTATGCCTCTCCAGGATTCATACAGACTAAACGAATGCTTCTTATCCTTTCTAAGAAGTTATTGAAAGACTTAAAGCTTCTTATTTTCGCCTTATCGGGGCAATGTGCTTTTACTAACCACTTAAAACTCCTGCGACGCTTGCTCTGGGAATGATGATTACACCCCGGAGAGCACTTCCTATGTAAGCGTCCAGTGCTCACATTAGACTGCTGGCACTAGTCGCCGATGTGGAGGATACTGATACTGTAGGCAATTCATCACTGAAGCCATTATTGGTCTTTCTATAGAAAACTAAAGAACTACACTAAAAGGAGTACTACAAAATACTACAATATAGATTGCTAGTAACTTTGTTCGAGAATTATCATCAAATGAACCGTCAAATTTTTTCCAGGGTCTTGAAATAGAAATCACCAATCAATAGCAGCATTCATATCCAATAGTGCACTATGCCTTAAAAGGTGCACCCAATTAGGTTACGAACTGTGCCGAATTGCCTACCTTTACACGTGGTAAGTGTCATAAGACAACATACAGCTTCGGATATGGACGATCTTGTGTTCACATTTAGTGGCACGGATGCATATCTGAGGTTTGGCTCCCTCAGGCTTGAGTAAATCTGTTCTGTTTAGCCTGCCTGTGACACATCTTATTTTTCCCTAAAGACAAGTCAACTCTTGGTCAAGCTATTACTAAAAATGTCCGCCAAACTATTGCAAAGTGGATAGATTTAGTTTTGGCCAGTATCGGCGGTTCTAGATTCCGCAACTTTACGCCTTGCTTGCGTTTTTCTACTGAGTCAAACAAACATCAATCGAAGGCAATCGCCACAAGAATTTGCATGGAAGAAGGTGCACTGAAGCATACCCACTACCATCATGCTCTGCTGCTGATAATGCTTCACAACAAGATTTTACAATGAATCCAGGCAAAGTTCCTCGTTTCAACTCATCAGCAAGAAAAAAAACATTTGTGAGTCACGCTCTGAAGGTCCCTCCATCTCGCCTACCCAACCAAAAACCATTCACCACCGCCGCCCAACATAACAGATGATGGCTAATTATGGAATGAGTTATGGTCTGCCTTAGACATCTTAAGCAACAAATTACAAAGTACCCCTTTGTACATGAAACATCTTGAAACTCCATGCTGAAGCAACGAAATTTCAAATTCACTTTAAGAATCCCAGACTGTCCCGCATTGTTTACCCGCTGCCAAAATTAGGTTTCGCATTTATGAGAAATTTATTCAAAAAGGCAAATGCATAAGCAAATGGTTACAAGTGTGACAAATTTCATTTAAATTGTACTCTAAGGACTTTAGCGAAAGGTTCTTCCAGGCTAAGTTCCACTCACACCCCCCGCATAGAACGGAAAAGCCTTCGTTTTATTTTGTTTATATCCTTAGATACGGCAAAGGCAATGTCATTGTTCCTAGTGTCGCGCTGGTGTCGCATTCGCAACAATAAATAAAATTTATTTTGTCGCCAGCACTTAAGATTTTGTTGTTTCTACTTTGGTGCTCATTTATTTTGTTCTATTTTTATTCCATTTTCATTTTTGTTGCTCTTCCTCTTTTGGTAATGGGAAGAGTTTTCGCTTCTCCTTTGCTGGCAAAAAATCAAATTCATATTCGCGCCAGGATTTATGCTCATTAAAATAAATTGTTTCGTATGTCCTCTGTGGCAGTTAATGGCTTTATGGCAGATTAGGAGGCGACTTTTTGTAAGTTACGCCCTGCTGGATAAGCTTTAGCTCAACTTTTATTGTTTTAAGGACGAAATAACAATTTCTAATTGTTGGTTGTACGAGTAGATGGAGTCAAGTCTGGGAATACTCAAATAATGGCATTAAAAGCAGTTCCATGGTCATGTGTGACTTCAATAGCATCTCAGGCAACTTCAACACTTTGAAATAAATCTCTACAGCCACATCCGAAGATCTTCAATTCTCGTGGAGGAGGAAAGTTTTGAGAAAACTCAACAATACCATCCACAGGCAGCCAAAACAAATGTAATGGCGGCTTTTGGAGCGTAACTTTGTATTTACTCGTCGCCTGCCACATCAGATGATAAGATACCCTCACCAAGCCATGGAATTACGGTCAAAAAGTTTCCATCCGAATCCCGCGAGGGACTTACTCTCAGCAAACAATGTGCAAAGTTTCCAGTTTCGGTTGCATCTCTTGGTTTTGATTTTCGCCCACCCCCCCAACCCCCAACTACATACACGGTGTAGTGTAAAGAGCTCAGACAAAGGGATTAGGATATTGAAAGACCAAAACAAGCAGGAAGCAAAAGGACTGGAAGCAACGGAAATACGAAACGAGAAACCAGAAACCAGGAAGCAGCAACGAGAAAGTTTGCCAAGATTTTCTTCCATAAGTCGGGTGTCGAATTTAATGTCCTTGGAGGCGATAGAGATTTTTTCGAAAGGAATTTATGGGATGAAGACTGATTCAGGCGACAGCAGCTTTAAAAAGTTTAAACAAGTTTCGACCATAAAGTGTTGGGGATACACATATCCCATAACAGTTTAATATATGTAACCTGGGTACAAAGATAAATGTATGAACAAAAAAAAAAAACAAAACAAGTTGAGAAAGGAGGATGAGAATTGCTGAAAGGAGCAGCCAACATTTCGCGGTATGCTTAGACTTATTGAACGCCAAAGCATACCCATACTGGCGGAGGAACTCCCAAGATCGAGTCAATGGCGAATTCAGATGCAGATCCAACAATAACCACGTTCGAGCTATTTCTAAATTATTTGCCGCCCAGGTCATGTAAGTGGTTTTCGGCATCTAGACAGGTTGTCCAGAATAACGATAGATAGGTGGCCGAGAAATTTGTAATACTACAATGGAAGCGCTCATATTTCCGTAGAATCCTCTGAACAATTTGGCCCTCCAAGTATGGAGGCACGCCTTTAACTGTCTAACCACGTAAAACACTATTTGGTATAAAGCAACAAACAGCGCCAGGTAAAGCAACAATCGCGACAGCTGCGAACGAGGGTTGGAAACACCAACCATCTTCGGCCTACTGGCTTATTGTGATGCCACGTGGATCTATGGTCCTCTTACTTACCAATTTGAGCTTACGATGAAGCGTAGGAGACTGTTTACGTCTATATTTTTTAGATCGTTTAGGTTGGAAGAAAACTACTAAGTGAAAATTTCTTCTCTGGAAGAGAGCTGGACATGTCCAGAGAAGGTGGAGGATTGTCAAGGCGCCAAGCCATCTTGCATGTTTGCCTATGAGACAGTGTCCAGCAATGGGGGCGAAAGCCCCCATTTATTCGGCTTAATACAAGCTATAACTTAAAATTAAACTTAAACTAAAACTTAAAACTAAGATTGGTTAGACTGGTGAAGGAGAACGGATTTGAGGTAGGAAGTGGTGCGGTGGAAGTCTAAGACGCTAGGGTTTGAATTAATTTTTCGTAGCATACGGGAGATTGGTTCGTTCGCGCCATAGGTGGTGTGGTGGGTTGGGAGGTGGAAGAGACGAGGGGTACGTAGATTACGAGGGTTAGTGTTGAGGAAAATAGATTTGTGAAGGGATGCGCATTCAACGTGACCTAAAAGGAGTCGGTGAATGAAGAGAAAGTCGGCTGCATCTCTGCGTTCCTCAAGGGTGTTTAAGTTAATAAGGTTGAGACGGTTTTGATAGGGGGGCAGAGTAAAAGAATCATCCCAGGGCAAACCTCGAAGAGCGAATCGAAGAAAACGGCGCTGGATGCTTTCGATTCTCGAGATATGAACGCGATGATATGGGGACCATACTTGACTGGCGTACTCTAGGAGGGGACGAACAAAGGTACTCGTAATATAGAGGGACCTGGTCACGTATGGGTTGGTAAATTCTTTGGACCATCGTTTTACAAAACCTAATGCAGAGTTGGCTTTAAGGATTATCCCATCCATATGCAAACGGAAGTTGAGCTCCCTATCACACAAAATGTCGAGGTCGGGAAGAGATTCAACGGAGGAGATAGGTTGGTTGTGGAGAAGGTAGAGTCGAGGAGTAGATTTGTGCCGCTTATGTGAAAAGGTGATGGATTGGCATTTGGTGATATTAAGTTCCAAACAATTTTTGAGGCACCAGATCGAAAAACTATCAAGGTCTTGTTGAAGAAGGAAGGAGTCATGGGGAGAGGAAATGGTTTTGAAAAATTTGGTATCGTCGACGTAAAGGGAGACGGACGAGTATTTAATGATCCTATCGAGATCATTTATGGTTAATATAAAGAGAAGGGGACCGAGATGGCTACCTTGAGGAACTCCAGAGGTGGCCAAAAATGGAGCGGAGTGGGCTGACCTAAAACGAACACTGCAAAAGCGGTTTTCGAGGTAAGAGGATATCCATTTTAACAGTATGGGTTCAAAGCCGAGGGCAGACAATTTGAAGAGTATTAATCAATGAGAGATTTTATCGAAGGCTTTGCTAAAATCGGTTGCAATTACATCGACTTCGTTGCCGTTCTCTAGGGCAGAGATGGCAAAGGATACGAATTCAACGAGATTTGTGGTGGTTGACCTACCCTTTAGGAAGCCATGTTGTCTAGGGGAAATAAGTGATTTGCATTGGAAACTTAGAGCTTCATACAAAATACTTTCGAGGAGTTTGGGTATATGGGAGAGTTTAGCGATTGGACGATAGTTTGTTATTTCATTCTTTGATCCGTTTTTGTGGATCGGGGTTATAAAGGAGGTTTTCCAAACCTGAGGAAATTCTCCTTGTGAAAGGGATAGACGAAAGAGATCAGAAAGGGCAAGGGAAAGAGACGAAGGACATTTTTTAAGAAATATGGCAGGGAGGCCATCTGGACCGGGTGTAGATTCGTCATTGAGTTGGTGTAATTTATATTCGATATAGGAGGGGTCCAAGATGTGAGAGAGAAGTGGGCCATTGGAGAAGTTCAGTAGGTAACGAAAATAGGATGGATCTTGTACAAAGGAGTCGTTGGTAAAGGATTGTTTAAAAAAGCTGTCAAATAGGTTGACATTGGTGAGTGGACCGGTCGATGACTTGTTGTTGAAAGAGAGGGAAGGAGGGTAACCATCGGACTTTCTTTTGTAGTTAACAAATTGGTAAAAGGACTTAGGGTCATTTATATGGTTGACTTGCGCATTATTAAGGTAACGCTGGTAAAGGGAATCGTAAAGTTCGGTGAAATGAAGATAAGCACCAAGATAGTTGGAATAGTCGGACAAGGATCTGGTACGCATTAAAACAGCCCATAACTTGTTTCTCTTATTTCGTATGGAACGAAGCTTGTGATTATACCAAGGAGGACTAGTAGATGATGTTTGAAAGCGGGAAAACGGAACGTAAAGGCTAAAAGAATTAAATATTTCTTTATAAAAAATGGATAAGGCATCATTTATACTTAGATTGTGAAAGTTAAAGGGGAATCTGCTAAGATAGTCACTGATTTTGTGAAAGTTTGCTTTATGAAAGTCGTAGGATGAGAGAGTTGTGGGAGGAGTGGACTGGAAAGAAGAGTTATGAAAAAATGAAAGTAGAAGGGGGGAGGGGGGGTGGTAGTTGTCGATTGTAGAGAGAGATAGGGGACAAAGTGAGACTGAGGAGTTAATTGAATCTCTTGTGAAAATAAGGTCCAATTGCCTGCCCATATAGTTGGATACACCACTGACTTGGCATAGACTTGAGTTAAGCGATCTAAGAACAGACATTCCTTAGCTGAGTTGGCATTTGAAGCGATGAAGAACGATTGATCGTCTGATGGAATCCACTGTAGCTGAGGAAGATTAAGGTCGCCGAAAATAAAGATATCGTCAGTAGAGTCAGACAGGTCAATTAAATAGTCGATCGCGTCGACAACAAGTTGGTAAGATTCGGTAGGTTGAGCTGGCAGGATGTAGCAACATAAAACGTAAAGGGACTTGAAGGGGAGCAATGTCCTATGATGGCGCTGAGATACTTCCTATTTAGAAGGATCAGACTCTTAGACCGATTCGGATCTAACTTTGGCCAAATCTGTTTAGTCGCTAGGCACGTTGGTCCAACAGTCCACCTAAGGTCTGTTTTTTTTTATTGGCATCCAGCATTAATCTTAATTTACATGTAGCGACTGGTATACCCATGCTACCCTTTTCCGGTAGAATAGGTAGAGTGGTTCCAATTTTGGCGAGTTCATCTAAGGCCCCGGACCCAGCAAAGGTGAAAGTTGAACTGCTCTGCTATCTCCATAAGAGATGATCGGCATTCAAGGGCGGTTTTCGAATTTAGTGAGACTGACTCCAGGGACTTGATAGCTGCCTGACTATCCGAAAAGATGCGGATATCCTTTGCAGATATCACGTGTTTCTTCAGCTAGGACAGAGCTTCTTTAATAGCTGAAATTTCCGCCTGGAACACGCTATAGCGATTTGGAAGACGGAAAGAGAGGCTTAGATTTAGCTTATCTAAGAAAACACCGCCACAAACCCTGCTATCCGTTTTAGATCCATCTGTGTAGAAATGGATTGACTTGTCCTCCATGAAAGCATTTTCCTCCCAGAAGGATCTAGAGGGGAAGCTTACATGGAAGTCTTTGTCAAACCAAGGTTTGGGTATAGTGTAATCGATGTTCTCTGCATGGATTCCTGGTATATTAAGAATATTAGCGTGGCCAAATGAATTATTTGCTCACTGTGTATTTGCTTTAAGGGGAATAGTTGCGATAGAATATCCAGTACCACAGTAGAGCGTAGGGTTCCACTTATGCATAGACAAGCTGTTCTTTGGACTCTGTTTTGTGCGCTGCAGTTGACTGCATTGTCTAAGGCTCCACCAGGCGACAACCCAGTAAGTGAGTATCGGTCTTATGACCGAGATGCATAGCCAGTGGGTTATGCGGGGTTGAAGGCCCCATTTATTCCCAATCGCTTTTTTGCCAGAGAATAAAGCTAGTCATAGACAAGCAGCTTTATTGACTCCTTCTTGAATGTTAGGCTTCCAGTTTGGTTTCCTGTCAAAAATGAGACCCAGATATTTTTCTGTATTGGAAAAGACTAAACTGGTACCGTTTATTAAAGCAGGGTCTATGTTTGGAATTTTATATTTCCTGGAAAAGAGGACAAGATCAGTTTTATGGGGGTTTACTCCCAACCCACAGTGATCTGCCCAACGGGTTAATCTGTTGAGATTTAGTTGAAGGAGTTCTTTAATGGTATTAAGATGCTTACCTCAGACGGCTATAGCAACGTCATCCGTATAGGCTACCACCCTACTACCACTCGCTTCCAGGTATATCAGCAGTTCATTTCTGACGCCTTGCGGCGTACCTCTACTGACACATATTTTAGCAGAAGCCCCACCCAGTTTGGAGTTGATTATCCTGATGTTTAGCATCAACTCCCCAAGTGAGTCGTGTATCTGTTACCTACCACTCCCATTTGCTCCATGAGATTGCTCAAATACATTGCCTCCTTTGCTGCCTCAGAGAGAGCAGCATACTCCGCTTCTGTCGTGGATAGTGTCATCGATTTTTTTTTTGTCGATACTTTCGCTCCTGTTGCGCGGTTGGAGTCCGTTAGGTTGTTGATGGCCTTAGCTGTACGCAAGAGGCTTAACCGTGTATCAACTAGATGTTGTGTCAGCGTATCTCAATGGAAACCTAAATGAAGAGATCTTTATGGAGCCTCCAGATTGTCTTCGTGAAGCCTTGAAGAAATTAGTCGAGAGTGACACCGAGCCACCTGAAATAAAAATGAAAGCGGAAGGGATGATGCATACTCTCGATCAGGGGAATAAGCTTTGCTTGCTACAGAAAGCCTTATATGGACTTCGGCAGGCAGCCCGCCAATGGCATGAAAGGTTGGATCACGTTTTGCAAGGAATTGGACTGCAGCCATCGTCTAGCGACACTGGTTTGTACTTCAAAGTGGACGAAAGGGAATTCACCATCTTAATCGCTTACGTCGACAACATTGTTTTTGTGTCAAGTAGTCAAGCACGGCTGACCAACCTAGTAACTGCGATGTCGAAGGAGTTTGAAATAAAGGATCTTGGCCAGGCTCGCTGTTGCCTCGGCATCGAGATTGAGCAGAGAGATGGAGAGATTCGACTCACTCAAGAAAAATGCTGTCGTGATCTATTAAAAAAATTTGGGATGAGTGACTCAAAGCCAGTTGGCACACCAGCTGAATGCAAGGCAAATTTGTATGATACGAAGCTCGACCAAAGAAGCCCAACGGGAAGGCCATATCGTCAACTCATTGGATCACTAATGTATCTAGCAGTGGCTACGCGACCAGATTTGGCGTTTGTAGTGAGTAGACTGGCCCAGTTCAACGAAAGTCATCGGGATGTCCATTGGTCAGCAGCGAAATGCGTTCTTCGGTACCTGCAAGGTACTTGTGGTCTAGTCTTCAAGTATGATGGACATGGCATACGAGGGTACTCCGACGCCGACTTCGCAAACGATGTGTTGAACCGAAAGTCATACTAGGGCTACACATTCCTTCTTTCCGGAGCTGCCATTTCCTGGCGTTCACAAAAACAAAAATCGGGACACTATCCACGACAGAAGCGGAGTATGTTGCTTTCTCTGAAACAGTATTTGAGAAATCTCATGGAGCAAATGGGATTACGCAATTTGATGGAGATTACCATTGGAACTGACAACCAAGGCGCCTAAGTTCCTGGCAGAAAATGTCGTTTACCACTCACGCACTAAGCACATATCAGTCAGGTTCCATTTCGTTAGACAGTTGGTGAGGGAGAAATTGATTAAATTGAAGTCTACTCCAACCGAGAGGATGCAGGCGGACATTCTTACGAAGCCCTTGCCGGGACCATCATATAAGCGGGGCTTAGCACAACTTGGACTTCAAAGTTTCGGACGTGTGTGCTTATGAGGGGAACGTGTTGCACGCACCCACTTAAACGTAACGTCATCAATGTCATATTGTTATGTCTAAAAAAAGGGGAAACTCTAAATCATTTTCTTCCTCTTCACGTGTCCACTTCTTAATTACTTTTTGTATCGTTCATTAATAAAATCATCTTCAATTCTTTTGTTGTTAAAAGTTCATTTTTCGTTTATATACAAGAGCATACTGCCCTCTATCAAGAGTTGACGGCGCAGTCATGTTTGCGGATGTGTTGATGTTGTTAAAGGCACCCTCTATGTCCAGGAAAGCCACTATTGTGTACTCTTTATATTGTAGGGATCGTTCGATGTGTCTAGTCAGTGAATGTAGGGCAGTCTCTACCGGCTTTCCTTTACAGTAGGAATGTTGAGCCGTTGACAGATGTCGTGGATCAATTTTAGCTCTTTTATGAATATCAATCAGTCGTTCTACAGTTTTCAGATGGAAAGATGATAGACTTATAGGTCTGAGGTCCTTTGGGACAACATGAGAGCATTTCCCGGCTTTGAGAATGAGAAGTACATTGACTTCTCTCCATGACAATGGAATGTGGATCAGTTCTACACAGCTCCTCATAATATTTTCTAGCGAAGTCAAAATAATATCTGGTCCGCACCAGCATACTTGTGTGGTTTGAAGCTATGCAGCGCCCAGAGCAGTTTGTCTCTTATAATCAGACCATGAATTTTGGTCCCGGTTGCAGTAGGCCTGTTTGGGTTGCTACTGGCCGCGAACTGTGAGGTATCTGGAAAGTGGGTGTCTAGTAGTAGGTTGAGCATCATAGGATTTGTAGAGAGGATTTTTCTTAGCCGCGATGCCTCAGTCCTTTTTTGCATATTTTGAGGGATTCTTGGTATGAGTCCTCGTCAGTCACTTTTCTTGTGCTTTTTGCTAGGTTGCAAAGTTTTCTGCCTCAGTGCTGATGTCCACCAGTGCAGCTTTTTCTTGCCTCTAGGTTGAATAGGAGGGCAAGAAGTGGTCATAGCCTGGTTGAGAGCCAGGGTGAATTCCATGTCAAGCTCGTTGGTGTCACGCACTTAAGAGTTTAGCGCACAGTGTTTCTGGCTGTATTCCTCTGTATTTTTATCAATCAGTTTTCCGATAATTCCGGAATGCTGGTTGGTTGGAAGGAGCATCACTCAGGTTGAGTTGGATGTATCTGCGGTCTGAAAAAGTGTGCTCGGACGATACCATCCAGTTCGTTAGCATTTGAATGATGCTGTCGGAGACAAGACAAGATATCTAGCACTTCCTGTCGGTTTCTTGTTATAAAGTAGGCTCATTGCCAATGTTACAAACAATGAGATTATTACTTAAGGTGCGATCAGACGGTCATCCAAACTCGTCATCCGGATGACATCCTGACGCCACTATGACGTAGAATTTGTCCTAAAGTGGTCATCCCGTGTGATCGCCTGTCATCCGGCATGTCATTGAACGTGTCAACCGGATGACACACCAGATGACACGATTTCTATGTCATCCAGATGACTGATTTGGTTGACCGTGTGATCGCTTGTCATCGCTATTGCTATTGCTATTACACCCACGGTTTCAGGAAAAAAAAGGTGCAGAAAAATATTATTTTCCTGGGACCATGAAACAGAGTCTGCTTTAATTGCAGCTGTGCAAATAAATTCTGTGCTTTGGGATAGTGGGCGGAAGGATTATAAAAACTCGAACTGCAAAATTGATTCCTGGAAACAGGTCGCGGTCAATTTGAATATTGAAGGTGTTGACGATGTCGAGGTGCGTCTTAAATGGCAATCACTTCGCAACCATTTTAAAGCCCATTTGAGCAAATTTCGAGCCAGAAAATCAGGCCAAGAGACAGGCGAAATTGCGAAAACTTTCTGGCCTCATCTGAGTGAAATGATGTTTTTGGAGTCTTCCGAAGTGACACAATCGTTTAAATCGAAGTCCACATTAGAATTGGTAGGTACTCGTTCTGTTTTCATGTATGTATACATTCACACATTACTATGTACTCGTATATTCGTTTGTTGCTTTTCAGGAGGATGCGTACGACGATTGCTCAATTTTAAATGAGTTAACGCAGTTGTCAAACGCTGAACCGTCCCTCGAAGCTGTCCAACCAACACCAGTACCGAAAAAAAGTCAAAAGAGAGAAACAGCGAAAACGTCGTCGTCAACAGCAACGCCATCACCATCGTTGTCCTCGAATTCCAATTCTGGTAGCTTTCACAATTTGGCGGCTGAAGTGTTGGGAAATATTGCACGCAGGCAAGATGATCGGCATGGTGTGTTCGGTGAATTGATCGCATCACATTTGCGAAGGCTTCCAGAAGACGCCGCCATCAATTTGGAGGGTCGAATCATGGAATTAATTTACTCTCAGCCGGCACCTTCACGCACAAATGTCACCGACCCAAACACCCCATGACGACTACATCTATTAAGCCACCGCAGATTGACTCCGTACCGAATCAGCAGCTGGCCGTCCATCGACCAATAGAATGCCGATTAGGATTACATCCTCCACTACCACGAAATGAAATCCAGATAAAGATAATTACCTGTTTTTCTTTTTCTTCTATTCATTCCGTTTGAAGACGTTGATTATTTTTCTATTATTACAGGGATCGCATGATATATTGGAAGATGACGATTGTGACTATGGCGGGGAAATCATCAATCCTGTCGACATGAGTCAAAGCGATATACAATAATATCAAGACGTTATTCATATCATCGCCATACTTCTCGCACTGGTTCATGAGGATGTAATGTCGATGTAATTGGTTCGGAACGCCACTCACCCCGGGTGGTCACATTGCCCTCATCATCCACTTGGTCTAACGAATTAGGGGGTGCGTAATGTACCTGATTAGTCGTCATTAGGTAATTGTGCAGCACACAGCAAGCGAGCACCACTTTCTTCGTTTTAACTGCATTCAAATAAATAGGCTTGCGAAGAACGCAGAAACGCGCAGACATGATGCCAAACACATTTTCAATAATGCGACGCGCACGACTGAGCCGATAATTGAATACCCGCTCCGGCAATGTTGGACCTCTTTGTGCATACGGTTTCATTATGTTTGGCCTCATCGCGAATGCATCGTCCGCGACGAGTAAGTATGGAACGGCTACATCCCTGCCGTGCAATTAGTGCCATCTCGTGTGATCGCCTGTCACCGAGCTATGTCGTCCAGGCATGTCAACCGGATGACAAAGCAGGCATGTCATCCATTTTGGGACAAACTGACACTCGGATGACCGAACGGATGACAGTGTGTGATCGGGTGTAATCTAGCGGATGACACGCTCGCAGATGACAACCGAATTACAAAAGTTCTCTGACGTCAGCATGTCATCCGGATGACAAGTTTGGATGACCGTCTGATCGTACCTTTATTATCTAATCAAAAAGTGACTCACCTCTATCGTTGATGTCGGTACTGCCCCATACCGTGTGATGAGCGCAACGAACGAAAAACGGATAACAACTTTCGGCTACGCACGTGAAATATTTCCACCCTTCACAGTTCACATTCAGTCGAAAAGGGATGAAAGACCCTAAGCCGCTACAAGCAGATATCTTTGCCATTTGAGATTGGTTGGGCCGGAGAATGAAAAGCTGTGACATCTGTTTTGATGATTGCTATAAAGTGCAGAAGTAGCAGCTATTTACTCGTAGATGTGAATTTGCCATCAACGGAAGACTTGGGCGGTTTGTTTGGGAGGGGTTTAGAGGACGAACTCTGCACAATAATACACATTAGCCGCCTAAGATGGCTCTGATAAGCAGGATACTTCAGCCGGAAGAGCTTTCGATTCCAATCGGGAGAGACGGTGCAGTATAGGAAGACATCGCATTAGGTACCTCACGCAACTGGGGGCTATAAACCAAAGTCCGCGCTAACTGGAGAGGCCTATTGGCTAAGCCCTAAGTCCATCCCAAACTATATCGCCATCTAAAGTAAAGTAAATGAAGGGGCTCCGGGAAGAAGAAGAAGTCTTATGCATCTCCGTAGGCTCAGCAGGCTCCGTAGGCTCTGTGGGCTCCAACCAGGAGGCCATCTTAAGTTTCATTGTAGGGGCATGTGCACATATTAGGCCGATGTTTTAGAATGATACCTGGATGCGGATCGAAGCCAGGCGATCGTTTATCATTGACCGTAGCCGATCTCTCACGAATCCGTATCCTAACTTGTGGTTTCATTTTTTCCGTTTTTCTATACTTGTATCGTATCTCCTAGATGGCGGTAATATCTGCCTTACCCCTCATGAAGACAAATTCAAATTTCTGAGCAGCACCAGGTGTGTAAAGGGTGCTTACATTTCAGGTGCACACTCTCAATTCGTAATCCCTGAACGTTCCGGATCATGATCTTAACTGAGGAGGTCCATTGACAACACAACTCCCAACCTGGAGGGCCAGTTCTATTACGCCTTGGACGAGGCACTGGTTAAACCGATGTCAGTAATCCACTTCGGGCTCATTAAGGGCTCATCCGCCACCCTCTCTTTTCCAAGAACCTGACTTATTCTTGGAGATTCATATCGGCTCGAACTCTAAAAATGTTGGAGTAGCCCAGATAAGGTTTGTTTTTTGCTTCCATTTGAAGGTGTGGTACCACCGTTGATTCCGTCTAGGGTATTGGTCCGCTGTCGGGTTTATAGTGCTGGTATTTTTGTCTCTTGTTCAACACTCTTATAAATTTTTTAAGCGGAGTCTGAATGGACAGCAACCAGTACTCGATGGTTACCACTTGGAGGTAAAATAAGCACAATTGTTATATAGTCAGCAGTAGACATAGTCAGGTGGACATAGCATAGGGCTTTCCCCGATCGTACATCTTCTTAAGCAGACTTAAGAACTATGATACAAATTAAATATCAAATAGGTCAAGTTCTTCCGAATAGGCATGCACTGTAACCATAGCTCTAGTCAGCTTCAAAATCAGAAAATCAGGGGATTTGCGTTTCTTTACCTGATACTCATACTCCTGGGTAAATTCTCATGACTCGTGGCTTTCGTTCGCATTCTATGCGAATGCGTCTTCCCAGATAAAAAACCAATAAGCTAATATCCCGATAGTGCAATCCACATAAGATTCCATTGCTGTATGGATGCTTCACGTTAGCTATACATCACTTGATAATTGTCCTCTGTAGTCCCTATCATAAGCACTGTCGTTTCCAGAACCAGTATTCAGAATGAACGGTCATCTCTATCAAGGTCGTCCTTCTTTCAAAGCACAGCGCAATTATCAGAGAACCCACATAGAACTCCTCCATAAGGGACCTTCGCCGCCTATTGCCAATTACTTCTCTCTTTGTGTTCATTCATCGTAAATATTGTCTCTCATCCTGATGTTATGTTGAAAGATTGCTACGAATCCTTAGTGATTTTGAATACAACCATCCATACAATGGCTAGTGATCCCAAGCATTTTTGGCTATTCCAACCATTTCAGACATTGCATTGCAGTCACCACAAACACAAGGATTCCTTTAAAAATAGCAATTTACCGGCATGGTATTCGAGAGTAATTTTTGACCAGGTGGTTTGCGTTGAGGTCGCTGTCATGGTATTCCTTAGCACTCTTCAGATGACGAGTTTAAATGGTCTCTGTGCACGACACGTTGATAACTTGATTTTATGATGAGGAATTGGCTGGACAACGAGATTCTAGTGCCTTTGTGTTGTGGTAAAAATTTACATATGTATGACTCTCATCGACACTGGAATGCTTTTGGCATTCTCTGAGACACGAATAATTTGCTGGCAAAGTTTGAATGGGGAGATTAATGCTTGTTTCGGACGAATTTCAATTCTGCAGAAAGTAGACGTAAACTGCAATGGATGCTCTCGTAGTGTGAGATAGATACTGCGGTGCTATGTTCAACCAAAAATTGTTTCCAGTTTAGCAACAACAAGACTGGAGAAGGACATTATACAAATGCAGGCACAGAAAGGAGAGAAAGGAGCACTGTGTCACAGCATGGCATGAATTTGGGGAAGCGGATTAAATGTGGCGGTTCATTGATCACTATCACAACAAGGAGGGCAGTAAAAACGTTTGTGGTGTTTCAGGTATTTATTAGTACTTTGTGGCTTCCCCTCTATATCCAAGAATTTCAAAAAATCTATTTTTCAAAGTTTTGTAAAAAATTTTTGAAATTTTTTCAAAGTATTTTGAATGGATTTGGTCCTGATGGCTAGAAATTGCCGCTAAAATTGCCCCTAAATATCACCGCCAGACATTTTTGATTATATTGAGACTGGAGAAAGAGAAAAGACTATTCAAATTATCTGCTCTAATCCAGTTTTTTTATAAGAACTGGTGTGTGGATGGGTATTGTGTGATTAGAATATTGTCTTAGGGACATCAACCTGGCAATATCCAGAGACGTAGCGATGACATATTTGGAGCTGAGATCAATAAGAATTTTTTAGGCAAGTCAGAGTGTTGATGGTGAGGAATGAATCCTTAACCCAACTCTGGAATATCCAGCGCCTTCTGTCCAAGGAGTCGAAGAAAGTGTCTAATCCCCCAGGCTTGGGTGGATTAGATGGCCGGATGGTCTCGGATAAGGACGGACTTGCAGTTGTCGGCCCTGCACCAATTTATCAAACTGGTATGGGTAGACGATACTACGCCCGACGACTAAACTATTAGCTCTATATGCCCCATCTTCAAGAAACGCAATCATATGTCCTGTAAGAACTATCCAGACGTACCCCTTCTTTACGATTCCCCTTACCAGCGCTACCTTAACAATACGCAAGTCAACCTTATAAACGACCCTAAGTCCTTTTCCAATTTGTTAACTACAAAAGAAAGTCCGATGGCTACCCTCCTTCCCTCTCTTTTAACAACAAGTCACCAATAAATCCAGCTGAATTCGACCGATGGCATGGGCTATGTTGACTTTGAGGGCCGCTGTGATTTGTGACTTATTCGCATAGACCTGTGACTTCAGAAAACCCCACAAGAAAAGGTATAACGGGGTCAAATCGCACGATCTTGGTGGCCAGCTCACATCATCTCCACGTGAGATGACCGTGCCCTCGAATCGCTCGTGCAGAATTTCCAATGTGGCTTAAGCTGTGTGGCACGTAGAGCCATCCTATTGAAACCACATGTCGTTGGTGTCCATATCATCCAACTCAGGTGAAAAGAAGTTGGTAATAGTTGGTATAGCACTCGCCGTTGACGGTGATGGCCTGACCAACGTCGTTCTCAAAGACATATGGACTAATGACTTTTTCGGGATGCATAGGACGCTCTTGGATATCATGTGGATTATTATCGCCCCAAATTCGACAATTTTGTTTGTTGACGTACCCAATCATCTGGAAATGGGCCTCATCGCTGAAGATGATTTTTCGATGAAAATTGGGGTCAATTTCCAACTGTTCCAGAGCTCATTCAGCGAGCACACGTCGTTGTTTATGATCCTTTACCTTCAGCTCCTGAGTCAGTTGAATTTTGTACGGGTGCAGACCCAAGTTACGACGCAAAATGTGCCAAGTTGTGGTCTGCGAAAAACCGAGTTCTTGTGAGCGACGCGAAATCGACTGTCTCGGATTCTCCTGCACACTCTCACGGACAACGGCGATGTATTCGGCAGATCTCGCATTTCGCAGTGGACTCAAATTTATCCACCACACTGCGAATAGCCCTCTCGGTAGGACGCTTATGTCGACCGTAAAATGGGCGAAGCACGCGGAACGTTTCCGGAACAGAACACCCATTTTGATAAAACAATTTTTCATTTGCACGTGTTGTTGAAGTCTATGTCCATCCATGGTGATTTGGCCAAAACAGACTGAATAAATGACAGCCAATTTGACAGATGTAGCTTCAACAATATGGCCGCTATCAACTGTCAATTGGGAAGTCCCTATTGGAAGACCCTGTATAAATTACATCAGCTTAATGACGAATTCACATCCGTCCCTGATGTCCCTGCCATATTTCGTAACAAAAGTTCTTCCTCTCTTTCCCTTGCCCTTTCCAATCACTTTCCCTTTCTAATCTCATTCCTTTTCACAAGGAGAATTTCCTCGGGCCTTCATAACCCCGATCCACAAAAAAGGATCAAAAAACGAAATAACAAACTATCGTCCAATCGCTAAACTCTCCCATATACCCAAACTCCTCGAAAGCCTTTGGTATGAAGCTCTAAGCTTCCAAAGCAAATCATTTATTCTAGACAACATGGCTTCCTGAAGAGCCATCTCTGTCCTAGAGAATGGCAACAAAGTCGATGTATGTAGTTGCAACCGATTTTAGCAAGGCCTTCGATAAAATCTTTCGTCGATTAATACTCTTCAAATTGTCTGCCCTCGGCTTTGAATCCGTACTCTTAAAATGGATATCATCTTCCCTCGAAAACTGTTTTTACAGTGTTCGTTTTAGGCCAGCCCAATCGGCTCCATTTTTGGCCACCTCTGGAGTTCCACAAGGCAGCCATCCCGGTCCCCTTCTTTTTGTATGAACTTTATTAAATGATCTCGAGATAGAATCATCAAATACTAGTCTGTCTTCCTTACGCCGGCGATACCAAATTCTTTAGAACCTTTAGCAAGACCTTGATAATTAGATATTGTTTGGAACTTAATATCCCAAAATGCCAATCCATTACCCTTTCATCTCCGTTCAATCTCTTCGCGACATCGGCATTTTTTGTGATAGGGAGCTACGGTTACATATGAATGAGAAGATCCTTAAAGCCAACTCTGCACTAGATTTTGTAAAACGGTGGTCCAAAGAATTCACCAACCCATACGTGACCAGGTTCCTCTAGACTACCCTTGTTCGCCCCCTTCTAGAGTACGCCAGTTAAATGTGGTCCCGAATCGAAATCGGAATCGAAAGCATCTAGCGCCGTTTTCTTAGATTTGCTCTTCGAGGTATGCCTTGGGACGATCCTTTTATTCTGCCCCCCTATCAAAACCGTCTCAACCTTATTAACTTAAACACCCTTGATGAACGCAGAGATGCAGCCGACTTTCTCTTCATTCATCGACTCATTCAGTACGCCAGATGAATGAAAACTTCAGCACTATTTGTCCTTTCCTATTGTCCACAGGAAAGGAAAACTACACCAAGTATGAAGGCATTAATCCCTTTGACATGGTGTGTCTAAGATCTTGTCTCTCGTATCATGCGAACGCCTTAAACCATTTGTCAATCGTCTGACTGGTCCCGGTAAGGTCAGAATTGACGAATTATGTATTTCTAATATGGCAGATCCTAGAGAAAACCCACAGACTTCAGATCGATACTATAAAGTCGCATGACAGCACATGACAGCAAACTCGTCAGACTAAGTACGCAGAATGAAGATAGAGAATGCTACTCGTAGTTGCTATCTAAATGCCAAAACAAACTCATCGGGACCATTAATGTCAAAAAGGAACTAGAAAAGGTATGGCGAGGCGTTGATATACCTTAGAAAATTGATTAAATTCGCAGGATAACACCAGAGTCACATTGTATTGGCAGGACATAGTGATGCATTTGCAAATATTTTAACGAGAGCGGCAAAAATAGGCTTAGTTGTGAATGGTAGCAAAACTAAGTATTTGGAATAAACAAGAAGGAACGACCAACATTAACTAATCGAACAGATCATCACAATGGACAGATATATCTCTGAAGTAATTATAGTTTCTGACCACCTCCACTCCGCTTCGAACTCTGATAATAACCTAGAAAGGCAATGAAGTAACAAGACCTTGTTAAGAAACACTAAAAATACTCTTTATAGGATCTTTGCTATCCCAGATCAGCTCTACCGTTCAGAATTATGAACTTAAGCGAAGGCGGATGAAGGTATCCCTGGTCATTTTGAGCGATTTTTGACCCCCCTCCCCCCTTGCGTTGACGGGCTTTGTAGGAGGAGATGTAACAGTGATCTCTACGAGCTATTCATTAACATCGGCCTTATCTGAATAGTGCATTTCAGTCACTTGAGATGGCTAGAACATATACGAGTAGAGCGAATGAATTCTAACGCTACGTATAAAGGGCTTTCGATTACTACCCGGAAAGACAACTGACTATGGAAGCACTTCGCTGTAGGTGGTTCTCAAAAGTGAAGGAGGATCTCTTTTTTGCTTATAATGACCCATATCGCTAGAACAAATATTAAACATCCAAACCTTTTCAGACCCCACGTTGGGCGCCAATTTTGAAGTTCTGATTTTCAAATATGGAGTGACAGAGGCAATTTGCCCGCACAAGCCCTTGAAGTGCTACTTATTTACTTACTTAGGCAGCGGTACAGTCCGGGGTGGACCTGGGCCTCAACTAATAAGCCTTTCCAATTAGCGCGGTCTTTGGCTAGCTGCCTCCAGTTGCGCAAGTTGGTTGAGATCGCCTTCCAGTTGTGTGCGCCACCTTAGGCGAACGCTTCCTCTACTGCGTTGTCCCTCCGGATTAGAATCGAAGATTCTGCGGGCTGGAGGGTTGGTGTTTATTCGTTCTACATGTCCCAATCATCTCAAACGCCTAATGCGCTGTTGACCAGCTCGATGTCGTTGTACAGCTCGTAGATCGTTGAATCGTCTCCTCCAGAACACGTCAATGCTATGGAGTTCTATGATATTAGTTATTCGAAACATGGTCGATTACCCAAAATATAGCAGCTAGGCATTGCTAAAGACAGAAAAAGCAGATGAGGCAGGAGACTGGCAAGCTAGTAGGCAAATTTGCCGAAACACATTCAAGGCACGAAGAACGGTAGTTGGAACACAAGGATCTTTCATCCATCGGTAAAGTATGTTCGATAGATGAAATGGCCAGTCAATGCCTATTTCATTAGGATGCAAACCATTAACAAGGTCTTCTTCGAGCAAACGAGCTAAATGCCCTCTTTATAGCTATCATGAAAGTAGAGCCCCATTGCATTCCTGTCGATACGCCTGTACTGACCATTCTTGGACTATTCAGACGGAAAGGAAAAGACTTAGTAATGCGTTTGATTGAGTTATTTCCATAAGGTACGAGTACAATGAAGGTGTTTGTGCCACCTTTTGCATTACAATCTTAAGTAGGATATTCGCTTCCTTAGGAAATTTGTATTCATTTCTAAGACTCCGTCCTTTTCTATTTCCGCCGAATAAAATTGATGCCGTTTTGCCCACGGCCGAACTCAGTAAACGTGCGTTTACTTTCCTTTTACTTATTCCTTTTTCGTTCCGAATACTAGAACAAAATTGGTCCTTCGAGCCGGATTCGAGAGTAAATTTTTTAATGCACATACAAGGTTGACCGAGATCATTCAATATCAACAAAATATCGGTTCGCGAACTGACAAAGAAAGCGACATAGCCAGAACATTAAAGTCATTAGCTGAAAGTCAGTGCGCTGAAAGTCATTATCTGATTCGTCGCGACCGCCAATATCAATTATAAAACAAAAAACGTTATCCAGGCTCCCTGAAATTAAAATTCCAGAGCTCAGTGGAAGATTTGACGAGTGGGTTCGGTTTCGCGATTTATTCTCCGCTTTAGTGCAATCCAAATCTACGATCACAGGCATCGAAAAATTTGAGTACCGCCAAACGTGGCTGAAAGGAGAGGCTTCGTCTATTATACAGCATATCTCTCCAGCAAGGAAAATTTTGACGTAGCCTGGGATTTAGTCAAGGCTCATTATGATTAACCGCAATTTGTCATAGTTACCCATTTGGATAACATATTCGAACAGCCTGTCCTCAAAAGTGGCTCACTTACTGAAATTAAAAGGCGAACGAAAACATTAATGCTTTGTACGCTTTGAAACAACCGGTTGCTTCTTGGGACATTTTATTGGTGTATGTGCTGGTGAAAAAATTAGACTTGGACAATCGAATGTTGTGGATTCGCGTAATTAAAAAGAAAATAAATACGTCGTTGTCCGATTTTAACAGATTTTTGAAGGATCGTCTTAATGAATTGAAAAGTTTCAATTTATCGTACACCACCGGTCGCGGCCAGCCTAGTGTTCACAAATCCTACTCGAAGGATTCGGATAAACGGGTGTTGAGCGCAGGAGTTGTGTCTTGTTTGAAATGCAAGCAAAAGCAGTTTCGTGATCTCACGGTCTCACGGTCTTACGGACTTCGTTGATTGTAAATTTTCGAATTGTAAGACGTGCGGCCTAAAACACAATACGATGCTCCATCGTGAAACCGTGTCGCAGCCACAATGCCAATCGAGCACTTCAAATTGGGCTTCGGGAGGTCTGTCCATTAACTTAGTCCAAAATTCATATCGCGGGTGCTTCACAATGTTACATACGGCCATAATCATGGTCAAGAATAGGAAAGATAATCTGCAGTCCGAATCGTATATACAAGGGCTCGGGTTAAAACGCGGACAAACAAGAATTCCCACTTTGGTGCAGCTCAATGTAAACATGGTAACGGTACTAAAGGCTCAGTCGAACTCTTTATATCATCAAATACTAACACCAATTGCTTATCGGTGCAAGCCTTTATTTTACCATCCTTGACAAATGATCAACCAAATATCGAAATACCCAATGTCAGTCTGTCTGTCCAAACTCCAGCCGCCCAACTGAAATCGATGTTTTGTTGGGAGCTGATATGTTCTTCCATATTCTCTTCGAAGGGAGGATTGTTCATCCATCGGGTTCATCTGTAGCTCAAGAAACCATGTTCAGGTGGGTCCTGGCGGGTAACACTTCACAGAATCTAGAGGCTGGTTAAGGCGTTTGTCATACTACCTTTGATATTGATGCGGACGTGCTCTTAAAACGCTTTTTTGAGCACAAAGACATACATAATGGATGGGCGGGGTACCGAGTGCGAGGTAAGTGACAGCACATTGTACGAGGCCTAATGGCAGATTCGTTGTTAGCTTACCGTTTAGGACAGGTCCCGTTGAATTCGGAGATTCACGTGGCACGACGTTGAAACAACCTTTCGAGATGGAGAAACGATTTTCAAAGGACTCGAACTTGAAGCATGAATATGTGTCATTTAGGCGCGAATACAAGGACTTAGAACACAGGCCCCTTGCGAGGCAAAATGATCGCGACCGTCATTCATATTATTTACCCCATCACGCGGTACTCAAGCCCCCAAGTACAACGACGGGTAGTTTTTGACGGGTCGTGTAAATCCACGAATGGTTTTTCGCTGAACGATTACTTGCGTGTTGGACCCTCCATACAAAACGACTTAATTACGTGTCTCATAAAGTTTCGGAAATTTAAGATTGCGATCAAGGCTGATGTAGCAAAGATGTACCGTCAAGTATTAATTAACACAGACGAGGTACATTTTCAACGAATTATATGGAGAGAAAGGGTTAGCGAAGAACCACGCGATTACCAATTTCAAAAGGTCACATATGGAACCGCGTCGTCTTCGTTTTTAGCCACTAGAGTCCTTAAACAAATCAGTATCAACAATATCGCTTCAGATAGTATCATGTTGATTTTTATGTCGACGACTTTATGTCAACTTAAGAATGCATAAAGGACGCGATCTCTGTCAGATTTTAGAAGATGCGGGAATGAAACTTCGAAAGTGGTCGTCGAACTCGTTCAAATTTCTTAATACCATCGATATCGAGTATCGGGAGGCGTCGGTCGGTTGCCTATCGGAGAAGGTGGAGTCAAAACGTTGGGCCTTTTATGGAATACAGAGCTTGACTGCTTCCATTTCGGTTCATCGCCACACGCCATCGGTCCCCAGGTTACCAAATGGGAAGTTCTATCGGATATAGCTCGTATTTTTGATTCTTTGGGCTGACTGTCACCAACCGTCGTCAAAATGGAAATTTTTATGTAGTGCCTTTGGCTAAGACAAATCAGATTTGAGCTCCTTAGGTAATCTCAGAATTCCGCAATGGGTGCAGTTAAACCGAAACGAAGTTATGAAGTTTCATGGCTTAGCTGATGCTTCAAAGTCAGCGGCAGTATATTCCCGCGTCTTAAATTCTGACGGTGTTCGAACGGGAATCGCCCCAGTGAAGCCTATCCTTTTAATTCCACGCCTTGAATCATATGGCTCGTTGTTGCTTATCCAGCTTCTCGGCAAAGTAAAGGACCTTCTAGCCTTTCACGAAATCGAGTGCTTTGCCTACATAGACTCAACCACGGTTTTACACTGGATTCAAGGATACCCTCGGTCACGTAACGTATTCGTAGACAATCGAATATTGAAAATCGTCGCTCAGTTTCCAGTGTCCATATGGCATCACGTGCGTTCGGCCGAAAATCGCGCTGCCATGAAATGCAAAGAAATCTACTCAATTTAGGTTTATGGTGAAACGGTCCGCAGTTTCTACGACATCGGGCTGTTACGTTTTCTAGTCTGCCTATCGTCACTGAAAGTGGAAAGCGTCACATAGAGGCTTCGACATTTGTACGTGGTTTTCGAACCTCAAAAGACTTTTCCGCGCCATCGCCCGATGTATTCGCCTATTTCGGAATCATAAACATCATCCAGCGGTTCTTTCATCTGTGGATATACATTTACCGAGGACCGCGCTGCTTAGGCTTTCACAAGCCCAATTTTTCAGCGATGAAATTGCATGTTTAAACCGTAAGGAAGCGGTCTCGAGAAAAAGCAAATATCGTTTCCTGAGTCCGTTTATTGATGAATTTGGTTAACAACTTAACGCCAAATGGAATACGCCAAATGACGTATCTTTTTGCCCTCGAATATTTTATCATCGGACTTCATCATTTAATCCAGCGGCGTGTCTACCAATGCACAACATGCACACGTCAGCGAGCAGTACACTTTCAGTAATATATGGCCAGTCTACTGAAGCAAAGATTGGAGCTAGGCCTGACATTCGGAAACACCGGCATCGACTATTCGGGTCCATTTAGGGCGCGATCTTGGAACGGACGAGGCTCTAGCAATACAAGCTCTATTTGTTTGCCTGGCAACAAAGGCATTGCATTTAGTGGTAAGTGGCTAGACGTGGTAAGTGTCACGCTCTTTTTAGTGACAACGACGCTAATCTTGCTGGTGCCAACCAACTTCTTCGCGATTGGGCAAATCTTTTAAATTTAGCGGAATTCCAAGAATATGTGTCGAACGAGCTTTCAAACATCGGCATCAATTGGGTTTTTTCTGCCCCCCCCCCCCCATGCTCCAGATTTCGGTGGTCTTTCGGAGGCTGATGTTGAAACCATTAAATTTCATTTGCGGAGAGTGCTGGAAAATACGTCGGTGATCTACGAGGAATTTTCGACCGTGCTGTGTCAAATCGAAGCCTGTACCAATCCTAGGCCATTGTGTGCGCGTTTTGAAGGCGATATGGGTTCCTTAACTCCTGCGGGCTTCCTGATTTCGTGACCTCTATTAATGGTGCCAGATCCCACTGCCTGAAATCTTCAGCCAGAAGGTTTCTTGAGTGGCAGATGATCCAAGCAAGAAACACTTAGCCGAGCAGGGGTGTAATAGACGCTTAGTTTTACTTACACTAGAGTTGAAGTCCTTCGAATGGGCTATAGTAAACCAGCTTATCACAGTGGATATGGCAATGCGTCGGTAATAATCAAAATAAAAAGCATAGCTGGACATTCCAAATTCATTAATTTTAACAATAAATCCTCGCAACACAAATCTACAACTGGCAACCTTCAAAAGCATCAAGTAAACATTCATGGACCCATCTGACTGGCCAATTAACTTACAAAGCTCTTGTCCCCAAAATGCAGCCACAACTCCCGTTTTACTCCAAAAACTTGTCACTACAATGAAGCACAACCAAACGGACTTAATCCCAAATAAGGACATGAAATTGTCCACCCTCAGCCCATATGTACGAGTAGTATTCGTAAAACTGCTGGGTCCTACCACAAAATTAATGAAAACAACGGGTTTTGCAACATACAGACGTAAACCTACGCACACATATGCGCACATAAAAAGACATTTGCCAGGCGACAGCTACAGACATAATTCCAAAATAACTGCAATTCGTGCAGAAGCATTAATTGAAATTTCCTGTTGCGACAATTTAACCGCCACAGTGTCACTGCCACCGCTATCGCCAATGCCGACGCCACCGCCACCGCCATCGTCGTCGTCATCGTCATCGTCATATGAAACGAAAAACAGGGGGGGCGCAATGCATGAATTAAGAGGAAACCGCCCTTAGTCCTGCTGTTACTAAGGGTTAAGAGCTGCTGTTATCCTATCCCAGGAATATTTCGCCATTCCAGTGTCCCGTCTCGCATATGAAATCCACTTAGCCGCAGTAGGATACTTGAGCTTTACAAGGCGCGAACGGAGTACGAATACTGTGAAGGAGCCTCATTGTGTTTCAAAAACGATGTTACAATGTTGGGGAGCAAAGAGGTATAACTACAATACTCGTATACCATATGCATTTGTATGTACTGTCGGCCTGCCGGCGGGCTGGCAGCTTGGTAACTTGGTAGCTTGGCAGGTTGGCAGGTTATTGCGGTCGACAGAATTAACATGCATTTATGTCTATGGTTCAGGTCGACTCTTTGTCGCCTTTGTCGTTATGGATGTCGACAGCGACAACGGCAACGACAACGACAACGACAACGACAACAACAAGGACGACGAAACAACAACGCTTGGCGAAGGGAGTATAACAACTCTCAGGCTGTCGTTAACATTGGGAGATTGCTCTTGAAAAGCGGTTAGCGAATACGGGTTCATCGTGACGGTTATAAACATTTCAGTGCATAAAGTATGGCAAATGTAGTCAAGTTCCGCTTGAGAGCGGAACCACCACTACCCCCATTGCAAGAGGAGGAGATAGAGCAAATGATGGTCCTTTAAGGTTGTCAAAAGGAGCACTGGATCTGCAACTGAATATGACGGAGGAATTACGTGGATTAAGTTGCTGAAAATCGTTTAAACATTAAACGCAAACACACTGAAACTTATTTCATGCATAAAAATCAGCTGTTGAGACACGTACGCACACAAACACGTAGGCATAGATAATTTGTGTTATGTCAGAGGCAGAAGCCGGAATATTAAGTGACTTTGTTTCGTAAGAGCTTGCAAAATATGGATAGCAAAGGGTATCCTTACAAATGACGTTCATAAGAAGGCCTTCCCAGGCAAAGTATGATGTTATGAACTTTTGAATCTTCCTGTGACTGACAGGAGTATTGAGTATGAATGTAATTTGTAAAGGGGTCTGCTCATAACAGATGTAACATATGTGCAACTGGCGAGATTTAAGCTAATTTGGACCTGTCCTTTGGACACGTACATTTTGAATTCAACATTCAGGACCTCCTTACGATACAGTCTATGACCCAATATGACCTGCAATCTTTGAAGAGTGTGTTTACGAAAAGATCGTTGTTGAAACGAGCAGACTAGTTAAGGACATCAAAAGAGCCAATCAGTCGAAAACAGAGACTCTTAGTCTTGCGCTTGAGCTTCACTTCATAGGTAAACTGAGTCACGACCAGTTTCCATCACTAAAGCTGCTGTTGCATCCTGTGATATCCGTGGCATATACTGGCAACTACATATGAAGAAAATCTTCAGCTTGGCACTTGCGAGCATACCGTACTCCTGGCGAACAATAAGAATACTCGTAGGTACGAGCAGTGTGAAAAGAAATCGGAAAAGGCGACTACACGCTCGCCAAGAGCTTCAGACCACTCAGTATGATTTCCTTCATGTTGAAGAGCATGGATAGACCTTACGTGCGCAAAACTTCTTGGCAAATTCATCTTCTGTTCAAGATACATCGTGCCTAAATATGCGGAAGATCTGCATGCAGCCAGTATGTGATGGCGGAGGTAAACTGGGATTAATCTATTGAGATAGATGCACTGCTTAACGCCCTTGATGGCTGTAATGTCTACCCTAAGGCATATGCAGATGATGTAGCTGTATTGTATCTTGGGTCCAGCCAAGCGATCGTATGCTCTAAAACGTAGGCAGCCCTAGACTTAAGCGACGGTTGCTAGCCAATTCTGTCAAAGCTGGGGTTATTTTCTTTACGAGAAGGACGAAGCTGACTGGTTTGACTCATCTAGTGTTTAAAGGCATCACCATCCGATTCTCCATACAAGCTAAGTATTTGGGTTTCATCTTGAACAACAAGCTTATATGGACCACGCATGTCAAGTCGAAAGCCTCTAAGGAGCTGTTGGCATTCCGGTAGTGCAAAGAAGCTGTCGGCAAGGCATGGGGCCTGTCAGCGAGAAGGGTCCTTAAGATCTATGATATGAACAAGCTCGCACGAAAGTATGTTATTACTGCTTCCAAAGAATGGTCTGCCTTATTTCCATGGGGGCTTTCGCTAGCATGCCATGATATTCATATCATGGGCTGAACTCTGAAAGCCATCTTCTGTTAAACAAAAAAGAGATCTTTCGTACAACACGCACTGAAGATTTGACGATCTTGCGCATCGATAATCTTCTGAGTGCGGTCTGATATAATGACATTAGGACTCATGTTACTGTAAAAGGACTAAATCGACTTACTCTGTGTCAAGCAATAGTTTCAGCCCGTATACGAGCCAGGAAAGGAATTTAATAGGCTCTGGTTAGATTGCACTCCTCGTTAGGAAACCTACGTCTGTCTTACAAGGGGGGATATAAGAAATCTTGACAAATCTTTGTGAAGAATCGGGCGCAGAGTCTGCTAGATCCTCTCATCTCTTCCAACCTACTTTATATAAGGCTCAATATAAGACTTCTCCGAACGCAGTTGAAGTGAGTCTTGTTTGAGACCCATGTGGCAATAAGATCACCGACGAGCCTACTGAACATGACTTAAAGGAGAGTTTATCAGAACCGAAAGCTGCGTTAAGACCGCCTGCGCCCTCTTGCAGGGCTTCCATTAATAGTTGGGTTTAAACTAAGTATAACTGCCGCTGGCATGACTCTCCAAGATACCAGCATAAAACCCGAATGTTTCCCAACCTAGGAGGTGCTATTGTCCTTTATTAGAAGAGTGAAGCGCTTTCTGGCATCAGAGCGAGGCACTAACTGGGTGTACCAGGCACAAGTGACACAGCATCCCCCGGCGCTTACAGTGAGCGTGATGACGGCACCGCGGAGCACTGTCTTTGTCAGTGTCTGATATACGATCGCATCAGACTCCAAGTACTCGGCGTTGAGGTGGTGGGTACTGGTGCTGTAGTCACTTTATCACTGATATTCTACGTCAGATGTCTTTATTTCGACAGAAGAACAAAGCATTCCCCCGGCTGACGCATATGAAGATACGGCTTCCGAAATCAGCGACGCCTCCTCACATGCCCTTTGAAGTATCGGCGATAATCAGCAACTTTAAAAATCCAATGGTTCAGTAATGAGAGGCTATTAATCGCCCAACCACTGCAGGGAGGCCTTTCTTGTTTCCTCTTATAAAGGCAACGGCGACACAAAAAATTGTAACAACTACCAGAGTCATATACTATTAAAATATAAGAAGGTGCAACATTATTAAACTTAATGTCAATCAATGAGGCTTTTGGTAGCCAGGTCGATGGAACGCGACTGAATTTTTACAGATAATGATGGTGAAACATCGTGACGCTTCAAGGAATCTGCAATTCGTTATATAGATTTCGAAAAAGCGTTCGATAGAATTCATAGAATCTTATATCGACGGTGCTAAGATCTCCAAATGAGCTCTTGTCACTTATAGCTGAGGGTATCAATAAGTCTTTGACTTTTCCAATTTTCTGCGCTTTAACTTAAAAAGCAAAAGTGCTCTCGTCAGCTACCATCTGTCTATAGGGTACTGTCAAATTTTGAGCAAGCTGCGTCAACCGCATGAATTTTGGCGGAAAACAAAAGAAGTCAAATCTAAGTGGCAACTTCGAAAAAGTGTTTGGCGTTGTTCAACCGCAATCCGGACGAGGTTTTGCACCGTTTCATAACCGTGGACGGAACATGTATCCACTGCAACACACTGAAGATTACGCAGCAATCGAAGCAGTGGGTTTCTCCGAACGAATCGGCGCCCCGATGTGTCTAATTTTGCAAATTTTGGTGGGGGCAAAGGCCTCCATTTATTCGGTTTAATGCAAGCTATAACTTCAAATTAAACTTAAACTTAAAAAGAAGGTTGGTTGGAGTGGTGAAGGAGAACGGATTTGAGGTAGTTAGTGGTGCAGTGGAAGTCAAAGACGGTAGGGTTTGAATTGATTTTTCGTAGCATACGGGAGATTGGTTCGTTTGCGCCATAGGAGGTGTGGTGGGTTGGTTGATAGAAATGACCAGGTGTATTTAGATTTCGAGGGGTAGTGTTGAGAAAAATAGAGTTGTGAAGGGACCCGCTTTCAACGTGACCTGAAAGCAATCGGCTGCATCTCTGCGTTCCTCAAAGGTGTTTCAATTAATAAGGTTGAGACCGTTTTGATAGGGAGACAGAATAAAGAATCGCCCCAGGGCATACCTCGAAGAGCAAATCGTAGAAAACGGCGCTGGATGCTTTCGATTCCGATTTCGATTCGGGACCACACTTAACTGGCGTACTCTAGAAGGGGGCGAACAATCTAGAGGGACCTGGTCACGTATGGGTTGGTGAATTCTTTGGACCATCGTTTTACAAAACCTAGTGCAGAATTGGCTTTAAGGATTATCCATCCCCACGTAAACGGAAGTTGAGCTCCCTATGACACAAAATGCCGAGGTCACGAAGAGATTGAACGAAAGACATAGGTAGAGTCAGGGAGAAGATTGGTGCCGCTTATGTGAGAAGGTGGTGGATTGACATTTGGGGATATTAAGTTCTAAGCAATATCTGAGGCACCAGATCGAAAAACTATCAAGGTCTTGTTGAAGGAGGAAGGAGTCATGGGGAGAGGAAATAGTTTTGGAAAAATTGGTAACATCGGCGTAATGGGAGACAGACCAGTGTTTGTTGCTCCTATCGCGATCATTTATGGTTAATATAAAAAGGAGAGGACCGAGATGGCTGCCTTGTGGAACTCCAGAGGTGGTCAAAAATTGAGCGGAGTGGGCTGGCCTAAAACGAAAACTGTAAAAACAGTTTTCGAGGGAAGAGGATATCCATTTTAACAGTATGGGTTCGAAGGTGAGGGCAGATAATGTGAAGAGCATTAATCGATGAGAGATTTTATCGAAGGTCTTGCTAAAATCGGTTGCAACTACATCGACATTCTCTAGAGCAGAGAGGGCAAAGGGTATGAATTCAACGAGATTTGTGCTGGTTGACCTACCCTTCAGAAAGCCATGTTGTCTAGGGGAAATAAGTGATGATTTGCATTGGAAGCTTAGAGCTTCATACAAAATACTTTCGTGGAGTTTGGGTATATGGGAGAGTTTAGCAATTTGGCGATAGTTTGTTATTTCTTTGATCCTTTTTTGTGTATCGGGGTTATAAAGGAGGCAAGGGAAAGAGAGGAAGAACATTTTTTAAGGAATATGGCAGGGAGGCCATATGGGCCCGGCATGATATCGTCATTAAGTTGGTGTAACTAATATTTGATATAAGACGGGCCATTGGAGAAATTCAGTAAGTAATTAAAATAATGCGATAGAGTCGACTTTAGAGAATGAAAGAGTGGTGATGGGAGAATAGAAGAGTGGATCGCCAGTAGGACACCTCGACAGGGGGAATCATCAATTGGTCGGGTAGGATCGTTGTCGCAAAACACATTAAAAGTAGGGGGGAACAATTCCTGGTTCTTTATGTCGGGAATCAGATTGTTTTCAGCCAGGGCGTAAATATCATAGGGAAGAGCATTGGATTGGCGTAGAACAGCATTGGTTTTAGAGCGAAGACCTCTTACATTCTGGTAGTAAAAAGTAAGGGGGTCGTTGTGGGGTGGAGGTGTGAGGCGGGGTGGTTTAAGTGGTGACAAGGGAGGCAAGTTATGGTCGGCACGCCTTCGCTGTAGGTGTGAGACTCGGCTAGAGTGGACGTAGTGGCCGAATGGAACGTGATTGTTTGCCACTTTCTGAGGGAACAAGCTAAAAATCTCGTGGTACCTGACATAAAGGTTCCTGAGACTGATAGCGTCGGTAGGGAGGCCTTCCTGCTGAATGGAAACCATGACGCTGGTTTTGGTTTTTTTTTTTTTTTATAATTTACTCGCGCCTAAGGGGTTATGAATACCCTTATACTGTTGCCAGGGCGGGGGCGGAAAGGTAGAAGGAGGAGAAAGGAAAGTTTGTGATGTAGTGGTTTGAAACTCAGGTGTGTTTAGTTTCGATATTGACTCTCCAGGGGTGGGAGTCCGAATAGGACGGAGAGATTTTTCTTCTCTCGGAATGTGAGGTTGTGAATTTTTTAACGGTTGTTTTGTGCTTGGAAAACCCTACAACAGCCAAATCTACATGTCAGTATTATGCCTTCACACGCAGATTTTTCTGACTGAGTTCCAAATTACACAAATGAAAACTTGCTGTGGCTAGGATTCGAACCTTGACCTTCCGATTGAGAAGCGATAGCTAGTACCACTACACCACGGCCACCCCTTAATAAAAGACCGAGTACGATTTGTCACGTAGATAGGCAAGAAAGAGACGAATGTTTTCGTATATTTTTCTTTCTCTAATCCTAGAGAGTGCATAGCGACTGTGGGAGGAAAAACGGGGTCAAGAACAGAGGCAGCGGTGGAGGGCGGTGGAGATAAATGATTGGATATGGAGTTGGACGAGGGATGAGATGTTAGGTTTAGGGTATGGGAATTAATAAAATTAGGCTACTTAGCTCCAGTTTGAGGTCGAAGTTAGGAAATGAGTCGCAAGCTGGGTTTGGTGGCGTAGAAGGTTGATAAGGGATAATATGGGTGGTTGGGGTTAAGTTGAAAGAGACGTGTTGGTGCGGGGGCTTGGATGGAATGGGGAGAATTAGGGGATTAGAGGATTGATGTGTAAGGGCTTTGTGTCGGATAAGTGAGGAGGACCAACATCGCTTACCTTAAAAAGCAAAAAATACTCAACGAATATCATGCTAGGTCGGCAGGACAGGTTGAACTTGAAAAAATGCACAGACATACATATGTACGTGCATGAGCTCTGAATTGCTCCCTCATCCGTCATATTCTACGGACTTGGGGTCGAGTAACTACTTACTATTTTCGAAATTGATGAAATGGCTTGGCGAAAAGAAATCTGAAATTTGAGGTTGACGTTCGAGCACACCAAGGCAGTGTGCAAAGGCCGTCGTTTTTTAATGTCGTACAAGATTTCCTATGGAAACTAAGCCTTAACGAGTACGTAGCTCATAGAGTAAGTCCAGTGTGGCTTACATGAAAACGTGAAAACTATGCAGCATTTTGTGGCAAAAAAATGCCGCTTAAACAAGAAAGTTTTTTATACACAATTATCCAATCTTCCGGCTTTAAAACACATATAAGAATGTTGGACGATGCAAGAAAAAATGACAGAGACACTAACGAAACTTTTACGAACTTCGGCGGATGTGACAAAACGTGATCATAAGTAGGCACGCGTATGCAAAAATCTGTGAATTCTGAAGAAATATAGAGTAAAACTTGAACAAGTCAAAAGCAGTACCATACACCCTCAGAAGACCATGATGGCAATGGTTTTATTAACAACAAGGAAACTTTAAAACAATTTCATTTAAAACCCAACACAGAAGTTTCATCCAATGGCCATCCATCCACCTACGTTTCATTCGATTGTGCAATTAAACTGGATTTCCTACATGTGCAAGTAAAACATTTTCCTTTCCCCAAGTTATACGAGTATCTGGATACACACAAAGCTCAGTACGTTACACAACCATGTTAATAGGAGCACTCCTCCTATTTGTCCGATATTGGTAACTCAAGAGTAAAGCGAGCGTTTCCTTATTAGCACAAATATGCTCAGTTAAGAATGTTTGCCAATAATTCCTGTTCTTCCTTTCTGTTGAAATATTTACAATGCTTCTCGTATGATGTGGCTTGATTTATGTAAACAACTGGAATTAGGGACGATTAGCCTGCATTTTTGCTCTTGATTGCCACATTTTCCTCAATTGTTTACAGTACCGAAAGTCAAAGTTCGTATTTTATTTGTTACAGGAGTTTTGTTCATGTTCAACATGAAAGGACATGGAAAGAAGGACAATTGCAAAGCTGAAAAATAGTTTTTTTTTTGTAAAAACAAAAACTGCATTGCTTGGATGTAATATACTTGTAAGTTGAAACGAGCTGAACGATTTCTAAATCTTTGTGGCCCAAGGAAAAATCCAGTCTTTGATTTAGAAAAAAATAAGGAGTGCTGAAATTCCCTGATGTGCAACAAGACTAGGATAGGCTTCATTCAACGAGTCCTAATATTGAAAATCCACTAAGATAAATATGAAGGCGTTCCACTAGGTTCAGTGTTTGGGCCGCTATTGCGAAGTGTCATATATAATAAGCTGCTGCGGTTACCTTTAAGACATCCGCTGTTAATCATTCACTGCAAAATATTCACCTAAGACTCTCCTTTGCAGAAGCCACTGAAGAGAACACAATTCCAATATTCTAGCATGCAGTTCTACTTGAAAGTTTCTGGTGAGTGTTCCGATTAGTCTCTGTTGTTTCTACTGATTGGTACAGTCTTCGTTATTTTCCTATTAAGCTCTAATCACCAGTTCAGCATAGACCTGGTATATGTTCATTATGGTTCGGTTGCATTCCCTATTATCACCAGAGATGATGTCGTTGTGTAGCCAAACTTTTGTGAAAGTAGTAGGTGAAAGTCATCACCCTATCGGAAGATGCTATAGTTTTTGCAAATGTGAAGTAAACAGATACAAAATACACGTCAACAAGACATGAATGGCACGCGAAATAATAGTTACGATTTTTTTGCGGAATAATTCGCTGGTGGTGTTGACGTGGCGTAAATTTCTGCGCAGATTTCCCGGTCATCCGACACCAACTGGGCAAACACTACGATGTTTAACCGCTCACCTAGAAGAGTATGGGACAACACGAGATGTTGCCAGGTCTGGCCGGAGAATATCGCAGCTGTGGTTGAAGATGTCGCAGAGGGTCCCGGAGTACCGACCAGACTTGCCACGCAATTGGGCATTAATCTACGGTCGTTACGGAGAATTTTGGTAAAAGACTGTAAGATGTTCCCTTACAAAGTGCAGACAATGCTGTTAGCTATTGACGGCCAAGGGCGTTTAACCTACGCTCAAGCCATCCTGAATCTCGAGCACGAGGGAGACAACTTTTCATCGAAAATCTTCTCGAAAATTATCGCTTCTAGGCCACCGAAAATCTGCATGTAACCCACGAAGCGCCATTACATCCGCTCAAAGTTATTTCACTGCGTGCTGTTTCCGGAAGCGTCATTGGGCCTTATTTTTTTCGAAAACGTCGCGGGCCAAACAACTACTCTAGACGATGAGCGCTACAAAGCCATGGTCAATAACTTTCTCCTTCCTCAGTTGGATAAATTGCGAATGGAGAACATGTAGTTCCAACAGAATGGAGCAACGGCGCATACCACACGAGCCACAACCGAAATTCTTAGGGCTGCATTTCCGGGTTGCCTGATTTAAGCCGCTCTCAAACTTCCATGCAGCGCCATCAATTAGATGAATTACTTCGCATGTTTGTCTGGTTTGTCAGGTAAAGTACATCAGTTTCGGCATATCTGACGGCTTATTGACATCGACGTCACTGGCTTTTAGCACTAACAAATCACTATGATGAAAGAAAAAATTTAGAAGCAACTTATTCGTAGCAACGTCTCTGACATCTGTTGGGGTGTGAGCGTATATCAGCTGATTTTGGATGGAAATTGATACAATGCTTTCGCTCATTTGCCCAAAGTTTAAGACTAAGGTAAGATAGTGTGCCGCTTTAAACAAATCCGCATCTATATACTCGTATATAGAACTTGCTTTCGTCTTATGTAGCAGTCACTGTAGCGTGTGTTATATTACAGAATCCGCTTTACAGCAGTCTATGAACGTGTTTGTCTTTTCTTTTTTTTAACCGCTCCGCAGCAGTGGAGTTTTTGCCTAGCCGGATAGTTAACCCCACGCACCACCCCCAATCTGGAGGACCATTTCTGGGACATCTTATGCAGGCCGGATATTCCGAGCTCAGTTACCCGCATCGGGGGTTTGATGTGACCTACTTATCATTCATCCATAGTATCCTTTGTTGATCCATTCCAAACCGTAAGCTTTATCCGGGTCGTCAAGATCGGCGGCAGTTTGGGTGATTATTTTATCTTTGTCATTTCATTCGTTCCTGTATCCCCTTGTGGGTACTAGGGCCTCTACTATGCCTACGCGCAATCGCGTGCGGTTTCTGTACCTCAGCTCTCCCCAACTTTTCCCAGTTGCCGTGCTTCCTTCTCAACTGTTCTGCGCCACATTCTCGTATGACCGCCGCGCATCCTGCCGTCCTGAGTAAGCGGGTTGCATTGCATCGCTTGGTTAGCTATGGACCTGTTACCCTTTCGTAGACTATGACCAATCCACTGCCACTTTCGTCGTCGTATGGTTGTGCCTATAGGTTCATGGTCTGTTCTCTGATAAAGCTGTACGGCTTGGCCAGAATATCCTTAAAATGAAGCGTAGGCACCTATTGACAAACGTTTGCAGCTTCCTCGTAATAGAGGTGGTCACCCTTCAGATACCACATCCATATAGTAGCACGGATTCAACGTCGGCACGGAATAGTCGTAGCTTGGTGTCTAAGCTAATTGCATTACTTCACCAAACTGTGGATAGCATCCCAAACGCAGATTTTGCTTTGCCTATGCGGTTGGCTATATCCGCCATCGGTTGAGACAATACTCCCAAGGTATTGGAAACTCTCTACTCTCTCAACCGTCTGTCCAGCAATACATATATGAGCCGATGAGATTTTTGTCTAAGGCTGATCATTTTTGTTTTTGCCGAGTTAATTTTCAGCCCAACGACGTCTGCTTCCCTCTGCACATTTCTTGTCATTTGCTGAAGGTCCATTATTCTGTGAGAAAGAAGGCATACATCGTCGGCGTAGTCAAGATGTTTGAGTTCAAATGTAAGAGTCCATCGAATTCCTCCATTTCCTGTTAACAAGGCCTCATTCAACACATCGCTAATCAGCAATAGAAACCGTATTGGTGAAAGTATGCAGCCTTGCCTAACCCCGCTTTGAACTTCGAATTCCTCAGACAGTCTTCCTCTTTGTAAGACGTGACATGTGGATCCATCATATGTAGCCTTGATAATTGCTATTAATTTATCAGGAATGCCTCTCCTGCGCACGTCACGCCAGATAAATTCCCGATTGACAATATCAAACAATTTTTCAAAATCGATGAATAGCAGGATTCACTGTTTGATGATGATCCGCAAGGTGTTGATGTGGTCGACACAGGGGGATCCAGAGGGGAAACCTGCTTGTTCGGCGTCGAGTGTGTCTTCGAGGTGTTCCTTGATTTGCTCCAGGATGGTTTTAGTTATTATCTTGGCAACAGCAGGCAGCACGCAGATACCTCTCCAGTGTTCGCACTGCATTAGACTGCCTTTTTTTAGGGAGCTTGACGATCATTCCCTTCTTCCACTCGTCCGGAAAACTCTCGGCTTCCCATGTTCTCCCGACAAGTGGGAACAGTAGCTCAGCTGATGCCGTTGGCGCAGCTAGAAACAGCTCCGCAGGTATGCCGTCAAGTCCTACCGCCTTATTGGGTTTCAGTGTTTTGATCTTTCTTATTGGGGGTTGTGGTGCGAATTCGGGAATTTCTTTCTACGGACACTTCAGTCTGACTTGGGTGCATATTGCTGGCGAATACTCGGTTTAGAATCGAAGTAAAATGCTCCTTCCATCTCTTCAGTTGATCCTCATCCGATATTAGCAACGAACCGTCTAAGCCTTTCACTGGGTGTTGAGTGGAGCTTCTGCCACCTATAAGCTCTTTGGTGATTCTGTAAACGGTTCTGCTGTCGCGCCTCGCTGCTGCTTCTTCTGCTTGCGTGGCCAGCGCATTGATGTGATTACGCTTATCACCTCTCACGCTACGCTGCACTTCTCTCATGCGATATAGGGACTCTAGCTCGATACTCCCTGCTGCTGGAGCTGCTGCAATTCGATCTCTTAGTTGTTTTCGTTCGTTGATCCTTCTCCAGGTATCCTCGGAAAGCCACACCCTATGGCTTCCCTGCGATCGACCGACAATCCTTTCAGCACCTGATGTGAAAACAGTTTTCAGAGCACACCAATGGTCTTGGATGGTTGCTCGCAGTGAGCTGCTGATTGTTTCCACTCCTCGTGTGAGATGGTCCCTTAGTTCTAGGCGCACTGTGGGAACTCTCAGTCGGTCTGCGATGAACCTAGGTATTCTTGTGTCGTTAGATCGTCGAACGGCAGCAGTGCGTAATTGGACAGTAGCTACCATAAGATGGTGACCTCGTACCGACCCCATGTCCTTTCGGACGTCTGTTTCGGACGTCTAGAAGACTACATCTAAAACGGCGATTGATGGCAAAATGGTCGCTTTGGTTGGAGGTTGCTTGCCTGTCAGTTGACATCCAACTGATTTTATGGCAGGCCTTGTGCTCGAACATGGTGCCACCGATGACAAGACGATTTGCGTTGCAAAAGTCAACAACTCTTTCGCCGTTGTCATTGCGGTTGCCTAATCCGTGCCGTCCCATTACATGTTTGAGCCCTTCGTTATCGCTGCCTACCTTGGCATTAAGGTTCCCCATCACAATGACAATGTCGCCGTTGGGTGTTGCATTATAAACAGCTCCCAACTGGTTGTAGAAGGTCTCCCTTTCTTCCTCAGACGAACAATCCGTGGGGGCGTAACACTGTATAATGGTGATGCGACATACTCTCGTCCGGAATCTGGCCGTTAAAATCCTATCACCATGCGGCTGCCAGGAGATTAGGCCTCTGCGTGCTGTAGGTGTTAACAGCAGTCCAACTCCATATCCACGGGGGCTTCCGGTTGGTCTTCCGCAGTAGAGTAACACAGTGTTACGCGTTCGGGATTGGTACTCACCCGCATCTAACCATCTTATCTCGCTTACTTCCAATATGTCCAACTCATATCGTATAAACTCATGCTCTAACTGACGGAATCTGGCGTTCTGAGGTCCTTCACTCTGAGAGTCAAGGAGCGTCTTCACATTCCAGAAACCAATCCTAGTCTGGGTACGATAGTCAAAGGCCGTCATCACATGTTATCAGTCACATGTTATCAGTCCTTATTCGAGACATTAAGTCGGTTTCCGTAATGGACTGGTAAGACCCTAGACAATCTTGCACTTGCAATTCTGGCCTACCTGTATAAGGATTTATACACGTAGTTGCCCGGGGACCACCTTGAGGAGGTAAAGCAAGCACTACGTTAGGAACTTGATTGTTGCGCTACTAGTCCAATCCATGTTTTGAACAGTCAGTAGTTTCCCGATCAATTACCATGTAGGCCCTCAATTTTTTCAGCTTAGGAAACAGAATATAGTCACCAGGGATGGGAGAGCAATTGGTCCCATGTCGCTTTTTTTTCAAATCAACGTTGAACCAGTCCAATTAGTTGACATAGTATTCGCCGCGTATTAAACGATGTAGATTAAACCACTTGTATGCCAAAAAGCCATCGCCATGAATTCTTTGGTACACAGACCGACCCTGGCCTCGTCTTCCTTGGCGAATCGGCGCCTACAGAAATCCATTGTTTCGCCTACTTCTTGGTCTCCAGTGTGATGTAGTGGATCCATGTTTTGTCCACGATTGTGAAACTGTATAAAAACTCGTTTGAATTTCGGTTAAACATCCCCAAAAACTCCTTCGATGGATGGTAAATAATTGACGGCAGCAGTATTGCTTTTCAATTTATGGCCTTTTTGATCCACCTCGATACTTGAGCACCTTGAATAGTGGAAATAGCTCACATCATCCCCGTGAGTCCTTATCGTGCTCAGTCATTTCTGACAGAACGTTATAATGTTTCTATTTTCTCCTGCACAGCGCTTGGACAAGTCAAGTCGAGTCCGGTATTGAGCTAAAATAAGCACAATTAGTTTGAAGTCATAGTTAAAGCACTGGGTATTGTCAGATTGAAGACCATGTAAGTATCCTTCCACTCAAATAAGAAGTCATCCCCGATGTGTAGTAATTAATTTTGACAAACGAATTTATTTATATTTCTCAGTCACATGAAAATTGTGCTTGTCACCACTTTGTCAAGGACCTCGAGCAAAAAGTTTGCTCTCAACACCAGCTCAATACATTTATTTAACTGTGCTGTGAAGTCTCCTGTCCATACTTATCGCTCGAATAAACTAAGTTATCCAAAATCCATGATGTTTCCTCAGAAACATTTTCTCGTCAACAGAATGTCCTACTCCTACTACCTCTAACAGCACAGAAGCGGACTCAAGCTAACCCAAAATAGTTTACGAGTATCTACGAGAGTCCTTCAAACTACAATACTTCTGTCCCTGTTTGGTCGATAAAAGCTTCATAGTCATTTTGATTGGCAAATACTAAGAACACCTGAATCGGAATACCAAATCCGCTCCTGTTTCAGAACTACTGCCTCAGTTAAAAACCACCTAACCCATGATTCAACGAACATCTCAGTAAATCCACAGATTACAAATCGAACCATAGCAGGAGTATCTTTTGGTTAAATTTCATAAACCCAATACCATTGGGAATTTGAATTGTAAGAACAGTCCATAATAAATTCGGATAACATATTTTAACTGAAGGACATTGGAGTACTTTGGTGAAGGTGTGCCAGACTACTTTAAACCACCACTCGTACTCATACTCGTACTCATACTCATACTCGTACTCCTATATCCCTATTAAGGTGCACACGGATATGTGCTTTATGCACTCGGATAGGGACCTTCGATGCATATGTAAAATATTATCCAAATTAACCGCAGAGATGGAAGAATAGAGAGAACAGTGAATTCTTGGTCGAATTGTTTGGATAACCTTTTCGGTAGTTGCAGCAGTAGCAATATTTTCCCAGCACCATCTGACATAACAACAGCCCAGGCTACAATATCATGTTTATGTGTCAGATCATGTATATCCTTTGTGTGCATTACATTGTTGTGGTTTAGTAGAAACTTGCTATTCACTTGCTCTTCCAGTTATCCTTATTTCGTAATACTTCAATAACTCTCAAGACCTTTCGGATGGGAGTACTTCACTTATAGCTACATGAGACTCTGTTAACGGTTGATCAAACTATGGTTGTACAATTCCAAGATACTTAACAGTTAGTTGCTTGATGAGATGCATTTTCAAGGAATACAAGTTGTAAACTTGGTCGTAAAGTATTGGTACAGGTGCTTCAGTAAAACTTACAATTTTGCATACCAATAATAATTGCAGTGGACTATGGCTACTACGAGTATAACAACAAGGACTACTAGGGCTACACCACCTAGAAACGAGTGGATGTGCAAACGAAAATGGAAGGAATTAATGAACGACTTGAATTTGTTTCCACTTGGCAGGAGATTGTTGAAAATATTAAAATTATTCAAAATGTTGCTGCACAGTCCATTGGAGTCGTGTAGATGGTTAGTTCAGGAGGGGCTTTATGATGATTTCAATTGCAAATATTTGATCTTGGAGGAATTAAGGAAATCCATGGCATCCATGCGGTTTCTGAAGACTAGCTATCCTAGCTTCGCTCTAGCTGACGACGTTCTTCTTCAACCATTCTGCACCATAAGTGTCTGTTCTGGGTCATCGAATTCCATTGCATAGCCTCATAAACAGTGGAGATGCCACGATTTCGAAAATATGCACTCACTATACCCACTGCCAGTTGTCTCTGTGCTTTAATGTCTATGGGAGTACGATCAGTCCTCTCATGGAACTCCGAGTTGTAGTTTGGCCAAAAAATTCTTAAAATATTCCGTAGACACCTATTCACAAACCCTTGTGATAGGCAACCATGACAAGTGCTCCCCCCTCGAATACGCTCAACCCACCGTCCAATAGGAATTTGTCAAACGAGGAGATCAACAATTACCTAAAACAAATGGACGAGACAATTAAACAAACTATGGACGCTACAATACCGCGATATCGACATACGACTAACGAAGACCTGTTCCGCAATCCTACTATTGACGCACTGCACCGACAGAAAAGTAGACTTCTGACAAGACTCAAAAACTTGTACAGACAGTTAACTGACAGACAAGACCCGGAGATTAGGACACTGAAGGCATCGATTAAAAATCTTCAAACGTTAATAAAAGAGTATTACAGAATTTCTGTAAGTTCGTATTGGAACATCAGGGTTCGGGCTGTAAACACCAGCAACCCGACTATGTTCCCGCAAATAAATAAACTATTTCGGAGGAAAAATCAAAACGACCTTCAGTGTCTTAAAATAGCCCGGACAACAGACAACGAACGGTTACTGACAATAGCAGGTATTGATCCAAATGAGGCCGCTGATGATGACGACTTCTTTGTGATCCAGGATCCACAGGAGAAGGTTGAGGCCATAGGGGCGACTTTCCAGGAAATATACAAGACCACTGATACCATTGAACCTAATTATGACCTGGACAATCGCGTATTGGTGCACGACTTCTGCATTCGAAACGAAGTAGAGAACTGGCGATCCGAGGGCTCCGGGTACACCCGGTTCAGCGACGAAAATATGGCAAATAATGTCATTACCAGAGAGGGTGACCTACCTCCGTTCATTTCGATGGAAGAGCTCCATGAGATCTTCGACACAATCAGGGCTAAGAAATCAGTGGGGACCGATGGTATTCCGAACATCGTGCTTCGACATCTTCCTCTAGAAACGGTGGACATTTACACCACCTTGTTTAATAATGCAATGAATAATGCACATTATCCAGCGCATTGGAAAATGGCGGTAGTTCAACCTATCCCCAAAAAGGGAAAGGATAGATCCAATCCGGCGAATCTCCGGTCGATAAGTCTCCTTCCGAATATCAGTAAGGTATTTGAAAAAGTAATCAATAGAGCTCTGTCTAGGTGGGTTGAGGACAAACATATAGTTCCGGATAATCAATTCGGTTTTAAGGCGGGACATGATATCTCACATGCCGCGTCTAAACTGGTGTCCGATATCCAATGGAATAAAGGCAAAAACCAATGTACTGGTGCCTGCCTTGTTGACTTGGAGAAGGCCTTCGACACCGTATGGTTAGAGGGTCTTTTCTATAAGCTGACTAGGATGGGGATCAGTAAACCACACTTGTACATTCCTTATAATACGCTAACCAACAGAACGTACCTGTCATAAGACCTTATGTTTACGAGGTGCCCATACATCCATAGGGAGCAAGGATACGCCTTGCCATCGCTAGCCACAAAAATTTTGATACCAATTCGGAACTGTGTTGGAGGCAAAAGTTCCACCCTTGGTATGAGTCGAGGCCGACCTAAAACCTCTTGCTGCTCTTAGGGTCGCAGCACCCTGTACTTTATTTGCAACTCTACAATGGGCTAAACCAAAAAGGAAACCCGTACCCGCGATTTGCGTTTAAACCACAGCCACCATGACGCTCCCACAAGGTGGCCTACCTCTAACAAGTCAGGCCCGGACCAAAATCCGGGGGGCTCCTGACTCCCATGGTACCGTGATTTAAGTCCTGGTATGGACTACCGATGGTCAAGCCGCCAACAAGACCTAATACCGGCAACTTGTAACTGGTCAAATCGTAGCATCCAATTCATGCTGTAATCTTGGATGTTTACGATAAGACCAGTTTAGAATAATCTGCCCCCGCTTCTTATTAGACAACGTCATTGATGGGCGAAGCCTTGATAATTAGGCGGGGGCCCATGCTAACCAACAGACAGTTCATCGTCAAAAATGGTGATGTGATTTCTGTTGGAATATTTCAAATTAAAAATGCTGAAGACCAAGGCGCGGTCAATTCGCCGATCCTATTCAACATTTATACAAGCGACTTGATAGGTTCACTTCCCCATACTATTGTGTACGCAGACAATTTGATAGCGTACAGAACAGGTCCAAAAATCGTGGTCATTAATACTCTCTTGCAGCGTGACTTCGATAAGATCGATTTTGCGATGACTGGAAGTTGAAAATCAACTTTCAGAAGTCGGAAACCATTCTCTTTAGGACGCCGTTGTATGGAGACTCTAGGGATACCAGAAAAAATTGGCGTAAGTTCTCGATAATTGGACAACACGGACAGCCTCTTGTCTGTCGAAATGTAGTCCGATATCTTGGGATCTGGCTAGATCGGTTTCTGTATTTTGATAAAAATGTAGATGCTGCTCTGGCCAGAGCCAAAGGCGCTTTTGCCCTTACAAGGAGACTGTTTTATAGCAGCCAACTCGATGCGAGGGTAAAGGTAATCTGCTACATGGCCCTTATCAGGTCCATCCTGGTATTCGGGTGCTCCGTGTGGTTCAATGTGCGAGCAAGCTTAATGGAAAAGATTCGGGTGTTTGAGAGGGCTTGCCTTAGGGCTTGCCTTCGCTTGTACCGAACACCAGAGTCGGTGTACAAAAAATTTTATCCTAATGAGGTCCTTTACAACAGAGCGAACCTAATACGAGTGGACAACTTCGTAATTAATCTGACTCGAAGGCATGCTGCAAGAGCAATGGCCTCGACGAATAACCTGATATCTGGGGCTTACTACCCCAATTACCTTTACCACGAGAGTGTGCGCTCTGACGGCTTCGTTCCACCGGAAGCATTCCTCTACCTAGATCAGATAAGGTTGATCCAGGATAGATCAGCGGTCCCGTTAATCTTCCATGTCGCTCGGAAAGCTGGGGACAGGCGACTCAACTACGGCAGAGACGTCGCACACGGCAGTGTGGATCGTCTCAGGTTCAGTAGGGCGGTGGGGAATCGCGATAAGAGGGATGTCGTTCGACAGCATCAGCATTTCTGGTGGTTGAATGATGGAGAATTGTAATTTTAATTTTGGTGGGGGCGAAAGCCCCCATTTATTCGGCTTAATACAAGCTATAACTTAAAATTAAACTTAAACTAAAACTTAAAACTTAGGTTGGTTATTGTGGTGCAGGAGAACGGATTTGAGGTAGGAAGTGGTGCGGTGGAAGTCAAAGACGCTAGGGTTTGAATTAACTTTTCGTAGCATACGGGAGATTGGTTCGTTCGCGCCATAGAAGGTGTGGTGGGTTGGGAGATAGAAGAGACGAGGGGTACGTAGATTACGAGGGTTAGTGTTGAGAAAAATAGAGTTGTGAAGGGACGTGCATTCAACCTGACCTGAAAGAAGTCGATGAATGAAGAGAAAGTCGGCTGCATCTCTGCGTTCAGAGGTTGAGACGGTTTTGATAGGGGGGCAGAGTAAAAGAATCATCCCAGGGCAAACCTCGAAGAGCGAATCGAAGAAAACGGCGCTCGATGCTTTCGATTCTCGAGATATGAACGCGATGATATGGGGACCATACTTGACTGGCGTACTCTAGGAGGGGACGAACAAAGGTCACGTATGGGTTGGTGAATTCTTTGGACCATCGCTTTACAAAACCTAGTACAGAGTTGGCTTTAAGGATTATCCCATCCATATGCAAACGGAAGTTGAGCTCCCTATCACACAAAATGTCGAGGTCGCGAAGAGATTGAACGAAAGACATAGGTTGGTTGTGGAGAAGGTAGAGTCGGGGAGTAGATTTGTGCCGCTTATGTGAAAAGGTGATGGATTGGCATTTGGAGATATTAAGTTCCAAACAATTTTTGAGGCACCAGATCGAAAAACTATCAAGGTCTTGTTGTAGAAGAAAGGAGTCATGGGGAGAGGAAATGATTTTGAAAAATTTGGTATCGTCGGCGTAAAGGGAGACGGACGAGTATTTGATGATCCTATCGAGATCATTTATGGTTAATATAAAGAGAAGGGGACCGAGATGGCTACCTTGAGGAAGTAAGTTAGTATAAGATTATTAAGTAATTTTAAGCTAGCATTTAAGCATTTTTTGTTAGTATGTAAGAATTAATGATTTAGAAAATAAAATGCATTTAAAACTGAAAACTATTTTCCTGTTGCTCCACCAATACAACTCCACTGACTCTACATTTGACTGGAGTCGACTGCTCTTTGGCATTGTTTCTCCATAATTGGGACAACAATTGTTGCCTCACAGAATATAAATCCAAAGTTTTGGGAGCACTTTAGCTTGTCTACTAGTGGTTCTGCTAATTTATAAAGTTGAGGTAAGAAGGATGATCATTTTAGTTTTGGCGGAGTTTATCTACAGATCAAGGATGCTTCCTTCCTTCTCCAAGTCAGTTGTTCTTTGGTGAATTCCTGCATTTCCCGTCGATAATTAGTTGGGTCTGTCCAACAACCATCCGTCCTTGATAAATCTTGTGTTGATGCTAATGAATATCTTTTCAAAATCGAAAAGCAACAGATGCAGTGGAGCTCGGTATTCCACGCGCAGTTTTATAATGATCCACAAGACTTTAGTGTGATCGAATCAGGAGAATCCCGATCTAAATAAAGTTTGCTCCACATCAAGTAATCCTTTATTCACCCAAGATTCACATTTTCCATCATTTTGGCATCAACAGTCATCACACAAATTTCAATTCAGCTCTCCTACTTTAGTACTTCCTTATTCTCCTATTCCACTCCTTAGGAAGAGCCTTGGTTTTCCAGTCTCCTTCCACCAACAGAACCTTTGAAGCTGCTGTTCGCGCTGACTTTGAAAACTCTGTTGGAATTCCATCAAGTTCTGACGCAGGCGTATACTCAGTTAAGAACCGAAGTGAAATGTTTCCTCCATCTCATGAATTTGAAATAATCAAAGGACCATGTATGGCTTTCATGTTGCCTAGAGCTGTGACCACCACTCATTTCTCTAGTGATTTTCGACCATCTTGCAACTGCCTCGGCTATCACGAACGAAGAAGGAGCGGTCGATTTCATAAAAGCGGAAGTTAGCAGAAGTGAACCGCAGATAGACCGCTAATCGGATGCCTAGCCAGTGGAGAGCGTGCTTTCTTGTTTTACTTTATAAAGGCAAAAGCGTCACGAGAAATTGTAACAATTATCGATCGGTGAAACCAATGTTACATGCTCTGAAAATATACGACGGAGCCCTACACAGTATATCATTACTCTCCATGCGACTATATGGCACTCAAAGCGCCTTTATAGATCGGAATATGACGCGTTTCAAAGTAGAGAAGCTGATGGATGGAAAAACCAGGCGATAGAGTTTCCAGAAATCCTATTCGGATGGCACAAGGATTCAAAAATAAAAGAATCTGCCGAAAACCGTCTGGACTAAGCTTATGGAGGAGCTCGGTAAGTCCGACAATGCTCTACTTAAGCTCAAGTTAAACAAAAGGAAAGGGAAACTCTTCATACCCTGGATGTTCGATCCTGAACACCAAATGTTATAGGTTGACGTTTCCTACCAGCAAATATTCCTGCAGATCGGCTGATCCATGGTTGTATGCAGATTTATAGCGCTTCCTAAGGAAACTCGAAAACTTATAATCGAGTCACTTAAGACTAATTGGAGGGATGATTGGAACTCTCACACATCGATTCAAAAGAAAAAAATTAATCAAATCGGACTGTGAAGAGTGTCTTTAATGGAGGCTTTTGCGAAATGATCGCTCGGTGAAACCAGTGGGCTGGTAAAAGTCCTCAAGACAGAAAACACTCAGCAGATCTGATGGCACCTAAACTGAGTCCAAAACAGGTACTCTCTGCCTCATGCTCTTATTACTGAAGCTGCAACAGACCTAACTAACAAAATACGCAGTAGCTGGTATCTGTTATCAGCTATGGTGACAAATGACGAGTGATGTCCACGTTCTTGCTTCCTTTAATGGCTTCAAATCGGCTGGCACCGTGGACATATACCCACATACGTAACAAACAACTATTCATTAGCTGCCGGCGGGCTGAAGAAAAATTTCACTGCTAGCCTAGAACTGCCTTACATACCAAACCCCTGGCGAATAGTAAAAGAAGCCTCCATCACGACTACAACATGCTCGCCTAGTGTTCCAGACCTGTCAGCCTGACTTCTTTATGGATCATGGAAAGAATGGTTTAACTTCATCAACCTGCTTTGGGAATGCATCCTCTGTCCAAGACGCAACACGCCTATCAAAGCGAAAGATCCTGCGAGGCTGCGCTGTCTGTTCGACGGTGTCTATGGACTGTCTGCTCTAAAGCGCAGTTAGTTATATACCTGATCGACGATTGGTGCAATAGAAATGGGCTTTCAGTCGATCTTCTCAAAACTGAGGTTGTTCCTTTTACGATAAGAGGAAGGAGACTGGTCTGATTTATCTAGTGATTAGATGCATCACCATCCAATTCCCCAAAGAAGTTCATTATTTGGGTGTCATCCTGGATAGTAAACTCCTCTGGACTAAACAGGAAAGCATCTTGATTCAATCTGTCAAAAGGCTTCTTAAAGTCGATAACCGCCGTTCCTCCTTATTTTTATGAAATATTGCGCTTCTAGTTTAGTTCTGTCTACTACCGAAGCCGTTGCAATTCGAGCGTTGATTGGTGTAGGCTGAGGGATTGGTCTCCAAGAGTAGCTTATGGCCATGTTCGGTGCCTTTTCTACCTTTTACCGACGTTGGCACATGTCCCAATTATTCTTCTTGTCATCCCAGTGCTCATCCACGTTTCCATGCATTGTGGTGCTGATTAGTCCTGCTTCTAAGACAAGATGATCCCTGAATTGTTTGGGGCATTTGGGTATTCCTTGAGCAGGTTTATACAGTTGGTGTTCACGGATGAAGTTCTTAGCTTTCTTTAAATAGCCGCTTAGTTATAAACAGCTCCTAAGTGCCTGTCCTTATGATGCACAGTCGCATGTTTGATCGGGGTATAACACTGAGAGGTTTCCATGAGGCTAATTGCTGCTGAGGTATTACTCCGGACCTCCGAGTGCTTTCAGATGGTCTCCCGGGGTAGAATATGACACTAAACCTATACAGGTCTGCCTAGTATTGCGTGAACTCACTCTCCAGTTGGTGGAACTTTAAGGGCTTCCTCTAGTAAATCGAGGAGGGTCTTGACCTTTCAGAACCCAATCGTTGTCCGTACACAAAGGTCGTCAACAATCCATCGCGTTACGGTGGAATAAGGTTGCGACCCGCTGGCCCAATATCCACTTA